>OZ014424.1:0-1200000 GCA_963965975.1 Xestospongia bergquistia
CCAAATTAAAAAAAACCAAACCCTAAACCCTAAACCCTAACCCTAAACCCTAAACCCTAAACCCTAAACCCTAAACCCTAAACCCTAAACCCTAAACCCTAAACCCTAAACCCTAAACCCTAAACCCTAAACCCTAAACCCTAAACCCTAAACCCTAAACCCTAAACCCTAAACCCTAAACCCTAAACCCTAAACCCTAAACCCTAAACCCTAAACCCTAAACCCTAAACCCTAAACCCTAAACCCTAAACCCTAAACCCTAAACCCTAAACCCTAAACCCTAAACCCTAAACCCTAAACCCTAAACCCTAAACCCTAAACCCTAAACCCTAAACCCTAAACCCTAAACCCTAAACCCTAAACCCTAAACCCTAAACCCTAAACCCTAAACCCTAAACCCTAAACCCTAAACCCTAAACCCTAAACCCTAAACCCTAAACCCTAAACCCTAAACCCTAAACCCTAAACCCTAAACCCTAAACCCTAAACCCTAAACCCTAAACCCTAAACCCTAAACCCTAAACCCTAAACCCTAAACCCTAAACCCTAAACCCTAAACCCTAAACCCTAAACCCTAAACCCTAAACCCTAAACCCTAAACCCTAAACCCTAAACCCTAAACCCTAAACCCTAAACCCTAAACCCTAAACCCTAAACCCTAAACCCTAAACCCTAAACCCTAAACCCTAAACCCTAAACCCTAAACCCTAAACCCTAAACCCTAAACCCTAAACCCTAAACCCTAAACCCTAAACCCTAAACCCTAAACCCTAAACCCTAAACCCTAAACCCTAAACCCTAAACCCTAAACCCTAAACCCTAAACCCTAAACCCTAAACCCTAAACCCTAAACCCTAAACCCTAAACCCTAAACCCTAAACCCTAAACCCTAAACCCTAAACCCTAAACCCTAAACCCTAAACCCTAAACCCTAAACCCTAAACCCTAAACCCTAAACCCTAAACCCTAAACCCTAAACCCTAAACCCTAAACCCTAAACCCTAAACCCTAAACCCTAAACCCTAAACCCTAAACCCTAAACCCTAAACCCTAAACCCTAAACCCTAAACCCTAAACCCTAAACCCTAAACCCTAAACCCTAAACCCTAAACCCTAAACCCTAAACCCTAAACCCTAAACCCTAAACCCTAAACCCTAAACCCTAAACCCTAAACCCTAAACCCTAAACCCTAAACCCTAAACCCTAAACCCTAAACCCTAAACCCTAAACCCTAAACCCTAAACCCTAAACCCTAAACCCTAAACCCTAAACCCTAAACCCTAAACCCTAAACCCTAAACCCTAAACCCTAAACCCTAAACCCTAAACCCTAAACCCTAAACCCTAAACCCTAAACCCTAAACCCTAAACCCTAAACCCTAAACCCTAAACCCTAAACCCTAAACCCTAAACCCTAAACCCTAAACCCTAAACCCTAAACCCTAAACCCTAAACCCTAAACCCTAAACCCTAAACCCTAAACCCTAAACCCTAAACCCTAAACCCTAAACCCTAAACCCTAAACCCTAAACCCTAAACCCTAAACCCTAAACCCTAAACCCTAAACCCTAAACCCTAAACCCTAAACCCTAAACCCTAAACCCTAAACCCTAAACCCTAAACCCTAAACCCTAAACCCTAAACCCTAAACCCTAAACCCTAAACCCTAAACCCTAAACCCTAAACCCTAAACCCTAAACCCTAAACCCTAAACCCTAAACCCTAAACCCTAAACCCTAAACCCTAAACCCTAAACCCTAAACCCTAAACCCTAAACCCTAAACCCTAAACCCTAAACCCTAAACCCTAAACCCTAAACCCTAAACCCTAAACCCTAAACCCTAAACCCTAAACCCTAAACCCTAAACCCTAAACCCTAAACCCTAAACCCTAAACCCTAAACCCTAAACCCTAAACCCTAAACCCTAAACCCTAAACCCTAAACCCTAAACCCTAAACCCTAAACCCTAAACCCTAAACCCTAAACCCTAAACCCTAAACCCTAAACCCTAAACCCTAAACCCTAAACCCTAAACCCTAAACCCTAAACCCTAAACCCTAAACCCTAAACCCTAAACCCTAAACCCTAAACCCTAAACCCTAAACCCTAAACCCTAAACCCTAAACCCTAAACCCTAAACCCTAAACCCTAAACCCTAAACCCTAAACCCTAAACCCTAAACCCTAAACCCTAAACCCTAAACCCTAAACCCTAAACCCTAAACCCTAAACCCTAAACCCTAAACCCTAAACCCTAAACCCTAAACCCTAAACCCTAAACCCTAAACCCTATATCCCTGTGACTACCATTTTGAGGTTTTTCCAGGGCTGACTGGATATGCACTGGAAATGAGCTCAGGATCATTTTTGTTTTTGTTTTTTTTCAAAGTTTGAGAGGCTGTAACTTGCTTTTTAAAAGAGCCACACCCACTTTTTTTTTTTCAAAATGTAGCCCCATCCTTTTTCTACCTAACCCCATTGTGACGTCTCATAACCCCAGCTTCGTTTTATGAGAAAAAAAGTTAGAAAAATGGTGATTTTTCCCCCATTCAAAGAAAAAAGGCCATATGGCCCCGTTTCAAAAGGAAATTTTTATGGTTTCACAATAAGCCCCACCTACCAGGGTGTTCATAACAACCAATAAAATTTTCCAGGGTTACTTCGATTGCGTATTATTTAATATTATTTAAAGGGCCATATGGCCCTATAGAATTTTCCAAGTTTCATTACACCTGTACAGAGTATTTGGTTCAGGGATTCCAATGATGTATGAACAATTTTCCAGGGTCAACTCATTATTGAAATATTTGCCAAAAACTGTAGGGCCATATGGCCCTATGAATTTTTTTATTTTTTATTGCAACATTATATTGTGCCTTGATGTAGAGGTGGCATGATACATGAAATTTTTTCCAGGGTCAACCCATTATTGAAATATATGCCAAAAACTGTAGGGCCATATGGCCCTATGAATTTTTCTATTTTTTATTGCAACATTGCATTGTGCCTTGATGTAGAGGTGGCATGATCAGTGAAATTTTTTCCAGGGCCAACCCGTTATTGAAATATTTGCCAAAAACTGTAGGGCCATATGGCCCTGCATAATTTTTTAATTGTTATTGCAAGGTTATTTTGTGCATTTTTGTAGGAGTGGCATGATACATGAAATTTTTTCCAGGGTCAACCCATTATTGAGATATTTACCAAAAACTGTAGGGCCATATGGCCCTGCGTAATTTTTTAATTATTATTGCAAAATTGTTTTGTGCATTTTTGTAGGAGTGGCGTGATAAATAAATTTTTTTCCAGGGTCAATCCGTTATTGAGATATTTACCAAAAACTGTAGGGCCATATGGCCCTATCAATGTTTTTATTTTTTATTGCAATATTGTATTGTGCCTTGTTGTAGGGGTTGCATGATACATGAAATTTTTTCCAGGGACAACCCCTTATTGAGATATTTACCAAAAACTGTAGGGCCATATGGCCCTATGAATTTTTTTATTTTTTATTGCAACATTGTATTGTGCGTTGTTTTAGGGGTAGTATGATACATGAAATTTTTTCCAGGGTCAACCCATTATTATGATATTTATCAAAAAATTTAGTATATGGCCTTATATGGCCCTATCAAAAATGAAAATAATTATATATGTAAATCAATGTGCAGCATATGTGCAACATAATTAACTGATTTATCCTAACCAGGGTAATTTTTAGAAAAAGGGCCATAAGGGCCACATGTATGGCCCTCTGGCCCTCTTCAGAAAATTTTTGCAAAATACTTCATTCATTGAACTTATCTTGTTGACAACAAAATTATTAATCCTACTTCTTTTCTTAATCAAGTTTTTCGACATATTTAATTTAGCATATATTTGGATATCTATGGTAATAATCTAATATGTTAAGTGTATTCAAACATCATTTACAAATAAATAGGTGTGGTGATAAAAGAATTGTTGAGAAAAAAACACTTATCCCTTAATTTATCTCATATACCATATTAAATTGCTTTCAGCCATTTACATTTCATTAGGTGTTGCCAATTGAGTTAGTTAAAAAGTGATTAATACTGTGAAGATATTTTTACATAACTTAGTAACATCTATGTTGTAGTTAGATTTTTGCTTGATTTTAGGCAGTTAAACAATTAGTGTTACGTGTAGTACCACTCATATAGTTGATTAACTACCTTTACCAATATATAGAGTCAACTATATAATAATTTAAGTGTATTTCTTATCACTTAAAATCATATAGCATGTTTTCAGCCATTTTTATATGAATAGGTGTGGTCAATTGAATTAATTGAACGTATTTAGTTTTACCTAATTTAAAGTAACATTTATGTTGTAGTTGGATGTTACTTGTTTTTCTCATTTTATCTGAATTGGGGTAGTTATTTCATTTTAGGCAGTTTTTAAACAATTATTGCTTGTTATCATCATTGTTATGTTCTATGCCACCTATATAATTGATAATCTCTTTTTACCAATGTATTGAGTCAAATATGGCAATAATTTATTAATTTAAGTGTATTTTAAAGTGTTCATACAATATTTAATTATTTACATTAGAAGAGGTGTGACCAATTGAGTTAGTTGAAGAGTTAATTGATACTGTGAAGGTATTTAGTTTTACATGATTTAGTAACATTTATGTTGTAGTTGGATGTTGCTAGTGTTTATATAATCAGTGTTATATGTAGTACCACTCATATAGTTGATTATCTCTTTTTAACAATATAATGGGTCAAATATATAATAATTTAAGTGTATTTCTATCACTCAATGTCATATAGAATGTATTCCGCTATTTTTATTTGAATAGGTGTGGTCAATTGAGTTAATTGTACGTCTTTAGCTTTACATATTTTAGTAACCTTTAGGCTTTATTTTGGATGTTGCTTGTGTTTATACTTGGTGTACTTACTTCATTTTAGGCAGTTAAACAATTGGTGTTATGCGTAGTACCACTCATAGAGTTGATTATCTCTTTTTACCAATATATTAACTTACATATATAATAATTTAAGTGTATTTTCTATCACTTAATATCATATGACATGTTTTCAGCCATTTTTATTTGAATAGGTGTGGTCAATAGTGTTAATTGAATGTATATAGTTTTACCTAATTTTAAGTAACATTTATGTTCGATGTTATTTGTGTTTGTCAGTTTGTTTATGTTGGATGTTACTTGTGTTTGTCATTTTGTTAATTGTGTATTTATCTGAATTGCAGTAGTTATTTCATTTTAGGCAGTTTTAAACAATTATTGTTTGTTATCATCATTGCTATGTGCAGTACCACCCATATAATTGATCATCTCTTTGTACCAATGTATTGAGTCAAATATGGCAATAATTAATTTAATAATTTAAATGTATTTTGAAGTGTTCATACAACATTTAATTATTTACATTAGAATAGGTGTGAGCAATTGAGTTAATTGAAGAGTTAATTGATACTGTAAAGGTTTACATGATTTAGTAACATTTATGTTTGATTTGGATGTTGCTTGTGTTTATATAATTTGTGTTAGTACCACTCATTTAGTTGATTATTTCTCTTTACCAATATAATGGTTCAAATATCCAAAAATTTAGCATAAACCCTATCAACATTGCATACATTTTACTACACGCTTTTCTACAGTATTTTCATTTGCAGGTGTATTATCTTTAAAAAAAATACAGGACAAAGTGTATAACCTGCAAAAGAAGTAACTTTAACATTTAGTTATCACCAATAACTATATAATAAACAATAGTCATTTATCCAAATACTATAATCATTAATTGTATTCTACAGTGTCATCACATCAAGCCAAAAATCTAAGGCTGTAAAAATGGATAAAAAAGGAGGCCACATTTTAAAAAAATTAGATTAATGTCTTGATATAAAGCAAATTATGGGTAAAAAAGAGTTCTAGGGTAGAAAAACAATAATTTAATTACAAATCACGAAAACAGTGAGAAAGGGAAACATTAAGGCTACATTTTTAAAAATAGGCTACAGGCAATAAAGACAAGGGGAGGGAGGACCATGTCAAGGCCACATTTCTTAAAAAGCTGGCCTCGGGCCATAAGGGCCAAAAAGGCCATAAACTTTTCCCATTAGGGCTCCATTTTTCAAATTAGACAAAAGACTATAAAGACAAGTGGAGGGAGGGCCATATCAAGGCCACATCATTCAAAAAGCTGGCCCCGGGCCATAAGGGCCATAAAGGCCATAAAATTTTTCCTAGGGACGTAAATATGGCCCTAAAACACCCAAAAGGCCATAAAAAAGGCCATACCCAAAGGGCTATATCCCTGTGACTACCATTTTGAGGTTTTTCCAGGGCTGACTGGATATGCACTGGAAATGAGCTCAGGATCATTTTTGTTTTTGTTTTTTTTCAAAGTTTGAGAGGCTGTAACTTGCTTTTTAAAAGAGCCACACCCACTTTTTTTTTTTCAAAATGTAGCCCCATCCTTTTTCTACCTAACCCCATTGTGACGTCTCATAACCCCAGCTTCGTTTTATGAGAAAAAAAGTTAGAAAAATGGTGATTTTTCCCCCATTCAAAGAAAAAAGGCCATATGGCCCCGTTTCAAAAGGAAATTTTTATGGTTTCACAATAAGCCCCACCTACCAGGGTGTTCATAACAACCAATAAAATTTTCCAGGGTTACTTCGATTGCGTATTATTTAATATTATTTAAAGGGCCATATGGCCCTATAGAATTTTCCAAGTTTCATTACACCTGTACAGAGTATTTGGTTCAGGGATTCCAATGATGTATGAACAATTTTCCAGGGTCAACTCATTATTGAAATATTTGCCAAAAACTGTAGGGCCATATGGCCCTATGAATTTTTTTATTTTTTATTGCAACATTATATTGTGCCTTGATGTAGAGGTGGCATGATACATGAAATTTTTTCCAGGGTCAACCCATTATTGAAATATATGCCAAAAACTGTAGGGCCATATGGCCCTATGAATTTTTCTATTTTTTATTGCAACATTGCATTGTGCCTTGATGTAGAGGTGGCATGATCAGTGAAATTTTTTCCAGGGCCAACCCGTTATTGAAATATTTGCCAAAAACTGTAGGGCCATATGGCCCTGCATAATTTTTTAATTGTTATTGCAAGGTTATTTTGTGCATTTTTGTAGGAGTGGCATGATACATGAAATTTTTTCCAGGGTCAACCCATTATTGAGATATTTACCAAAAACTGTAGGGCCATATGGCCCTGCGTAATTTTTTAATTATTATTGCAAAATTGTTTTGTGCATTTTTGTAGGAGTGGCGTGATAAATAAATTTTTTTCCAGGGTCAATCCGTTATTGAGATATTTACCAAAAACTGTAGGGCCATATGGCCCTATCAATGTTTTTATTTTTTATTGCAATATTGTATTGTGCCTTGTTGTAGGGGTTGCATGATACATGAAATTTTTTCCAGGGACAACCCCTTATTGAGATATTTACCAAAAACTGTAGGGCCATATGGCCCTATGAATTTTTTTATTTTTTATTGCAACATTGTATTGTGCGTTGTTTTAGGGGTAGTATGATACATGAAATTTTTTCCAGGGTCAACCCATTATTATGATATTTATCAAAAAATTTAGTATATGGCCTTATATGGCCCTATCAAAAATGAAAATAATTATATATGTAAATCAATGTGCAGCATATGTGCAACATAATTAACTGATTTATCCTAACCAGGGTAATTTTTAGAAAAAGGGCCATAAGGGCCACATGTATGGCCCTCTGGCCCTCTTCAGAAAATTTTTGCAAAATACTTCATTCATTGAACTTATCTTGTTGACAACAAAATTATTAATCCTACTTCTTTTCTTAATCAAGTTTTTCGACATATTTAATTTAGCATATATTTGGATATCTATGGTAATAATCTAATATGTTAAGTGTATTCAAACATCATTTACAAATAAATAGGTGTGGTGATAAAAGAATTGTTGAGAAAAAAACACTTATCCCTTAATTTATCTCATATACCATATTAAATTGCTTTCAGCCATTTACATTTCATTAGGTGTTGCCAATTGAGTTAGTTAAAAAGTGATTAATACTGTGAAGATATTTTTACATAACTTAGTAACATCTATGTTGTAGTTAGATTTTTGCTTGATTTTAGGCAGTTAAACAATTAGTGTTACGTGTAGTACCACTCATATAGTTGATTAACTACCTTTACCAATATATAGAGTCAACTATATAATAATTTAAGTGTATTTCTTATCACTTAAAATCATATAGCATGTTTTCAGCCATTTTTATATGAATAGGTGTGGTCAATTGAATTAATTGAACGTATTTAGTTTTACCTAATTTAAAGTAACATTTATGTTGTAGTTGGATGTTACTTGTTTTTCTCATTTTATCTGAATTGGGGTAGTTATTTCATTTTAGGCAGTTTTTAAACAATTATTGCTTGTTATCATCATTGTTATGTTCTATGCCACCTATATAATTGATAATCTCTTTTTACCAATGTATTGAGTCAAATATGGCAATAATTTATTAATTTAAGTGTATTTTAAAGTGTTCATACAATATTTAATTATTTACATTAGAAGAGGTGTGACCAATTGAGTTAGTTGAAGAGTTAATTGATACTGTGAAGGTATTTAGTTTTACATGATTTAGTAACATTTATGTTGTAGTTGGATGTTGCTAGTGTTTATATAATCAGTGTTATATGTAGTACCACTCATATAGTTGATTATCTCTTTTTAACAATATAATGGGTCAAATATATAATAATTTAAGTGTATTTCTATCACTCAATGTCATATAGAATGTATTCCGCTATTTTTATTTGAATAGGTGTGGTCAATTGAGTTAATTGTACGTCTTTAGCTTTACATATTTTAGTAACCTTTAGGCTTTATTTTGGATGTTGCTTGTGTTTATACTTGGTGTACTTACTTCATTTTAGGCAGTTAAACAATTGGTGTTATGCGTAGTACCACTCATAGAGTTGATTATCTCTTTTTACCAATATATTAACTTACATATATAATAATTTAAGTGTATTTTCTATCACTTAATATCATATGACATGTTTTCAGCCATTTTTATTTGAATAGGTGTGGTCAATAGTGTTAATTGAATGTATATAGTTTTACCTAATTTTAAGTAACATTTATGTTCGATGTTATTTGTGTTTGTCAGTTTGTTTATGTTGGATGTTACTTGTGTTTGTCATTTTGTTAATTGTGTATTTATCTGAATTGCAGTAGTTATTTCATTTTAGGCAGTTTTAAACAATTATTGTTTGTTATCATCATTGCTATGTGCAGTACCACCCATATAATTGATCATCTCTTTGTACCAATGTATTGAGTCAAATATGGCAATAATTAATTTAATAATTTAAATGTATTTTGAAGTGTTCATACAACATTTAATTATTTACATTAGAATAGGTGTGAGCAATTGAGTTAATTGAAGAGTTAATTGATACTGTAAAGGTTTACATGATTTAGTAACATTTATGTTTGATTTGGATGTTGCTTGTGTTTATATAATTTGTGTTAGTACCACTCATTTAGTTGATTATTTCTCTTTACCAATATAATGGTTCAAATATCCAAAAATTTAGCATAAACCCTATCAACATTGCATACATTTTACTACACGCTTTTCTACAGTATTTTCATTTGCAGGTGTATTATCTTTAAAAAAAATACAGGACAAAGTGTATAACCTGCAAAAGAAGTAACTTTAACATTTAGTTATCACCAATAACTATATAATAAACAATAGTCATTTATCCAAATACTATAATCATTAATTGTATTCTACAGTGTCATCACATCAAGCCAAAAATCTAAGGCTGTAAAAATGGATAAAAAAGGAGGCCACATTTTAAAAAAATTAGATTAATGTCTTGATATAAAGCAAATTATGGGTAAAAAAGAGTTCTAGGGTAGAAAAACAATAATTTAATTACAAATCACGAAAACAGTGAGAAAGGGAAACATTAAGGCTACATTTTTAAAAATAGGCTACAGGCAATAAAGACAAGGGGAGGGAGGACCATGTCAAGGCCACATTTCTTAAAAAGCTGGCCTCGGGCCATAAGGGCCAAAAAGGCCATAAACTTTTCCCATTAGGGCTCCATTTTTCAAATTAGACAAAAGACTATAAAGACAAGTGGAGGGAGGGCCATATCAAGGCCACATCATTCAAAAAGCTGGCCCCGGGCCATAAGGGCCATAAAGGCCATAAAATTTTTCCTAGGGACGTAAATATGGCCCTAAAACACCCAAAAGGCCATAAAAAAGGCCATACCCAAAGGGCTAAACCCTGTGACGTTAGGGTTTAGGGTTTAGGGTTTAGGGTTTAGGGTTTAGGGTTTAGGGTTTAGGGTTTAGGGTTTAGGGTTTAGGGTTTAGGGTTTAGGGTTTAGGGTTAGGGTTTAGGGTTTAGGGTTTAGGGTTTAGGGTTTAGGGTTTAGGGTTTAGGGTTTAGGGTTAGGGTTTAGGGTTTAGGGTTTAGGGTTTAGGGTTAGGGTTTAGGGTTTAGGGTTTAGGGTTTAGGGTTTAGGGTTTAGGGTTTAGGGTTTAGGGTTTAGGGTTTAGGGTTTAGGGTTTAGGGTTTAGGGTTTAGGGTTTAGGGTTTAGTGTTTATGGTTTTTAGGTTTAGGGTATAGGATTTAGGGGATTAGGGTTTAGGGTTTAAGGTTTAGTCTTTAGGGTTTTGGGTTTAGGGTTTAGTGTTTAGAGCATTAGGATTAGGGCATTAGGATTAGGGCATACAGTTTAGGGTTTAGGGTTTAGGGTTAAGAGTTTAGGGCATTAGGATTAGAGATTGGGGGTTAGGGTTTAGGACATTAGGATTAGGGCTTCCGGCTTAGGGTTTAGGGTTTAGGGATTAGGGTTTTGGGATTACGGTTTAGGGTTTAGGGCATTAGGTTAGGGCATACAGTTTAGGGTTTACGGTTTAGGGTTTAGGGCATTAGGATTAGGGTTTACAGTTTAGGGATTATGTTTTAGTGATTAGGGTTTAAGGTTTAGGGCATTAGGATAGGGTTTACGGTTTAGGGCATTGGAATAAAGGTTTAAGGCTTACCGTTTAGTGTTTAGTTGTTAGTGGATAGTGTTTAGGGTTTAGTGTTTAGGGTTAATGGCATTGGTATTAGGGTTTAAGGATTAGGAATTATGGTTTAGGATTTAGGGTTTAGGGTTTAGGATTTAGGGCATTGGGATTAGGCTTTAGGATATATGGTTAAGGGTTTAGGATAAGGGTTTAGGACATATAGATTAGAATTTAGAGTTTAGAGTTTAGTGTTTAGGGTTTAGGGTTTAGGCCATTGGGATTATATTTTAACCCCATAGTCATCAAAAAAGTTTGGAAAAATTTCAGTCATAATTTCTAAGTTTTTTGGCACCAAAAAATTTTTTAAATTTAACCCTTTATTTCCTGTTATTTGGCGCCAAAAATACGCGTATTTTAACCCCTTTGTCACTCAAAAAGTTTGGAAAATTTTGAGTAAGAATTTCTAAGATTTTTGGCGCCAAAAATTTTTTAAATTTAACCCTTTATTTCTTACGTTATTTGGCGCCTAAAATACGCGTATTTTAACCCCTAAGTCATCCAAAAAGTTTGGAAAAATTTGACTCATAATTTCAAAGTTTTTGGCGCCAAAATTTTAAATTTAACCCTTTATTTCCTACATAATTTGGCCCTAAAACATGCGTATTTTAATCCCACAGTCACCCAAAAAATTCGGAAAAAAATCAGTCATATTTTCTAATTTTTTTGGCGCCAAAAATTTTTTAAATTTAACCCTTTATTTCCTACGTTATTTGGCGCCCAAAATACGCGTATTTTAACCCCACAGTCACCAAAAAAGTTTGGAAAAATTTGAGTAAGAATTTTTAAGTTTTTTGGCGCCAAAAAAATTTTTTAATTTAACCCTATATTTCCTACGTTATTTGGCGCCTAAAATTCACGTATTTTAACCCCTTAGTCACCAAAAAAGTTTGGAAAAATTTCAGTCATAATTTCTAAGTTTTATGCGCCAAAAATTTTTTAAATTTAACCCTTTATTTCCTACTTTATTTGGCGACTAAAATACGCGTATTTTAACCCCTCAGTCACCCAAAAAGTATGGAAAATTTTGAGTAAGTGTTTCTAATTTTTTTTGCGCTAAAAATTTTTTAAATTTAACCCTTTATTTCCTACCTTATTTGGTGCCTAAAATTCACGTATTTTAACCCCTTAGTCACCAAAAAAGTTTGGAAAAATTTCAGTCATAATTTCTAAGTTTTATGGCGACAAAAATTTTTTCAATTTAACCCTTTATTTCCTACGTTATTTGGCACCTAAAATACGCGTATTTTAACACCTCAGTCACCCAAAAAGTTTGGAAAAATTTCAGTCATAATTTAAAAGTTTTATGGCGCCAAAAATTTTTTAAATTTAACCCTTTATTTCCTACGTTATTTGGCGCCTAAAATACGCGTATTTTAACCCCTTAGTCACCCAAAAAGTTTGGAAAATTTTGAGTAAGAATTTCTAAGTTTTTTGGCGCCAAAAATTTTTTAAATTTAACCCTTTATTTCTTACTTTAATTGACGCCTAAAATACGTGTCTTTTAACCCCTTAGTCATCCAAAAAGTTTGGAAAAATTTGACTCATAATTTCTAAGTTTTTTGGCGCCAAAAATTTAAATTTAAACCTTTATTTCCTACGTTATTTGGCGCCTAAAATACGCGTATTTTAACCCCTTAGTCACCCAAAAAATTTGGAAAATTTTGAGTAAGAATTTCTAAGATTTTTGGTGCCAAAATTTTTTCAATTTAACCCTTTATTTCCTACGTTATTTGGCACCTAAAATACGCGTATTTTAACACCTCAGTCACCCAAAAAGTTTGGAAAAATTTCAGTCATAATTTAAAAGTTTTATGGCGCCAAAAATTTTTTAAATTTAACCCTTTATTTCCTACGTTATTTGGCGCCTAAAATACACGTATTTTAACCCCTTAGTCACCCAAAAAGTTTGGAAAATTTTGAGTAAGAATTTCTAAGTTTTTTGGCGCCAAAAATTTTTTAAATTTAACCCTTTATTTCTTACTTTAATTGACGCCTAAAATACGTGTCTTTTAACCCCTTAGTCATCCAAAAAGTTTGGAATAATTGTCTCATAATTTCTAAGTTTTTTGGCGCCAAAAATTTAAATTTAAACCTTTATTTCCTACGTTATTTGGCGCCTAAAATACGCGTATTTTAACCCCTTAGTCACCCAAAAAATTTGGAAAATTTTGAGTAAGAATTTCTAAGATTTTTGGTGCCAAAATTTTTTTAAATTTAACCCTTTATTTCTTACGTCATTTGGCGCCACAAATACGCGTATTTTAACCCCTTAGTCATCCAAAGTTTGGAAAAATTTGACTCATAATTTCTGAGTTTTTCGGCGCCAAACATTTTTTAAATTTAACCCTTTATTTCCTACGTTATTTGGCGCCTAAAATACGAGTATTTTAACCACTTAGTCACCAAAAAAGTTTGGAAAATTTTGAGTAAATTTTCTAAGTTTTTTAGCGCCAAAAATTTTTTTAATTTAACCCTTTATTTACTACGTTATTTGGAGCCTAAAATACGCGTATTTTAACCCCTTAATCATCCAAAAAGTTTGGAAAAATTTGACTCATAATTTCTAAGTTTTTTGGAGCCAAAAATTTTTTAAATTTAACCCTTTATTTCCTACATTATTTGCGCCTAAAATACGCGTATTTTAACCCCTTAGTCATCCTAAAAGTTTGGAAAAATTTGACTCATAATTTCTAAGTTTTTTGGCGCCAAACATTTTTTAAACTTAACCCTTTATTTCCTACGTTATTTGGCGCCTAAAATACGCGTATTTTAACCCCTTAGTCACCAAAAAAATTTGGAAAAATTTCAGTCATAATTTCTAATTTTTTTGGCGCCAAAAATTTTTTAAATTTAACCCTTTATTTCCTACGTTATTTGGCGCCTAAAATACGCGTATTTTAACGCTTTAGTCATCCAAAAAGTTTGGAAAAATTTGAGTAAGTATTTCTAACTTTTTTGGCGCCAAAAATTTTTAAAATTTAACCCTTTATTTCCTACGTTATTTGTCGCCTAAAATACGCGTATTTTAACCCCTTAATCATCCAAAAAGTTTGGAAAAATTTGACTCATAATATCTAAGTTTTTTGGCGCCAAAATTTTTTTAAATTTAACTCTTTATTTCCTACGTTACTTGGTGCCCATAAATACGTGTCTTTTAACCCCTTAATCATCCAAAAAGTTTGGAAAAATTTCAGTCATAATTTCTAAGTTTATTGCGCCAAAAATTTTTTAAATTTCACCCTTTATTTCCTACGTTATTTGACTCCTAAAATACGCGTATTTTAACCCCTTAATCATCCAAAAAGATTGGAAAAGTTTGACTCATCATTTCTAAGTTTTTTGGCGCCAAAAATTTAAATTTAAACCTTTATTTCCTACGTTATTTGGCGCCTAAAATACGCGTATTTTAACCCCTTAGTCACCCAAAAAATTTGGAAAATTTTGAGTAAGAATTTCTAAGATTTTTGGTGCCAAAATTTTTTTAATTTAACCCTTTATTTCCTACGTTATTTGGCACCTAAAATACGCGTATTTTAACACCTCAGTCACCCAAAAAGTTTGGAAAAATTTCAGTCATAATTTAAAAGTTTTATGGCGCCAAAAATTTTTTAAATTTAACCCTTTATTTCCTACTTTATTTGGCGCCTAAAATACACGTATTTTAACCCCTTAGTCACCCAAAAAGTTTGGAAAATTTTGAGTAAGAATTTTTAAGTTTTTTGGCGCCAAAAATTTTTTAAATTTAACCCTTTATTTCTTACTTTAATTGACGCCTAAAATACGTGTCTTTTAACCCCTTAGTCATCCAAAAAGTTTGGAAAAATTGACTCATAATTTCTAAGTTTTTTGGCGCCAAAAATTTAAATTTAAACCTTTATTTCCTACGTTATTTGGCGCCTAAAATACGCGTATTTTAACCCCTTAGTCACCCAAAAAATTTGGAAAATTTTGAGTAAGAATTTCTAAGATTTTTGGTGCCAAAATTTTTTTAAATTTAACCCTTTATTTCTTACATCATTTGGCGCCTCAAATACGCGTATTTTAACCCCTTAGTCATCCAAAGTTTGGAAAAATTTGACTCATAATTTCTGAGTTTTTCGGCGCCAAACATTTTTTAAATTTAACCCTTTATTTCCTACGTTATTTGGCGCCTAAAATACGCGAATTTTAACCCCTTAGTCACCAAAAAAGTTTGGAAAATTTTGAGTAAATTTTCTAAGTTTTTTAGCGCCAAAAATTTTTTTAATTTAACCCTTTATTTACTACGTTATTTGGAGCCTAAAATACGCGTATTTTAACCCCTTAATCATCCAAAAAGTTTGGAAAAATTTGACTCATAATTTCTAAGTTTTTTGGAGCCAAAAATTTTTTAAATTTAACCCTTTATTTCCTACATTATTTGCTCCTAAAATACGCGTATTTTAACCCCTTAGTCATCCAAAAAGTTTGGAAAAATTTGACTCATAATTTCTAAGTTTTTTGGCGCCAAACATTTTTTAAACTTAACCCTTTATTTCCTACGTTATTTGGCGCCTAAAATACGCGTATTTTAACCCCTTAGTCACCAAAAAAATTTGGAAAAATTTCAGTCATAATTTCTAATTTTTTTGGCGCCAAAAATTTTTTAAATTTAACCCTTTATTTCCTACGTTATTTGGCGCCTAAAATACGCGTATTTTAACCACTTACCAAAAACGTTTGGAAAATTTTGAGTAAGAATTTCTAAGTTTTTTTGGCGACAAAAATTTTTAAAATTTAACCATTTATTTCCTACGTTATTTGGCGGCTAAAATGCGCTTATTTTAACCCCTTAGTCATCCAAATAGTTTGGAAAAATTTGACTCATAATTTCTAATTTTTTTGGCGACAAATTTTTTAAATTTAACCCTTTATTTCCTACGTTATTTGTCGCCTAAAATACGCGTATTTTAACCCCTTAATCATCCAAAAAGTTTGGAAAAATTTGACTCATAATATCTAAGTTGTTTGGCGCCAAAATTTTTTTAAATTTAACTCTTTATTTCCTACGTTATTTGGTGCCCATAAATACGTGTCTTTTAACCCCTTAATCATCCAAAAAGTTTGGAAAAATTTCAGTCATAATTTCTAAGTTTATTGCGCCAAAAACTTTTTAAATTTAACCCTTTATTTCCTACGTTATTTGACTCCTAAAATACGCGTATTTTAACCCCTTAATCATCCAAAAAGTTTGAAAAAGTTTGACTCATCATTTCTAAGTTTTTTGGCACCAAAAATTTAAATTTAAACCTTTATTTCCTACGTTATTTGGCGCCTAAAATACGCGTATTTTAACCCCTTAGTCACCCAAAAAATTTGGAAAATTTTGAGTAAGAATTTCTACGATTTTTGGTGCCAAAATTTTTTTAAATTTAACCCTTTATTTCTTACGTCATTTGGCGCCTCAAATACGCGTATTTTAACCCCTTAGTCATCCAAAGTTTGGAAAAATTTGACTCATAATTTCTGAGTTTTTTGGCGCCAAACATTTTTTAAATTTAACCCTTTATTTCCTACGTTATTTGGCGCCTAAAATACGCGTATTTTAACCCCTTAGTCACCAAAAAAGTTTGGAAAATTTTGAGTAAATTTTCTAAGTTTTTTAGCGCCAAAAATTTTTTTAATTTAACCCTTTATTTACTACGTTATTTGGAGCCTAAAATACGCGTATTTTAACCCCTTAATCATCCAAAAAGTTTGGAAAAATTTGACTCATAATTTCTAAGTTTTTTGGAGCCAAAAATTTTTTAAATTTAACCCTTTATTTCCTACATTATTTGGCGCCTAAAATACGCGTATTTTAACCCCTTAGTCATCCAAAATGTTTGGAAAAATTTGACTCATAATTTCTAAGTTTTTTGGCGCCAAATATTTTTTAAACTTAACCCTTTATTTCCTACGTTATTTGGCGCCTAAAATACGGGTATTTTAACCCCTTAGTCACCAAAAAAATTTGGAAAAATTTCAGTCATAATTTCTAATTTTTTTGGCGCCAAAAATTTTTTAAATTTAACCCTTTATTTCCTACGTTATTTGTCGCCAAAAATACGCGTATTTTAACCCTTTAATCACCAAAAAAGTTTGGAAAAATTTCAGTCATAATTTCTAATTTTTTTGGCGCCAAAAATTTTTTAAATTTAACCTTTTATTTCCTACGTTATTTGGCGGCTAAAATACGCGTATTTTAACCCCTTAATCATCAAAAAATTTGGAAAAATTTGACTAATAATTTCTAAGTTTTTAGGCGCCAAAAATTTTTTAAATTTAACCCTTTATTTCCTACGTTATTTATCGCCTAAAATACGCGTATTTTAACCCCTTAATAATCAAAAAAGTTTGGAAAAATTTGACTCATGATTTCTAAGTTTTTTGGCGCGAAAAATTTTTTAAATTTAACTCTTTATTTCCTACGTAATTAGGCGCCTAAAATACGCGTCTTTTAACCCTTTAGTCATCCAAAAAGTTTGGAAAAATTTCTGTCATAATTTCTAATTTTTTTGGCTCCAAAAATTTTTTAAATTTAACCCTTTATTTCCTACGTTAATTGTCGCCTAAAATACGTGTAATTTAACCCCTTAGTCAACCAAAAAATTTGGAAAAATTTCAGCCATATTTTCTAATTTTTTTGGCGCAAAAAATTTTTTAAATTTAACCTTTTATTTCCTAAGTTATTTGTCGCCTAAAATACGCGTATTTTAACCCCTTAGTCTCCCAAAAAGTTTGAAAAAATTTCAGTCATAATTTCTAATTTTTTTTGGCGCCAAAAAAAAATTTTTAATTTAATCCTATATTTCCTACGTTATTTGGCGCCTAAAATTCACCTATTTTAACCTCTTAGTCACCAAAAAATTTTGGAAAAATTTCAGTCATAATTTCAAAGTTTTATGGCGCCAAAAATTTTTTTAATTTAACCCTTTATTTCCTACGTTATTTGGCGCCTTAAATACGCGTATTTTAACCCCTCAGTCACCCAAAAAGTTTGGAAAAATTTCAGTCATAATTTCTAAGTTTTTTGACGCCAAAAATTTTTTAAATTTAACCCTTTATTTCCTACGTTATTTGGCGCCAAAAATACGCGTATTTTAACCCCTTAGTCATCCAAAAATATTGGAAAAATTTGATTCATAATTTCTAAGTTTTTTGGTGCCAAAAATTTTTTAAATTTAACCCATTATTTCATACGTTATTTGGCGCCTAAAATACGCGTCTTTTAACCCCTTAGTCACCCAAAAAGTTTGGAAAATTTTTAGTAAGAATTTCTAAGTTTTTTGGTGCCAAAATTGTTTTAAATTTAACCCTTTATTTCTTACTTTATTTGACGCCTAAAATACGCGTATTTTAACCCCTTAGTCATCCAAAAAGTTTGGAAAAATTTGACTCATAATTTCTAGGTTTTTTGGCACCAAAATTTTAAATTTAAACCTTTATTTCCAACGTTATTTGGCGCCTAAAATACGCGTATTTTAACCCCTTAGTCACCCAAAAAGTTTGGAAAATTTTGAGTAAGTGTTTCTAATTTTTTTTTGCGCCAAAAATTTTTTAAATTTAACCCTTTATTTCCTACCTTATTTGGTGCCTAAAATTCACGTATTTTAACCCCTTAGTCACCAAAAAAGTTTGGAAAAATTTCAGTCATAATTTCTAAGTTTTATGGCGACAAAAATTTTTTCAATTTAACCCTTTATTTCCTACGTTATTTGGCACCTAAAATACGCGTATTTTAACACCTCAGTCACCCAAAAAGTTTGGAAAAATTTCAGTCATAATTTAAAAGTTTTATGGCGCCAAAAATTTTTTAAATTTAACCCTTTATTTCCTACGTTATTTGGCGCCTAAAATACGCGTATTTTAACCCCTTAGTCACCCAAAAAGTTTGGAAAATTTTGAGTAAGAATTTCTAAGATTTTTGGTGCCAAAATTTTTTCAATTTAACCCTTTATTTCCTACGTTATTTGGCACCTAAAATACGCGTATTTTAACACCTCAGTCACCCAAAAAGTTTGGAAAAATTTCAGTCATAATTTAAAAGTTTTATGGCGCCAAAAATTTTTTAAATTTAACCCTTTATTTCCTACGTTATTTGGCGCCTAAAATACGCGTATTTTAACCCCTTAGTCACCCAAAAAGTTTGGAAAATTTTGAGTAAGAATTTCTAAGTTTTTTGGCGCCAAAAATTTTTTAAATTTAACCCTTTATTTCTTTCTTTAATTGACGCCTAAAATACGTGTCTTTTAACCCCTTAGTCATCCAAAAAGTTTGGAAAAATTTGACTCATAATTTCTAAGTTTTTTGGCGCCAAAAATTTAAATTTAAACCTTTATTTCCTACGTTATTTGGCGCCTAAAATACGCGTATTTTAACCCCTTAGTCACCCAAAAAATTTGGAAAATTTTGAGTAAGAATTTCTAAGATTTTTGGTGCCGAAATTTTTTCAATTTAACCCTTTATTTCCTACGTTATTTGGCACCTAAAATACGCGTATTTTAACACCTCAGTCACCCAAAAAGTTTGGAAAAATTTCAGTCATAATTTAAAAGTTTTATGGCGCCAAAAATTTTTTAAATTTAACCCTTTATTTCCTACGTTATTTGGCGCCTAAAATACACGTATTTTAACCCCTTAGTCACCCAAAAAGTTTGGAAAATTTTGAGTAAGAATTTCTAAGTTTTTTGGCGCCAAAAATTTTTTAAATTTAACCCTTTATTTCTTACTTTAATTGACGCCTAAAATACGTGTCTTTTAACCCCTTAGTCATCCAAAAAGTTTGGAAAAATTGACTCATAATTTCTAAGTTTTTTGGCGCCAAAAATTTAAATTTAAACCTTTATTTCCTACGTTATTTGGCGCCTAAAATACGCGTATTTTAACCCCTTAGTCACCCAAAAAATTTGGAAAATTTTGAGTAAGAATTTCTAAGATTTTTAGTGCCAAAATTTTTTTAAATTTAACCATTTATTTCTTACGTCATTTGGCGCCTCAAATACGCGTATTTTAACCCCTTAGTCATCCAAAGTTTGGAAAAATTTGACTCATAATTTCTGAGTTTTTCGGCGCCAAACATTTTTTAAATTTAACCCTTTATTTCCTACGTTATTTGGCGCCTAAAATACGCGTATTTTAACCCCTTAGTCACCAAAAAAGTTTGGAAAATTTTGAGTAAATTTTCTAAGTTTTTTAGCGCCAAAAATTTTTTTAATTTAACCCTTTATTTACTACGTTATTTGGAGCCTAAAATACGCGTATTTTAACCCCTTAATCATCCAAAAAGTTTGGAAAAATTTGACTCATAATTTCTAAGTTTTTTGGAGCCAAAAATTTTTTAAATTTAACCCTTTATTTCCTACATTATTTGCGCCTAAAATACGCGTATTTTAACCCCTTAGTCATCCAAAAAGTTTGGAAAAATGTGACTCATAATTTCTAAGTTTTTTGGCGCCAAACATTTTTTAAACTTAACCCTTTATTTCCTACGTTATTTGGCGCCTAAAATACGCGTATTTTAACCCCTTAGTCACCAAAAAAATTTGGAAAAATTTCAGTCATAATTTCTAATTTTTTTGGCGCCAAAAATTTTTTAAATTTAACCCTTTATTTCCTACGTTATTTGGCGCCTAAAATACGCGTATTTTAACGCTTTAGTCATCCAAAAAGTTTGGAAAAATTTGAGTAAGTATTTCTAACTTTTTTGGCGCCAAAAATTTTTAAAATTTAACCCTTTATTTCCTACGTTATTTGTCGCCTAAAATACGCGTATTTTAACCCCTTAATCATCCAAAAAGTTTGGAAAAATTTGACTCATAATATCTAAGTTTTTTGGCGCCAAAATTTTTTTAAATTTAACTCTTTATTTCCTACGTTATTTGGTGCCCATAAATACGTGTCTTTTAACCCCTTAATCATCCAAAAAGTTTGGAAAAATTTCAGTCATAATTTCTAAGTTTATTGCGCCAAAAATTTTTTAAATTTCACCCTTTATTTCCTACGTTATTTGACTCCTAAAATACGCGTATTTTAACCCCTTAATCATCCAAAAAGATTGGAAAAGTTTGACTCATCATTTCTAAGTTTTTTGGCGCCAAAAATTTAAATTTAAACCTTTATTTCCTACGTTATTTGGCGCCTAAAATACGCGTATTTTAACCCCTTAGTCACCCAAAAAATTTGGAAAATTTTGAGTAAGAATTTCTAAGATTTTTGGTGCCAAAATTTTTTTAAATTTAACCCTTTATTTCTTACGTCATTTGGCGCCTCAAATACACGTATTTTAACCCCTTAGTCATCCAAAGTTTGGAAAAATTTGACTCATAATTTCTGAGTTTTTTGGCGCCAAACATTTTTTAAATTTATCCCTTTATTTCCTACGTTATTTGGCGCATAAAATACGCGTATTTTAACCCCTTAGTCACCAAAAAAGTTTGGAAAATTTTGAGTAAAAATTTCTAAGTTTTTTAGCGCCAAAAATTTTTTTAAATTTAACCCTTTATTTACTACGTTATTTGGAGCCTAAAATACGCGTATTTTAACCCCTTAATCATCCAAAAAGTTTGGAAAAATTTAACTCATAATTTCTAAGTTTTTTGGAGCCAAAAATTTTTTAAATTTAACCCTTTATTTCCTACATTATTTGGCGCCTAAAATACGCGTATTTTAACCCCTTAGTCATCCAAAAAGTTTGGAAAATTTTGAGTAAGAATTTCTAAGTTTTTTGGCGCCAAAAATTTTTTAAATTTAACCCTTTATTTCCTACGTTATTTGTCGCCTAAAATACGCATATTTTAACCCCTTAATCATCCAAAAAGTTTGGAAAAATTTGACTCATAATTTCTAAGTTTTTTGGCGCCAAACATTTTTTAAACTTAACCCTTTATTTCCTACGTTATTTGGCGCCTAAAATACGCGTATTTTAACCCCTTAGTCACCAAAAAAATTTGGAAAAATTTCAGTCATAATTTCTAATTTTTTTGGCGCCAAAAATTTTTTAAATTTAACCCTTTATTTCCTACGTTATTTGGCGCCTAAAATACGCGTATTTTAACGCTTTAGTCATCCAAAAAGTTTGGAAAAATTTGAGTAAGTATTTCTAACTTTTTTGGCGCCAAAAATTTTTAAAATTTAACCCTTTATTTCCTACGTTATTTGGCGCCTAAAATACGCGTATTTTAACCACTTACCAAAAAAGTTTGGAAAATTTTGAGTAAGAATTTCTAAGTTTATTTGGCGACAAAAATTTTTAAAATTTAACCATTTATTTCCTACGTTATTTGGCGCCTAAAATGCGCTTATTTTAACCCCTTAGTCATCCAAATAGTTTGAAAAAATTTGACTCATAATTTCTAATTTTTTTGGCGACAAATTTTTTAAATTTAACCCTTTATTTCCTACGTTATTTGTCGCCTAAAATACGCGTATTTTAACCCCTTAATCATCCAAAAAGTTTGGAAAAATTTGACTCATAATATCTAAGTTTTTTGGCGCCAAAATTTTTTTAAATTTAACTCTTTATTTCCTACGTTATTTGGTGCCCATAAATACGTGTCTTTTAACCCCTTAATCATCCAAAAAGTTTGGAAAAATTTCAGTCATAATTTCTAAGTTTATTGCGCCAAAAACTTTTTAAATTTAACCCTTTATTTCCTACGTTATTTGACTCCTAAAATACGCGTATTTTAACCCCTTAATCATCCAAAAAGTTTGGAAAAATTTGACTCATAATTTCTAAATTTTTTGGCGCGAAAAATTTTTTAAATTTAACCCTTTATTTCCTACGTTATTTCTCGCCTAAAATACGCGTATTTTAACCCTTTAGTCATCCAAAAAGTTTGGAAAAATTTGAGTAAGAATTTCTAACATTTTTGGCGCCAAAAATTTTTTAAATTTAACACTTTATTTCCTACGTTATTTCTCGCCTAAAATAAGCGTATTTTAACCACTAAGTCACCAAAAAATTTGGAAAAATTTCAGTCATAATTTCTTAGATTTTTGGCGCCAAAAATTTTTTAAATTTAACCTTATTTCCTACGTTATTTGTCGCCTAAAATACGCGTATTTTAACCCCTTAACCATCCAAAAAGTTTGGAAAAATTTGACTCATAATTTCTAACTTTTTTGCCGCGAAAATTTTTTTAAATTTAACCCTTTATTTCCTACGTTATTTGGCGTCTAAAATACGCGTATTTTAACCCCTTAGTCATCCAAAAAGTTTGGAAAATTTTGAGTAAGAATTTATAATTTTTTTTGCGCCAAAAATTTTTTAAATTTAACACTATATTTCCTACGTTATTTGGCGCATAAAATCGCGTATTTTAACCCCTTAGTCACCCAAAAAATTTGGAAAAATTTCAGTCATAATTTCTAATTTTTTTGGCGCCAAAAATTTTTTAAATTTAACCCTTTATTTCCTACGTTATTTGTCGCCTAAAATACGCGTATTTTAACCTTTTAACCATCCAAAAAGTTTGGAAAGTTTGACTCATAATTTCTAAGATTTTTAGAGCGAAAATTTTTTTAAATTTAACTCTTTATTTCCTACGTTATTTGGAGCCTAAAATACGCGTATTTTAACCCCTTAGTCATCCAAAAAGTTTGGAAAATTTTAATTTCTAATTTTTTTTGCGCCAAAAATTTTTTAAATTTAACCCTTTATTTCCTACGTTATTTGTCGCCTAAAATTCGCGCATTTTAACCCCTTAATCATCCAAAAAGTTTGGAAAAATTTGACTCATAATTTCTAAGTTTTTTGGCTCCAAACATTTTTTAAATTTAACCCTTTATTTCCTACGTTATTTCTCGCCTAAAATACGCGTCTTTTAACCCCTTAGTCTCCCAAAAAGTTTGGAAAAATTTCAGTCATAATTTCTAATTTTTTTGGCGCCAAAAAAATTTTTTAATTTTACCCTTTATTTCCTACGTTATTTGGCGCCTAAAATTCACGTATTTTAACCCCTTAGTCACCAAAAAAGTTTGGAAAAATTTCAGTCATAATTTCTAAGTTTTATGGAGCAAAAATTTTTTATATTTAACCCTTTATTTCCTACGTTATTTGTCGCCTAAAATACGCGTATTTTAACCCTTTAGTCTCCCAAAAAGTTTGGAAAAATTTCAGTCATAATTTCTAATTTTTTGGCGCGAAAAAAAAATTTTTTAATTTAACCCTATATTTCCTACGTTATTTGACGCCTAAAATTCACGTATTTTAACCCCTTAGTCACCAAAAAAGTTTGGAAAAATTTCAATCATAATTTCTAAGTTTTATGGCGCCAAAAATCTTTTAAATTTAACCCTTTATTTCCTACGTTATTTGGCGCCAAAAATACGCGTATTTTAACCCTTTAGTCATCCAAAAAGTTTGGAAAAATTTCACTCATAATTTCTAAGTTTTTTGGTGCCAAAAATTTTTTAAATTTAACCCTTTATTTCATACGTTGTTTGGCGCCTAAAATATGCGTATTTTAACACCTTAGTCATCCAAAAAGTTTGTAAAAATTTGACTCATAATTTCTAAGTTCTTTCGCGCCAAAAATTTTAAATTTAACCCTTTATTTCTTACGTTATTTGGCGCCTAAATTACGCGTATTTTAACCCCTCAGTCACCCAAAAAGTTTGGAAAAATTTGAGTAAGAATTTCAAAGTTTTTTAGCGCCAAAAATTTTTTAAATTTAACCCTTTATTACCTTTGTTATGTCACCTAAAATACGCGTATTTTAACCCCTTTATCACCCAAAAGTTTGGAAAAATTTCAGTCATAATTTCTAAGTTTTTGGCGCCAAAAATTTTTTAAATTTAACCCTTTATTTCCTACGTTATTTGTCGCCTAAAATACGCGTATTTTAACCCTTTAGTCACCCAAAAAGTTTGGAAAAATTTCAGTCATAATTTCTAAGTTTTTTGGCGCCAAAAATTTTTTAAATTTAACCCTTTGTTTCCTACGTTATTTGTCGCCTAAATACGCGTATTTTAACCCCTTAATCATCCAAAAAGTTTGGAAAAATTTGACTCATAATTTCTAAGTTTTTTGGCGCAAAAAATTTTTTAAATTTAACCCTTTATTTCCTACGTTATTTGGCACCTAAAATACGCGTATTTTAACCCATTAGTCACCAAAAAAGTTTGGAAAATTTTGAGTAAGAATTTCTAACTTGCGCAAAAAATTTTTTAAATTTAACCCTTTAATTCCTACGTTATTTGGCGCCAAAAATACGCGTATTTTAACCCGTTAGTCACCAAAAAAGTTTGGAAAAATTTCAGTCATAATTTCTAAGTTTTTTGGCGCCAATAATTTTTCAATTTAACCCTTTATTTCCTACGTTATTTGGCGCCTAAAATACGCGTATTTTAACTCCTTAGTCACCCAAAAAGTTTGGAAAAATTTCACTCATGATTTCTAAGTTTTTTGGCGCCAAAAATTTTTTAAAATGAACCCTTTATTTCCTACGTTATGTCACATAAAATACGCGTATTTTAACCCCTCACTCACCCAAAAAGTTTGGAAAAATTTCAGTCATAATTTCTAAGTTTTTTGGCGCCAAAAATTTTTTAAATTTAACCCATTACTTCCTACGTTATTTGGCGCCAAAAATACGCGTATTTTAACCCGTTAGTCACCAAAAAAGTTTGGAAAAATTTCAATCATAATTTCTAAGTTTTTTGACACCAAAAATTTTTAAATTTAACCCTTTATTTCCTACGTTATTTGGCGCCTAAAATACGCGTATTTTAACCCCTTAATCATCCAAAAAGTTTGGAAAAATTTGACTCATAATTTCTAAGTTTTTTGGCGCCAAAAATTTTTTAAATTTAAGCCTTTATTTCCTACGTTATTTGGCGCCTAAAATACGCGTATTTTAACCATTAGTCATCCAAAAAGTTTGGAAAAATTTGAGTAAGAATTTCTAACTTTTTTGACGCTAAAAATTTTTTAAATTTAACCCTTTATTTCCTACGTTATTTGTCGCCTAAAATACGCGTCTTTTAACCCCTTAATCATCAAAAAAAGTTTGGAAAATTTGATCATAATTTCTAAGTTTTTTGGCGCCAAAAATTTTTTAAATTTAACCCTTTATTTCGTACATTATTTGGCGCCTAAAATACGCGTAGTTTAACCCCTTAGTCACCAAAAAAGTTTGGAAAATTTTGAGCAAGAATTTCTAAGTTTTTTGGCGACAAAATTTTTTTAAATTTAACCCTTTATTTCCTACGTTATTTGGCGCCAAAAACACGCGTATTTTCACCCGTTAGTCACCAGAAAAGTTTTTAAAAATTTCAGTCATAATTTATAAGTTTTTTGGCGCCAAAAATTTTTAAATTTAACCCTTTATTTCCTACGTTATTTGTCGCCTAAAATACGCGCATTTTAACTCCTTAGTCACCCAAAAAGTTTGGAAAAATTTCAGTCATAATTTCTAAGTTTTTTCGCGCCAAAAATTTTTAAATTTAACCCTTTATTTCCTACGTTATTTGGCGCCTAAAATGCGCGTATTTTAACCCCTCAGTCACCCAAAAAGTTTGGAAAATTTTGAGTAAGAATTTCTAAGATTTTTAGCGCCAAAATTTTTTTAAATTTCACCCTTTATTTCCTACGTAATTTGGCGCCTAAAATACGCGTATTTTAACCCCTTAATCATCCAAAAAGTTTAGAAAAATTTCAGTCATAATTTCTAAGTTTTTTGGAGACAAAAATTTTTAAATTTAACCCTTTATTTCCAACGTTATTTGGCGCCTAAAATACGCGTATTTTAACCCCTTAATCATCCAAAAACTGTGGAAAATTTTGACTCATAATTTCTAGGTTTTTTGGCGCCAACTTTTTAAATTTAAGCCTTTATTTCCTACGTTATTTGGCGCCTAAAATACGCGTATTTTAACCCTTTAGTCATCCAAAAAGTTTGGAAAATTTTGAGTAAGAATTTCTAAGTTTCTTGGCGACAAAAATTTTTAAAATTTAACCCTTTATTTCTTACGTTATTTGGCGCAAAAAATATGCTTATTTTAACCCCTTGGTCATCCAAAAAGTTTGGAAAATTTTGACTCATAATTTCTAAGTTTTTTGGCGCAAAAAATTTTTTAAATTTAACCCTTTATTTCCTACGTTATTTGGCACCTAAAATACGCGTATTTTAACCCATTAGTCACCAAAAAAGTTTGGAAAATTTTGAGTAAGAATTTCTAACTTGCGCAAAAAATTTTTTAAATTTAACCCTTTAATTCCTACGTTATTTGGCGCCAAAAATACGCGTATTTTAACCCGTTAGTCACCAAAAAAGTTTGGAAAAATTTCAGTCATAATTTCTAAGTTTTTTGGCGCCAATAATTTTTCAATTTAACCCTTTATTTCCTACGTTATTTGGCGCCTAAAATACGCGTATTTTAACTCCTTAGTCACCCAAAAAGTTTGGAAAAATTTCACTCATGATTTCTAAGTTTTTTGGCGCCAAAAATTTTTTAAAATGAACCCTTTATTTCCTACGTTATGTCACATAAAATACGCGTATTTTAACCCCTCACTCACCCAAAAAGTTTGGAAAAATTTCAGTCATAATTTCTAAGTTTTTTGGCGCCAAAAATTTTTTAAATTTAACCCATTACTTCCTACGTTATTTGGCGCCAAAAATACGCGTATTTTAACCCGTTAGTCACCAAAAAAGTTTGGAAAAATTTCAATCATAATTTCTAAGTTTTTTGACACCAAAAATTTTTAAATTTAACCCTTTATTTCCTACGTTATTTGGCGCCTAAAATACGCGTATTTTAACCCCTTAATCATCCAAAAAGTTTGGAAAAATTTGACTCATAATTTCTAAGTTTTTTGGCGCCAAAAATTTTTTAAATTTAAGCCTTTATTTCCTACGTTATTTGGCGCCTAAAATACGCGTATTTTAACCATTAGTCATCCAAAAAGTTTGGAAAAATTTGAGTAAGAATTTCTAACTTTTTTGACGCTAAAAATTTTTTAAATTTAACCCTTTATTTCCTACGTTATTTGTCGCCTAAAATACGCGTCTTTTAACCCCTTAATCATCAAAAAAAGTTTGGAAAATTTGATCATAATTTCTAAGTTTTTTGGCGCCAAAAATTTTTTAAATTTAACCCTTTATTTCGTACATTATTTGGCGCCTAAAATACGCGTAGTTTAACCCCTTAGTCACCAAAAAAGTTTGGAAAATTTTGAGCAAGAATTTCTAAGTTTTTTGGCGACAAAATTTTTTTAAATTTAACCCTTTATTTCCTACGTTATTTGGCGCCAAAAACACGCGTATTTTCACCCGTTAGTCACCAGAAAAGTTTTTAAAAATTTCAGTCATAATTTATAAGTTTTTTGGCGCCAAAAATTTTTAAATTTAACCCTTTATTTCCTACGTTATTTGTCGCCTAAAATACGCGCATTTTAACTCCTTAGTCACCCAAAAAGTTTGGAAAAATTTCAGTCATAATTTCTAAGTTTTTTCGCGCCAAAAATTTTTAAATTTAACCCTTTATTTCCTACGTTATTTGGCGCCTAAAATGCGCGTATTTTAACCCCTCAGTCACCCAAAAAGTTTGGAAAATTTTGAGTAAGAATTTCTAAGATTTTTAGCGCCAAAATTTTTTTAAATTTCACCCTTTATTTCCTACGTAATTTGGCGCCTAAAATACGCGTATTTTAACCCCTTAATCATCCAAAAAGTTTAGAAAAATTTCAGTCATAATTTCTAAGTTTTTTGGAGACAAAAATTTTTAAATTTAACCCTTTATTTCCAACGTTATTTGGCGCCTAAAATACGCGTATTTTAACCCCTTAATCATCCAAAAACTGTGGAAAATTTTGACTCATAATTTCTAGGTTTTTTGGCGCCAACTTTTTAAATTTAAGCCTTTATTTCCTACGTTATTTGGCGCCTAAAATACGCGTATTTTAACCCTTTAGTCATCCAAAAAGTTTGGAAAATTTTGAGTAAGAATTTCTAAGTTTCTTGGCGACAAAAATTTTTAAAATTTAACCCTTTATTTCTTACGTTATTTGGCGCAAAAAATATGCTTATTTTAACCCCTTGGTCATCCAAAAAGTTTGGAAAATTTTGACTCATAATTTCTAAGTTTTTTGGCTCCAAAAATTTTTTAAATTTAACCCTTTATTTCCTACGTTATTTGGCGCCTAAAATACGCGTTTTTTAACCCCTTAATCATCCAAAATGTTTGAAAAAATTTGACTCATAATTTCTAAGTTTTTTGGCGCCAAAAATTTAAATTTAACCCTTTATTTCCTACGTTATTTGTCACCTAAAATACGCGTATTTTAACCCCTTAGTCACCAAAAAAGTTTGGAAAAATTTCAGTCATAATTTCTAAGTTTTTTGGTGCAAAACATTTTTTAAATTTAACCCTTTATTTCCTACGTTATTTGGCGCCTAAAATACGCGTATTTTAACCCCTTAGTCATCCAAAAAGTTTGGAAAATTTTGAGTAAGAATTTCTAAGTTTTTTGGCGACAAAAATTTTTAAAATTTAACCCTTTATTTCTTACGTTATTTGGCACCTAAAATACGCGTTTTTTAACCCCTTAATCATCCAAAATGTTTGAAAAAATTTGACTCATAATTTCTAAGTTTTTTGGCGCCAAAAATTTAAATTTAACCCTTTATTTCCTACGTTATTTGTCACCTAAAATACGCGTATTTTAACACCTTAGTCACCAAAAAAGTTTGGAAAAATTTCAGTCATAATTTCTAAGTTTTTTGGTGCAAAACATTTTTTAAATTTAACCCTTTATTTCCTACGTTATTTGGCGCCTAAAATACGCGTATTTTAACCCCTTAGTCATCCAAAAAGTTTGGAAAATTTTGAGTAAGAATTTCTAAGTTTTTTGGCGACAAAAATTTTTAAAATTTAACCCTTTATTTCTTACGTTATTTGGCGCCTAAAATACGCTTATTTTAACCCCTTGGTCATCCAAAAAGTTTGGAAAAATTTCAGTCATAATTTCTAAGTTTTTTGGCTCCAAAAATTTTTTAAATTTAACCCTTTATTTCCTAGGTTATTTGCCGCCTAAAATACGCGTATTTTAACCCCTTAATCATCCAAAAAGTTTGGAAAAATTTGACTCATAATTTCTAATTTTTTTGGCGCCAAAAATTTTTTAAATTTAACTCTTTATTTCCTACGTTATTTGTCGCCTAAAATACGCGTCTTTTAACCTCAGTCACCCAAAAAGTTTGGAAAAATTTGAGTAAGAATTTCTAATTTTTTTGGCGCCAAAAATTTAAATTTAACCCTTTATTTCCTACGTTATTTGTCGCCTAAAATACGCGTATTTTAACCCCTTAATCATCCAAATAGTTTGGAAAAATTTGACTCATAATCTCTAAGTTTTTTGGCGCCAAAATTTTTTTAAATTTAACCCTTTATTTCCTACGTTATTTGGCGCCTAAAGTAAGCGTATTTTAACCCCTTAGTCACCCAAAAAGTTTGGAAAATTTTGACTCATAATTTCAAAGTTTTTTGGCGCCAAAAATTTTTTAAATTTAACCCTTTATTTCCTACGTTATTTGGCGCCTAAAATACGCGTATTTTAACCACTTAGTCATCCAAAAAGTTTGGAAAATTTTGAGTAAGAATTTCTAAGTTTTTTGGCGCCAAAAATTTGAATTTAACCCTTTATTTCCTACGTTATTTGGCGCCTAAAATACGCGTATTTTAACCCCTCAGTCACCCAAAACGTTTGGAAAATAAACTCATTCTATTTATGGAGGAACCGGTCCCCACAAACACACCAGCCTCCTCTCCATAAAGAGAGACTACCAGCCCTATTCTCTAGCCGGAATTTTGGGATACTCCAAAGACTAGGCTGGTAACCATCTCAGAGGTCTGATGCATTGCAGAACACTGGCCCACAACACACTGGCAATCACAACCGTTTTAGTTTCTTTATATATGTACTGAAGATTGTCTTCATGCTCTTGTGGGGCGCCTATGAATCTCATTAACGATAACTGACCAGCAATGGTCAACTAAATTGGCTGTTTAAATAATTAAAACTATAAGAAACTATATTTTTTTAAGGGACAAGAATAAACTCATCCTATTTATGCAGGAACCGGGTCCCACAAATACATCAGCCTCATCTCCATAAAGAGAGACTACCAGCCCTATTCTCTAGCCGGCCTTTGGGATACTCCAAAGAGTAGGCTGGTAACCATCTCAAAGGTCTGGTGCATTGCAGAACGCTGGCCCACAACACACTGGCAATCACAACTTTTTTAGTTTCTTTATATATGTACTGAAGATTGTCTTCATGCTCTTGTGGGGCGCCTATGAATCTCATTAACGATAACAGACCAGCAATGGTCAACTAAATTGGCTGTTTAAATAATTAAAACTATAAGAAACTATATTTTTTAATGGACAAGAATAAACTCATCCTATTTATACAGGAACAGGGCCCCACAAATACACCAGCCTCATCTCCATAAAGAGAGACTACCAGCCCTATTCTCCAGCCGGCCTTAGGGATACTCCAAAGACTAGGCTGGTAACCATCTCAGAGGTCTGATGCATTGCAGAACACTGGCCCACAACACACTGGCAATCACAACTTTTTTACTTTCTTTATATATGTACTGAAGATTGTCTTCATGCTCTTGTGGGGCGCCTATGAATCTCATTAACGATAACTGACCAGCAATGGTCAACTAAATTGGCTGTTTAAATAATTAAAACTATAAGAAACTATATTTTTTTAAGGGACAAGAATAAACTCATCCTATTTATGCAGGAACCGGGCCCCACAAATACACCAACCTCATCTCCATAAAGAGAGACTACCAGCCCTATTCTCTAGCCGGCCTTTGGGACACACCAAAGAGTAGGCTGGTAACCATCTCAGAGGTCTGATGCATTGCAGAACGCTGGCCCACAAGACACTGGCAATCACAACTGTTTAGTTTCTTTATATAATTACTGAAGATTGTCTTCATACTCTTGTGGGGCGCTATGAATCTCATTAACGATAACAGACCAGCAATGGTCAAATAAATTGGCTGTTTAAATAATTAAAACTATAAGAAACTATATTTTTTTAAGGGACAAGAATACACTCATCCTATTTATGCAAGAACCGGGCCCCACAAATACACCAGCCTCATCTCGCTTAAAGAGAGACTACCGCCCTATTCTCTAGCCGGCCTTTTGGATACTCCAAAGACTAGGCTGGTAACCATCTCAGAGGTCTGATGCATTGCAGAACACTGGCCCACAACACACTGACAATCACAACTGTTTTAGTTTCTTTATATATGTACTGAGGATTGTCTTCATGCTCTTGTGGGGCGCTTATGAATCTCATTAACGATAACAGACCAGCAATGGTCAACTAAATTGGCTGTTTAAAGAAACTGTATTTTTTTAAGGGACAAGAATAAACTCATCCTATTTATGCAGGAACCGGGCCCCACAAATACACCAGCCTCATCTCCATAAAGAGAAACTACCAGACCTATTCTCTAGCCGGCCTTTGGGATACTCCAAAGACTAGGCTGGTAACCATCTCAGAGGTCTGGTGCATTGCAGAACACTGGCCCACACAACACACTGTGAATCACAACTGTTTTAGTTTCTTTGTACTGAAGATTGTCTTCATGCTCTTGTGGGGCGCCTATGAATCTCATTAACGATAACAGACCAGCAATGGTCAACTAAATTGGCTGTTTAAATAATTAAAACTATAAGAAACTATATTTTTTTAAAGGACAAAAATAAACTCATCCTATTTATGCAGGAACCGGGCCCCACAAATACACCAGCCTCATCTCCATAAAGAGAGACTACCAGCCCTATTCTCTAGCCGGCCTTTGGGATACTCCAAAGAGTAGGCTGGTAACCATCTCAGAGGTCTGATGCATTGCAGAACACTGGCCCACAACACACTGGCAATCACAACTGTTTTAGTTTCTTTATATATGTACTGAAGATTGTCTTCATGCTCTTGTGGGGCGCCTATGAATCTCATTAACGATAACTGACCAGCAATGGTCAACTAAATTTGCTGTTTAAATAATTAAAACTATAAGAAACTATATTTTTTTAAGGGACAAGAATAAACTCATCCTATTTATCCATTAACCGGGCCCCACAAATACACCAGCCTCATCTCCATAAAGAGAGACTACCAGCCCAAGAATAAACTCATCCTATTTATACAGGAACCGGGCCACACAAATACACCAGCCTCATCTCCATAAAGAGAGACTACCAGCCCTATTCTCTAGCCGGCCTTTGGGATACTCCAAAGAGTAGGCTGGTAACCATCTCAGAGGTCTGATGCATTGCAGAACACTGGCCCACAACACACTGGCAATCACAACCGTTTTAGTTTCTTTATATATGTACTGAAGATTGTCTTCATGCTCTTGTGGGGCGCCTATGAATCTCATTAACGATAACTGACCAGCAATGGTCAACTAAATTGTCTGTTTAAATAATTAAAACTATAAGAAACTATATTTTTTTTAAGGGACAAGAATAAACTCATCCTATTTATGCAGGAACCGGGTCCCACAAATACACCAACCTCATCTCGATAAAGAGAGACTACCAGCCCTATTCTCTAGCCGGCCTTTGGGATACTCCAAAGACTAGGCTGGTAACCATCTCAAAGTTCTGGTGCATTGCAGAACACTGGCCCACACAACACACTGGCAATCACAACTGTTTTAGTTTCTTTATATATGTACTGAAGATTGTCTTCATGCTCTTGTGGGGCGCCTATGAATCTCATTAACGATAACAGACCAGCAATGGTCAACTAAATTGGCTGTTTAAAGAAACTGTATTTTTTTAAGGGACAAGAATAAACTCATCCTATTTATGCAGGAACCGGGCCCCACAAACACACCAGCCTCATCTCCATAAAGAGAGACTACCAGCCCTATTCTCTAGCCGGCCTTTGGGATACTCCAAAGAGTAGGCTGGTAACCATCTCAGAGGTCTGGTGCATTGCAGAACACTGGCCCACAACACACTGGCAATCACAACTGTTTTAGTTTCTTTATATATGTACTGAAGATTGTCTTCATGCTCTTGTGGGGTGCCTATGAATCTCATTAACGATAACAGACCAGCAATGGTCAACTAAATTGGCTGTTTAAATAACTAAAACTATAAAAGTTATATTTTTTTAAGGGACAAGAATAAACTCATCCTATTTATGCAGGAACCGGGCCCCACAAATACACAAGCCTCATATCCATAAAGAGAGACTACCAGCCCTATTCTCCAGCCGGCCTTTGGGATACTCCAAAGAGTATGCTGGTAACAATCTGAGAGGTCTGATGCATTGCAGAACACTGGCCCACAACGCACTGGAAATCACAACCGTTTTAGTTTCTTTAGATATGTACTGAAGATTGTCTTCATGCTCTTGTGGGGCGCCTATGAATCTCATTAATGATAACAGACCAGCAATGGTCAACTAAATTGGCTGTTTAAATAATTAAAACTATAAGAAACTATATTTTTTTAAGGGACAAGAATAAATTCATCCTATTTATACAGGAACCAGGCCCCACAAATACACCAACCTCATCTCCATAAAGAGAGACTACCAGCCCTATTCTCTAGCCGGCCTTTGGGACACTCCAAAGAGTAGGCTGGTAACCATCTCAGAGGTCTGATGCATTGCAGAACGCTGGCCCACAACACACTGGCAATCACAACTGTTTAGTTTCTTTATATATGTACTGAAGATTGTCTTCATGCTCTTGTGGGGCGCCTATGAATCTCATTAACGATAACTGACCAGCAATGGTCAACTAAATTGGCTGTTTAAATGATTAAAGCTATATATAAGAAACTATATTTTTTTAAGGGATAAGAATAAACTCATCCTATCTATGCAAGAACCGAGCCCCACAAATACACCAGCCTCATCTCGCTTAAAGAGAGACTACCAGCCCTATTCTCTAGCTGGCCTTTGGGATACTCCAAAGAGTAGGCTGGTAACCATCTCAGAGGTCTGATGCATTGCAGAACACTGGTCCACAACACACTGGCAATCACAACCGTTTTAGTTTCTTTATATATGTACTGAAGATTGTCTTTATACTCTTGTGGGGCGCCTATGAATCTCATTAACGATAACAGACCAGCAATGGTCAACTAAATTGGCTGTTTAAAGAAACTGTATTTTTTTAAGGGACAAGAATAAACTCATCCTATTTATGCAGGAACCGGGCCCCACAAACACACCAGCCTCATCTCCATAAAGAGAGACTACCAGCCCTATTCTCTAGCCGGCCTTTGGGATACTCCAAAGAGTAGGCTGGTAACCATCTCAGAGGTCTGGTGCATTGCAGAACACTGGCCCACAACACACTGGCAATCACAACTGTTTTAGTTTCTTTATATATGTACTGAAGATTGTCTTCATGCTCTTGTGGGGCGCCTATGAATCTCATTAACGATAACTGACCAGCAATGGTCAACTAAATTGTCTGTTTAAATAATTAAAACTATAAGAAACTATATTTTTTTTAAGGGACAAGAATAAACTCATCCTATTTATGCAGGAACCGTGTCCCACAAATACACCAACCTCATCTCGATAAAGAGAGACTACCAGCCCTATTCTCTAGCCGGCCTTTGGGATACTCCAAAGACTAGGCTGGTAACCATCTCAGAGGTCTGGTGCATTGCAGAACACTGGCCCACACAACACACTGGCAATCACAACTGTTTTAGTTTCTTTATATATGTACTGAAGATTGTCTTCATGCTCTTGTGGGGCGCCTATGAATCTCATTAACGATAACAGACAAGCAATGGTCAACTAAATTGGCTGTTTAAATAATTAAAACTATAAGAAACTATATTTTTTAAGGGACAAGAATAAACTCATCCTATTTATGCAGGAACCGGGTCCCACAAATACACCAGCCTCATCTCCATAAAGAGAGACTACCAGCCCTATTCTCTAGCCTGCCTTTGGGATACTCCAAAGACTAGGCTGGTAACCATCTCAGAGGTCTGGTGCATTGCAGAACACTGGCCCACACAACACACTGGCAATCACAACTGTTTTAGTTTCTTTATATATGTACTGAAGATTGTCTTCATGCTCTTGTGGGGTGCCTATGAATCTCATTAACGATAACAGACCAGCAATGGTCAACTAAATTGGCTGTTTAAATAACTAAAACTATAAAAAATTATATTTTTTTAAGGGACAAGAATAAACTCATCCTATTTATGCAGGAACCGGGCCCCACAAATACACAAGCCTCATCTCCATAAAGAGAGACTACCAGCCCTATTCTCCAGCCGGCCTTTGGGATACTCCAAAGACTAGGCTGGTAACAATCTGAGAGGTCTGATGCATTGCAGAACACTGGCCCACAACGCACTGGCAATCACAACCGTTTTAGTTTCTTTAGATATGTACTGAAGATTGTCTTCATGCTCTTGTGGGGCGCCTATGAATCTCATTAACGATAACTGACCAGCAATGGTCAATTAAATTGTCTGTTTAAATAATTAAAACTATAAGAAACTATATTTTTTTAAGGGACAAGAATAAACTCATCCTATTTATGCAGGAACAGGGTCCCACAAATACACCAGCCTCATCTCCATAAAGAGAAACTACCAGCCCTATTCTCTAGCCGGCCTTTGGGACACTCCAAAGAGTAGGCTGGTAACCATCTCAGAGGTCTGATGCATTGCAGAACGCTGGCCCACAACACACTGGCAATCACAACTGTTTAGTTTCTTTATATATGTACTGAAGATTGTCTTCATGCTCTTGTGGGGCGCCTATGAATCTCATTAACGATAACTGACCAGCAATGGTCAACTAAATTGGCTGTTTAAATGATTAAAGCTATAAGAAACTATATTTTTTTAAGGGACAAGAATAAACTCATCCTAATTATGCAAGAACCGAGCCCCACAAATACACCAGCCTCATCTCGCTTAAAGAGAGACTACCAGCCCTATTCTCTAGCCGGCCTTTGGGATACTCCAAAGACTAGGCTGGTAACCATCTCAGAGGTCTGATGCATTGCAGAACACTGGTCCACAACACATTGGCAATCACAACCATTTTAGTTTCTTTATATATGTACTGAAGATTGTCTTTATGCTCTTGTGGGGCGCCTATGAATCTCATTAACGATAACAGACCAGCAATGGTCAACTAAATTGGCTGTTTAAAGAAACTGTATTTTTTTAAGGGACAAGAATAAACTCATCCTATTTATGCAGGAACCGGGCCCCACAAATACACGAGCTTCATCTCCATAAAGAGAGACTACCAGCCCTATTCTCTAGCCGGCCTTTGGGATACTCCAAAGAGTAGGCTGGTAACCATCTCAGAGGTCTGGTGCATTGCAGAACACTGGCCCACACAACACACTGGCAATCACAACTGTTTTAGTTTCTTTATATATGTACTGAAGATTGTCTTCATGCTCTTGTGGGGCGCCTATGAATCTCATTAACGATAACAGACCAGCAATGGTCAACTAAATTGGCTGTTTAAAGGAACTATATTTTTTTAAGGGACAAGAATAAACTCATCCTATTTATACAGGAACCGGGCCCCACAAATACACCAGCCTCATCTCGCTTAAAGAGAGACTACCAGCCCTATTCTCTAGCCGGCCTTTGGGATACTCCAAAGAGTAGGCTGGTAACCATCTCAGAGGTCTGGTGCTTTGCAGAACACTGGCCCACAACACACTGGCAATCACAACTGTTTTAGTTTCTTTATATATGTACTGAAGTTTGTCTTCATGCTCTTGTGGGGCGCCTATGAATCTCATAAGGAATACCGTGGTCTTTATCATACTTCATTCGACGATAATATTGAGATGTGACAATAGCAAATACAATGACAGGAATCAGAAAAACACCACACAATCCAAAAGATAACCAGTATCCATTCTAAAGAAAAAGACAAGATGAAAACTTTTTAAATTTATCTCACCAATCCATGTAAAGTAAAACCACAAACTGCATTAAAGAATCCAGTGTACACATCATAGACTGGATAGCAATTACCAACATCATTTTGAAGCTATAATAACAAGATTATATAAACAATTACTACAGTTATACTTACTGCTGAAAATGCATGATCAATTAATTGTTGTGAATATCCAATTGCTCGAGGAAAGACAGTTTGAACATCCTAGCAATACAAAATATTATACCAAGTATTGTGTGCACTAACTTGAACTAGCGGATCAACACCTTTTTCAATGAAATTGTTAAACGTGGAGTTGATATCAGACAACAGATTATCAATACCATTCTAATCAATCATATCAGGTATAATTTATAAGATTTTTTGGGCCAAAATTTTTTAAATTTTAACCTTTTCCTTTTTTGGCGCCAAAAATACGCGTATTTTAACCACTTAGTCACCCCAAAGTCTTCAGAAAATTTCAGGCTTAATTTCTAAGATTTTTGGCGCCAAAATTTTTTAAAATTTAACCCTTTATTTTCTTCGTTTTTTGGTGCCAAAAATACGCGTATTTTAACTACTTAGTCACCTCAAAGTCTTCGTAAAATTTCAGTCTTAATTTCGAAGATTTTAGGCGCCAAGATTTTTTAAAATTTAACCCTTTATTTCCTTCGTTTTTTGCGCCAAAAAAACGCGTATTGTAACCTTTTAGTCACCCCAAAGTCTTTGGAAAATTTCAGTCTTAATTTATAAGATTTTTGGGGCGAAAATTTTTTCACGCCAAAAATACGCGTATTTCAGTCTTGATTTCAACGATTTTTGGCGCCAAGACTTTTTAAAATTTAACCCTTTGTTTCCTTACTTTTTTGGCACCAAAAATACGAAGGAAATAAAACTAATAATTTAAAAATTTTTGACACCAAAATTTTTTTACATTTAAATTTTTTTTTTTCGTTTTTTGGCGCCATAAAAACGCGTATTTTAACCCCTTTGTCACCCCAAAGTCTTAGGGAAATTTAAGTCATAATATCAAAAATTTTTAGCGCCAAAAATTTTTTAAATTCAACCCTTTATTTCCTTCCTTTTTTGACGCCAAAAATACTCGTATTTTAACCCCTTAGTCAATCCAAATGCTTTGTAAAATTTTAAAGATTTTTGGTGAAAATTTTTTTTAAATTTAACCCTTTATTTACTTCTTTATTTATTAACTACAGTAGTATAGTACTTTTACTTATGTCTATATGATTAAATTGTTATCGTTAGAATGAATTTCTGACTATACTGGTTTCTCTCTTCAAATGGCAGCCATTTTATTGATTAAAGAAATTCACGAGATCACATTCCTCATGGTCAATGGCATCTCCTATACTTTGCTTATGGAAAGTACAACGAATCTTGTTCTTGTGAGTCTGATCATATAAAACATGATGTCAAAAGAACTGGATGATTTGTCAGAAAACCACTTGACTTTGAAATTTTGAAATCTGATGAGTAATAAGGAAGTTACAGCGAAAAAATGAAGTGCCAGGTGAATGTGAATGGACTTTAGTAACCTAAGAAGACAATGGCAATTAGAAATACACTTTAACCATGCTCCATTAGTAAAGCAACACCAAGAAGTGTAAGTCTAACTTCTACCACAATAACCCACCAATCAGACATCATCTGCCACACCCACTGACTATTTTAATTGTGGCTTACTTTGACCACACCTCATATTTCAATTATTCCTAGGTCAGCCTAGAATATAAGCCTGACTATACACACAAATATTACAGCTGACACACCTACCAACAATTGGGTGTGGCATATTCTGACCACACCTCGTATTTCAATTAATCCCTAGGTCAGCACCACGCATAATTATAGTAGACACGCCTACCAACTATTGGGTGTGGCTTATTTGGACCACACCTCATATTTTTATTAATGCTCTAGGTCTGCCCAGAATAGCCTTGGCGTGTTTGGGGGTGGAAACAAGACAACTAATTTGTTGCTTGTGACTTCCTCAGCCTTCTCCTGGATTATATACTCACCTTTTTTCCTTACTCTAGAAGGTATAATTGTATTGTACTTTAATTACAAATACACACTACCAAATCTATGACTGTCAAATGTACCACTCTCAAATGATATACTACCAACAACTACACTTTATGACCTTGTGTAAAATACTAGTAAACTTACACCCTCAGTGTGGAGATAGAAGAGTGTCTTGAGACAGCAACCCCCAACCTAAAAATCTGCAGAAAAAAAGTGGAAAAAAGAAGAAAAAAATGAAATAATATATAATAAAAATTATAAAATAAAGCATACATTATTGTTACCTCCAACTTACAACCACACCTAGATCCTGGACTCCAACGATGCTATAAAAAGAAACAGAAATAAGAAATAATATTGTGCTATAAACTACTAAGTCAACATGATGCACATCACTAACTTACACCCTGAGATGGAGAGATGTGTCTTGGGCAGCAACCCCCAACCTAAAGATCTGTAGAAAAAGAATTAAGAAAAGAAGAAAAAATATGAAATAATATATAATAAAAATTATAAAATAAAGCATACATTATTGTTACCTCCAACTTACTACCACCACACCTAGATTCAGGACTCCAACGATGCTACATAAAGAAAGAAGAATAAAAAGTAATTATGTAATATAGGCTAACATTACATTACAATATATTGACAGTATATCATTTGAGAGTGGTACATTTGACAGTTGTACATTTGGCAGTATCACAAAATAAAAGTTACGAAGTACTCTTAACAGTTTTACTAACAAATAAGAAACTTACACTTTATAAATTCTTTTACCTGTTTGTGTGTGTATGTGTGACTCAAACATAAAAGGTACAATGTTATGTCATACAGTGTTATGATTTTACTAACAGAATAAACTATATGTACCTTTAGTAATCATTAATAACAAACTGTCCAGATTGTTTCACTAGTACATAACATAGACACAACATAAACTGCCTACAGAATAAAAAATTATATCATCAGTAACTATAATTGTGTATGTTACTACATTATGTTACCATTTTATATCTGCTAGCAGCATCCATGATGCCAAAGACTCTGGAAGTGATCTGGTGTTTACAATATAATATAAAGCAGTTTATAACTAATTAATATTTGGTAACTTTTCATTACTATTCAGGAGATAGGACTAGCATATAATCCTATGAAGAAAGAAGGGATATAACAATAGTGATCTGACAAAAGGCTTACTTGAGAAATCTTTCTTGTTTTTATCCAAAGTTGTTCTTACTATCAGTAGCACTCAAACACATTATGATTAATATACAAATTAATACACAATTTATATGTGTACCTCATATTATGGTGATAGGAGACATTGACATGAAAGAAAATACTGCAATAAACCATGAGCCTATTCTTACAGACAACAAACAGTAAATATGATAATTGACTAACCTCCTTATCAGTAGTCTTACTGCAGTCTGAGAATATACATTGACAAAAATGTGAACAAAATTAAATAGAAAAGATTCTTACAAATATATTTAGACATCAGGCTGTTCCTATAGCCACACACATTTGGTTAACGAGTTTTATAAACTCATTATAAGCCTGTGATAAAGAGTGAGAGAACACACAATTAATTATACTACAGTCTTACATATTCCTTATTATCCAGAAGTTAGTATACAAATCTGACAATTTATTCAACTCCATGAACACTTATGAATTAGAAACATATCAATATTGCAATGTAGAATGACTGACCTTCAATTCTTCTTCGATTCTTGCTGTAGCAGTCTATTTTTAAAAGTTATTGCGCCAAATTCTGCACAATCACGTGATTTGTAGTATACTGACGTAGTGCACGTATTATAACTATGACCTGTAGTATACTAAGTCAGTATACTGTAAGTTACGAGAACGTATACAATTTTCGACCATAATACTGAACTACTGACATTGATGCAGCAAGAATTGAAGAAGGATTGAACTCACAGTTGTTAATACAGTAGAATATATGTGACCTAATTTGGTAAAAGGGACTACTTCTGTCAAATAAAAAAATCTCAGTATGGACAGAAAAAGTGATGATTTCAATATTTTTGAGAATTTGAATTAAACCAAAAAAAAAGAGAATAGTACCTGACAGTCATTTTAAAGCGTCTATAAATCCAAAGTTCTTTCTAGATTAGCACATAGAAGCATTCGTGTTCTCATATATTAGTGTACGATATGCGGGGGTGGAAAATTAAATTCCACTATTCTCAAAATTAATTTTTGGTAGTAGCCACTGTATTTCCGTTTATATCTTGTTTCTTTAGCAACGCATGTATTTATCCAAGGTATCAAACAATTCAACATTATCTATACTTTAAAATGATATGAAAATATGAAAATGACAGAAATGACTCAAGTGGTCGCTTTTTGCATATCCAGTCACATATAGTCAGACTTATGTTTTAACTCCTGGATAATGAAGAACATGCAAGATTGTGTTATATGTAATGTTGTTGTGTTATCTCTCTGTGTGTTATTGATCTTTAATAACTTCTTACAATTGTACTGTTCTCAACAATGAGATTATGTTCTTATATACATGGGCAACAAGTTAACTACAAAATATGAAACTCAAATCTTCTTCATGGCTCCTTAGAAAACCAAATATTTGTCATCAAAATCAACAGCAAACATAATCAAATCTAACTGATTCTTTTCATATGGTCTTCCTTGATAGTTCTTATGTACCTAATCTATAATATCTCCCATTGCTCATTAGTTAGCCCAGTTAATCACAAATAGGAACAGTTCCTGTATCAATGTCAAGAAGTCCAGCTGGATTCCCAAATCATAACATAACTATAATATGGAGCACCTACCACATTTCATATATTGTTATATAATATACTATTATACTTAACAAATCAACATGTGAAAAAATAGCTCCATCAAGTATTGTCCTGAACTTAAAGTCATTAATATTAAAGTTAATTAAAAGTTGTGGTCAACTAGTGTTACCACTAATAGAGTAATTTTTCACAAATGTTTTAATGTGTTTAAAATAAATGTATTATTAAAGCAAAGAGTAATATTATAATAATATACTTAATGACTGAATTAAAAAGACAATACATTATTAATCTCTAGGATAATCCACATGATGTATTAAAGGAATCATGGCATCTGCTAGTTCCTTAGTACAAGAGACTAGCACACCACGTCCCATCAGATCAAGGGGAGATCCTATAATAATTTTTCATAAATAGTTAAAGATATTTACTTTACCTGTTTGGATAGAGAGAAACTCCACCAGCTTCTCTGACAAGGAGTTCTCCTGCTGCAATGAATATCATATTCAATATAAGCGTCAACTCCACCCATAGCAACCATGCACATACTGTAGTGTTCCAGCATTGTCCTTCTCTTGTCAAATCTTCATTAACTATTGATACTTTGGCTGATAAATGGAAAGCATTCAAAGATTTCTATTCATTTAATTTCAGCTTTAATTCCTTCCTTAGTTTTTGCTTTAATTAATCATCCTTTAGTTTCTCATCTACTATTCCTGCTCTACTTCCTACTGCTTTAATTACTCCACCATTAATTTCTCCTCCATTAATTTCTGCTTAAATTACTCCTTTTTATATATTCCTGCTTTAGTTCTGCCAGAAACATCCGGAAGGCAGGGATTGCCACAGCTATACTCAATCGTTACAATATTACTGTAAACCGAGGGGTTAAAAATGAGCCATTGTTTTGTGTGGCAATAATGGCAGCTGTAGCTCACAAAATGGGAATGGTTTCGCCAGCAATTTTAAGGTTAACTCTTATGTTGAGAAGAAATCTAACAATGTCTTCTGTTACACTAAATGACGATAAAGTCACTCATACAGGACAGGTCAGTAATAAGAAAATGATTGTTGTGATTTCAATACGATTTAATAATAGCAATGGGAAAATAAAGATTATCGAAAAGTTAGATTTATTGATAGGGAGAAACAAGTATGTCAAATATTGTTAGTGAGTTAATAATTGTTGATTCTTTTTGAGGTCAACGAGCAATTTGCCATTGATCTTATTGCAGAAGAACCTGTTGTTGTCATATCAGGGAATCACACATGGTGTGATGGAGGTATAGAATGTATTTTTGTTAACTTATTATATAATCTCTTTTAGGTCATGATATGTTAGGTCATCCTAAAGTCTACATTAATCTTGATAAACCTGAAATTAATGTGTGTGGTTACTGTGGACAAAGATTTATTGCTCAAGATCACAAAGAATTATTTCCTAACGAACAGTTTCAAAACTAGTTATGTATTTCTTTACTAATGCCTAAAATAAAGTATTATTGCCACGCCCATTTTTTTGCTTTGCTGATAAACAAGGGTGTGGCTCAGGATGATTTGTTGTCTTGTGATATTGCTCCTAACTTTAACTCCTTCAAAGGTGAACTCTAAAAGCTAAGTTTACTCATATAATAAACGTGTATATATGATAGGGTCAAAGCAGTTCTAATAATGACGATCTCCCTTGGTATGTCTGGTTTGTCTTAGCTATAGCATTAGCCATAGCTATCATACTAATAGGACTCACTGGATTTTATGTACTAAATGTCTGCAAAAAGTCAGTATATATTTTACTAGTTATAATGACTCTCACTAAGAATACAATTAGAATATTTGGTGTACAAACATCTTCTGTTAATCAACTACACAGTATTCGTGATGACAGCAAAGTAGAAGAAGTTATTGAAAATACAGACACAAGAGTTGAAACAACAGTTATAAATTTACAAGATGATCTTGTCCTAACTGACAAGAAAGGTTCAGTCTTGTCATGGAAACATGTCACTTTACATGTAATTAGGCCTAGAAATCCCTCGTGATAATATTAAAATATTACAACAGTTGGGTATTGGTGAATACGGTCCACTTTATGATGCTGAAATATATTTACAAGTTAATGTCAAATCTAGAGCATTAGTTAAAGTATGCAAACATATAGTCTAACAATATATTCACTATAGTTTGCATGTAGGTATTTCAACAAGGCTCTTCACAAGACTTGGTCATGTACAGACAAGAACTAGAGTCACTCATGTTAGTACAAAATATATGTTTCAATTGTATTTGAATGTACCTATTGTAGTAAATTAAAACATAATCGTGTAGCTCAATTGTTTGGTGTTGTTTCCAACATGCCATATTATTGTGTGTTAGAACTACCTGTTAATGGAGATTTGAAAACTTTCTTACTCACAACTAGGAACACCAATACACAGTGAGAACAAGATATGGTAATGTCATGAGTTACTATTATCTTGTAGATTAACACTGCCACAATTACTTGCCATGGCAACAGACACTGCAGCAGGACTAGCTTACCTAGAATCCATACAATATACCCATCAGTAAATAACCTTTGTAAAAATCTACAGCTCAATATATACTTTCTTCACAGAGACGTAGCTGCAAGGAACTGTGTTGTAACACAATCTTTAGGAATTAAGATAGCAGGTAATTTTCATGAATGTTTGTATCATTTTAATACTAATATTTACAGATTATAAAGTTGGTCGGTATTTGTTCCGAAGTGAATATGCTGTTCAAGCTGACGGGTCTCTTATGCCAGTTCGTTGGATGGCACCAGAATCATTAATGGAGAATCACTTTAGTTTACAGACTGATATATGGTACATGTGTGTGTGTGTATTCTATAGTGTGACACCATATTATCTATTGTTAACAGGTCTTTTGGTGTGCTATTGTGGGAAATTCTCACTAAAGGACAATTTCCTTTTGCTGAATTATCTGATGGTGAAGTTGTGCAAGGAGTTTGTTATGAGTTTCAACGATTACTTCAACCTATTTCCTGTCCAGATAATGTGTATGTGAATCTTTTTAATAAAATATTTTAATAATCATTGCTATAGTTACCAAATAATGCTGAAATGTTGGCACAGCAATCCAGCTCAACGTCCACATATGGACCATCTTCATCATCAATTACAAACTAACATTTTACCATTGGACACACTTCCATCTCCACCCACTCCACCTCCCATTGAAGACCCTGGTATCCCAGCTAACCATCTCATTTAAAGAAAATGTTTAAACTTTCAAATTAAGAATACTGTTATCTAATTTTTTAAGATCAATGTTAATATTCAAAACTTGAAGACGTTCGTTGAATAGCTGTAATGCAAAATTATAGAGCTGCATATCAAGTTTGTTAATCTGAACAATTTGATTATATAATGCTGTGTTCCTCCATATGTCAGCTAAAAGCCACTTGGTGTGTAAAAAATGAAGATCCTTTTGTTTCAACAGATTAGATAGTTGAAGAGACAATCTGTACTGTAACAATTGGCCACTTTCTGTCATGTATTCCGAAATTCCAAAAAAAATCATTTCCCTCAAGTTATTTTTGGCTGACTGCAGGAGACGAGCTTCTCTCTCCTTTTGTGTAAATTGGTTAGGATTTAAACAATCAACACTTTCTAGATCAGCCAACATTAATGTCTGACGATTATTAGCCCAATTACTTGAACAACTCATGAACTTGTCAAGTGTAACATTTGTCCAAACATGACCTTCGTAATATCCAGGATAACAAGGTGGCATCTCAGCTTTACCTAATACCTTGTCACCACAAATGTGATCATATGGCCATGTTGCACCACGTTTAACATGTAAATATTCACTAATATATCGTACCACTGGATGACGAAGTATAGTTAAATAATGAAATCTACGATATCGAGAGCCGTAATTGTAGTCAAGATAGTTTGATAAACAAGACTTCATTTCAATTAAAAATGGATGAAGACCACATACCCATCCATATGTCTTTTCTGAAGCTAACCACATTTCTGGTGGAATAATACGACCATGAGACTTCTGTAAAGTGTATGTCTCTGCTATAGGACATATAACAAAATCTTTCTTTTTCTTTAATTTCTTCTTTAATCCTGGTTTTGGTCGATGACATAAGGACTTTGATTTGTTCTTTATACTTACTACATGTTGTAAAAAATATGATCCTCCTGTTTTTTGAATATGAATATAGACCAAAACATCATTTCGTATGTTAATATTGACAGGTAACCAAGAGAACTTCATAACAAAGGATGAGTGATTTCTACTCATACTTGAACCATTATGACTGACACTAGTATCATTTTTGATAAATACTATAAATAAAATCAACAAAGACAAAAGACACACGACACCTCCACGCAAAAGGTTGTTGATAAACTTCATCTTTCTAAACCTCCACCCACTAATCAATTAATATATAATATTTTAGTATTGTCAAAAATGAGCAGTCACTTTATCTATTTCCTTTAGGTCTTCCAGAATCTAACAAAAAAATAAAATAATACAATATATGATGTGTAGACATTACTTGAGTAGGGGATGTTCCAATTTGTTTAGCAAAGTCAAGTTTCTCTTTAGAGGCTAGAGACACATATTGATATAATAACTGACCATCAAGAATATTACGTTGAATACTGTATAGATATTGATGACGAGAATGATAGGTCCTACAACAACATTAAAATTAAACTTTAAGTTCAATTTTTAATACCTAAATGCCTTTGGATTGAGACCACCTAAATGTCTTAATCCCTGAGTCATTTTAATTTGTAGCATACTTAGTCTGCGGTATACTTTTTCAGGAATTGGTAACAAACATCCCAGTCCACCATCTAAGGTACCTAAGTATATAGAAATGGAATATTTTGTGTACAACAGAACATATTTACCAATAAAAGTACATTGTCGTTTATCAGCTAAAGCAATCTTCATTTCACGAGATGCTCCCAAACCAGCTGATGTTTTGCATCGAACACGTAGAAATACATTAGCTAATGAACCAATGTTAAAGTCACCTCGACGTATCAAAAATGATCCCCCATTACTTTCAGGGTCTGATAGAAAACAAAAACAGTATAGGCTAGTTATAAGTGATGCTACTATTGTCAAAACTATTGCTAAAATGGTATATATTTTAATGTACTCAATTTAAATAAATAAACTATTAATTTTTCCTAAATCAATTTTAAGTCCAATTTCATCAAGTTGCAGTGAAAACAGTTTTAAAGCATACTCATAAAGTTGTATATCTAGTTTATTTAATTCAATAATCCGATTATACAAGTTTTTATCCAATAATACCATCTTTAATAGTGATCTGGAGTCCTGTAAGTGTCGTTGTTGTGGTAAATCTCTAAAATGTACATTAAATTTGTATTCGAACAGCAGTGCACTTTCCTTGAGGAACTCTGTAAGACCAAAAAATGCAATGGACTCCAAATTCTTCTTGGCTGATTTTAGTATATTTGTCTCCATTTGTTCTTTAGTAATAGAATCATTAGAACATGCTGTTTGTTCAAGATCAGCTAACATCCAAGTCTGCCGATTATTGGCCCAATTATAGGGGCAATTCATAAAATCAGTTAGGGAGACATCTGTCCATGATACTCCATTGTATACTCCAGGATAACACTCTGGTAGTGTACTTTCAGATATCATTGTACCATTACAATATCCAGTGAAACATTGAGGTTTAGTGTTTCCCAATATCAAAGTATGATCACATGAACCGACTCCAGTTACTACATTCCATTTAGCTTTTCCATAACTTGTATACAAGTATTCACTGAGATAACGTAGTATGGGATGCCTCAAGATAGTAAAATAATGAAAATGACGATCTCTAACACCATAACGTTTATTATAAAACTTCAATATACAAGGTTTAGTGGCAGTTAAAAATGCATGAACACCACAAGGCCATTGATAAGTCACTTCTGATTGTAGCCACATTTCTGGTAACCGTTTCATGCGACGAAGAATACGCCATTTTCTGTGTTCTTTTAAACTCATAGGCTTGTTAGTAGGAACATTTAATAGTGCCTGGCTTGGATAATATGAAGCATTCACAATTGGACACATTAGTTTACCCAACTGTTTGGGAATCTGTGTTGAATTGGATGATGGCCAGTTTGTACACAGTGGTATGCCATTTTGTGTTGCTGATCCAACATAATAAATAAACGTTTTGCCACCTGTTCTTTGTATATGTAAGAATACAAGATAATCAGAACCTAATGTCCAATTCTTAATGTACATTTTGGGAAGTGACAAGTTAAAAGTTGATGTATCAAGCAACATACCGCCTCTAGCAAATGAGAAGTTCCCTTTAGTCAACAAAGGCTGCAAAAATCCTGGTCCAGTATCATTATAACAAACACTTACTATTAGCTGTTGATAAACTATCCACAGCATTAAGAAACCACTTAACAATATTAATATAAAATAAAATAGCCTTTTTCTCTTCAAGACACCCATATTTAAAAACAGACTAACCACACCCACAAATGAATCTCATTAAAAACTAACTTTCTGGTTGATATTGAAAAAGTAGCAGATTTTTATCAGAATCAGAAACTAAAAAAACAACAAATTTTATTAAATTGTTAATACTTCACTTACCAATATATCCTATTTGATTACCATCAACTAAATAATCACATGAAAAAACTTCCATTGGATGTGGATCCTAATAAAAACTTTAAATATAATACTAACAACATCATAATGACATCACCTGACTAATTAAAGAGAGACTCCGTCTATTTTCTTGATAATGCAATAATTGAATACTTCTAGAAACATCTCCAGTCAATATAAAACTTTTAATGCTCTTAGCAGTATGTATATATGTTTCAGAATCAATAAATGCAACAGCTAATAAATCCTTTTTGTCTTTAAGTTGCCACATAAATATCTAAAATTAACATCACACACACAAGATAGATATTATAGCATTACCTTTTGTCCCATACAAGTTAATATAAGTCCATCGACACATTCTAGTCCAGTAACTGGCCATTTTTGTTCAGCATTATATAAATTCTACATATTATAGTATATACTTGTAAATGATCAAAAATGTACTTTAAGTCGATGTTGTGTTAATGGTTTTCCAGGTTCAGGAATGACTTCAGTCACATCATAAATTAGTAACTATGGAACTATTATAATATATTATAATGATATGGGGAATCCTTACCTTGCCTTTAGCGTTAAGTTCTTCACCAAAGGTAGCAGTTGTTGCAACAACAATAAATTCTTTACGTCCACTCAATGTCTCTTGACTACGCAATCGCATTACTTTCATTGAAGTCACATGATGAAATGGATCCATATCAAACCTAATATGGATATATAAGGAATAAAATGGACAGATATGCTATTCACCTAGCATTAGGAACGAGTTCCCAAGATGTTGGAGAGATCAGTTGAAGATAAAACAAAGGTTGTTGAGGATAGAGAAATTGTTCATCTACAACAAAGAGATAGATAATCACACGATGTGTCACATGACATACAAACCTCGTTCTACAATTTCAAACTGGTCATCTTCTGCACCTACTTGGGGTACACTTGTCACACGTTCAGTGACACTACCAATCATGACATGAGTCTAATATTAAATATTAATTTAATAGTTAATCAAAAAGGGTCTTACCCTGCTTTCCATGTGATAGCCTACAAAGTGAACTGTATTTTTTATAGGCACTTTACGAACAGCCCAATATGAGTCATATGATAAATATGTTGGCAATACAGATATCCTTAGTTCACTCTACAAATATCACTAATAAGTAGGTGTGGTTAAATAGAGTGGTACCTCTTTATTAAAGTATAAAAAACCATTAGAACAATTGATATTATCAAACGGAGCAAATGCATAAACTGGTCCATCAATGTACATTGGATGAAGACACAACTGTCCTCGTGATGTCATTATTATCCAATGAGGATAAGAACCAGATACAAAGACCTATAAAAAGATGTCATTATGATGTCATACAACTTATTACTTACTCCAGAATATCCAGCAATATTATTAAATACTTGTAGTTTAGGAGAATAAAGAGTATCTCCTATATAATTATATTAATAATAATATAATATAACATATATTAAAATACCTTGTTGTTTAGTAAGTTTAGCATCTTTTCTGTCTTGAAGGATGACATGATGTTGTATCTATATTATAATAACATATATATTTAACACATCATAACTTACTTTACTAAATCGTAATTGTAAATGACCAGTGTTTAATGAACTAGAATACTTGAAAGCTTCATAAATGACCAACTCTTTATTAATAATAGTCTATTAAATGTATAAATAATATTATAAAAATATCACTACATCATTTACCATAATATGTGGGTAAGATTGTGTAGGACCCATTCCAACACATAGCATTTGTTCCACACTTGTATGAGACCCACTGATATTAAGTTCACTACAAAAAATATCAAAACTTGTCTACATGATAGAGGAGTACCTTGGCAATGGAACACGCCCACTATCACAAAGTGTCCAAGGAGCCATAGTAAAATTTCTCACAGCAAATACTAGTACAAACTCTGGAAGACTATAAATCTAAAAAAAACAAGTAATTATCTATCATAGGTTCAAGATACTTCTAAAGAGCCATCATCTCTACATAATAGACACCATTGAGTAGGAGATGTAGATCCTGCTGACTGAATATCTGGTTCAGTATCTTTAGTCCTACATATATAACACATGACAATAGACACATGATTAATACCAACATTCCATGATTAATATATATATATAAAATTCTAACATTACTTACTTTTTAAGTGAACTATTTGATGTAGTCCCTCCATAAAGTAAATCATCCTCCTCATCAACTGATAGCCTATAGAATATTGTACACATTTCTTATTACCATATATAGTAAATGTAGAGTTGTGCGTGAAATATTTGTTTGCTAAAATTGCCACCATAAAGAATAATTGATATTTTAAAATTTTCTCAAATAAATTATGTAAATATTAAATCATAAAAATCTTTACATTAAATATTTATGATGTACTTACAAATGAGGTCGCTTTGCAGGAGGAGAGACAATGGGTGGGGCTTGTAATTGATTAATAGTGAAGAGACCACTTTTATCAACATATCCAGCAACATGAGTAACAGTCTATCATATTACAATTAATTACATATTATAATACATATAATTAATTTAATACCTTTAAAATATTAGGCCAGTTAAGATCTAATGATATACTTCCATTTGAATCATTTAATGTTAATAATCCAACTGTCCCATTAGCTAACAGGACAATAATGTATGGAAAACATATGTCACATGACTTGACCCCGCCCCCCATATCAAGAGCAACATAGCATAGCTGTTTCACTGAATAAGAGTTTGTTAATTATTTGATAATATTATAAACCACACCTCCTTTTAATAGACGAACATCGGTATGAGTTGCTTGTACAATATAGGGTCCAATATTTCCTGCAAACACAGTTGGTGATTGCGTAGCAAAGCCAGAAGAATCTAATTCAGTAATCTCTTGACCAGTCTGTAAAACCTGAGTATCAACGATGTCATTATGATATCATAAACAAGAACTGACCATTGTAGAGTCTGCACGACTTAACAATAAATAATCATGTTTACCATCCTAACATGTAAACAATAACAGTATGTATGTCATGGAGGGTGGACTACTAACCTCCTCTGATATTACAGTCCACATATCAATACAACCTGGTAATTCAAATGTTGTCACAACTTGTGGTCGAACAGTTCGCTACATATCACATAACAGTCACATGACAATCACATGACTACTTTATACCTGTAAGACAGCAAGAGATCCATTTTTTCCATATCCAGAACAAAGAACAAGTTCTAAATCAGGATCAGACTTCTCGACAAATTCCTCCTAAATTAACAAGTAGCACAGTCATTATTATATTTCTGTACATACTGAGAGAGTAGCAGGTTCTCCAATAGTACCAGATGCTATAGGTCCAATACATATTAAACTATCACAAACCTGATACAAGACTTATGTTATGTTATAAACCATTTTATAACTCACATCAAATGAATAACTAGTTATTGATGAGGCTATAAATGAGGACTGGGAACCATATACTTCTAAATCATCTAAATCTAATAATTAAAGGAGCATACCCTCAAATATAAAACTACAGAAATACTCACCTAATGATGATGCTGGGTCAGTTGATGGAACATGAACGTCTAAAATAATAGTAATTAAATGACCACACCCCTCACAATTACCTTGAGTAGAGTATCGAAGTAATAGCGAGTTTGCCAGTCTTGAACCCAAAAACAAAAAATTTGGAGCAACAGTACATACCTACATCAAGTGAGATCATGTGACAAGTCATGTGACTTACACATGATGCCAAAATACTGCTAGCAACTTTTTCAAACCCTATTGATTTTACACCTCTCATACCACTGTCAGGATAAAGGCTACAGATATAACTAAATGAGATCAATATGTCATAATATAAATGTATAACAAATCTTTACATGTCTCCACATTGTACAGATACCAGTAGTTTATCATGAGAAATAAAGACAGCCTTAGAACAGTCTAATGTCAGACATAAACCTTCTTTCTCTAAAATATACATACATATAATTATATATGTCTAAAATACTATTAGATATTGTTATATACTGAGTGCAAATCTTGTACTGGAGTCTGTTATACTGTTAAGAGATAGTCCATATGGTGGACAGCTCTAATTAAATTGATAGTGAAGTTGTCATGGCAATGTTAATTGAGTACCTGATTTAAATACATTAAAGAATTTGCTCCAAATACCAGAACACCTCCTACATTAATAAATAAAATAGTATAAATAAATAAAACATTACCTAATGGTTTAGGAACTGGTACAAACTGGTTAGCATCAAAAGGCAGTTGTCTCACAGACCATATCACTGGATGAACTTTCTCATTGGTATTTAATGATAACCCTATCACAGTCACTGTGTCTTGACGCAAACTAATACGCCTAATAACAAGATAATTAACTAACTAATTTTTATGTACTTACCCTGCCCAAGTGGGTGATGGTTCACATAATATTAAGAGGGTGGGGCTAGTGTATCCTTCAATAAAAGTAATGTCTTTTACATTACCAACTGGTTCAGTTAATGTCTTCAAACTTATAGTATAACTTGGTAACAAGTTAGGACATTCTCCTCTATAAAAACATTATAACATCATATGACCACACCCCTTCATTTACCCATGTGGTGACATTGGTGACATTGGTTCGTCCATCATTACATCCTTTTGAAATGGACAGACAGCAATATGATTATCAAACACTAACATTGCAGCACAACGACCATCAGGATCAACTCTAACAACAGGACGACACACATTATGTAATACACCACCCTATAATAATAAATGAGGATTAAACAACAAACTCCTGTAATCAACTTACTCTTAGTTCATCATCTTCAAATTGATGCATTGATATTGTCTTTAATCCATTAGTCTCAATGTCATACTCCACAATACAAAGCTGTTTAGACATAATTACAACATCTGTAAAGTATGTTTACTAACTTTTGCATCATCAAATGTTAAAATCAATGAATCACGGAAAGAATTCAGTTTAATTTTTTCAAGCGATTGGATGTTGCCATGGAAACGATACTCTCTCCTATACAGCAATTTGGGTTTGCCTAAAGCATTAGTTAATACATTATAATAACATATATTGAATACTTTGGTCCTCTGACACCTTGATCTACCAAAGAATGAGATAATTATTCTAATTAATACCCATCAAGAAAACTTACTTCAAATATCCTCAAAAGAGAAGTAGAGGCTACAGCAACATTCTCTCGATGTAAGTCAAAGAAATGACAATTTATACAATGTTCTACGCCAGTAGGTGGATGAACATCTCTGTATATTGCATACATCTTGTTTATGTTACCACGTGGTTATAACGGACGTAAACGGAAACGTTCTGAAATTTATACATAAACGAAATGGAGTTAATAAACACCGGTATACTCACTTTAAGTATACGGAAACATTCTAAAATTTGTATGGAAAATATGATGGGAGAAAATAATTGATTCCGTATACTATGGGCGGGCAAGACTGCACCTCTTTGATGACTAAGGGATAATGGGGAATAGCATAGACAAAGTAATTGCTTTAAATGATGTTATTAGATAAACTATCTTTCCTCTAGGTTTGTACTGGATTATATGTGGGAGGGTTAATGGGTAAGTGATCATGTGACCAACATATTATATTCACATGACTTATTGATAGGTGCAACAAAGAAGGAACTTCTCAAAGAGAACAATATTACTCACGTCCTTACATTACTAGACAATGCTCAACCACACTTTCCTGAAGTAAATTTGTTAGTTCTAATGATTTAATAAATGATTTATATCTTATAGGATTTCACTTATAAATGTATCACTATATCGGACAGTCCTACCTGTAATCTGTTAGTTAATATAACACATTGTAATACTATCTTTAAAAATATATAGTGGACAACATTTTAAAGAATGTCTAGAGTTTATTCATCAATGTCGGTAAGTCTTTGTTTCCATGGCAACATTATGAATTTATGATCATTTTTATTATAGAGTTCAAGGTGGTTCATGTTATGTCCATTGGTAAGAGACTCCACCCACTATATATATTTCACTTTGGTATTGTAGTGCTGCTGGTATATCTCGCTCAGTAACAATATGTACAATGTATATATTAACAGTATCTACATTGACTTATGATGAAGCCATGTCTATAATGCAATATCGTCGTAGTCCAGCTAGTCCTAATTTCGGATTTAGAATGCAGCTGAAAAAATATGTCAAAACGACACTAGAATCAGTATGTCAAAGATGATGTCATTAAGACTCATTATGATGTCATTGTTAATATTAGGAACGTCAAAGATTGAAGACAGATTATCCTCATAATCCACTCAATGATGAAATTGAATTGGAACAGATCAAAACAGAAGCATTTGAAATGTTTGCTAAAAATGGACGTCCTCCTCTACCAAGTGATGACGATGTTTATGTGGATATGTACACTACGGACAAGAGTGAATCTGATGATGACTAACAACATTTATACATGATAATTATTTTTATAATCTTTATAACAAGTATTCACTTTTTATTTAATCCTAAACCAAAGTTTGTTAAAAAGTCAAAAAGAGGTGTGGTCTCAATGCAACGATAAATTAGATAGGGTACAATGATCCGGTCATTCAAATCTGAATTGTTATAGCTTGTTTCCATGGCAACAGATTTTCTTATTAATTGACAGAGAAACTGTGAACAAGCTGAAAAAATCATGTGATCAACCACATGTAAAAGCATTTTATCATGTGACATTGGATATAAGACCACACCTATTTCCCTAGCTGTCATATGTACCCAACGTAACTCAGGAAATTGTGGAACTCTATAAGTAACGTTCACTGAAGTAGGTGGAGTCACTCCAATCACATCAACATCATTCTCTAAATTTTCCGGCAATTGATCAAGTTTATCAATCAGGTTTAGGGAGTCTGACAAGGTACTCAAGTTATAATCATCTGAACAGTTGCTATGACAACCTATATCAAGCAGATGTCCACAAATTTTGCAATATGCATTACCAGAGCCATTTTCTAAGGGAGTATGGCCATGTTCCCGACACCACTTTACAATTTGGCGAGTAGTCAATGATGTCACACCATTTTGCTTGATGTAATGTTTAATAGCCACACCCCTCATCCATTCATGAGCTCTCTTCTTTATAACATTCCATTGTTGATATTGTTCCAAATTGATTGCAGTAAATGGCTCCTCACAATTACCATATAAGGTATATTGCCTGGCTACAGTATGTAGCATAGTCTCTATATTAGGTTGAATTAGTGGAATGGGTGGAGATAAAGATGGGTGTGGTTTCAGCATGGGAACAGCTGTCTCTCTTGTAACAATTGTTTGATAACAGTAATCATGATCGAGATAAACAGAATCATTTTGTGTTTTCAAAGGAAGAGATATGTAATGACGTGGAACATCATGTTGAAGAGATTCGTGACTTTTCAGTAGTTCAACATCAACAATAGTCTCAGCCCCAAGCATTTGATCACCAGTATGAGTCTGGTCTAATTTGAGTGGGTGGAGAATATCCACTGGTTTGTGCCGAGAGTCTTGAAATAAAAGCTGAACTCTTACAGTGAATTCTCCCCATCCTAATTGAGTAAGATGGTAAGGAGACTTTGATATTGTTACAATATCATTTGGTTTATAAGTAGGGTGTAGAAAGAAGGTTACTGATTTAATATATGACTCAAGACTTGGTTCATTTGGACTTCCTCGTACATAAATCATCCATTTATGAGACACTTCATCAGTTGTACGTAATGATTTCTTTAAATATTGCGAGGTATTTCCTACTATAACATGACGTTTATCATAAAATCGAGACTTATTGTTATCGTGTTCATCACATTGAGATATACTAGCCGCTTCAGTTCCAGCAACCTCATCTTTAGATGCCATACCCAAATTTTGCCAGTTTTCTGTTTCCTCTGGTAAAGACACACCCATTTCATCCAGTATAGAGATATCTTCCACATCAAAGTGGTCTCTGTCACTTGACTCTTCATGTACAATGTTATTATTACCTTGTTCATGATCAGTGATATCGTCATTATAAAACTGTTTCTCAAACTCCGCCCAAGTTTGAGTTGATGATTGTTTATCGACACTTTCTACAGTAGACCAATGGACAGAGCCCTGTTCCTGCACTAAAAGACTGAGTCTCAGTCTTTGAAGAGTACATTTAGTTTGCAATATTCTATTTTCAATAGTAGATAGTTCTTCTCTCTTGTAGGTTGTCTCTTCTATGAGATGATTTTGAATTATTCCATGAATTACCTCTTTCAAATTAGACTACAAGATGTCAGTAATTATAATTAATACAATAGTCCTCTGTACCTGCTCTGTTGAAGGTGTTTCCTGCTCCATGTGTACTTGTGTAGCACATGGCCTTATCAAACTATGAATAATTAATAATTAATTAATATTTATTATTTTTATTAATAAAATGGGAATATTATATTACAAGACACAAAGATTATATGAACAATTTATTTAGTAGATCAATTTGATCTACATGTATCATTATAGAAAGTCAAGATAGTGAATTCTTTTGCCAAGGAACTAGGAACACTGAGATGATAGATCGTTATCTGTATGAAAAAAATGATAAATTATAATACAATGTGATATATTAATACTTACAATATGATATATTAATACTTACAATGTGATATATTAATACTTACAATATGATATATTAATGCTTACAATGTGATATATTAATGCTTACAATGTGATATATTAATGCTTACAATATGATATATTAATACTTACAATGTGATATATTAATACTTACAATGTGATATATTAATACTTACAATGTGATATATTAATACTTACAATATGATATATTAATGCTTACAATATGATATATTAATGCTTACAATATGATATATTAATACTTACAATGTGATATATTAATACTTACAATGTGATATATTAATACTTACAATGTGATATATTAATACTTACAATGTGATATATTAATGCTTACAATATGATATATTAATGCTTACAATGTGATATATTAATACTTACCAGTTAAACAGCGAGATTTGAGATTTGAGAAGATCACGTTTTGCTGAGAGAAGTCAAATACTCCTAACTGTCCTCCTAATAAACCCATTCCACATAAACATGACGTATCAACCACTTGTCTACGTCCGTCATAAAATTCCAATCTACAAAGAAAAGAGTGAGTAAAATTATCGAGACAACTCAACCCTAATAACTATCATTACTATCATATTATGTAATTATCTCTCCTAAATAGTTGTGATACTTACCTCATACAATCTGTCTTGACGTTATATGTCATTTCCCAACGATAAGCTCGATCATACTCCCAACCATAAAATTTAGGGTCATACCAAATAGTGTCAACATTGACCTAAAGAAGAAGATATCATCAATATAATATAATATGACATCTTATGACTTACAAAGTGTTCGTCAGGATTAGTGTCTCCAGTCTTCCAGAGAGCATTACGAAGATAAGTACTTGGACCTCTCTTTGAGTTAACTACTTTCACTTGAATACCAGCGTAAGCTATAGCTTCAAATGGAGACATCTTCCAATATGTTTGATTCACTTTCTTCCACATTACAACAATAAATCTTAAAAAACACAAGATTATAAACAACAAGTTTATAGTGAGAAAAATATACCTTTTGTTACTTTGGTAGTTGAATACAAATCCAGCATAATCATCATCATCATTTTTTTGAACAAAGAATGTACCAGAATAATAGACACTAGTAAATTTATCTTTACCAACTAACATACCAGGATCTGAATTTTTATGTTGAGTGATTTCAGCTCCCTATAATAAACACAACATATGTTGTAAATGAATGTGTGTGGTAGAATACTTACTTCATCATTAAATTGCCAATCAGGGTCAACCTGGGATGACCCTTCCGGGTCTAATGGGACAATAATGTGATCACGGAAGTCAGTTTTGCTGATTTTTTTGTTATAAGGACAGATGTCTTTGTCATTCTTAACACCGTCACCATCATAGTCATCATTACAGGAAGGATGATCTACAAGAGTATACCACAATGACATCATACATTATAATGACATCATATCAATATAGACATCAATAGTACACTCAAACCACAGTTGTTACAGGTACATTTCTAAGTAAAAAATACTTTTACTAATAACTGCTATCATATGACAAATTAGTTTACTAATAGTTCTCTAAAGAAAACAGTTGTTCAGTTTTGCTAGTGGAAGAATGCTTTGAGTAGTTTTGTTAGTGTAAAAATGCTTTGAGTAGTTTTGTTAATAGAAGAATGCTTTGAACAGTGTCCTCTAACACAACAGTGATATCCTTACTGTCTAATGAGTACAAATCTGAGAGGACACACCTAACTATACACAAAGACTTGCCAGCTGTTTAATATTAAGGAGAAAATTCCACAAACATTTATTATTCAACCACAACACAAACAAATGCCCTATAGTGTGTGGGTGCATTCATGTCAACAACATCCTAATGTTGCTATGGTTACCACATACTCTTGTTACTATAGCTACCACATACTCTTGTTGCCATAGCTACCACATACTCTCATTGACATAGTTAGTACTTACTGTTGTTTTTGATAAGAGGGCAAGGATCATTCCCATCAGGAATACCGTCATTATCGTCATCACTGTCACAAACATCTCCTTTTCCATCATTGTCACTATCCAATTGATCAGCATTGGCATGGTCAGGACAATTGTCATATTTATCATCAATGCCATCTTTGTCTTTGTCCTTGTCGTCATCACAGGCATCACCAATACCATCTTGGTCAGTGTCTTCCTAGAAATCATACAATAGAATAAAAAGAGGCAAATAACTAAATTAACATGCCATGCAAAGAATGCTGTCACTTTGTTGGGCAGACAAATTCAATTTGTTCAAAACTGGCAAACAAATTAACAAGATTAGGTTAGAAAACAAAGCCATGTTTAGTAGAAGAGGATGCCCTATCTATTGGCCCTTATAGCCCTCAAAGGCCTTTGATAATCCCTTTGATAATTCTTAAGAACTTGCAGCAAGCTATGACAATTATGTATAAAAAATGATCACACTACATGAATTCAGGAGCCATATTTAGTGGAAGAGGATGTCCTATCTATTGGCCCTTATAGCCCTCAAACGCTTTTGATAATACCTTTGATAATTCTAAGAGCTTGTGGCAAGTTATGACAATTATGTAGTAAAAATGATTACACTACATGAATTCAGGAGCCGTATTTAGTGGAAGAGGATGTCCTATCTATTAGCCCTTATAACCCTCAAACGCTTTTGATAATACCTTTGATAATTCTAAGAGCTTGTGGCAAGTTATGACAATTATGTAGTAAAAATGATTACACTACATGAATTCAGGAGCCGTATTTAGTAGAAGAGGATGTCCTATCTAATGGCCCTTATAGCTATCAAAGGCCTTTGATAATGCCTTTGATAATAAGAAGTTATGACAAATATGTAGTACAAAATGGTCACACTACATAAATTCTGCTTACTTGTAAACGATTTTTCTTGTAGACGCAGTTATCACAAGCATCTCCAATTCCGTCGAAATCTGAATCCATAATAGTGAAAGTGCTCTTTAAATCTTTACACTTGTCACTTCCATTAGGAATCACTAATCACATTGATAAAAATAGTCATAAAATTTTAAGATCAACTTACTGTCTCCGTCCCTATCTTGATCACATTTATCACCAATCCCATCTCCATCAAGATCATGCTGACTTGGATTTCTAACATCTCTACAATTATCACAAACATCTCCAACATGATCACCATCTCTATCTATTTGATTAGGATTAAAATGACGAGGACAGTTATCAACTCCATTGAGTTTTCCATCATTATCCATGTCAGGATCACAAGCATCTCCAAGACCATCTTTATCAGTATCTTCTTGTCCACTATTAGGAACTGTTGGACAATTATCCTATAATTAATATATTAATAATAAAACATTAATGAGAATGTATGAACTTACAGGGTTACAACTAATGCCAGGAGTACAACCAGTAGTTAACTTGTTATCAGGAATACCATCAGAGTCGGTATCATTACTACATTCCTGTCCATTCCCGATAAATCCTCTGGGGCACTATAAACAAAACAAGTAATTTAATCATATCACTATGTCAACAATTTTGCTATGAATGGTTGTAACATTTGTACGGCCATACGATAGCTATTATATGAAAACTATATGGAGGGGGAGCTGTACATAATATATCCCATGGAATTGTTCATAGCAGCACAACATACCTTACACATGTACTTTCCAGGAGCTGTATTAACACAATAGTCATCTGCCATACAATTATGAAGTTTAGCAGCACAAGGATCGCTTAAGACACAATTATAACTGCCTTGGTTAACATAACCAACTTTACAATCACCACAATTATAAGATCCCTGAATACAATAATAATGCTATGTTTTACACACCACTTCTACTTACAGGAGTATTGTTACATTGACGATATTTGTGACAGACATGTGTCCCCAAAGTACACTCATCAATATCAGTACATACCTAGAAAAGGGAAAACAGCTCAGTTGACTGTTGCTAAACAACATATTTAATAAATATGTTAATAATTGGCTTCATAAGAGACAGTCTGGCTTGGGAAATAATCAATGAAATATGTACATTACTACCGACCTGGCTTCCTTCTGAAAGGATGATATGATTATTTTAGTATCATAGTCTGTCTGGGAGGGTCTAATTTGTGGCCAGTAACTTAATAATTGTGTAGTAATGATATCATTACTACACAGGTGTTTTTTTAGTTTTCAGATTTTTAAAATCATAACCTCTATCTAACAGAGTTGCCAAGGTAACCAGATTGATAAGGATAGCAATATTTTCCAAGGATAATAATGTCAACACATATTGACAAGAGGCATGTCTAGTACTAATAATATTACTACACACCTGTTTCTTGGTTTTTGCATCATTTAAATCATAACCTCTAACAGCGTTGCCAAGGTAACCAGAAGGACAACGATAACAATAGTATCCAAGGGTAATGTCAACACACATAACAAGGGGCGAACAAGGACTAGCCAGCTGGCACTATAAAGAGAGAATACATTAAGTATTGACTATTCAAGGTAATACAACCCACTTCATTGACAGGTGAACATGTCACACCATCACCTGCAAAACCACGAGGACAGTCAGCACATTTGAATTTGGTATCGGAGAGAGGAGTACATTTGTTGCCACGGTAACAAGGATTAGGCTTGCAAGGATCTATTAAAAAGCATAACATCACTCCATTGTCATGATATTGCCTTACTTGGGCAGTCTTGAGTATTACAAGATCTTGTTTCATTGTAAGATCCAACACATATGTCTCCGCCATGTTTAGCATCCTGTTTCCTGGTTCTATTCCTAAACTGTACACCTCCATCACAAGTTGCTGTACATTGACTCCAGTCAGACCAGTCATTCCATTCACAATCAACTAGAAAATAATATCAACTTTTAAGGAGATTATAAATAATATCATCTTACCAGGACAAGGATTGTCATTGCATTCTTTGTCTTCTATAGAGTGTCCAGTACAATTTTTTCCACCAAATTTAGGCACTGGATTATTACAATATCTATAGCGATGTTGTTCTCCTCCACCACATGTTACAGAACATGTATTCCAGTCAGACCATGCAGACCAACCTCCATCAACTATTATAACAATGATAATTTATACTTCATTATTACAATATATAACATACTTGGACATTCATCAATACTACATGTTCTACTCTCAATTTGCTTTCCCTCACAAGAACGGCCACCATATTGAGCAGGACGGAAAAATCTTCGTCTAATTTGACGTCCACCTCCACAAGTTACAGAGCAGCCTTCCCATTGCTCCCATTCTTCCCACTCACAATCAACTAATTGAAAATCAATAAAGTATTTTTAACAGGAATTTCCTTACCAGGACAATGTCCTAATGAGCATAGTTCTACATCCTGTGAAGGGCCTTCACATGGCTTGCCATTATGTTGTGGTGCTGGGTTATTACATGTACGACTTCTGGTCCTTGTGCCATTACCACAACTAACACTACATTGAGACCAATCAGACCACTCAGACCACCCACCATCAACTAATAAGGAAACAATGTGTCACTCACTAATTATTATTACAACAATAAATTGATAGTGTAGAATGTATTCACCTGGACATGGAATGGCAGTATTACAATTTCGCACTTCTCCGGTATCTCCTGAACAATCAAGTGTTATTTTATTGTCATCTAGACAACGTCTGGTTCGAGACTGTCGTCCTCCACCACATGTTCGACTACATTCTGTCCAATCTGTCCATGCACTCCATGTGTTGGGGATTGGACCAGGTTGTTTTGTTCGATTTTTGCGATCTTCATTAAACTCCAGATTGTCTGAAGAAATAAAAGATTAATTAAATATTTTATATAATTAATTGTTTACTTACAACATCCAGCACAGCATTTTCCAGGGACTCTATATGGAGGTTTGCCATTTTCACAGAATTTTATGACTGGGCATGAATTTATCTCAAATTTAGTGACTTTAAGACCAGCAATGGGATCTTTCTGCATATAGAAAACACTTATGAAATAATTCTCATTAAATTTTAATTCTTACTTTACAGAAATAGATGATACATGGATTGTGAGGATCAGTCAAATTTTGTCCATCATAGAGTGGAAATCGTCCAGCAGATACAGTTTTAACATCACAAATATGACAGGTTTGCGGTTCCTGCAGAATAATAAAAAATGAAATAAATCAAAGGAAATTTACTCTAGTCACTACTTACCACAAGTTCATGAGAATTGCCTGTTGGATGAGCTCCTATGAATAAATTTAACGAAATAATAAAAATTATATTTTGCAAGATGGTGACTTGCAGTAATAGTAGGATACAACTAACCGTAGACACTGCAAAACAATAAGGCAGTTAGTAAGACTGCAAGAAATGGTGAACAGCTTCGCATAATGTACTCCTAGATATACTCAAACGAGTTGAAAATGATTCCTTTCTTTTTAGTAGTAAGATTAATGAACTCGCAAACGATGTTCTTTCTTTTATACCATTATCACCGCCCACACGACGTGTGTTGCTATGAAGTGGAACTTCGAGGTCAAATATTTTCTCATTGCTACGTCATCACTTTTCAAATACCACAGTAAATTGGGTAATCAAGGGAGTATTTAATATTTATAATGTAATCACATATAAATAGATGCTTACTAATGTCCTGACAGCCCATAACATGTCCTGGCTACATTATAAGGTGGACCCATCTAATGAGAATCTGTCTATGAGCACTCTTTACACACAACATCGTATAACATGTATTAATATATTGTATGTCTTAATTTCATCAATATTTTACAGCTTAAGATAATGTTATAATGTGTGTACACATTGCATATAGAATAGCCTATTGTCTTGCTATTTGTGTACATGTTAGAATTAGTTGTATTCCAGGAATGAGTGGAGTGTGTTACTGCCGGGATTTTCAGGAATACAGTACATGCATTGATAGTAAGCTCAAATTATTTTGTTATTACAAAATTAATGACCAGTTTATAATTCTGTGTAAATTATGATAATCTCGCTATATTTTGAACTTAGGAAGATGATTTCAAGAATAACTATGAATTACACTTGAGCTGGAATTCATACAAACATTGTAATCATAGCTCTCATTCACTAAACATAAAATATTTCCATATAAGGTTATGTTACTTAGAATTGATGGGTATATTGCCTGTGAATAACTTGATCTTCAATAGGAGCCCACAATGTAGACAACAGAGATAAAGAAATTGTTGATAATGATACATTACTAAACATCACTTCTCTCTTTGAAGTCCACATTCCTTACATATACTGTTGTCAAACATGACAACAAAATCTCACAACAAATGAATCGTTTACTATTTACATTAATTATTAGTAACTTACAATTGAAGACATTGGAATACAAAACAAGTGAATTAATAATCACAATATTAAAATTAATCCATATTTGTAAATATTTGATAGAAAGTATAAATTTAATACAAACACATTACTCTAAATCAGGTACTTTTATGAGAGTGATTTCAGATAACTCTGAATAGAGGATTGCATGATTGTGGCACAAGGAAGGATGATGTATCTTAACCACTAATGAGAAATTACAACAACAGAGACCTTATCTAGTACTAATTTCAATTCCTATGACTATTTTCATACCAACACTATAAAAAATCAGATTAAAGAATTCCTTACAAAATCTATTATTGAATATGACCTAAGTGCTGCTGATACTTAAGTGGAATTTGCAATAGGTTAGCTGTCAACAAGATGTAGTTAGTTATGTTAACAAATCTCCTTCAGTATGAATGTAGGATGACCTTTGTTACAATATGTAGTTAGCATGAAGAATCATGTCTATATAATCAGGCACCTCAATAACATACCATTACACTTCACCATAGTAACATCTCACCATATAAAATAATACAAATGTATTATAGAATTCTCAGTAATACTCTGTAACACATAACAGGTGTATTCTCCGGAATAACATCATATATTCTATTGAGGATGACATCATATTTGTTGCGTTGTTGTAAACTTGCTTCAAATATTTGAGTAACTTGTAATGGCAGATGTGTCCTTTATATGAGTATTCGTGGAAATAATACCAGTAAAACTAATAACAGGCTTTCGTCATTCATTTTATTAATCTTTATTCTGCAGTATGAATTATTTAAATAATTTATCTGTTTTCCATAGAACACTCTATTACAAATTGCATGCTATGCAAAAATAGAGCAATATACAAAATATTTAGAAAATTTAAGTAGTACAATAAGAATTATTTGTTTTGCATTCTTCATAAAGAAGTCATACTGAACAGGTGGTAGTATGAGTAATGTACTTTGTCCTTGTCTGAGTATGATTGACAAAGTTATAGAGAACTCCTATGAAGACATTCAACATAACCGTATCATTTGACATGGGTGTAGTGATGTTGACGTTTAGTCTTATCTTTGATCTTTCGTTTTTGGTTAATAGTACAAACTCTAAATAAAATGAGAAGAATTAATAATCCAACTATAAAAGAAATCCAAAACAATAGAGGTGTCATCAATAGTAGTAGCAGTTATTAACAAAAAAACTAATTTGAGAGGTGTGGCTGTTTTTTTTTGCTAACCACATGTGTGTGTCCGCCTTATATGCACAGGTAGGAATGATCTCCTCTCTCTTTATTGCAGTGCTTTGTTTTACTGCAGCAAATAGTCAGAGGAATAATAGTTAGTTGCCCCTTAATTTACATTATAATAATAATCATTATTAATATTAGCTTCATTCTCTGGAGATGATGATGGTTCAGGAACAGCTGGACCTACAAGTACAACACTTATTCCAGTTTTTCAGAAGCCACCAATGTAAGATCAATTTATTATTTTATTTAATACAAATTCTTTCATTTACAGAACTTATGGCAACTTATCTTGTGATTTATATACATCTGGAGGTTACTGTCAACATTTCCTGCCAGTGAATGTTAAAGTCATTACTAATCATTCTAGAGTGACTCAAATTGAAGCTAAAAGAGATTTAGATCAGATATTTAGTACATTAAGTCGTACTGGTTCATCTTCACAGTCATCACGATATTGTCAGATTAATGCTGTTCCATTGTTATGTCACTTTACATTTCCCTATTGTGATCCAGCTTTTATTATACCAGTGTATCAACCAATATGTCAATGGGATTGTCGTATCATGAGAGATTTTATTTGTGCTAGAGAGTGGGAAACAATGAAACGATTAGGTGCTCTTGTTGACTTTGGTAGTATTGATCCGTTTAATTGTGAAATATTGCAGAATAATATTGCTGGTGAAGCTCCAATGTGTATTAGTACATTAGATGGAGGTAAGCCCCTGTAATTATAATTAATATTATTTTATTATTATATAGGTGTCATACCAGCAGCTCTTATTACTAACAACTGTTACTTTGGAAAGGGGCGTGGCTATTCTGGTAGTATTAGTACAACAGAATCTGGATATACTTGTGAAGTATGGACTCTTCGCTATCCTCATCCTCATCTTTTATTTGAATATTATTATCCAGAAATTAGAGGTATCCAATGATAAATTAATTATAATTAATAATATTTAGGTGATCATAATTATTGTCGTAATCCTGGTAGTAGAGGAGAGCGCCCCTGGTGTTTTACAACTAATCGTACAGTGAGATGGGAATATTGTAATGTTCCTAAATGTGGTATGTTGTACTTGTAAATATAACGTTAATTGATAAACATTTGCTTTAATTGTTTATTTCAATATGGTATTGTTTCTATTGTGTCTCCTTTCAGATTCTGGACCAACTTGTGAACGATATACTGGATCACTATGTCGTACTAATGGTTCTATAGGAATGGATTACATTTATATTGACACTAGCATTGCTACACAAAGTGAATATGAGAATGACCTAACTAAAGTAAGTACAATATGTAGAGAGGAAATACTCTCTAATATTATATTATTAGATTATTGCAGCATTGAAAAATTTTCCTGAATGTATTACTGCAATGACAGAGTTATTGTGTCACATGACATTTCCGCTATGTGACTTGTCATATTCCCGTCCTCGTCCAAGAAAAGTCAGTATATTCTGTTATATTTCAGTAAATTTCAGTATATCCATTCTCTTATAGATATGCCGTAGTTATTGTATGTCTGTGAAGAATAATAATTGTTCTCGTTTCTATGACAACTTTAATAAGTATATTTCTGTGCTAGGAATTAATTACATTGCATTACCAAGTTGTCATGGCAACTATACTGATCCTATAGCTGGTGGTGCCAGTCCTGAATGTATTAAACCTATAACAAGATCAGGTCCAATAACTAACAGCTGTATGTTACTATAATTTATATAGATATTACACATAATATGATAATTCTTATATTTATCACAGCTGTGACATGTTATAATAGTACTACTAATGGGACTGATTACACTGGTACAACAAATATCACTGAATCTGGTCTTATCTGTCAGTTGTGGGACTCCAGCATTCCACACATTCATCCTATCACATCAATGTTTCGACCTTACCTCAAGGAACATAATTATTGTCGTAATCCTGAAGGGCGTGGTAGTCGTCCATGGTGTTATACAATGAATACTACAGTACGTTGGGAGTATTGCTCAATACCTGTGTGTAGTACGTATACAGATAATGAACCTCAGCCCCTGTTATCTCAATATCGTTATTACATTATTGGAGGAGGTGGTGCTCTAGTTATATTAATAATAATGTTTTTCTTGTGTTGCTGTTATTGTTGCTGTAAACATCGTACAAAGTCAAAAACGTTTGTACTCAATGATAAAAGTCTTGAAATTACTGAGAACATACCAATGCAATATACTAAACAATATAGGACAAGTAATCCTTTATACTGTAAGAAACCAACACTACAGGATAAAGATCTAATGGAAGAATATCAAGATGTCAAGTTACCAGAATACAATCGTGATAAACTTGTCTATATTTGTGATTTAGGTGAGGGACATTTTGGATTAGTAATACGTGCTGAGGCCACAGGGATTGTCCCAAATGAAGAGAAGGCAAATGTTGCCGTCAAAGTCCTCAAAGAAGGTGCATCAGAATCCGCTAAAAAAGAATTTTTCAGAGAAGCTGCATTGATGGCTGGTTTTGATCATTTTAATATTTTAAAGTTGCTTGGAGTATGTATTGAACAAGAACCACTTTGTATGATATTTGAATATATGTCAATGGGTGATCTGAATAATTTTTTACGCCAAAATACACCAGCTCATCTCCGCTCTTTTCCATGTTCTGGTCCTAAAACACTACCAAATGGTATATCAGTCAAACAACTGGTAGACATTTCTAAAGATATATCTGCTGGTTTAGCATATCTCTCATTTCATCATTATGTACATCGTGATTTAGCCAGTCGTAATTGCTTAGTCAGCAATGATCTACATGTAAAGATAGCTGATTTCGGTCTTTCTCAAGATGTTTATACTAACGATTATTTCCGACTTGGGGACTCTGAGTTACTACCTGTACGCTGGATGCCTCCGGAGGCTATCATGTATTCAAAATTTTCAACTCAAAGTGATGTATGGTCATTTGGTGTTGTTCTTTGGGAAATATTTTCATACGGTATCCAACCATATTTTGGAATGAGCAATGAAGAAGTGGTACAATATATACGTGATGGTAGCCAGTTGAAACAGCCTCAGGGTTGCCCCCAAGTAATAAACAATTAATGAATATTATTTTATTTATCCTGTAGGAGATTTATGATTTGATGCGTGATTGTTGGATGATGGATCCTGCTGAACGACCTAAAGCTGAAGAGATTGCTAATGGACTTCAGCGATGGACACCTGAACTGTCTGCCACTCTTGAAGTAATTTATACACATATATTCTTGTAATTATATGAGTTAATAATATTAATAGGTACAAGCAAAACATCCTGATTATCAAAACATGTCCACAATATTGGAATGGGCTCGTCAGGCCCTAGAGACTGGAAACTACCATACACTTGAGAACCCAAGTCATTTACAACTTGATGACAATGAAGCTCCACCCACTGACCACAGATATGATCATTTGACTCCAGTTGGTAATGACAATGAAGATATTGGAGAAGGTGTGAAAAATGGGGAACTCCCTATTTATTAATAATAATTGTTTTTGCATGCAAAGACAGAACACAAATTATTTTCATGCAGGTTTTCCAAAAATACATTTTTGTTGTAAAGAGTATACGGAAACATTCTGAAATTTGTACACAAATGCAATGGAGAAAAAATAAGTTACTCCGTATACGTCCGGCAATGAAATAATTAGCCACACCTACTAGCCATTTTTGCAGTGATGGCTGACAGAGAACCTCTTCCAACTGCTGTCCCCCTTAATATAACAAGAGGATTGACTGATAAATTAGTAGAGAAGAGAAAGGGAGCAGCGTTAGAACTAGAGAGGTAAGAATACATTGTAATAATGGCCGCTATCTTCCCATTCTCTGTGTAGGATGGTCAAAGATTATGTTGCCAAGAAGGAGTTTAATTTCATTAAAGAGATCATAGCCTCTTTAAAAGATGACTTTACTCTCTCTTCAAATCCAAACAGCAGAAAAGGAGGTCTTGTTGGACTTGCTGCTGCAGCTATAGCACTTGGAAGGGTACGTTATTGTTACCATGGCAACATATGTTTATATCACTTTAGCCTAACATTGGTATGAACCTACCAGAACTCGTCCAACCAGTTTTGGTCTGTTTTGATGACCAGGACCCTCGAGTACGATATTATGCTTGTGAATCATTATATAATGTCTCTAAAGTGGCTCGTGGTGCTGTCCTTGTTTTCTTTAATGATATATTTGATGGACTCTGTAAAGTCAGTTAATAATTACTTAATAACTACTTATTAATTTGTTATAGCTTTCCTGTGATTCAGATTCCAATGTTCGTTATGGTACTGAATTATTAGACAGGTTAATGAAGGTAAGTAATAGATGCATGATACATTGTATGGATGTATAAAGTTGATGTATGTACTTAAAAATGGACGCATATTTTAGGATGTTGTATCAGAAAATCCACATTTTGATATGGACAATTTCATAACATTATTACGTGATCGTATGTATACACAAAGTACTTATGCACGGCAATTTCTAGTGTCCTGGGTAAGTAATAATTAAATGATACTGAATTATGTCATTATGATGTCATAGATTATTTTTTTGGACTCTGTACCAGACATTCACATGCATGAACATGTTCCTGAATTTATTGATGGTCTTTTTATAATTTTGGGAGATTCAAGTCCTGAAATTAAGAAATTGTAAGTACAATGGATGAATAGATATAATAATGGATGAATGGGTATGCATTATAGGACAGAAGATGCTTTGGGTGAACTTTTAAAAGAGATACGTCAACATAGTCATGCTGTACGATATGAAGCCATGGCTAATGTTATTGCTACACACTGTCTATCTGAAGGTGAGTAGGTGTGGCTATGTAAAATGACTCCACCCCTTTAATTAGATAAGGTAATCCAGTTAATAGCATTGCGATGGATGAATGCATTTCTGGAACTATCAGGACGTGCTATGCTCATGTTTACAGCCAACATTTTAGTAGCTGTATTACCTTGTCTTGCTTACTCTGCTGACAGAAATGGTATATAATAATATTAAAATATAACTTAGTATATTTTATTGGATTTCTAGATATCCGTAAAGTGGCCCAGTGTGTAAATGAAAAATTGAAGAATTTAATTCTACCTAGTGATGATGACGATACTTCTACTGATATTTCTGATCAGATACAAATGAATCTCATATCTGGTTCTCCTATGAAAAGTACTCCATCAATAAAACTTGAGTTTCAACCTGAGACCATTCCTATCAGTGATAAAGTAGAAGATACATCTCGTCCAAGAGCTGAAGCAAATGCTAATATTAAGGAATATTGTGACTCTCATCAGTTGAGTTTATTGAATGTTCTGGGAGTATTGATAGCTCATATGAAGTTTACCGAACAGGAGACACGACTGGAGACATTAAGATGGTTGCTATGGTTACATAAAATGTTACCCAAGAGAGTAAGTAATTGGGTGTTGATCAGATTAATTATTTTATTTATAGATTTATTTACAAGCTGGAAAATTATTTCCTCCTTTGAAAGAAATGTTAACCGACATTTCAGACAGGGTAAGTGATGTCATCATTGACCACACGTATTTTCACACTCACTAGGTCTTAAATTTGACTCTTCAAGTGATGGCTACCTTGTCGATGTCTAAAGCAGCCCGCGATCAAGAGGATGTACCCACTTCAGTAAAGAAACCTGCTAGCAAGGTAAGTGCATTTAATTAAAGTAGTTAATGATCTTGTTATAAAGGGACATGTTGAAATGACCGGAGAAAGTTGTCAGACAGTGACCCTTAATAAATATTTTAGATTATTTTTGGTAGATTTAATGAATATGTTTAATTCTGACCGCATTCTACTGGAGAATAAAGGGAACCTTATTTTGAGGTAATAACCCTGTAATATTCTCTTAATATACATCATAATTATTATATAGACATCTCTGTGTATTGATTGATGCAAAAGCAGTATATTGTACATTAGCAGAAATACTTTCCTCTGAAGAGAAACTGTCATTTGGAGCACTAATGGTTCGAGAACTTAATACTATACTATTTAGTGCAGCAGAATTATTTGACTTGAGACTGGAATTACAAAATATGGATGGACAGGTATTTAATAAATATATATATTGTTAAAATGGACAATAATATAAATATATATTTTTATTATAGGGCAGTTGGGTGTTGTTTAAAACCTTGTATGATTGTTGGTGTCATAATCCTATAGCTACTGTAGCGTTATGTTTGCTATCTCAAAATTATCAACATGCTGCTAACATTGTCGCTAAGTTGTATCCTTCTATTACCAGTTTTAATAACTTGTTTGACCAGTTTTACCTTAATTGTTTTTAGTGGTGATATTGAAATCACTTCTGAAGTGTTACAAGAGACAGATAAGTTAGTTCAATTGATAGAGTCTCCTATATTTACATGTAAGTTAATATTTACATTATCATTAAATCTCTTTAGTTCTTCGTCTCCAGCTGCTCTCTCCTCACCAATATCCCTATCTTGTTCAAACATTATATGGATTGTTAATGCTTCTCCCACAAACTGCAGCCTTTGAATCTCTTAAGAATCGTTTATCAAGTGCTCCTATTATTAGCACCCTGCCTCATGAAGGCAAGAAAAAGTAAGATTATATAATATATTTATAATTTAGACATACAATTATAAATGAATCAATTACATATATAACTGAATAATAGTTTAATGTCTTGGAGATGTTATTATAGCAGCTCTTTTTAGTTGTATCTCTAATGCTTTCATGATTGGCTTCAATTCTTCTTCTTGTTCATGAATACGATCTAATCTTGCTTGTATATATGCCTATATATATGACATTAATATATCATATTTTATAAAAGAAATAACTTGCTTTGCGTCTATCTTCTGCTGCTTCTTGTTTGCGTTGTATCTCTTCTCTGGTAAGACCACTCCCCCTTGATTGTCGTAGCAAACGTGATGGTGGTCTATTATGAGTTGCTGGACCAAAATTAATTTCAAATGCTAGACTACTCATCTCTTCAGACGTGTAGTTAAACAGCTTATTGCATAATTTAAATGTTGTCTGTTGCCATGGCAACAACAGCGTGCGAGAGAAAAAAAAGGCTCTGACCGGATTCGAACCGGTGATCTCCTGTTTACTAGACAGGCGCTTTAACCAACTAAGCCACAGAGCCTCACTTTGAAAGGGCTCCAATCCAATCTATTCAGATTTGTTTGTTTTTAGATTTTCAAGACAAGTTCCCAGAGATGTCGATTTTGACAAATTATTACGTCATTTTTTATTTGTTCAACAAAAACACTTTACATCTAGACACACTCAAGTCCAACAAACTATTAGAAAAATATTGTTTGAAGCAACGACAACTACAGTTTGACAAATAATTGATATATTTATTATAATTATTGTTTGCTAATGTAATAAATAATAAGTTTATTTATATATATATTAGCGTCAAAATTTAAACCCATATTGTGTAGAGGATGGGTGTGGTTGATAACCATATTGTTGAGGATGGCCATATTGAGGTGAGTGATAAGGTGCTCTATATCCAGTTGGGGGCTGTCCATATTGTGCTGGAGGCTGTCCATATCGCACTGGAGGCTGTCCATAATGCATAGGAGGCTGTCCATATCGTGTAGGTGGAGGATATACATTAGATGGATAAGTTGTTGAGGGTTGATAAGGATATGAACCTTGTGGGTGACCCTGTATTAATTAGAGTTAATTGTCATTATGTTATACTAATGAGAACTTACAGACTGGTGACTGTATGTTGAAGGGTATGTTGGATAATTAGTGGGGGTGTGTACATTAAATCCTAATTGATATGATGTTGCAGGGGGTGGAGCTCCATAGGAAGTAGAGGGTGGAGCAGTATAGGAAGTAGACGGTGGAGCTGATGCTCCTAATTGGAAGACCTTTTCAACTGTAGCTACTTCGTTAACTGGTGGTGATTGAGGAGGCGAGTCATCATCTTCCCAGAAATGATCCTCTGGAATTGGCTGGTCTAAATCTAGATGCTCAAATCCTAACAATAGACCACCAACATCACTAGATTTGTTTGATGGTGGTGGTCCATATGATGTTACAGGAACTTGTGGACTATATGGCATTATTGGAGTTGGATGTTCATAAGATTTTACAGGAGCTGGTGGCTGATAAGATGTTACAGGAGCTGGTGGCTCATATGATGTTACAGGAGCTGGTGGCTCATATGATGTTACAGGAGCTGGTGGCTCATAAGATGTTACAGGAGCTGGTGGCTCATAAGATTTTACAGGAGCTGGTGGCTGATAAGATGTTACAGGAGCTGGTGGCTGATAAGATGTTACAGGAGCTGGTGGCTCATAAGATGTTACAGGAGCTGGTGGCTCATATGATGTTACAGGAGCTGGTGGCTCATAAGACGTTACAGGAGCTGGTGGCTCATATGACGCTACAGGAGCTGGTGGCTCATAAGATGTTACAGGAGCTGGTGGCTCATAAGATGTTACAGGAGCTGGTGGCTCATATGACGTTACAGGAGCTGGTGGCTCATATGACGTTACAGGAGCTGGTGGCTCAGACGTGGATTGAGATACAGGTTTTGGCTGTTCATTTTCTTTCTTAGGAGGTATGTTATCTTTAAATTCACCTTGTCTTATACAAATGTAAAGTCCATTTAATTTGCTATAAAATAAAAATAAAACATTAAAATATATAATTTTTCAATACTTACGCTCCTAATTTGATGAAAGAAGATGCAGGATTATCTTTACTTCTAAACACTCCAACATCATAAATAGCTTTTCTGGCTTGCGATTTAGACACTCTCTTCATAGCAATATATCGATGGTTAAGTGTATCATTACCTAAATGATTACATGATCATGTACAAGTATAACTCAATCACATACCTTCAATAGTTTTTTTGATAACCTCATAACCTTTAATAATGTAGCGATCTCCTTTACCAGGAATATAGATATCTTCAACTATTTTACCATCCTATATACAACATATTATATACATAACAATCAATATATGTACCAGTATATGTACATGATAGTACAGATATTCTACCTTGTCTTCTTTTGTGTAACAAACAAAGCGTTCTTCAGATTTAGCTCCAAGAAATTTAACCCATACATTAGCAGAGTGTCCACAAGGACATTCTGTAATCTAATATACAATATATATAAGATAATGGCAGAAAATAGATTAACATACTATATTGTAACCTGTAGGACAGCTTTCAGGTGAGGAGACAAAAACCACATTAGTAATTGGTTGATCCATCAGTGAATAATACAAAAGAGGCTGAAAGAGACAGGAAGACAAACTATGTGAGAGAGACAGGAAGACAAACTATGACATTGCAGAACAGGAGGTGTACACACCTTCTTTTGTGGAAGACTCGTGTTATTTCCGTTTATTATAGTAATCGGACAATTTATAATTGTATTAAAACGTGATTCAAACGTCAAAGACAAGATGGCGACTGTTAGTGAAGCTAGTCTCTCGTTAATAGACTATTCATCAGACGAAGAAGGTCAAATTAAAGACGAAGAAGTGGAGAATAATGGATTACAAGAGAATGGGTAAGTCACAAAGCCTATCAAGTGATTTATGTCAATAAATTTGTCTCTATTTATATGTAGCACTACACCTCAAAATGAACAAGTGAAGAAGAAGCACAAACATAAACACAAGCACAAGAAACACAAACATAAAAAACACAATATAAATGAGACAGAAGATGACAAGATTAAGAGAAAAGAAAAGAAACATCGTAGACATTCTTCTACAACTGACATTTGTAAACAGAATGGTATCGTTGACAAAGAGACTTCTAAAGGACACAATAGTCGACCATCTTCAAGAAACAGCCATGAAGAATATGACAAACTCTCCCCAGATAGAAAACACAGTCCAAGTCAACAATTAAATAATTCACTATTGCATCCTAGTACTGTGTCACCTGAAAAACAATCTATGTCTCCTAGAAGACCTTCTAAAGACCATTCTAAATCTCCTAATAATAGACCTTCAAGAAGGCGCTCAAGATCTCCTCAAAAACGGTCCAGATCACCCAGAAGACGCTCTAAATCACCTCGAAAGTGGTCCATATCTCCTAGAAGGCGTTCAAGGTCTCCAAAGAAAAGATCTGTATCTCCTAGACGGCGATCTAGATCACCTAGAAAACGATCCAAATCTCCTAGAAGGTATTCGAGATCACCTCAAAGGCACTCTAGATCTCCTAGAAGACATTTTAAATCTCCTAGAAGGAACAGATCTATAACTCCAAGAAGACGCTCAAGATCTCCCAGAAGGCGTTCAAGATCTCCTTATAGAAAACGTTCTATCTCACCCAGAAGGCATGGTAGTCCATCCAAGAAGAGAGAGTATGATACATCACATAGTCCAAGAAATAGACGTTACAATCCTAAGATATATTGGCATAGTCATGCTAAACATAAAAAGGAGGCAGCAAAAAAGTCACAGTCAGATGACGAGTGAGTTTATTATAATTAATTGCATAATTAAACAGGGTTATCCTTTTTCTAGAGTATTGGACATTGAAATGGAGAGTGAAGAAGATGAAGATACTATTATTGAAAAGAGAAGACTCCTCAAGAAAAGTATTGAGCAAAAATATCAATATGTAAGTATTGTGCTGAGTAAGAGTGTGTGTTTATCTCTCTCTCTCTCTCTCTGTGCATATGTGTGTTAAAGGCTCCTCCCACTGATAGTGTAGCAACTAGTCCAGCTGGCAGTGTTCGTTCTGAAGACAGTGATAAAGTTGGAAATGATGCTGCAAAAGATTTTGAACAAACATTAAATGAAGTAAGTAGACTCCTTTAATTAAACATATTATTAATATTAATCATAGGCGGAGCGTAAACTCTCAACAAGTGATAGTTCTTTAGTAGTCAAAGATCAGTCTGTCCTTGAAGAAGAAGCAAGACAAATGAAGACAGGTTTAGCTGCTGTTAAAGCTGCTGTGAAAGACATGTTTAGTGAAGATGATGTCATTGGAGGAGAGAAATCTTGGCAGGTAATACACCCACTCATATAATTAGCACCATATATGGTTACCTTCTATTATAGAGTCCTTCTAGTAATGCGTTGTTAGCTGATGGTATTGGAGAAAATGCTCATTTAACAGATAATTGGGATGACGCTGAAGGCTATTATCGTAAGTAGTCCACAATAATTATATTATTAATGTATTAATTGTTAGGGGTCCGTATTGGCGAGCAGTTAGATCGTCGATACATGGTATATGGTTATACTGGACAGGGCGTGTTCAGTAATGTTGTGCGTGGGCGTGACACCTTGAAGATGAATCAAGAAGTAGCAATTAAAATTATTAGAAATAATGAAATGATGTAAGTTTTATTTTTTAATTCTATACCATTGACCACACCCCCTATTAGGCACAAGACTGGTCTTCAAGAGTTGGATATACTTAAAAAGCTAAATGAAGCAGACCCCGATGATAAATTTCATTGTATACGGCTCTTTCATAACTTTTTTCATAAGAACCATCTTTGTCTTGTGTTTGAATCAATGAGGTAAGTAACCACACCCACCAATTAAAGCATTTTATAACAATAGACTTTTAAATTAAGACAATTCCTTTGTCTTACAGTATGAATGTTCGTGAAGTCTTACGACGTTATGGTAAAAATATTGGTCTTCATATTAAAGCTGTCAGGTCATATAGTCAACAGTTGCTATTAGCTCTCAAGTTAATGAGGAGGTGTGGTGTCTTACACGCTGATATTAAGCCAGATAATATTCTTGTAAGTAATATTATTTGTGTTATGCAAGTCCATCCCTTTAATTAATAGGTAAATGAGTCTAAACTGTTATTGAAACTTTGTGACTTTGGCTCCGCCTCCTATATCCAAGACAACGAAATCACACCATATCTAGTGAGTCGATTTTATCGTGCCCCTGAAATCAGTAAGTTTTATTAATAATACTAAAATTGTCATTATAACTTACTAGTTATTGGATGCAGATATGACTATGCTATTGATGTATGGTCAGTTGCTGCTACATTGTACGAGTTGTATACTGGTAAGATTATGTTTCCTGGTAAAACTAACAATGAGATGTTGAAGTTAATGATGGAATTGAAAGGGAAAATGTCACATAAAATGGTCCGCAAAGGAATGTTCAAAGAAACTCATTTTGATTCTCATTTCAATTTTTTATATCATGAAGTTGACAAAGTGACTCAAAAGGTATTTTTTATATTTTATTTTAATATTAATTATTTCGTTCTCTTTAGGAGAAGATCACAGTTATGACTACTATTACAGGTACTCGTGACTTACTTGCTGATTTAGTTGGAAATCAGTCATTGGATGATGTTCATTTACGTAAAGTTCATCAGTTCAAAGATTTTCTCGATAAACTTTTCATTCTTGATCCTTCTAAAAGACTAACTATTAATCAAGCCTTACAGCATCCATTTATTACTGAAAAAATGGATTAGAATTTGACTTATATCTTTTTAAATGTATGTATTTCTCATCTTACTGGTTGTAGGGACACTTGCAAGCTGTCTACAGTATCTCTGGGGCAAACCCTTACTCTAACCTGTAATTATATTAATTATTTATTGTTTATTACTAATTAACTGTTTGACCAAATATATTAATGTTTTTTTCACAGTGATTGGAGAGTCAGATCAAGGCATGCACGGCCAGTATGTGTGTAACAGATGAGAGGTTATCCCTATATTTATTGTACTTAATTATTATTATATTGTTGGTATATCTAGAGATCACATGATCTGTCACATGACAAGAGCACAAGCATTGTCTGTAAGTTAATTACCACGCTTAATTTGTATTTAATTGAAGGGGCAATTCAGTAATATTAGCATAATAAAAAAGCATTAAAGTTTAGCATAGTTTCTTGTGCGTTCAGTAAATGTTTTAACAACAAAATAATAGAGGTCATTTTTTATATGACTCATTGTTGTGCGATCATAATTTTGTTGACTACCGGTCTCAGCTAGTTTTAAAGCTGTATCAAGTACTTCATCACCAGGACATGTTGTATTTACGATACCAACACGTTGAGCCTCTTCTGCTGTGTATCTTTTTCCCATAACAATAGAATCTATATGTACTGATTGTGGTAGTTTAGCTCTATTGTGTTATAATAATTAATAATTTTATTGTATTATTAAAACTGACTTTGCTAATTCAATCATTGATACTGAAAATGGGAGGGGCAGGTTGATTTCAGGCAGACAGAACCAACCTCTCTCTTTTCTCATGACACGATAGTCATGTGCCAAAGCTAGAAGACCACCGGCAGCATAGACATGGCCTATAGAAGGTATGTGCATTAACCCTTATAAGGAGTGATACAACATGTTCAAATGTTTGTCCTCTCAACAATCATAATGCGAGAATCATACGAGGTACGTATGTTATTTTAACCCTTCATGTCAACATGCATGTACATGATTACGCACCATTAATGGCTGCTATGGTAACCATTGGGAAGGTCAAGATACGCTTATAAAGTAACTGTGTATCCATATTGAATTTATCCATTGTTTCGCTACTATAAGACACCATACCCTGTAGATCCAAACCATTGGAATAAAACTTGCCTTCACCAGTTGTAACTAATGCTTTGATATCTTCATTGCTATGTTTAATAAACAATCATTACTTTTAATACTATCAATATAGGTAGTACTTCTCTATTTGATCCAGTATTGCCAAATATCGTGTGAGGAAATCTGGTGTAAATCTGTTCTCTCCACTCTGCATTCTAACAATAGCTACAGAACCTTTAGTCTCTACATTAATATCATCCATCCTTTCTGATCCAGTACTATATAGAAATTTGTGAAACCGGCTTACAAATCTAGTTTTATTAGTAGCAGTATAAACCAGTAATCTTGACCATGCCATCAGGCTTATAGGTGTGGCCTTGGGAGGAGTTTGTAGCAATATAGACTCTGTAGTCTCCTTTGCTAGAAAGACAGGCCTGGAGATTCCACCCAATAAAGTAGTTCCTAATAATTTTGTTTAATTTTTTAATCAAAAATAATGTACTAATTGGAGCAATTAATTTGTTCATCAAAAGCTGTTCTGATAGATGCCATGAGATCACTCTTGGTCATTATATCAATGCATGTATAAGCCATTGCTTTAGCAGCAACTAGAGTTTTCAGGTGAGAATCTATAAAATTAGCAGCTTCAGTAAACTCTGGAGAATGGTTAACTTGTCCAGAGCCAATGGAGTATTTCGGATGAATTGAGGGAACAACATGTGAGACATTACCCATATCAGTAGAACCAGCTGGACTAGATGGTTTAATATCTGTCACTCCAAGTGACTTGAGGTTATTTTCATATAAATCTCCAATAACTGGATTAGTAAGAAGATTATAGAGTTCATCATATGAGGTAATCTCCACTTGACAGCCAGTAGCTTCAGCAGCTGCTTTAAAACATGATATAACCTTTTCTTTAAGAACTAAATATTCTTCTTTAGAAGGTGCTCGTACATAGTACTCCATTATGACCTTATCTGGAATAATATTGGGTTTAACTCCACCTTCACTGATAATCCCATGAACACGCCAAGTTGGTTTAAACTGCTGACGAAGTACTGATATAGAATTGTATGCAGTAACAGCTGCATCAAGAGCATTGACACCTTCCCATGGAAATGCAGCAGCATGTGCTGCCTTACCAGTAAAGGTAACCTTCATTGATTGCTTTGCTAAGTATTGATTATAGACGGCAGTATGAGGTGCTGGATGGACCATCATTGCAACATCAATATCCTTAAATGCACCACGTTCTATTAAGATGACTTTACCACCACCATCCTCTTCAGCTGGTGTTCCCATGACAGTCACATGACCTACAAGACCATTTTCTATAGCAGCTTGAAGCCCCAAACCAGTTGCAATACCAGCTTCGGCAATGAGGTTATGACCACAAGCATGACCAATTTCTGGTAAAGCATCATATTCACAGATAACACAAACATTAACTCCACTACCTTTGGTACCTAGTTCAGCTTTAAAAGCAGTTTCTAGATCACAAAAGTTATGAGTGACAGAGAAGCCTCTTTTCTTCAAGAAAGCCGTTAGAACTTCACAAGCTTTATGCTCTTGAAAACTGAGCTCTGGATGTTGCCATATTACATCACTTAGTGTCCTCAATTCTTCTCTTTCTTTATCAATAGCAGAGGAAGCTGCAGACTTGAGATCCATTTTTAATATACTATATGTGATCACGTGATCAAGATTATTACTAAATAAATTAAATATATTAATTATCTACAATTTTATTAATGTCTGGATTACTCCAGTCTGCACTGATATTCTCTAAGTGGCAATCAAAATCGACTACCTTTTGATGTACACCATTTTCTATCAGTCTCTGTAATGTTATTAGAGTCTGTGGACCACCGTCTATTGACCTAAAAATACAGTTAATAAAGGGTTAAAAACTATAACATACAAATCTTTTTGTTCTTTCCAATGACTTCCTGACTCCACTTGAGTATACATCTGATTTATACACAGTGGTTACCATGGTAACAGTATTGTGTCTCACTTTAAGAGGAACTTCATCTTTAACATGCAACTTCTCATTAATTACCTGTAAATCATAATAATTAAAATTATTAAAGGAATATCCTTACTATTAATAAGCAACACACATCTGTGTTTGAAGCAATCTTCTTAGCGATGCATGTAGCAGTGTCATTAAGACTGTGGGTGGAGTTAGACACATTATAATATCATGTGACTTACCTTGCATCATTCAATAGTTCATTACCATGATAATATCCTACAATAGCTAGTCCTTTAGATGAGGCATATATTTCAACCTATTATTACAATAATATCAAGTTGTATGCATCACGTGATGTACTTGAGCCAGTGCTACTTCCAACATTGGAGCTAATGCTAAGTCAAGGTGAAATAAAGGTATGGTATCCTGAACTTGAACACAGTTGTCTTTCTTTGAGATGGTCCCTATTAATATTCCATTAACTGCTCTATCGGGATATTTAGCAGCGTGGAACAAGATTTTAGCATAACATTTTGCAGAGAGACAATACTTCATCTTACATGTGGGTAATCCACACGGAGATACACGAAAGATTACGGAACAAGCGGAATAATTGATTTTTAACCCCATTTCATTTCTATAGAAATTTCAGAAGGGTTAAAAAAGACGTCCGTATACGTCCGGATTCTCTTATTGGCGCCTTGTCATGGCGTCACAAAAGAACAACAAGTCAAAAGAAACGTTTCCTGATAAGCCGTATGTTGATATTTCGCCCTAAATTTATTGTTAATTAATATAATTAACTAGATTCCACCAGGTTCGTGAGTCATTGTTCTCATCAAGAAGTGGATTTGATAATTATAGGGGACTCCTCAACGATTGCATCATTTGTTTAGTAAGACCTCATGTCACATATATATGTTACCATAGTAACCACAGGTTCTTTCAAATTCACATAACATCCTGAGAAATTTCAATAAGTAATTTATTATATATTGACATTATTATGTAACTTATTTAATTAGATATGGACTTTTAATAAATCCATTTCAGTGGTTTACTGCTCTCTTTCACACATGGAGTTTTCCTACATTTGTTTTACTGTTCAGTAAGTTATATTATTATTATTATTATTATTATTATTATTATTATTATTATTATTATATTATTATTATTATTATTATTATATTATTATATTATTATATTCTCTATAGTTTTACTGATATTTCCATTGTTGATATTACTCATTGAGAAAATAGCAGTCAAGGTGTTGTTAGTTTTATTATCATTACATCATCTCATTATCTCGTGTAGAATGTACTCCATGAAAAGATGATTGTTATCACTCAAGGAATTCTGTTGATAATATTAATCTTACTCCCAATAGCTGTGGTATTCATATATAATTTAGAAGCAGGTACATATTTAAATTCTATTATATTTAAGTTTCCTATTGTTGTAGGTGGAGCATTTGCTGCAATGTCTAGCTATTTATTTATGTGGTTCAAGCTGGTGTCCTATTGTCAAGTGAATGGATGGTGTCGGGAGAAAAGAAGTCTGGAAGATAACGATCAGGTGTCTCCTCCCCTCACTGATGATGATGATGATAAGAAACCTTACTATGTTGTGTATCCTAATAACCTCAATTTAAAGGGTACTCCCATAAAATTACCTTATAATTAAATCATTACTTTCATAATTAGATTTGTGTTATTTTCTTCTTGCTCCGACACTTTCTTATCAGTTAAATTTTCCTCGCACTCCAAGAATTAGAAAAGTGTTCCTAATCCGAAGAGCTCTAGAATCAGTTAAGATATTCACTGAACAATAATGTATTTTAGTTTTTATAGATATTTCTAATTAATGTTTTACTGGCATTGGGTCAGCAATGGCTTTTACCAACAATTGCAAACTCTGTGGAGCCTTTCCAAGTAAGATGATTCTTTCAATTATCTATCTATCTATATCATTTCTTCCATAGAAAATGCAGTTTCCTATCATGTTACAAAGGATACTATTATTGGCTGTGAGTTCTGATATGTAACTGTTTAATGTTGTTCTCTCCTGTTAGTTGCCTAACCATTTGCTGTGGCTGTTGGGATTTTATTTGCTTTTCCATTCTTCTATCAATTTCGGAGCTGAGCTATTGAGGTTTGGTGATCGTCGTTTCTATGGTGATTGGTGGAATGCTGACAGTATTGACTCTTTTTGGAGGTGCTGGAATGTACCAGTACATGTCTGGGCAGTAAGGTAATATATTATATAACTGTTGTTGAATCTGCGTCACCAAATCACTTGACATTTCTTGGAGTTAGCTATATAATTCCTTGTTAAGTGACGTTAGTATTACTGCTCTAAAATGTTATATTACATGTTTAAGATGTTGATAAAATGCCCTTTGTTCTACTAGTAAACGTACATGAGAATTAATGATTCTTTTAACTTTAACATCATTTCTGAACACAACCAATTAGTCTACTTAACAAGGACTTATATAACTAACTTCATAAATAAACTTAAATGATTTTTTTTCTTGTGACTATAACATTAGATCAGCAAAAATATTGTTATATTAATACTTTGTAATAAATATTACCATAGTAACAACATGTATGTTATTAAGCAATGTTACCATGGTAACTGGTATATTTATATTACAATATGACTAACTACCATATAACTCAGCAACTGCATGTATATCACACAAAGGAACATTACCATGGTAACTATTAAAAAAATCCCCTTTTTTCTATTGTACATGCAAATTAATAAATCTTTTAGTCAATTACCATATATGGTCACATTTTATTTAATAGACATCTATATGGACCAATCATTGAGAAAGGTTACTCCAAATTTACTGCACAAATGGCAGTCTTTCTATTATCAGCTTTATTTCATGAAGTAAGTCTCATTCTAAATCTCATGAAAGTATGGGATTGAGTCTGAAATCTATCTCCATTTAGTATCTTGTTAGTATTCCATTAAAGATGCTGAGACCATGGATATTTGGAGGAATGTTATTCCAAGTAAGGAAATGATACATGTATTAAGTAACCACACCCCCTAATTAGGTGCCTCTAGCGATGTTGACATCATTAAAATGGATGCGTGGTCAACCTGGTAATGTTATCGTGTGGCTGTCCATTATTCTTGGTCAACCAATAGCCATACTAATGTATGTCCATGATTATTATTTACTGAACAATGATACATTAGTTTATAATGTTACTAGTAATATATAAGACAAGATAGTGTTTTTGACTCCCAATTTATAAGAATTGTTCAATTTTTCATTCCAAATTATTTCTCCAATTTTAAGTTGTACTCAAACTGGTAACTCAAACTGGTAACTCACGATAAACTGGTATATCAAGTTTTATATCAGTGTCAGGCATACATCTATGTAATGACATCATAATGACATCATATTATTATTGATTATAAAACTAACTTTCCTAATGTTTCAAGTGGTAACTTGTGAGATGGATTTTGATGAAGGTACTCAGTTAGGCCCCTAGTAATTAGGATATAATTAATTAACAATTATTAATTAACAGACTGACTTTATTTTGGCTTGAATAGCAGATATTTCTATATGTAATTGATGCTCCTTTCTTTGATGAAGCTCCACCTCCTATAATTAGGTAAGTGTAATTATAAGGGGCAAGTGACTACCTTCTCTATAATTTTATTGTGGACTGCTCTGGCAAAGATACTCCTTCTCATTTGGTTCAGCCATTTCTATAAAGTGTCTATTCAGATTATGCTGTAAAATATATTGTACTCACTTCACTTGCTTCAGTTTCTAACTGTGTTCTTATCTTCTCCATTTTCTTATTAAATTTGTCACTCTCTTCTTGCAAGATACCCTCAAGTTCTGTGACTTCTCTCTATAAAAAAGACAACAACCATATATGGCAACTAGAAGTGATGTATCACAAGCTGGCTCCGCCCATTCATCTCATGCCTTAATTGTCAATCCAATTCAAGTTAACAATCCATTAATGAGACATGTACGTCGTGTGCCGTGGGAACGTGGGGATATTGTACCTGACTTTGTCATGGGTCGTACAACATGTGCGTTATTTCTAAGTGTACGCTATCACTCACTTCATCCTAACTATATTCATGATCGACTTAAAACATTGGGTCATTTATATGAAGTACGCATTCTACTAGTATTAGTGGACTCACAGCAGTACCATAGTACTTTAAAGGAATTATCTAAAACATCTTTAGCAGCTAATCTGACATTAATAGTTTGTTGGAGTAGTGAAGAGGCCGCGAAATATTTAGAAAGTTATAAAATATTTGAAAATAAACCTGCTGATATTTTAATGGAACAATCAGATAATGATTTATCATCACGTATCACGGAATGTTTAACGAGTGTCAAGAAAATCAATAAAACTGATTCAACGAGTTTATTAAATATGTACAAGACCCTAGATTCAATTATCACTGCTAATAAAGAGGATCTTACCCTCTGTCCTGGATTAGGGCCACAGAAAGCTGAACGTCTTTACCAAGTCTTTCATGAACCCTTCATTAAACCTCATTAATTAATTTATTAAAACTCACCTGATGTATTTCATCTAAATATTCTAATTGAATTCTCAACTGTTCAGCTTGTACTAATTTTAATGGATACTCTCTCTCCTATTAATTTATGACATAATTAACTCATTAATCAAAAGGGGCTCACCTTATAATTTTTTAATATCTGTAGTCGATGATTACTAATATCAAGTTTATCTTCTAATTCTTGCACTTCATTTTCCAAGTCTACAAAGACAATGAGATTATAAATTATTATAAATAATATTATTGTCTAACTTTGCAAGATCAATTGTGTTGATTTAATAGTTTCATTTAAATTAGTTTTAGCATGTTTGAGATCTATAGTGACTTTATGTCTCATCGTATTCAATACATCCTTTACAATTATATTATAATATAGACCATTATTAATGGGTAATTAACATACCTTAAATTTGTGGTATTTTTCTATTGACACAGTCACACTTGAATGCTATATTGTTATAATGTTAAATATTGTTATATATAAAGTGTTCTTACTGTAGTATCATCTCTCCTTTGTATATCAGCTATTAATTCTTCATTTTGTGATTGTCTAAAAAATTGACAACAATAATTATAATGATATAATGTTTTATTGTATGTACAATTTGTTGCAGTGTTGACGATAATTTTGTAATGATTTCCTCTTTCCTTTAATTTGTAACTAATGACAAATAGATTAAATAATTTAATAATAATAATTACTTTCAATAAGCGAGTGTGCTCTGAGTCTAATGGTCTGCTTGCAGTTGTCCCTCTAGGTACTGTAAAACATTGTTGCTTTCGAGTTTGACAAAGAGATGAAAGATGGTGGATTGTTGTATTATAACTTGTAGCTGGCCTCTTCTTTCTCTCCCATTGAGTGTAATCTGAGGAGATATATGGTGCAGGTACTTTAGTAACAGCCATTTCTTGTATATTGGTTGTCATGTGTTGCTAGGGAGTAGCAGCCCCACCCACTTCATTGCAGCACGTGATCATTCTTGGCTCTTGAAGGAGGACAGCTCGTTGTGCAGACCAAAGTTGCTTTAGCTGTGATTGAAGTTTGAAAAAGAGAAAGTATCAGACATTAAACAAATAATATTATAAGACTTGAAGAAGATTGAGTATCCCTACTATTGAAAATGGTAAATTATAGACAATGCCACACCCCCTTTTTTTGCACTATTAAAATATGACCTTTTACAGTAAATCATATTAAATCACATCTATTTATTATGACCACTTCCTCTAGTCTAAAGCTCAAACTCTAGGACTCAGCGATGACCAAGAAAAGTTGCTTGGAGAAGCGCTCCGACAAGTTGAGACTAATGCCTTTGAAATGAAGACATGTCTTGTAAGTGATCATGTGATCTGTCACATGACTATCACATGGCATTTAATAGGATAATGACAAGTTAATGGATGCTCTGAAACATGCTTCATCAATGTTAAGTGAGCTCCGTACATCACTACTTTCTCCCAAAAGTTATTATGAATTGTGTATCCTTTAATTAATAATATAATTATATTATTAATTGGTATGTCGCCTTGACCACACCCACCAATTAGATATGGCCATTTCAGACCAGCTGCGTCATTTGGAACAGTTTTTATTAGATGAGTTTGAGAAGGGCAAGAAAATGTCTGATTTGTATGAGTTAGTCCAGTATGCTGGTAATATCATTCCTAGACTGTAAGTAAAAATGGTCCATATTAATAAATATGAATTTTCAGTACAGGTACTTGTTGGTTACCGTGGGAACAGTGTATATCAAAGCTAAGGAAGGATCCCGTAAAGATATTCTTCGTGATTTAGTGGAAATGTGTCGTGGTGTTCAACATCCTCTTCGTGGGTTATTTTTGAGGAACTACCTACTTCAATGTACTCGTAATTTATTGCCTGATACAACCTCAGATGAGTAAGGGAAATTAGGAATGAATATAATTTGATTTCTCTCTTTCTTTATCTCTCTCTCTCTTTCTCTTTCTCTCTCCCTCCCTCATTCTCTAGAGACCAAGATGGTACTGTACACGACTCTATTTCTTTCATACTACACAATTTTGCTGAGATGAACAAACTATGGGTTCGTATGCAACATCAAGGTCATACTAAAGAAAAAGATCGTAGAGAGAAAGAACGACTTGAACTGAGGATCTTAGTGGGAACAAACCTTGTACGATTATCACAACTGGAAGCTATTGATGCTAGCGTCTATCAAAAATCAGTGTTACCTAGTGTTTTAGAGCAGGTTGTTAAATGTAGAGATGCTATTGCTCAAGAATATCTCATGGAATGTGTCATACAAGTCTTTCCTGATGAGTTTCACTTGTTATCACTCAATCCATATCTCCAGGTATTATCATATCAATGCTGTCTAATAGAAGTGTCCAGTATATGTACATGTAAATTAATGATTCTTTTTAGTTTTTTTACAAACTTTAACAACATTTCTGAACACAAACAATTATTCTACTTAACAAGGACCTATATAGCTAACTTCATAAAAAATTTGAAGTGATTTCACTACCTATCATCTTAGACTAATTTTTGGCTCAAAACCATGGACTATAGTCCATGGTTTTGAGCCAAAAATTGAGAATTTGGTCCACGGCCCCAAATCACTTGAAATTTTTTATAGGTCCTTGTTAAATGACATTATTACTGCTCTAAAATGTTGCGTTACATGTTTAAAAATCTTTATATAATGTCCTTTGTTCTACTAGTAAATTTACATGAAAATTAATGGATCTTTTTAGTTTCCTTACATTCCTCTATTTAACTATCTTCATTGATGTGTCCATTTATTTTATTATTTGTCCATTTAGACTTGTGCTGATCTTCAAGAATTTGTTAATGTAAAAAGTATTGTTATTGCTTTAATTGATCGTTTAGCTCAATATGCTTATCGGTCTGATATCTCCGCTATTCCTAGTAGCATTAAACTATTTGACATTTTCCAACAAGAAATTGCTATTATTATTCAGGTATGCATCCATTACTCTTACTATAAATCCATTTTCATCATTATACATCCATTATTCCTACTATACTTCCATTGTTCATGCTTTATAAATAGCTATGCATTCATTGTTCTTGTTATAAATCCATTAGAGTCGTCCTAATATGGAAATGGAGGATATAATCGCTCTTCATGTATCACTAGTCAATTTAGCTATTAAGTGTTACTCTGAGAATTTGGGCTATGTTGATAAGGCCCTGGAATATTGCAGCGATGTTTTTAATCAGAAAAATATCACTCTGTATGTTAAATATATCATATAATATTATATAAATGCATCTTTTTCTCTTTCTTTTTAGTATTGAGAGTAATAGTGCTACAGGACGTGAACTTCAGCGATTAATGAAAGTCCCTGTTGATAGTTACAGTGATGTTTTAACAGTTCTTAAACTGGAGAAGTATCCTACTCTCTATCAAATCTTTGACTTTGAAGGACGAAAGTGTTTATCTCTTTATCTCCTGCAATCTATTTTAGACAAGAGTGTTTTTCTGACTTCGCTCACTGAGGTATGAGTCATAATGACATCATACTTAATATCTAATTTACCTCCAGGTTGAAGCCTTGTTTCTCCTCTTATCTCCCCTCATCTCCAACCAAGATGACCAGAAAGATTATGTTGAAAAAGTACAAAATATCTTTTTAAAAAACCTTCATTATAAGCTCCACCCCCTTATTAGGCTGACCCTGAGGACTTTGCTGAAGAACAAGCCATGATGTCTCGTCTACTTCATTTGTTTAAGGCCCCTGTACCAGACCATCAATATCAAGTATACAGGCTATATACTGACATTATTATATATCTGCATTATAGATTATTAATGCTGCTAGAAAGCAGTTTGGTACTGGAGGCGACTCACGTATCAGACACACACTACCTCCATTAGTCTTCAGTACATATCGTCTGATAATGGCTTATAAAGTTATTGAAGACAAAGTACAATGCTCTATATAATGTATCTTTGTATATATGTCAATCTTAGGACCCAAAATGGTTGCCTAAATGCGAGAAGATTTTCCAATTCAGTTTGCAAACAATTTTAGCACTTTGTAAAATAGATCCTGAACTCTCATTAAGATTGTATTTACAAGGGGCACTTGCTGCTGATAAAATTGGCTCAGAAACAATAGCATACGAGTTCTTAACACAGGTAATTGTACGAGAAGTATCTCTCAATATATCATATGATATTTAGGCCTTTACATTGTATGAAGAAGATATTTCAGACTCTCGTGAACAAGTTAATTGTCTAACATTAATTATGGGAACCTTTGAAACAATGACATCACTAGGTGACGAAAACCATGAAGCATTAAGGTATTATGCTCCTTAATTTTTAATAGTAAATTAATGTTTTATTAGAACTAAATGTGCAGTAGCTTCGTCTCGTTTGTTAAAGAAACCTGATCAATGTCGCTGTGTTGCCGTCTGTGCTCATCTCTTTTGGTCTGCTAAAGTAGCTGATGAAGGAGAGGTAATGGCCACACCCCTCATAATCATTTATTTTACATAATAACCACACCCCTAATTGTCTTTATAGCCACGCGATAGTAAACGTGTTATGGAATGTCTTAAGAAAAGTGGTCGTATTGCTAACCAATGTATGGGCAGTCTTGTTCAAGTACAACTTCTAGTGGAACTACTTAATACATATATTTTGTTCAGCGAAAAGGAAAATGCTGAGGTCAGTATAATACTATAAGTATAGAGACACACTCATTAGTATTATTAATAGAGACTTGCTCATTAATATTACTAATTAATAGGGGCATACTGTATTATTAGACTTACTAATAGGACCTCATTCATTAGTACTACTAAAAATAGGGACTTGCATATTATTATTGAAAAATAATATTGATACTGTCCCCATTCATTAAGATACTAATTTAATCTTTTAGATTACAAAGGCATTCTTAAAACAATTGGTTGATAAAATTAAAGGTGATATTGATGGTCTAGAAAAAAATGAGGAGAGCGAACAAATCATACAACATTTCCAGAACACTCTACAACATTTGAGACATGTCAAACAGACTAATGATGAAGATTCACATGGAGGAAGTGTACCTAATGTATCTTGAAAAGACGATAGCAATAACTGCTGTATTTGTGTGTGTGTGTGTGTATATATGAGTGCTGATTATCACAATATGTATAGTAATTGTTTATAACTTATTGTTAAAATTTTTGCCAATTTAAAATAAACAAACAAAAATTATAATAAATATGTATGCAACTTCTACAAAGCTTGCTTTTTAAATAAAGGTTAAAATTGAAAAATAATAAATTATAATTCCTATTTTTTATGTATCAATAGACAATATGTAATCTCTTCCTATCCACCAATATGTGGCCACACCCACTAATATTGGTAACGAATACCATATGAATTGAAATGACAGATTAACTGCCACATCCCACCCACTCAATTTAATTGGAGCATTGGGAAACTGTGTCAGGATATGATCTGGTCTCTGTCCTCTAGTGTGTCTCAAAAACTGGGAATGAGTCCAATTCATATAACTAGATACCACCCACATGAATAATTACCAATAATTTTAAATTTTTACCTTGAATAAAGTTTAAATCGTCCTTTTGATGCAATTTTTGATGGTGAGATTTTATCAAATAATTCACAACCTTTAGATATCAACATATCTACTTCAATATCCTCTGGAAATGTTGATAATAATCCATGAACAGCACTCATCTCACATTCTCCATTCAAAATCTCATCACGTCGACTCATTATTAACTAGAAATATCATAAACATGCATCCATTATCAATCCATCTGTCCATCTATCCATCCTTTCATCCATCTATCATTACTCACGCTAGTTGCTACATAGACAGACATGAGAGGATGTGATGCTAGAAAGAAGTCTGTTAGTCGAAGAATATCTTCATTGTTTTCCATTACATGACTATACCAAGTAATGATCCAACTTAAAGCAAAATAATATTGGCAGTCTGCACTACATAATAAGAAAAAAAACTTTTAAAAATATCTCTTGGATGTTTTTCCATTATTCATTCGTCCATTTATACATTTGTCTATTTGTCCATTTATCTATCTATCCATCCATTCACCTACTTTTTTATAAATTGTGCTACCTCAGGATCAACTAGTGACAATAATGGATCGATATATTCAATAATTTGCTTTGTGCAAGAAATATTAGGATCAAGAAAATCTCTACAATGTAACCATAGCAACTAATATGGGGGCGTGGTCAACACATACCTGAGATGATACTGTACTAGGACATTTACCACAGCAAATGCAATATCTTCTCCTAGTATAAGTAAAAATGTTAGGACAACATCGTGAAGTCCTTGATAATAACAAAGTCCGGAATTTGATACAAGAAGTCTAAGAATAACACGAGTTAATTGACGTTGAGTTAGGAGACGCTCCTCGTCTGTTAATTCTAATTAATTATACATAATTAAGGAGCTTTGTTGACCTATTTAATTAAGGGACATACCTTTGGGTAATCGACGTCCACATCTGTTAACGTCTAATATAATTTGAGTCTTATCTGGATGTTCCAAAAATGGACCTACATTAAAGTGACATAATAACCGACATCATGATGACATCATACATACATAATGGAATCTTATGAATATTAACACCTAGTAGTTTAGGCCACGCCCTTTTTCTTAGCTCGTTACATAACAATCCTCCATTAGATCTAGCTTCATGACGTAATAATTCAATATTTAGCGGATCACTTGTAAGGGCAGAACATATATGTTGGACTTTATGTCGCTGCCAAGGCTCAGCTAACAAGAAGAAAATAGTCATAAATATTAGCATGTATTATTCCTTACCAACTGGAAAGATGGTCTCTATTTTTTTTTCTAACACCTCTGTTATTTTATCCATTTATGCAGCACAAAGTAGGTGTGGCTTTCCAAAATTAACTCCTAAGTCTAACCTTACACGAAATTTCGTAGTTATGGTAACTGGTAAATAATAGGCGTGGTCTCAAATGTCCGTCTTGGGACATTAATTGTTTATGTGCTGCAAATCTATTCCTAGTTGACGAATAATGTCATCATCACATGATCAATCACATGATTCTTCATTAGAAGATCCTACTCGATCTGTCAATCCTCGTTTGAATGGATGGGAATGTCCATGGCATCCCTTTCAAGTACTTCGTATATCGATGACATCATTATTACCTCATATATATTATAGGTTATTTCCTGGATTATGGTATTTTTATTCACAATATGTCATTATGGTTTCCTGGTATTTTATTTCCCTCATTATTGGAGATACATTGGTTACATTGTATCCTACTAACTAACCATTAAAATTACCTTATTTGGTATATCCTCATTCCTGAACTGGTGTCCAGGTTCCAGGATTGTTGTTCTTAGTTCATGTTGTTAGTATTATCATCACAACATCAATTGATCCTGCTGAAAGTAATGTGCGTGCTAAATTAAGGGGTGGAGATTTCAAGAGGGGTCAATTTGATCCCTCGTCTCATGCCCATGTCATTGAGAATCTACACTGTCATCTTTGTGACGCTGATGTGTGAGTGTCCATTACTATAATATATGTCAATTGAAAAAACAACCATTTGTCCATTTAATGTGTATCTATTTATAATCAGTCCATTTAAATGATCATTTTTTAAATTCATTTATTGTCTCCATTTCAATACAGGAGCACTGGTGCTAAACATTGTCGTCTTTGTGATAAATGTATATATGAATTTGATCATCATTGTAAATGGCTTAATAATTGTATTGGGAAGAGAAATTATAAGTATGTTAAGACATTGTAATGAATTTACTCTCTCTCTCTCTCCCCCTCCTTAGGTTCTTTATGGTAGCTATAACTTCTGGACTATTAGGAGTTTTGTCTCTTACAATAACTAGTACAGTTTTCTTCATTCTATTTTTTGCTGCCAGAGACAATGTTCGATATTATTGTGATATTGTTGTCAATATTACAGAATGTAATGATACTTTGAGAATATTTGGACTAGCTATACCAGATCCACTCTTCCCAACAGTTACCGTGGTGATTGGTATCGTAGCAACCATTGCTGTTGTCCTATTAGGTTACTTGACTTGTTTTCATTTCTATTTAAGTGAGTAGATGATATTGAAATGATGTTCATTTGTTGTTGTTAGTTTCCAAAGGGTTATCAACATATGATTACATTGTTCAACAACGTGATGATGACGATGAAGAAAGGTCGGAACAACAAATGTGTGAATCTTTACACAAGGTTAGTCAAATAGCAGAACATGATACTTACTAGTATAATATATTAGAAGAGAAATAAAATAATACCGATATCACTGGAAGAAGGAACAAGTGATGAACTTGGAGAGGAGAGTGATAACTCTTCTCTAAGTTCGCAAGATTCTGCTGGTAAAATGACATTTAGTAGAACACCTCCACATTCAGATAATGAGGAAGACCCTATCATTATAAACAATTTATTAACTAATGAAGAGAACAACAACTTTGCAGCCATGGCATTATCACCAGTAAAGACACATGAGAATGGTTGTCATGACAACCATATTACAGAGACGAGATTAGCAGAGCAAGTGAGATTGCCAACAGTCACTCAAGACGATGTAACCACACCCACTTTGCCACTAGTGGAAATGGCAATAATTCCGGAAACTAATTCACATAAAACAGTGAGGTTCACTTCAGACCTATTACCATCACTTGAGAGCACTCCTTTGCAACTAACTGATCGACCACTCCTCCCTAATATTGAAGATAATAAAATCACACCCACTGAACCATCCATCAATTCTGCAACTGTATAGACCTGAGGAAACCTTAGGAATTATCTGTTAATGATTTTATATTAATTATAGGAGTATATATATATATTAAATTGTGTATTATTGTTTATCACATGACACTGCAATCAATAACATTAACAACTGTGTACATTTTTGGCAAACAAAAACTGTTGACATCATGACTGTTATTATAGATAATAAACATGGCCTCAGATTCTGGTACTTCTCTGTTCGATTATCTTAAAATCAAATTCAAAGTTTATTCAGGATGCTCACAAGCATCTTGTTCTCTACCTCAAAATCCTTGGAAAGTTAGTATATTAAATTCAATTATAATATGTATGATTTATCAAATATTACAGGATTATAGGAAGCAGTGGGTTGTATTGAGTGCAGATATATCTCCAACAGAGAGTTTCCTTACTTACTGTCCACAAGAAGATACTTGGTTATTGAATCAATCTAAACTACCAAAAATACAATTGGACAAATTTGATCTGGTACGATTAGATTCAGCACAGTCTACTAAAGAAAAGTGTCATTTGGAATTAAAGTTTGAACATTATTCTTTATTTATGGAATTCAAGAGCATGTCAAAGTTACAAATGTGGTATGATGCCCTTGAAAGAATAAACTGTAAGTAAGTTTTTTATATAATTGTAAAGTGTCTCTCTTTGTCTCTTTCTCACACACATACAACACTGGATAGCTCGAGTATATAGTGAATTAGTGCGGAGTCCAGAGCATCCAGAAAGGGAGAAAGAATATATTATTCAATTGTGTACAGACAGATTGATATTTTACAATCCCAAACTTGAAGACACAATAGAATTTGAATGGAAAATCAACACGATACGAAGAGCGCATTATCACAGAGTAGGGAAATTTGAAATTGAAGTAGGGAGGTAATTATAAAGAGTTTATAATAGTTGTTTATTTTATTAATGGATAAACATGACATTGTTGTTATTCTTTTTCCTACACATAGAGCATCAGAAACAGGTGAAGGTCACTTCTACTTCATTGGTCCAAATATTAAATATTTTTTCTTACAACTCAAAGAGAAAATAGAAGGTCTCAGCCGAGCTGCATCAATGAAACGTCCAGAAGAAGTGCCTGTGCTGCAGAGTCAACTAGTTATTAATGATAAAATCCCTTCTCCACAACTTCCACAACTCATTGAAGATCCAGAATCAACATTATCAATAAATAAATGCGACTCTGCATCTTCTGGTAGCGCTGAAGAATACCCTTTCCAACATTTATCATCTGTGACACCGGAATATCTTAATACATCTCTAAAGCAGCCTTCTTTGTCTGTCCCTAAATATCAGACATCCACAATGAGTGAATATTCACCTAAACAGTATCAAAATACATTACCAACAGGTGTAACATCAATACCTCTTGAAATGTATTTACCTGATGACAATACTTCAAATTACCAACCATTACATGCTGCAAATCGTGCTCGATGTCAACCTTACGATGACCTCAGTACCAAACAGTTTACTGATTCTGCTAGACCACTATTTGAGAAACCAATACCTGATTCTTCAAGTGCCTACTATTGAATGTCATAATATTTTTATAATCTGTAGAAATTAGTACTGTCTTAGATGTAAAATAAATATTGAATATTTTTGTCTATTGTAACCACGCCTTAATAAATATGGCTCAATATTATCAGAGATTGACTGAAATGAGAGAAGAACTCCCAGTCCACTTACAAACTAAGGTAGTTCGTATTTTATTATAGTGTTTCTATTCAACCTTACTCAATGACATTTCTAGACTCTCTCTCTCCTCTCTCACTCTCTCAGTTAACTAATGATTATATTATGGAGATATGTCTCTCTTTACAAGACGGTACTGTATTTGATATTGTAAAAGAATTAGAAGAAATACAACAATTAAATGAACGCTCTTTACTAAACAGACGTATGAAGGTTAAAACCAACACAATGAATCTCATTTTTATGAATTGTATAGATAGTAGGTGAGCACAAGAAACAACGCATGGACATCACTCAACGTCACAAAGAAGAGCTTCGAGAATGTCGACCACACAATCTCTCTCTTGTTAAAGAACGACACGATAAGGAACGGACAGATCTTGATACACGTCTCAATGAAGAAATCCGCTCAACAGATCAGAAAATAATACTTGAGCTTGATCAGTTAGTATGTGATCAGCAGTCCACACTTCAACAAGCTGCCGTCCCATTTTTTGTTGTTTCTAATAACACATCAGATATACAATTACAATCATATTTACTTCAATTTATTCTGAGATTGTCAATGGATTAATTCTTTATCAATAAATAACAACAGATATATTGTATATAATTATTATAATGATGATTAAAATGCAATCAAGTGATTATTGCTATTAGTCACGATATAATACAAGATCCTCTCTAAAGAGTAAAAAGAAAGGCATTAAATAGAGATATCATTAATGTAACAAATGTACCTTCTTTCTGCCTTTTCTTTTGTTGCCAGTAGCAACAGATGTTTCCCTGGGAACCGTGGTTAATGATTCTTCCTCTGTTATAACAGCTGGCAGACAGTCATTTTGTTTCAGTACTTGATACCATTGTTCCATATCAGTACATGTAAGACATGATAACTTGAAACTTCTGAAGGAACTTATTAATGGGTTGGTCGGTTGAATATTAATACTAAGTGACCCCTCAGTATCAAAGTTGACAGTGTAGTCAGTGACTAAGTTAAGAGAGAATGAGTCATTTGTATTCATCTCTTTATCATCTTCATCTTCCTCAATATAGAGTGGGAGACATTTCTCTCGTATCCCTGTTCTCTATAGGATACAAGGAAATTGTATTAGTAAACAACAAGGAAATGCAAGCAATTCCCAGAAGAGGGAAACCATACTATAACAATGTTATTTAGTCTACTAACAAGGAAAGCTAAACACCTACTCTAGTACACAGATGTTCAATAACAATGCATAACAATACTTACCAGTTCTTGTACATATTGAAGCTCATCTTTTGAAAGAAACCTCACTATTTGTGTTGGAAAAAACTTTTGTCTGTCACCACGGTGATCACCTACACACCTACATGGGTGGAATAAAATGTAAAGTTAAACCCTAAACCACAGTATCTGCCTACCATTCACTAGATCTTCTCGATATGTTAGTAATCAGAGCACCTTTACTGAAAGTCAACTCATTTTTAGTGCGATCTCCAGTGAAATCACTGCAGGCAATTGCACAAGTACTTTTAGAAGACTAAGGAAAAGATGGACCAGTTAATAGAATAGAAAGAAAGAACTATCAGTCCAAATTATGTATGTGTAATTCTGCTTACATGTCTGTCTTCAATTGGATACAGTAGCGGCATATCATCTGTGATAGGATTCTCCATAAAATAATGAATAACTTTATATAGAACTGGAGCAGATACACCATTCATTGTGAATGCATTAGAAGAACGTTGTCCAGACATAATAGGTAAATGATTAATACTACCAGCATATCTATAGAAAACAGTAATTTATATAGTATTGTTCTGTATGTCACAGTGAATATATATACATTCTCAGAAGTATTTAATTATATTCATGACTTTAGTTACACACAAATGCATGCATTAATGTCTTCTTGGTAACAAGAAAACAAACTGTCCTTTTACAAGAAACTAATTCTCAGATTGTGAACACATGACAACATCTGGTCACTGAACTCAATATTTGCTCTAGACAATGACTATGACATCATTATGACTTAACTCACCTATAGACCAATGAATAAGGAGCATAGTCTGAATTCGTTTTATACACAAGGAAAGAACCATCTTGTTGTTCTCTGCGCATCAATTTTTCAGCTTGAGAGAGATTTCTAATATTTTTATGAAGCCAAGCCTGATTAGGCTATATAGAAGAAAGACAATGACATTGTGACCTCGTTGTATCTTCAAAGAGAAGAGTTAATGAGATAATATATACTTACTTTGGGTGGTGATTTAGTTAATATGACATCAAACATGTGGTTTTGAATGATACATGTTTGTTTTGCCTCCTCAATTAACCCAGTCAACGAGTTGAAAAATGGTCCATGAGGCGTAATATGGTATAATACTCCAGTTATTGGATCGGATTTGGTTTCTATGACAACGTGTTTTATTCTGCTTTCGTGCCTATTATGTGAAAGACACCTAGATTTAAACGTTGTTTCACCCAATTGAGAATAACATGATATAAGAGATATTATGTCTGAGTAATGGGAGGCATATTTTGGGACTAATATTACAGTATTGCTTTACTTTTCCCAGAAAATAAAGGGCACTCATTGAAAGATTATAATAACTAACCCACCACAAAAGATTATCAATGTCCATTCAATGAAAAGGATTAAATTGCATTTAACTCACAAGAAAGATATGGCAAATTTTCCATTATAACTTTCACTGGCACGAACTAGAAAGCTTCCATCCCCTCCATCGAAATCTTGTAAGATGTACTTTGCTTCCCTTCTGCTGATGTCACCATGATACCAACTATAGAACGAAGGAGAAAATACAATGTTAATCATGTAGTAGTGACATTATGTGAACAATGTCAGAAATAATGAGAACAAGTCAATAAATTTACCTCTGTTGTAAATGCTCTAGTTGTTTGTCTTGTATCTAGCAAAGAGGAAATAAGAAGGAAATTGTAATTCATGCATAATCTTCCTTGATTTTAATGTGTCAGTATATTTACAGTCAAAATATAACTAGATACGTACATATATAACTGTTAACATACCTCCATTCTTGTGTCTTCATGTTCTGTTATGTGCAGATAAGGAGGTTTGAGGGTGAGCTTGCATTCATGCCACTTCTGTAATATAAGAATATATTTAATAGCAAGTTTACTATTCGCTCTTCTTACCTCATATTGTGGGTTCCATATAAACATTTCTTGCTGCTTAACTATTTTAATGTTATTTACATCGACTGATAGAGTCTCTTGATCGGAGTCTGAGCTTGGACTCTCACGACCAGATGACGAAAGATGATGACCTTGTTGTAAGAACTGCAAACTTTCACCCATTACTGTAGCCATAGCGTAGTGTACGGTATAAACAGAGACAATGATCTCGCTTCACCTGTCCGATATCTGCTTGCAGCAGCAGTCTACATAGATGGTTTCGCTTGTCCTAGTTTTACTTTTATAACACTTGTGGGGGATTAAGTCAATTCTACGAAAACCTATTACCTAGTATGGTATGCAATATAACGTTGTATAGTTTATATAACTACGAAGCGTATCCGGCTTCTATGAGCCACGCCTATTCTCTGACCGAAATGCTTGTTCTAGATGTTACGGGTATATTACTGCTAGCTCTCGTTCAATGTGAAGCGAGAGGTCCATGTGATCCACTGATACCAGAATATTGTCTTCTTCCCTTCCCAAATTCATTTTACACTGTTCCCTCAAACAAGACTAGCACTGGTCTTGTAGTGAATCTGTCAGTAACATCTTTTCCTGCAGACTCCTTAAACAGATATGTACATCCCTATGAATGGAATAGTTTTGGTTAGCAGACATAATTACAATGTTGCAAATACTGATTTTCTTTATTAGATGGATTTTCCCCATTCCCATCCATTGTGGCATACTTTCCATATTTGGATGGTAGTAACTTGCCACCACATTGGGATATTGAGTGTTCTCTATTACCCACTTCACCAACTATTCTTGTAAACCTTAAAACAGGTACATTATACACTGAATTACATACAATATATCATATTAAACTTATAGGCAAGCTAGTTCCCCATTTTGCAGAGTTGGATACATCATTTCCAGTAGGGATGATCCTATTAATATTTTAATTATGTCTTGTCCCCAGTATTCTAGCCAGAACGGACAAGCATTAATGATATGGCCTAGTCAGAAATTAGACGACGATAGTTGCTATGTTGTTTGTCTGCGATACTTGAGAACAACTAACAACACAATAATACAACCTTCAAAAGCTTTTATTGCATTAAGGTATGTAGTATACAACTTTATATAGCACTAACTTAATTGTTAAAGATAGTATCTTGTAAGTTGACATAAAATACATGTACATATGGTATATATTCCAAAGAATTACTGCAATGTTGTTATGTTTGATATTTATTGTGGGCAATCTTCTCAGTAATATGTAGAGAATGGCAACTTACAGTTCTAAGTAGAGCTAAAGGTTGTAAAGTCATAAGCAATGACATCACTCCCTTTAGAGATAATAAGGTTACTACTGATCCAGATATTGAATACAGAAGAGTGCATTATCAGAACTTGTTTAACCAACTGGAATTACTAGGTATTATATTGAAAGTGATGAATATTGACATGTTACAGGTATTCAACGTATGGAGTTGCAACTAATGTGGGATTTTACCACAGCTAGTATGTCTTCACTAACAGGAAGGTGTATAATATAATTATTAATAATAATTTTAATAATGTAATTATTTTGTAGACTTATTTACATGCGAGATAATGCATTGTCTAGAGTAGGTCCAGATGGTCCAAACTATCGTGTCACTGAAGTCAATGATAACTACTCACCACACATTTTCAGGTCTTTATATGTTAATAGTACTTACTCAAACTTTTCTATGGTAGTATAATAATTAGTTTACATAAACTGTAGTCTTAATTCTAACAAACAACTTAACTTACTAGTCATTTGTGACTAACTTATTTTAACTCAATTTAGACAAATGGTTATAACAATGGAAGTACCTCTATATTTAACTTCACCATTACCTGGATCTCATTTGGTCATTAATGACCAGGGGTTACCAGTGTATCAAACTACAGCTGATGTTGGCTTTACAGTAAGAACTAGAAAGCAAAAATAAAAATTGTTATGGTTATTTTAATAGATGTTAATACCACATAGTGTTGCCAATGGTTCTGCTAAAACTCCATTACTTGTGCAGTATGGACATGGGCTATTCACTGATCAGGTATGTTAATTCATAGTTCAGGAGAATAGGGCAGGAAGTGTTATGTGGCTTTGGGAATATAACAATACTAAGGATATAGAACTTTCAGTAGTCTTTGAACTTGACCTCATTGTTATATTAGAATGAAGTTGAAACTGAATACTTACAAGAGCAAGCTAATCGATATGGCTATATTTTAGTAGCTTGTGATCTCTGGGGTCTTATGGACATTGATTTGCCTTTTATTGTGTACATGTTAGCAGAGAATGTATCTAACTTTAGAATTGTACCTGACAGATTAACTCAAGCCATTGTTAACGAGCTTGTATTAATGAGATTAATGAAAGGAGCATTTTCAAAAGATCCACATGTCGTTTTTGGTGGGAGACAAGTTATTATTCCTGAAGAATGTTATTTTTATGGAGTATCTGCTGGAGGAGTGCTAGGTGAAGTCTATATGGCAGCTACCACTGATATTAAGAGAGGTACCATATGACATTCTTTGATAATAAATATACATGTACATGTTGCCATCTGTTTTATGTAATCACACCCTCTCTAAGTGTATGTGTATACTTCATTATAATTATGTTTGACAACATTCCTCTTCTTAGAAAACGATCACAACTTAAACTAATTTGATATTTGTTTGTTGACTGTTAACCACATATATATGGCGTATCTTATATAATAATACTAAGAAATAAGATACTACAGTATTATATAATCCAAATGCTTTGATGTCTATTACTATGTATATCATACACAGGTGTCCTTGGAGTTAACGGTGGTCCATTTGGTCTACTCTTACCAAGAAATAAAGATTTTGCTCAGTGAGTTATCAGATAAAGTGATAGTACTGAGAACATACATCACATTGGTTGCCAATAGCAACTAGTACTCTTTATGCCTGTAGTTTTTATACTCTTTGATGTATCTACACATGTTACTCTATATTATTAATATTATTATTAATAATAATTTAAGGATATACCCCTCTAGTTATAGTGAATTATTAAGGCTTGCTTATCCTGATCCAGTAGATTATATAACAATGTTATCAGCCATCAACATGGTTTGGTCAAGGTAAAGTTATAAGCAAATTCTTTCTTATGAACTAACACTAGCCAATTAAATACTAATAGCTATTATAATTACATTTATACACATTTATAGCTAATGTATAAACAGTTCATGGAACATGTGACATCATGTTATTATATAGAGCTGATCCTAATGCTTACATGGCATCAATTACAAGTGAACCACTTCTGGGAACTAAACCACATCAGGTATGTGAGTGAACACATGTTATAAGCTCAAATATATCTATTGTAGGTATTGTATCAGTATGCACTAGGAGATGCACAAGTTAATTTACTGGTATGTGTGTGTAGATAAATGAACAAATGGTAGACAGATTGTCATTATTGTTTTATTCCTTTTAGGGATTGTATTCAGTAGCTCGCTCTGCTGGTGCTAAAATGTACGCTAGTAATGTTAAAGAGAGCTATTTTCCAGTGCCTGGCAGTGATGTCATTGTGAAAGAGAAATTGTTTGGCTTTAACTTTGTATCTGATGATGTCATATTGAAAAATGATAGTCTAGCATCAGGATATGATTGTGGAGCACCCCCTGAACCAAATGTTAGTAGAATCGTCTCTTTTTTATCCATTTATCCATTTGTTTATAGGGTAATATACCTCCTAATAGTGATACAGATACACATGAGCTACCTAGAAGAGCTAAAACTGCTCAGGAACAAATTGTAAGTCATTTGTTTTAAGGGGTGGTTCTTGGTGTAACTTGACTATGATGACATGACATGACATGACATAGTGATGTCATCATAGAACAAATTACAATAAGAAGCACCCTAAACCCTAATCCTGAAAAATAAACCACACATTCACACTACCATTGTTAACCTGTATGACACAGTGATGTCATCATTATAGTATAAGTTACACCAAGAAGCACCCATTTTAAGTAAGTCCCTATTCATTACTTTGTATAATTAATAGGACTTATTTTTACGCTATGGACAAATCAAGAATTTTTGCAATGGTCCTTGTAATGATTGTTCATCGTGGTAATTGTGTGTAGGTGGAGAGGGGAACCCCTACCAATCTCAGCTAATGAATAATTATTTATTAGAGAATTTTGAAAGATTGCATGTTTTAAAATTTATTGAATTTATCTATTGTTTACATCATGTTTTCCACAAACCCATTTTAAACCAGAAATTGATGACACGACGAAACATTCCTTCACAGATTGCCAAGAGCATTGGCATGAGTAAGCTCTACTACCTGGAAACAATCACTTAGTGAATTCATGAAGGACATTCCACATACCTGGACACAATTTCAATTTAATTTTTAGCTTGTCAAAATTAGGGAAATTGTTTCTGAAGAATAAGTAATCTACTTGAGTATCCCAATGATAGTCATTGAACCAAATCACATGAAAGTCACATGATGTGCATCTAAGCTTGTTACAGACCCTGCAATTAATAAATATAATTATAGGGTCAAACAGAGTTTAATTAGACCTTTGTTCTTGTGTTCTGTGATTCCAACCCATTGATATTGTAGTACCACCTAACAACACAACCTGACATCTAACAATATATTTTTGTATATGTCCATATATGGAAATTGTCGTCTTACTTTCTTTGATCATGTTCTACTGGAGACACTTTAGACATAGATATTTTTGTTGGCATGCACTCTGGGTCCTTGTCATCTTGTAACAAGTCTCCAATAATATCGTCAAGGTCTGATAATGGTCTATCATTTTATTTATTATAATTATTGTTAGTTAAAAAATAAACGTACTGTTTGTTAGCGGAAACTTGAGGTTTAGCACAATATTTTCCTTCTATCTCATCTAATAAATTATCAAAATCATCATCCATTGTTTATTAGTCCATGACAACGAGACACACCCACATATGTTAGGAGGAAGGGCAGACCGCGCCTTTGTTCATTTATCTTCCTCAATATGTTACAACTACTCGTTTTCGTGTTATGCTTGACAACAGTGAGACCAGAAAATATAGGATCAAGGTTAGTTTATAACTATATATATGTTATAGATACTATTCTGAAAATAGCTCTGGTGACTCCAGTGAAGTATCTTCTTTATCAAGAACAACAACTAATACCCTCATTAATAAAACTCTGCTTTCATCCTCTACTGATGCCATTAACCCATCAACTAATGTAATATCAAATTCCAGAATCACTTTAGAAAAGAGTGACAGTTTATCAGTAACATCAAAAAATGAATTTATCTCTACCTCAGCAATTAGTCAATCGAGTCTTTCAAGCTCCACTCGTACACCTCCTAGTGAAACACCGACTACTCAAGCAACTATTGATACGCAAACTACTCAAGCAACTACTGATACACAAGCTACTCAAGCAACTACTGATACACAAACTACTCAAGCAACTACTGATACACAAGCTACTCAAGAAATTACTAATACTGACACAAACCAGTCAATGTCTAATCCTACAACCCAGCATACCACTAAACCTACTGATACCGAGAGTGAAGCAACAACTAAAGATCCTCTTATACCAACTGCACCTCCTGGTGAATCAGAAGAAAGCATTGCAAGTATTTCTATTTTTTTCATTCTAGTATTATTAGGTATGTGTTTAAATAACTTGAGATGTTGTTATTGTTTCAAATACTCCAGGTGTCTCTGTTGTTATGGTACATCTGTTTATTAAATGCAAGTTTCACTATTTACCAGAAAGCATTGGATTTGTTTTGCTTGGTATGTCAGCCATTGTTATTATAAACATTACTCTCTCGCTCTCTCTCTCCTCTTGTTAGGATTTGTTATTGGTGCCGTGATGTTTATATTGAATTTATTTGGTTATGACTATCAATATCAAGAAACATTTTCTCCACAATTCTTTTTTCTTGTTCTTTTGCCTCCAATTATATTTGAGTCAGGATATTCACTACACAAGGTATTTTAAGAAGATAATAATTTGACTCCACTCACCTGATTAATTTAGGGTAATTTCTTTCAAAACCTTGGCTCTATTATAACGTTTGCAGTATTTGGTACCGCTATTAGTGCTGTTATTGTGGGAGGAGGGATCTATGCACTGGGCGTGGTCAGTATTAACAATAACCATAATAATACTAATAATATTTTTAATTATAGATGGGTGTGGTTTATAAACTGGATTTAATTCAAAGGTAACATCACGCATGTTAATCTGATAATTTCATTTTTTTATTAGCTTTACATTTGGTTCATTGATATCAGCTGTTGATCCTGTTGCTACACTAGCTATATTTCATGCACTTGATGTAGACCCAACATTAAATATGTTAGTATTTGGTGAGTCTGTTCTCAACGATGCTGTATCTATTGTACTTACAAAGTAAGTTATTATTCTATATTGTTTAATATGATCAACATTTTATAGGACTATATTGAATCAATTACCATCTAATAACGTGACAAGTGACATTGGTGCTGGTCAGATTTTGGGTAATTCAGCTTGGCAATTTTGTATCATGTTTTTTGGTTCTGCACTTTTGGGTGTGGTCTTTGCATTACTCAGTGCATTTGTAAGTATATTTATCAATTAAATAAAATTAATGACATTATTTTTTTTAGTTTTTGAAAGTAGTTAATCTACGTCGTCATCAATCACTGGAGTTTGCTATGTGGGTCATTTTTGCATTCACTCCTTATTTTTTAGCTGAAGGGTTACATCTCTCGGGTATAATGGCTATCCTGTTCTGTGGTATAGTAATGTCACATTACACACATTACAATCTATCCCCTGTCACTCAAGTCACTGTACAACAAGCTCTTAGAACAGTAGCATTTATGGCAGGTAAGAAAATGGAAGATCATAATAATAGGTTATTTTTTCTTTGTAGAAACTGGCGTTTTCTTATATCTGGGTTTGGCTCTTTTCTCTATTAATAAGTCATTTGATTTGGCGCTAATTATCTGGAGTGTTGTGTTAATTCTTATTGGACGGGCTGCTAATATCTTCCCTCTGACTGGACTTATGAATTGTTGTCGATCTTTTAAAATCACTTTAAGAATGCAGTTTATTATGTGGTATTCAGGTCAGTATTGATCCCACCTAATAACCACACCCCTTCACTTATATTCATTAGGTCTACGAGGAGCTGTGGCATTTGCATTGGCAGAGAATCTCAGAGAGTATTTTAACCCTGAAGTAACTGGGTACATTGTGACTACTACTCTAATGATAGTTCTATTCACTATCATAATATTGGGTGGATCAACGCTACCATTACTTAAGGTAAGAACAACAAATGTCCAAATAAGGTAATAGTTTTGATATACTGTCTATACTCATTAAACTTTTTTTTGTAATTTCTTGGTAATGACATCTTTGTCTTAGTAATGATAATATTTCCATATAGTTATTTTAAAAGTATTTTTTATTTATTGCATTTTTAAGTTTCTAAAGGCAGATAAGGGGGCAAAGTTGACTCTTAGCAAAACAGAAGAACAGGTACAGTATACATAAGATCTATTGTTTAGTTTATAAAGGAGGGTCTATTCTAAATATTCTATTTTAGGGTTCAGCTGTCAGTGGTACTGTTGTAGACCAAAGTTTTACTCAAATAGGTTATCGAAGAATACGTAATTGTTCTCAATGGTTTATGTTTTTGGACTACAGGTATTTGGGGGGTGCCCCTTTAATTAATTATTATTATTATATTAGGTACATGAGACCACTTTTCATCCGAAGATTTACACGAGCGGTAAGCTATTAATTAATTATTAATTATAGTGATTATTAATTAATAATTATAATAGGTGAAAGCAGCCCAATTTGAAATTAAATAATTATTAATTATAATAATTATAACAATAGGTGAAAGCAGCCCAATTAATTATTAATTATAATAATTAATTATAACAATAGGTGAAAGCAGCCTGATTTGAAATTAATTATTAATTAATAATTATAACAATAGGTGAAAGCAGCCCAATTTGAAATTAATTATTAATTATAATAATTATTTAATAATTATAATTATTATAGGAGGTGAAAGCAGCTCAATTTGAGATGCAACAAAAGACAGTAGAATGGTATCAAGGTTTACGAGAAGCCTCTTTATCTGATGAAGAAGTTCAAGATACTGATACCAGTACCAGATCAACATTAATGTCATCATCATCACCCATAAACTAAATAAAACTAATGATCATTATGATCATCATTATGATCACAATGATCATTATGATCATTATAATAATAAAAACCATTTTTATACCAAGTCCAGGAGACTATTATATTATGTTCCTTTGAATGATTATGTTAATTTAAGATGAAACAAATTTAAAAATGACTGACTTTAAATGATTAATATTCCATCGTTCTAAACAAGATACTGGCATTATTGGTAATGGAGTTTGTTGACTAAGTTTTCTAACTAAGTCATCAGCTCCTTCCAAATCCATCTTGTTGACAATGATAACTTTAACTTGAGAAGCAAGACCAGATTTATAAAGTGAGAGCTCCTTCTCTAATGTTATCATTTGGTGATAAAGATCTAGGCCGCCATCCAATACATACATTAAAGAATGACATCGTTCAATATGTCGTAAAAAGGAGTGGCCTAAACCATAATTATTGTGGGCACCAGGTAAAAGACCAGGAATATCAGCCACTATATTGTAACTGCAGTACATATATAGTAAGGTCAATTCAATGCATTGTACCTGCTATACGGGTATCATTAGGTCCTTTGACTATCCCTACATGAGGATTAAGGGTCGTGAAAGGATAAGATCCCACGGCTGGTCGAGCACGTGATATAACTCGTAACAATGTGGATTTACCAACATTAGGAAACCCTACCTATTTATAGACATAAGTTATGATGTCATTGTTACATCATGTTTTTCTAACCAGGCCTACATCGGCTATTGTCTTCATTTCTACTTCTAATATCTTATCTTCACCTTGTTCCCCTTCTGTGTTAACTCGAGGCCGCTGAAAAGTAGGTGTGACATAAGCGGTGTTACCCATCCCTCCACGTCCACCAAATGCTGCAGTAAATGTTTGTCCATTAGTTGAGAGATCAGCAATAATATCTCCATTAATTTTTAAAACTGTTCCTAAGGGCACCTAGGATACCTTCCATACATGTTGATAACATATACTGTTACCTTGACAACCATATTATTGCCATTGTGGCCATTCCTTTTACTACCCTTTCCATGACTACCATTCTCTGCCCGATAACGATTACGTAATGATCCAAGTGTCCTAATGTTGTTATCGGTAACAAAGACAATGTTCCCTCCATTACCTCCATTGCCCCCATCTGGCCCACCATAACGAATATGAGCCTCTCTATTTGTGAAATAGTTATGGTGGGTGGAACTCATTTTAATATTACCGACGGAAGCTTGTACATCCATCCCCACCCCGCCCACCACTGACTCTAACTCGTAGCCAGTCAACAAACTTCCTAGAACCCTATTAATTAGTAAAATAATTAACTCAAATAATGAAATTATTTGCACTTGCCCTTTTGGACATGTGAGGAAAACACCTCAGCAACTCCCAGACTATGAATATTATTACTACTTGTTTATTACTACAAGGCAAACTATGAATACTCTTAGAATAATTAATGGGTGTGGCAATAGCTGTTTATACTTTGCAACTCTCTTGGGGCGTAGCTGGTTACATTGCAATCTACTAATATTTATAATCCTCATGTTCTCACTTACAAAGTAAGTTATGTAGCCAGAATGCCAAAAAGATTTAATATTATTTCTGCAGATAATCCACTGCAAATATGCTGCACTTCAAAGTCATTGTTCTCTTCATATTGATCTGCTCAATATTTGGACAACAACTTCAATTTTTAGGTCCAGAGCCTCACAGAAGTTATGTCTCTCGCAGTGCTTCAGCCGGTAGCCATGTCTATCAGCTGACAGCTATCTCTTCTTCTCAAGGCACTGTGAATTATAGTATAGCTCAAACTGACCCATCAAATCCTACATTGTTTGTAGTAGATGGTAACACTGGTGTTATCACAAATGCAGCAACCTACTCCGGCTCCCCAAACCAGTATAGCCTGGTTGTAGAAGCAAGTTTGACTGGTACTCCTTCAGTAACCGCTAACCTCACAATAAATGTCCTACCTAGTTACGAAACAGCCCCTCAATTTGAACACAGTAATATAATTGTTACTATTATAGAGGACAGTCCAGTTAATACTCCAGTCACTATTGCACAAGCCTTCTCTCTAACTTCTACCAGTACACGTCAGTATACTTTAGTCAGTGGTAATACTAATGGTGACTTTAACATTGGAGTCACTGGTATCATAACAACCAGTAACTCCTTAGACAGAGAAACAGTGTCCCAATACAATCTAATAGTACGATATATTGATGATGTTGGATCTGTAGATACAAATGTCCAAATATTGATTCAAGATTTAAATGATAACAGTCCGACATTCAATATGTCTCTTTACCAGTTCAGTATTAATGAGACCCCTTTGTATAATACATTAATAGGAACAGTATCGGCTACAGATCCTGATTATGGTACTAATGCCTTCATAACATACAGTCTAGTGGGACAACATGCCAGTCAATTTATTGTCACTAACGATGGGAAAATACTCACACAAGCAATACTGGATTATGAAGAACTGTCACAATATACTCTTGAAGTTCATGCAAGAGATGCTGGCTCTCCAATTTTAAGTTCTACTGCAGCCATTATTATATCTGTCAATAATCAAGACGACGAATGTCCTGTCTTCTCTGGTTCTTTATACATTAAAGATCTTCCATTTGATTTACTAAATCCTCCATTAATAGATGATTATGTATTAACAGTAGAAGCTAATGATCCTGATAATGCAGGACCAGTGTATTACACTTTAATATCTGGTAATAATAGTACTGTCTTCTCTCTTGACTCTCTTTCTGGCAATATCACATTAGCACGCAATGATGATGGCATACGAGATCAATACACATTGATAATATCAGCTAATGATGCTAACTGTATCAATAAAAGTTTAGCTCGTGTTGAAATTGGAATTGGAAGTGCAAATGAATATAGTCCTGTATTTACTGCGTCTTCATGTACTGCATTATTGGCAGAGAATCCAGTCAATGGTACTATTGTGGCTACATTGGTAGCTACTGATCCTGATATCGGTGTTAATGGTAAAGTACGTTATGATATTGTTGCTAATATTGGAGATTTTATGCTTTTTGCTGTGGATTCTGAGAGTGGTATTGTGACAACAACTGCTAGTAGTTCAAGTTATGATAGGGAAAGTAGAGCTGGATTTCAAGTAGGTGTTACAGCAACTGATGGCGGATTTCGTCAAGACTTTTGTATTCTATCAATTGAGTTAGTGGATGTTAATGACAACCGTCCGACCTTTGACCTTCCTGATTACAGCACTAACATTGATAGTACTCCAGGTTTGGGTTCATACATTATACAAGTACAGGCACAAGATCCTGATTTTGGAAATAACGGTGACGTAAGTTATTCCTTAGTAACTGAAAATGATTGTCCGTTTATCATTGACTCCATATCTGGCACAATCATAGTTAATAACAGTGTTATCAATCCTAATCATTGCTCACTGACAGTAACTGCCACAGATCATGGTAGTCCACCGCTTAGTGGCATAGCTACTATTAACATTACTATTCTTCATCAAGGAACTATACCGATATTTAACCAAAGTGAGTATTCTGTCACTATTGCTGAAAATTATGGCACCAGTGTGGCATTTATAACAGTGAAGGCTACACTGCCTGGACAAGGTAGCATCGTTTATACTATGGATATGGGATCTGAATATCGTACTAACAGTGAAGGCAATTTTGATGTATTTGATGTTAGTGGCGGCATATATATTGTCTCAAATAAACCCATTGACTATGAAAAACTCTATCCTGGACCCTATCTTTTTAGATTATTAGTTAGAGCAACCAGTTCCAATATTTTCAGTGTAGTTGTAGTGACAGTTCATGTCACTGATGTCAATGATAACTTTCCTGTATTTCCGGATGTTGACGGTCAACCAAATACCCACCCATCAGTCACATTTACAGTAGTAGAAGGTCAACCACCTGGTCCCATTGGTATAGTACAAGCAGCTGACAATGATACTGGAATTAATGGTATTATATACTACAAATTAAATACAATAACCACTTTATTTTCTGTCAGCAATAATGGTACTATTAGCTCACTTATTGGAGGATTTGATGCTGAAAATACCAGTAACTATAACTTTCTAGTAGGTGCTTATAATCCTGGACATCAAGATAAAGAATCAGTTATTGATGTAAACATAGTTGTGGAAGACATCAATGATAATGCACCTTTCTTTAAAGAATCTAGTTACATTGTCCCATTAAATGAGACTCATTTAGTTCATGACATGATTTTGAAGCTGGTAGCTACTGATCCTGATAAAAATGACCAAAATAACCTCATCTTTGCAATTCTAAGTGGCAATGACGAGGCTACATTTCAAATAGAAAGTTCTGCTGGTAACGGATTGTTATACCTCAAAAGACAACTAGATTATGAAACACAGACTCAATATATCTTAGTTATTCAAGTAAGTGATGGAGTTTACACTGATACGACTACCGTTAGTGTACAAGTATTTAATGTTGATGATGAACCACCAGTCTTTAGTCAATCTATTTATCATGCTACCATTGTTGAGAATGCACCTTTAGGTACAACAGTACTGCAAATAGAAGCCACAGATAAAGACTCTAATGTTATCAAGTTTGAGTTAAAAGGATTAGCCGAAGGCCGATTTCTAATTGATGCTAATGGGATCATTACAGTGAATGGTACAATTGATCGCGAGGAATTCCTTCCTGGAGAACAAATTGTCTTTCTAGTTTTTGCGTATGGTGGCTCATTAAGTACTGCAGATATTATTGTCAATGTCTCTGATATCAATGACTTTGTTCCAAAATTCCTCTTCTCTCCATTTTTTGGTACAGCACCAGAAAATACAGACCCTGGTTTATATGGTTTGTATATTGTGCAAGTTAAAGCTGTAGACTTTGATAGAGGGAGTAATGGGACAATAAGATATAGTCTTGAATCAGGAGAAATGGATGGATTTCAAATCGATCCTTTAACTGGAGTAATCATAGCCAACAGAACATTTGATCGTGAAAAGACTAGATTATTTACATTAATTGCTAAAGCAGAAGACAATGGACAACCATATCAATTGTTTTCAACTGTAGAAGTTGTTGTAGAGATTACCGACAGCAATGATAATCCACCTTATTGGATCTATCCATATATGTATGCTAGAGTGTTTGAAAACTCACCTGTTGGTAAAGTAGTGATACAACTACCAGCTAGTGATCCAGATAATGGTATTAATGCAACTGTTTTGTTTGCTTTAACTAATGGCAATGCACAAGGTAAATTTAATTTGACATCTTCTACAGGAGAAGTGACAGTAGCTGGCTCTTTGGATTATGAGAACATTGGAGAAAGACGTTATTTTTTATATTTTAGTATTCAGGATGCAGGTTCTCCTTCATTGAGCAGTGCTGAAATTGGAGAGTTAGAAATCCATGTTCTTGATGGTAATGATCATTCACCTCAATTCTCTACACCAGTGGTAAATTTTGAAGTAGCTGAAAATGCACTCATTGGTTCAACTGTCCACACACTTACTGCTACTGATGAAGATACTGGTAGTAATAGTGCTATAAACTACACTATTATTAGTGGTAATAGTGACAATGTCTTCAGCCTACTGTCACACAATAATGGTTCAGTATCTCTTATTGTTTCAGCTTCACTGGATTACGAAACAACTCCAAGTTATTCTCTTTCTATAGTGGCATTTGATGCTGGATATCCTCCGCTCTCAGCTCAAGTTACAGTCAATATTACCATCACTGATGTCAACGACGAACCTCCATTATTCACAATGAACCAATACTCTGTGTCTATACAAGAGGAGATGACTGCTCCAACAATTACTTTAATATACACAGAAGCTGATGATCCAGACTCTGACAATATTCCAGGAGGACTGGTAGCTCAGTATGAACTGATCTCAAGTGATGACAGCAAACAACAATTCCGCTATGACAAAGGTTGGTTGAGTGCTGTAAAACGTCTTGACAGAGAAGAGCAAGCTCAGTATACTTTTATAGTAAGAGCCATTGATAATGATCCAGTTTCTCCATTGACTAGTACAGCTACTATCATGGTAACTGTGTTAGATATTAATGATAACCCATCCACTAATGGCGGCCATCTTGACATTCTCATACAAAGTCAGAATGCTATCTTTCCACCTCAAGAATTGGGACAAGTATATTTCTTAGATCCAGACCAAAACGACACATTTCAAGATTGTAGTATAACTTCTGGAGATGATCACGTGATCTCTGTTCACACTAACTGTACATTGTACTTGGCCATTACTATACCACCAAACACTATGTATAGTGTTACGATACAAGGACGAGATGGTATTCATGAGTATGTCATCACTATAGTCTCATTGTTACTGCAAAACATCACAAAATTGCCTCCAATATCATCATTAGTGACTTTCACTTTTAATTCTTCAGGGTCCCAGTATCTTGATACAGTCCAAAGTACTTTAGCTGATAAGATATCGACCATATTATCTGTATTGTCTTCTCAAGTTGTTATCTTATCAGCTCAGACAGGTCACAATGATCCATTGAACACTGTTGATGTGTCACTTGCAGTCAGAGAAGTTGGAGGTCATTATCGTAACATTACCAGTATAATACATCACCTGTATGTTGCTAGGCAACAACTCCGGTTTAATGATATAGTAATGTATTCAATACCCTTAGATCCATGTCTTCATGAACCATGTTTTAATCTTGGAGAATGTCAGCCAATAACCTCGTTTCAGTCTACAGCAACAACAAGGTTAGCATCAAAATGGTATATTCTGTTCACTACTCGTCTAATATTCTCATATCAATGTTCCTGTCTTGTTGGTACCAGTGGAGATCATTGTCAGGAGAACTATAATGATTGCTATAGTAATCCTTGTAAGTATGGGGGAATATGTAGTGATGGGCTACAGGACTACACTTGCCAATGTCCTGAAGGGACTTCTGGTAAAGACTGTAGTATTAATCCTGACGAATGCCTCAGTAACCCTTGTCAAAATGGAGCAACTTGTATAAATGGGTTTGGGAAACCTGTCTGTGAGTGTGCTTCTGGTTACTATGGCAACTATTGTCAATATGCTTATTTTCATCCATCACCTCATTGTGACTCAAATCCGTGTCAGCATGATAGCATTTGCAGTACGGGTCGAGACTCCTTCACTTGTTTATGTAAAACTGGATTTACTGGTTTAACTTGTCAAAATACTGCTCAATTTCAAGGAGGATGTGTTAATAATCCTTGTTACAATGGATCCACATGTACAGATACCAGCAATGGTTATACCTGCACATGTTCAATAGGTTTTACTGGACCAAATTGTCGTTTTCCTCTTAACAACTGCGAGTTAGAACTATGTCGCAATGGTGGTACATGTGAAAGAGGTCTTTATGGGTCATTCCGTTGTTTATGTCCAGCAGGATATGGAGGAGACTATTGTACGGAGCTTCTTTCTCTCTGCTATTCCACTCCCTGTCACAATGGAGGTACTTGTATTGAGAGTGAGGATAAGGACTCATATAGTTGTGACTGTAATAGAGAACATTATGGAGATCATTGTCAGTACTTTGTTAATCCACCTGACCTCTGTCAGGATACCTCCTGCAGCAATAATGCAACTTGCAGCTCAGGGCAGGGTAACTATACATGTACCTGTAATGATGGAACTGGAGGACATGATTGCTCAGAGTTTCCAAACAATCCTACACTTTGTGATTCAAATCCTTGTCATTATGGTGGAGTTTGTAGTATTAATGATAGTATGTTCATTTGTCAATGTCCTATTGGTTTTACCGGCCACAACTGTCAGATAAATATGAATGAATGCATTTCAAATCCTTGTCTTAATAGTGGAGCATGTATTGATGGATTTGGTAGTTATATATGCTCTTGTCTTGATGGATTCACTGGTAGAAATTGTGATATAAAGTGTCCTGAAGGTCATATTGGTGAACACTGTGAAACTGACTTGAATTATTGCACTCCATTATCCTGTCTTAATGGAGGGACATGCATGGAACTTGCAAATAACTACACTTGTCTATGTCCACCACAGTACACTGGTAAAGACTGTGATATCATTAATGATTGTACTGTTAATATATGCCATCATGGTGGTATTTGTATGGACTCACAAAGTGCTGGATATCAATGTCAATGTGAAGCCATTTATAAAGGAGATCACTGTGAACTTCTCACAGTTAGTTTTAATGGAGCTCCTTTGCTATCTAGTTTTAGAGGATATAAAACGTTAAGTTTTCGAGGACAAGGAACGCTTAATTTTGAATTTGCTACACAGTCTAAAGATGGCCTCTTGTTATTCAATACTCAACATCAGGATGACAAGAGCAAAGATTACATTGCTGTTGAAATCATTGATGGCTATTTAGTTGTAAAATATTCTCTTGGAAGTGATATTCCAACTAATATTACTGTTCTGTCAACTTCTGTACGCGTAACTGATGGAGAATGGCATAATGTAGAAATTACAATAACTGGAAAGGTCAGTCCAATAGCACCTTAAGTTACATTGATGTAAATCTACTTTATTATTAGATGTTGTTGGTCACTTTGGATTACTGCATTGATCTCTATGAGATAACTATGTATACATCAACTCAACTAGATTGTGTCTCTTCTGTTATAGCACAAACAAATTATAGGTAACTCATATAAAACAGATTTGACACATAATTTCTTAAAAATTATTTTAGCTATCTCGACCTTGGTCTTCCATTATATATTGGAGGAATACCACTGCCCTTTGCCATATTACCCAATACAAGTCAAGGGATAAGTGCCTGTATAAGGAACCTGTTTATAAATCAAGTTTTACTTGATCTAGATAATTTTGTGGCTCAAGAAAACTCTCAGTCTGGTTGTTCACAGGTGTGTACATACGCTACTATGTTAATGATATTTAATTATGTATTGTAGATTGAGGGGTCATGTAATAATGTGTCTTGTGGCAATGGTACATGTCGTCCGCAATGGAACAGTTATCAATGTATTTGTCCACCTCAGATTACAGGAGAACATTGCACACAAAGTAATTACTATTATAATCTAATAAATAATGTCATTGTCTATGGCATTAGGTGCTGAAGGACTCACATTTAATGGCAATACTTATGTTCAATTTTCTTTGCTAAGTGAAAATGGACATAGTCATCTACAAACCACATTCACTCAACAATTATCTAATTATCAAGAGAGCATATCGTTATGGTTTCGTACTGAAATGGAAAATGGAATATTGTTTTTAATTGGAAACATTACCTCAGAACACATACAGATAAAGGTATGTCATGTCATAATTATGATAATTGTTATATTCCTATTTCTCTAGTTAACATCAGGTCGTATAATATCTTCTATTAACTTGGGATCACAAACTACTACAGTCACTAGTGGTAGTAATTTACATAATGGTGTGTGGCATAAAGTATCAATTACTCGTATTGGATTGTCAGTTCAACTCATTGTTGATAATATTGTTCTTAACCACACCCATTCTGGCCCTTATTTCACCTTGGAATATGCATCCAACAATTTATATTCAGCTGGACGACCTGATAACAATGGAGCTGTCACCGAGGGTTACAATGGATGCATACAAGATATTCGCTTAGACCACACCTATCTCCCAACATCAGGGACCAACAATTTTGTCAATGTGTCTTATGTTGGAGATACTCCTGAAAAAGGATGTCAAGTTGGTCCTTGCTGGCCTAATCCTTGCCATACTGGTAACTGTAGTGAAATAACAACTGATGTATATCTTTGTACATGTCCCAATGGGGAAACTAAGACTTCACCTTGTGAACCTGACCGAGGGAATGTACCATTTGGTCCTATAGCTATTGCTATAGCAATGGCTGTGTTTGTAATTATTCTCTTGACTGTTTTAATAATTGGTTTAGTTCTCATTGCAAGATATGCCAGAAGAAATAAGAAATATCCAGTCCCTCCTCCTAATAATAACCAGTTAAACCAGTTTGAGGTACACGCTAATGTATTTACATATGATGATGAAGGAGGTGGAGAAGAAGATACTCACTTTGATCAAGATAATGAACTTAATCTTCTTCCAAAGCCTGAAGTAGATAGTACTAGTAAACTATCACAATCAATTTCAACATTAGAGAGAGTACGGAAATCAGATAAAATGACTTTTGATACAATACCTTCAACAAAAAATACTCCACCAATATCTGGCACTACTCCTCCAGTAAGAGGAACTCCTTCATCATTGAAACAACCAATAATAGTTCCTCTGTCAAAAGGCATACCCTCTCTACCTCAATCTTCTATAATAGGTACACCACCTTTACCCAGACCCAAAACCCCACCTCGAGCAAGTACTCCAGATATTAATGCAGCCATTGAACAGAAAGTCAATTATGCTAATAATTGTATAGCAAGTATTGACAGTGTTCAAGTCTACAGTGATGAAGGCCTGGCATCATCAACAGGCAGTCTCAGTACCCTGTGTTCTAGTACAAATGGTGAACCATATACTATTGCTACATTACGTGCAGCTGGACCTGAGTTTCAATATATTGCTGATTTATTAGAGCCAGTATATATGACTGATGAAAGTGACTCTGGTATGGATTAATGTCATTTCTTTTTAAATTGTGTGTATTCTTTATATTTTGATTCAGACAATATTATTATCTTACAATATAGCCACACCCTTTCAGTTTGTTGATACTGCAAGCTTGCAAAAAGATTTGTGGGTCGGGTGTCCCACATAGTGTGCGCAATCAGAAAAAATAAATATGGCGCGCTTATTGCTGAGTAATGCAATTAATACGAGCACGAGTGTATATACAGACATGACATACCTCTAATGATCCTTCTGTCTGAATTCTTTTCCACATAATCTGCAGGATATTTTTCAACCAATGACTCTGGCATTCCACAGTAAAAGGAGATTATACTTTTATGATATCTGTAACATAATATAAGAGATAAAAATATGAATTTATATACATAGAATAATACATTTTAATAGCTTAACAAAACAATACTTACTGCAGCTTCCATGCAAGTCATCATGTTATTTTAAATAGAGCCAAATGGAGGGAAAACAGTTGCGCATGCTCAAAAGAAACTATGCTAGTCTCGTTCCCAGAAATGCCACGCCCTCTGAGTGAGAGTCTGGGTATGAGACTAGGGATGTAAACAAAATATGGCTGTGACTGGTAGATGTGTCACTGAAGTCGTTGTTCCTTCTCCAAATGAGCTGGCTATTCAAGATGTTTTCTGTCAAGTAGAAGGCTGTAATAAACGATTCAAAAGTTCTGCCTGTTTATTGATGCACAAAGTACGCCATCATGATGGACTGTCAATGACATCTGTTGCCCCCGGTAACCAATCTTCAAAAAGAAAGAAGATTTATTATTGTCCTGTTGAAGATTGTAATCGTAGTCAAAAGAACAAAGGGAAACCTTTCCCACGAATTGGACAATTGAAGCAGGTATACTCTAATATAATGACTTATCATTTACAAAATGGTTACAATCTCTTTCTACTTAGCATTATCACACAGTACATAGCGCAAAAAATTATGTATGTGATTATTGTGGGCGGAGTTTTGGTTTGAAGGATGCCTTGGGACGACATGTAAAGGAATGTGGGCGTGTCTTTACATGTACATCATGTGACTCAAACTTCAAGTCAAGCAATGCTTTATATCAACATTGTAAACGATCAGGTCACACATCAGTGACATCACTGTGAGTGACATCATTATGATGTGATACCTTTATTGCCTATTGTTTTATAGAAAGCAAAAAGCTTCACCCAGAACCACTCCCCCAATTATTATAGCTCCCATTATTATAAAACCTGTCTTACCACTACCTGTTTCACAAACTGACTCAGTTTATCAGGCAATAGAAACCAGTCAAACTAGTTTTTCCAGTTTAGATTTAGCCACTCAAACTGATCTTTCATGTCTAACTGGTCAATACTTAAATTACTTGTCATCAGAACCTGTTTTTCCAGACATTGCAAATGAGAATCATTCTGTTCAAACTGATTCAATATTGCTATGTGATTTAGGGACACAAACGATCACGGCCTCTGTTGATAACTGGACGCAGGTATTGCCATGCCCTCCTCCACAAGCTGATGAGTCACATGACTTAGTATTAGATTTTTTAGGACCATCATGTATTGATTTTGGTACACAGACATTAGATACAGGATTGGACTTCAATTCATCTTTGTTAGATTTTACTAATACACAATCACAATTTGAACGTAGAGACAAAAGTTCACAAACACTGACTGACTAAAAAATTCACACAATATTAACACATTATATTCCCAGCACAAAGTTAATTGTTATATGTTTGTAAAAATCACTTATTCCTAAAGTTTAATCTTAAAATTGGACTAAAATTAGAGAAAAAAGTTAATAATAATTTTAAAGGTAGGGTGGTTCTTGGTGTAATGATGACATCATGAAATGACTCATAGTGATGTCATCATATATGATAATATCACTAAAGCACAATACTATTGTTAACTCGATGACACAATGATGTCATCATCATAGTACAAGTTAAATTAAGAAGCTCCCCTTAATATCACATCCATTACACTAACTGTAGTAAGTACTATAGAAAAAACATTCTTAACTAATAATTTGTTTATTTTTTAATAACTAGCATTATTTTAAGTGGGACTAGTTAATTAAATCTAATAATTAGAATCAATAAACATTAATTATTACTAATTTCCTTTACAAATTTCAAAATTTAATAAATAGATTTAAATAGTGGGTGTGCCTTATTTGACTCGCGGCTGTTGCTCTGAAATAACTTGCAACTTGAATTTTTCCAGCTGAGATATTTACTAAACACAATGTCTTATTCAGAACCTCTAGGTCCTCAACCAAACAAAGCAGCAAGAAGTTTTCCTACATGCAGAGGAGAGATCATAGCTCGATTGTTTGTTACAGTAAGTAGCTAGTAGCGGTAATGTTATTTTTATTGTTTATTTTAGGTTATTCCATTCATACCAATTATATTTTTAGCAGTGGGATTAGGTTTTGTCACCTCGGATGCAGCTGCCCAGTTACCTCATGTCAGCAACTGTTCAATTGATATAAACAGTATTAATCCCGATTTCCTACGTCGTTCAGTGACCATTTATTGTGGAGTCTTTGTGGCCGCTCTATCTGTTGCTTTTATTTATCAAGTTCTTGCTATTGTGATCCGTACTATAAATATTCCATTCATTAACCAATACGATAAATGTATTATTCGATTTGTAAGTCAATTAACTACATAACTAAAATTCTTAACAACTCTCAATTTAACATAATAAGATGACATATGACATATAGACATTTACATTATAACAGCTAGTACTCTATTCAGTCATAAGATTCAGCAAATGCTATTCAATTAGTATAGAGTGTAGGTTAATAATATTAGTATTGTAATAGGCTTATAGTTGAGGTCACATTAGTTACTATATCAATGACGTCATCGTTTATACTTATCTAGGACATTTTCATAAATACAATCTTTATGACAGTGGTTATTGGTGGTATTGTTGGTGCGTACTCCCTTGGTTGGTTGTGGGGGTCATACTCGTCTGCTGTGAGGAGTGAACTGGAGAAAAACTATTCTGCTGATGTACGCCGTTCTGTTGGCGGTGTGTCAGCAGGTTTGTGGGGTGCATTTGTAAGTGAAATATTCATGAATATAAAGTAGAATGGACATATATATATATATATATATATTATGGATGAATGGTGATTATGATAGATTAATGATATTATATTAATTGATATAGTAATGGTCTTTTGTCTATATAGGGTACTTTCATAGGATCAATTTATCAGTATTACAACATTGTGGTCAACATGGTTGCATTTATTGCTAGAGGTCCTAAAAATTGCAATGAGAATGCTACTGAACACAACATGGAAGAATTCCAAAGCAACAAATAAAGATATAAACATTATAAGACTTCAAACATTTTTTGTTATTGCCTTTGAGTTAAGTTTTGGTATCTAATAAATAGATGGTATTGTTCTACAGTAACAAATTTTTACTCAGTGTCGTCAAATTTTGTTATTGCTTGATATTTATTTGAGTTAAATTTTTATAACTAATAAATAGGGTTATTACGGTATTGTTTTTTACGTAAAAAGTATCTTTGACGCACAATGCATTCAGTTTGCACAGAGGATACTTCTTCTATTCAAACATCATGGCTTCAATGGTGGCAGGTAAAGTAATGGGTCCCCGTCCAGGGAAAGCAGCCTGCAGTTTTGGACAAGGCATTGTTGAGATGGTACTAAGACTTAGTGCTGCTGTAAGTTGTAGAATTCCAATAAGAATGGTATGATTTATTTTTAATAGGTTTTTGGACTACTTCCAATAATTACTGGAGCACTAATTCTAGGTTTTAATAATTCTTATAATCGTCCTGAGAATGAAGACATTTCTAAAGTTGATACTATACTAACTAAGACAACATCTGCTGGAGCACTCTGTGTAGCTGGTGGTGCACTTGTATTGATCTGGGCTGTTGTTATGATTGTATTACGAATATTAAACATTGGTCTCCTGAACCTTGGCAGTAAATATTTCATCCTTGTTGTAAGCTACTTATATTGACATTACTTGATGTTACCATGACGATATCTATGTTGAAATGGTTGTTTTTTAAATTCCACAGGACATTATTATCAATTTTGTTTTGAGTGGCTTTATGTTAGCAGTAGGTATCATTACTGCAGTGTTTACTCCAGATTGGGGTGATCTTAATGGAGATGATGCAGATGCTGTGTTTGCTAGCATGATAGCAGCCATAGTAAGTGAAATGAAGGAAATACTGGTAGTAACTACATGTTAGCAAACATATTGTTAGGAAATAATATAAAGTGCCTTGAGAAGATAGTCCAAACTTATAGTATCTGTGAAATTTGTAATCTGATATGGCCACAAACTTTTTATTAATTTTGGCGTGGTAGTGTGAAATGGCTTCTGTGTAGACATTCTTTACAACACTGTTAAGTTGCTATGGTGCAAGATATTCAGTTAATATGTTGACAATGTTCACACTATAATATTATGTGTCACTGTCAATGTATAATAATTGTGATATTTCATTGTAATAGATTGTCTGTTTCTTGACGTCATTCTTGCTTCTATTCTTGGCAATATATATGATCATATACCTTGTAAAAGAGTGGAATGATAAGATAGTAAAATATACTATCAAAGAAGCTATTACTGGATAAACTATTTGCAAAGTTAACTTTATAATTTTTTTTGACTTTTAATTTTGAAATATAGAAATAATTTATAGACTCTAATGTTTATTATAAACATTAAAAATTGTTGGGTTCAAGATATTTTATACACTAAGTCTCAATTTTTCAAATAATGTTGTCAAAAATTAGATTTAAAACAAAATTTGTGTTTTAACTACAAACACAGACACCCACACACAACAAACTTCTGGTCAGAGAAATGGTCACAAACAAAACAATTACAAAACAATACAACACTCAGGTCCAGTAGGCGACTCTCGAGTCTCTCGTAGACTGCCTTTCTTACGTCCATCACGAGGTGATAAAGGAGCTTCTTCCATAAGTAACGTATCCCTTTTAACTGGTGTAGGATTCCTGTTCTTTAAGATACTCACAATTTTCTTACGACCTTCTCTGTCATCAAGTGCATCGTCTACCTCTTTAGACAAAGTACCATCTTCTGTCGCCGAGTTTTGCTTATAGTAAGAAGGGACGTGAGGAGGAGCTGAGGATTTCTTGGCGAGTGATTCATGATTTAACGATGTTTCATTTACTCCTGGGGCTGGACTAGGTCCACTAGAACGAGCTTCCAAGGACATATTTGTTGTAATAGATTCATTCATATCAGCTAATATGTCATCATCTAACATTTTTTCACCACTAGCACTACGTTGTATATCCTAATAAATTAATAACTAGTAATATGTCATAATTATTACCTAATTACTAATTAATATAATGGTTAATAACTATTAATAACTTGTCATAATTATTACCTAATTACTAATTAATATAATAAATTAATAACTAGTAATATGTCATACTAATTACTAATTAATGTAATGAATTAATAACTAGTAATATGTCATAATTATTACCTAATTACTAATTAATATAATAGTTAATAACTATTAATAACTTGTCATAATTATTACCTAATCAATTATAATAATTAACAACAACTTACCTCGGCTTCCAAAGTGTCTCGAAGCATTCTTTGTTCATCTTTGTTAGCTATTTTACTAATTTCATTTTTGTTAACCATACTGATTCTTCGAACAGATAAACTAAAGAAAAGTAATCACATGAGTATCATGTGATACGTAATAATAGCAATGCATCTTAAAATCATGTTATTAAAAAATAATCACATGACTATCGTGTGATACATAATAATAGCAATGCATCTTAAAATCATGTTATTAAAAAATAATCACATGACTATCATGTGATACCTAATAATAGCAATGCATCTTAAAATGATGTGATTAAAAAATAGTCACATGACTATCATGTAACGAATACTCTTAATCCAACATTGTACCTTCTACTGCGACGTCGTGATTCACCAGATACTGTCAACTCATCCATGGAACTAGCAGGTGTCAACGACATTGATATAGGTGCTGTAAATTGTGATTTGAGATCAAGAATATATTGACGTATTTCAGGAACATCAGATACAGCTAAAAAAATTAGAAATTAATAAAAATATTTACGTTATTCCAAATAGTTCAGTATATTACCAAAGGGAGTGTCACCATGAATGTCTTGTGTTTCCATGTTAGCTTTCTTTTCTGCCAACATCTTCATGGCCTCTTTCTATTGCCATATTTAAAACAAGGAATTCAGTTGCTATGGTAACTTACTTGCTCCCAGCACACTGCAGCATGGAATGGAGTCCAGCCCTCGTTGTCTTGGATATTAACATTAATATCTGGTTGAGAGAGAAGGAACTCCAGCACTTCAGTATAGCCATTAGCAGCTGCAACATGTAACTGTATAAATAATATAAATAAATACACAATACAATGTGTTAATAGTGACATTGAATGAAGTACAATAGATCAACAGTTGTATGAGTTATTTTAAGAAATGGATAAATAGAAGAACAAAATGGATATATAACAAATAAATGGACACATAATTTAACAAAATGGATACACAAACAGTAAAATGGATACATAACATTACATACAGGAGTAGCTCCATATTTATCTTGTATATTAACAGATTGTCCATTCTTAACAGCATCCTTTAAGTCAGCCAACATTGTCTTGGGTACAGAATCTCGCAAGAACTTGCACACATCATCAGTATAACCTTAGAAAATACAGCTGTAACATTCACTATAATTTCTATGTATTCTATATTGATAACAATCAATATTTTGGAAGACATTATCCTTACCTGCGTCTAACATCTTCTGTTGTATGACATACCGAATATCTCCATCACATGCTACATCAACAGGCATTTTATCATCATGATTAACAGCTACCAGATCTGCCCCTTCGTTAATTAATAAATTAATCATAGCAAGGCTACCACAGGCTGACGCAGCATGTAATGGCGTCCATCCTTCGATGTCTCTAGCATTGAGATCAGCACCATTATGAATAAGTAATTCAGCTAGTTCTACTGTATTCTCAATGCAACACTACATGATATTGAAAGTGTATAATGACTCTTATTTATATAAACTTGTTTAGTTGGTGTTTACAATATAGGAATATTAAATGACACCATAAAATAAATAAATGGTTTAATTTATGTAAGTCGATGATGGATAGAATGAGAATGGACGTGTTAATGGATGAATAATTCAACAAATGGACGGACAAAATTTGTTAATGGATGAATAATTCAACAAATGGATGCATAATTATAAATAAATGAATAACAAATAGTTTATTATCTCACTCTATGTAATCCTGATAATCCATCTGCATTACTATGGCTAACACAAGCTCTATCCTTATTGATAAGTTTTTCAACTGAAAGTAAAAATAACAATTACATCACTGAATAATAACCTTTAATGGACACACACACACACACACACACACACACACACACTATCAGAGATACAATCTATAATTTCCTGGAATTGCGTATAAGTACATGTATGTTTATCAATTTGTATCGCAAAAATTACTAACAAAAAAAGTTGTATACCCTCATCATAAACAACTTCTAACTATTTACATCAGCTATTTTGTTCAACATTGGAATGTCACTATAAACATTATCTCGACAAGGTAGTTACAATAAAAGATATTCTACAAATATGTAATATTCTCACCTTCAACAATATCATTTTGCAAAACGGCTTCGTGAAATAAAGCATACTGTACAAATGCTACTTTAGCAGGCATTCGTTTGGATTTTGGAGAAGATAGACCTCCAGTCCTCACAGTATCTTGGTATCTTTTTAACTGCCTTGATCGACGTTTCTTAGCTAATTTGAGCCTTGTAGCATTGCTCATTTTATCCAACTTTGGTAATTCAGCTACCAGCTCTTCATGAGTGGCCATCTTGAACTGGTTTAAGAGCTACAGGTCTCACTTTCTCAATTACTAACACACCAAAACAACAGAGCAACGCTTATACTGAACACAAAAATGTAACAGGCCCTAGTTGGTCTGTTATTGTCATCAGCTGCAAACGTTACACCTCCACAATCCGGTTATGAATAATATTATATCACAATACTAATATAGTACTATATGTAATCAATTTAGATTTATCACTGTTAATTATAGGGTTGGCTGAAATATCTAACACATTCCATCGACATTTCTCCACACACATATACAATTCTTTAGGTAAAGGTGATTTTAATCCACAACTCATGAACATAACTTGTCGTAGTTGAGTTATCTTCAATAATGATTCCATTATCGTTAGACACCCATCGTTGCCAAGGTTACCATTACCACTTAAATCTATCTGGGTCAAATTGGAGAGATGAGGGAGACATCTATAATATAGAATGACATAATAACGAGTCATCATCATAAAATTAGTAAATTTACTGCAAAATTATTATAAATTTAAAAATAACGACAGACTTACTTTGATAAATGTAGTGCTCCTAAAGTTGTGAAATCATTACCAGAGAGTATAAGAGATTGTAAATGAGAGAGAAGACAGAGAGAAGGTGTGAGATAAGTTATATCATTATCTCCTAGCTGACAACAGGAAAGGTTAAGATGAACCATTGATGATGATATCTAAAGGTCAAGAAGCCATTAATAGAATGTACTCAAAACCAACAGTCAGTGTTTGTGTATGTGTACTATTATTGTTGTTTATTACAAATAGATTGTATAGTTTTACCTTAATACTATTTGAGGAAGTAAATCCACGGAGACATGAAGTCATATTTAATGTAGTTAGTGGTAAATTATTTAACCAACTTAGGATATAATTGCTATTATTAAATATATTATATGCCAGTGATAATATTTGTAACTTGTCCAAACTCTTTAAGGCATTCAACAATCCTGTATGAAGCTCTAAAGTGTAGTCTGATAAACTACAGTCTTCCAAATAAAGATGAGATAAATTTGGAGTAAGGGAGAGAAATTGAGAGAGAGAAGACCCGCTACACGGTCCCAAATTGTTATAACTTAAATTTAAACATTGCAAAAATAACTTGGCATGACCTGTGTAAATAAAACAACTCAATAATTAATATAAATAACTTAGTAATAGTGTTACCAGATGGTGGTTGTGCTAGGAATAACAACCCTTGATGAGTTAGTCCAGTACAAGACAAATCAAGGTTGTGTAATAAAGGTAAGTTATGAAGTAATACTGTTAAATGATGACAAGATGCATCTGTTAAGAGATTACCAGATAAATTTAGAGATGTTAATGTTGACTGAGCCAGTAGAGTATGAGAGAGTGTGGGAAAATGTTTACTATGCAATCCAACGTTGTTAAGATCAAGAGATAATGATGAAAATGTTTGAAATATTTCTAATACTTTTGAATGAACTCCTAGTAAATGTACTATATAACTACACACATTCATTTATTGTACTAGCTTACCAGATTTAAAACGCTCACATACATTTTGGTAATGCTCATGAAGGGGTGGAGTCTCCCAGCGATCAACCACGCCTACTACTTCCTCGCCTTCTTGTAATACCTGACAAACTGGGTCAGTTGGACAAAGAAGGGCTCCACCTTGTGACGTTAAAGAGATAATTGGCTGACGACCATGTTGCATAAAGTAACGTTCACTGGTTTTCTTTATCAACCAATCTACAGTTGTATTGGAACCATCCTCTTGTTGCCATGGACACGGGACAAGATAAATGCTAGATTCCATGTGAACTTTAACCCTTAGTACACTAGGTTGGGTTGACAGTTGAGTATAACATTGTTCAGGAAAAGTGGGTGTGGCAACATTATTGAAATATGATGGCATATCTGATTGCATCATTATGGCATCATTATCATTCCATAATTGTGGCTCCACCTCATCATTAATTGGATCATTACTTTCATGCCATGACGGACCACATCCACTATCAATAGAATTGTTACACTTGGAGTGACGTTCAGACCGACTACGCCCACTATCAATGGAATCACTAAGTCTGGAGTAACGTTCAGGATGACCACGCCCACTTGATTGTGTTCCTCTCAGAGTAGAGGTGACATTATCTAATGATCTAGATCTACTAACTGTTTGAGTATTAGTTTGACGATGAGTTTTCCTTCTCTTATGGGGAGGACCCATGTCATCAAGTAACCAATTATCTACTAATTGGCAATCATCTGACTCCTCCCCTTCTTCATCATCAATTAATGAAGGAGACGGAAGTAAAGCTGGTGGCTCCTATTAATTAATTAATAATTAGTAATAAATTACATTTCAGTTCATACATGATGTGGCAATGGATGAACAACAGCTATTGGAGGTGTGTCCTCATCATTGACCACACCCTTCTATAAATAAAACTGATAGAAAGTATCATAATATACTTACCTTATTAAAAGAACAATGCCTTCCTTTTTTAGCTCCACCCCTTAATTGTCTAGCCTCTTCTACCAACAATTGTAATCCCTGATGTACCATCTCCTATAAAAAGTTCATCCATTTATCCATCCATCCATCCATTCTAGGTACCTGTTCTAATATATCTCTTATAGTAATATGTTCATCACATTCTTTGTGCTCTGTAATGTATTTCTCTACTAAACCTAATGCAGTAAAACCCTATAATTATAACTAATTACCATATCAATCATATCTCATAATTACTTTATCATTTTTAAGCGATAAATTAGTCCCTCTCTCTATTAGAAGAGATACGACATCAATATGTCCATTAACAGCAGCATCCATAAGAACAGTAGTTTGTTGACAATGTTCTCCTCCACAATCATTAATATTAGCGCCATTATCAAGTAAACATCGAACAATATCTATAAAACAATGATAATTACTATCATATTAATTTAATTAGTATTGTTTACCAATGTAACCATGGTTACTGGCTTCGTGTAAAGGCGTCCAACCACAATTATCACGAGCATTTATATCAGCACCCTAAATGGGTGGAATTCTAATTAATGGGTGTGGTTTTTGACTCACATCTGATATTAGTTGTTGTACACGTGTTAAATGACCTTCAATACATGCAACATGTAATGGTGTCTCTCCTTTCTCGTTCTTTTTTGACACCTACAAGACCACACCCACTAATTATCACATCCACACAGTTCTGACCTTTGACTTCTTGCGAACAGCTACACCCCTTAATTGTCGTGTATGAGTGGAGTTAATCATACTGACCTCTTCTTCATCTTCCGACCCTAATAATTAACTTATTATTATTAATTAATTAATTATTAGTACCAGATGATGATAATAGAAGCTCCTCATTCATGTCCTGTGTATTTAGGGGTGTGGCTTCTTGAAGACTTGGAGAGTTCTCAGGTTCATTTATCTCGGGATGTTCCTGCATTAAATGTGATAACTCATCTGACCTTTGTACTCTCTCATCTTCTAACTCAGGATAATTCTCACAAAATGCTATCATAGATTGATAAACATTTCGCTATACGAAGAACACTAATCACATGACCAAGTCATGAATATCATTAAACACACCAACACATTATATGCACATCCAACAGTGGCTAAGTCAATAGCTCTATTGTAGGCCTCCATAACCTTTGACCTCTCCTGAGCAGCCTCGTGGACTCGTGCTATATTAACCCAAGTGGTAGCAGCCTAGGATATCATGTGACATCACATGACATATCACATGACATATACTAACCTCTGTTGGATGGTCTTGCCACGTTTCTAATTCAATCTCATAGTAATGCAATGCGTCAGTATATTGTCCATTATCACAATGTGTTTCAGCTAATGAGAAATAAATTTGAGATAATTGTTTGGGTTCTACCCCGTGGTCTTCTGCTAATTGTAACTAGAGAAATGGATGTATAAGTCAGTAAATGGATGCATAAATTTGAAAATAGACACATACACAATGAATTATGGATGTATAGATAAAATGATAAAGTTGTTGACATATAAGACAAAAAAATTGACCTCCATTTTATAAAATTTGATGGCAGCATTATAAAATTGAACATTTTTATGAGCACATATATCACCAAGTTGATCATATAACTTCATTTTATCTTCAACACAGTCCACAGGAACATTACTAGCATCACTTGATAAATGAAGTACTTTACAAACTATAAAGCTCCTGTTAATTAAGAGGATAACGAGATACTAATGAACGTACCAACTTTATATTTGAAAACTACTTGATGATAATCATCATCAGTCCACATGTCGAGTTTAAGTGCTTTTTTAAGATGTTGCTTAGCAACTAAAAAATCTACCAGTTGAATATGTACCTAAAAACAATTATAATATTGTAAATATAAACATTATCTTACTGTAGCTATTTGTAATAGTGAGTCTGCTTGATGTTGCTTAGATTTGATCATTTGAGCATATCTCAGACTTTCTTCATATGCTATAAGTGCTCTATTTGGTGTATTAGTACTGACTAATAGTTCCCCTAAATTAAACAGACTTTGCCAGACAAGAGGATATAAACTTGAGTCCCTAAATAATTAACAATAATTAGTAAATAATGATATATGATCTCCTACTTTCCTAATTGACAGGTCTTTTGGTAATATTGTTCAGCAGTTTCAATGTCCTTTTGTTCTTCAGCTAGTAATCCTAAATTTAGATAAAGTCGAGCTCTCATTTCCGTCACTTCTTTCTCTTTAATAATTCCTTCTAAATCATCACAGCTCTTTAAACCACATAAAAAAGCTTGTCGTGCTTTGTCTAGACATTCAGCCCCACCCACTCTATCATGGCTAGTCTCTGACTTGTACTTCATGTACCAGACACGCCCAATGGTAGCATAGGCACGTTGTATCTCCTCTTTATTGTCAAGAGATTGTGCTATGTTGAGATATAACTCTTCTTGTTCTAATGACTTAGAGAATTGACATAGATCAGCTAGACATTCTCCGACTTTACGATGAGCTACACCCACGCCTACTTTATCATTGATACTCTCTGATAAGTGAAGTTCTTCACGATGATATCGTAAGGCCTTCTCATGGTCACCTAATTAATAGGGGCGTGTTTATCATGATTAATAAAGAGGGGTGTGTACCTTGTTCAGTATAGTGGACTCCTATAATATTACATATTGAAGCTGCTTCAATTAAATTGTTTGTCTCATACGCTTTTCTTCTTGCCTTTAAATGCTCTAAAAATTTATAATTGTTAAAAATAATATTTAGCATTTGGCTCACTTTCCAATTCCCTACCAGCAGACATTCCAATTTTAACCCTTTACGAACTGTCTATGACGTCATTCTAATGTTGGGTGGGGCTGCCTCTTTGCAATCAGAGAGATGGCTACATCTACTGAGCCAGTACTATCTCTTCCTCGAATTGTGTCCGCTGCAGTAACTTCAGTAATCGAGAGAGCAGAGACAAAAGCCAGATTTGTATTTCAGATTGATGTGAAGTGGACACAAGGTCCTAAAACCTCATGCTATCGTGGCTACCAAGATTTTTTCCAATTCCAGTGTGAGCTCCTTGACACTTTTCCAGAGGAAGCAGGCAATATTAAAGGAAGTAACAGGATCATACCATATTTACCTGGGAAGAAGATATTTCGTAGAAGCACTAAAAGTCTTGCTCTGGAGCGTTTACCTGAACTCAACCAATATGTTCAGGAAGTTATAGCACTACCAGAGAAGATAGCTTACAGTGAAATTGTCATGAAATTCTTTAAAGATAATTGGAGAGAAGATACACTCCAGTACTTTAATACTGGCCATTATAATCCTCAACAACCTCCTCCAGAAGGTGAGTAGTACATGGTTACCATAGCAACATATGTCATCATTTTTGCAGTATCTTTACATGCAATTCAAAATGAACACAGTACTTCACAAGAGGAGTTGGTAAAGAGCATTGAAGCAATTCAAGTGAAGTAGGTCATGTATTTTTAAAATACTCTATGTTATATTTATTATGATAATAGAAATGAGACAACTGTGTCATTTTCTAACATGGAACGTAATGTTAACTTGTCTCTATCAGTGGAAGAGACTAATTCAGTCAATAATGAATCTGATACTCAACCTCACAGACATACTGCTACAACAGAAGATAATGAAGACCCTACTATGATATATCCATCTGAAGTAATACTAGAAACAACAGCAGAAAACAAAGAGAAAAATGACAATGATGATAGTGAGGAAGAAGATGATGAAGAAATCACAGTAATTGATGATATAGAAACACAAGTTGATGACAATACATCATTAGATACTGAACATTAAAACAACTAGAAATTATTATTAGTCATCCAATCCCTTATATGGTCATATTATATCTCGAATTATATATAAGCTGTATTATGTTTTTGCTATTTAGCAAGCAGGACTTGTAATATATTATCAATAGATCAATGAAACAGTGTCAATGTTAATGCACAATACGTGAATACAAATGATACTAGAAGTCTGTCTTGTTCTCTTCAAAGACTGAAAATGATCCTAACAACAGATTCAATAAATTGACATCTTCAAATATATCTGTATGTAAAAAGAAGCTCTGCCCACCTCCTTGAAAAGTACTAAAGGCTGATACACTGTCTGGAGGCCTAACTTCTGAGATATGAAATTGTGTCAATGATCTTCGACCAATTATATTAAATGTTTCAACAGTCACATGATTTGTTGCTCGATCGTAATATAGTCTAGCAACATAACTCTTCATGAACCAATGCAGAATCAATGTTGTTGACACGCCCACAGTCATAACGAGGGTAGAGATACAAATACGACCAGCTAATGGAGTATTTGGATTACCTAGAAACACTAATATAGGGCTGAATGATACAGTTAACATTGCTGTTGTAACCGACACTAGTTTTAAGAATTGTACTGTCTTTGCAAATGGTCCTGTATATACTAAAGTTGAAGAATGTGGTGTTGTCAATGAACGAAATCTTGTATTAATTATTGAGTTAGTAGGTGGAGTAATGGGTGCTGCCAAGAAGGAACGGGCTAAGTCTGATTTACACGAATATGGTGTTAATCTTGTTGATAGTATTGAGGTGGCTCCTCTAATTATTACTTGATGATATTTGAGACAATGAGCTCTTGATATGACAGCTAACATCATTTTCTCAAGATCTTTAGATTTAGAACAAACTCTAGTTTAGTTTAGTTTACGGAGTTTTATTTTCCCATCACAATTCTGTATAACACTAGTCACATGACCAAGTCATGAATATCATTAAACACACCAACACATTATATGCACATCCAACAGTGGCTAAGTCAATAGCTCTATTGTAGGCCTCCATAACCTTTGACCTCTCCTGAGCAGCCTCGTGGACTCGGGCAATATTAGCCCAAGTGGTAGCAGCCTAGGATATCATGTGACATCACATGACATGTCACATGACATATACTAACCTCTGTTGGATGGTCTTGCCACGTTTCTAATTCAATCTCATAGTAACGCAATGCGTCAGAATATTGTCCATTATCACAATGTGTTTCAGCTAATGAGAAATATATTTGAGATAATTGTTTGGGTTCTACCCCGTGGTCTTCTGCTAATTGTAACTAGAGAAATGGATGTATAAGTCAGTAAATGGATGCATAAATTTGAAAATAGACACATAAACAATGAATTATGGATGTATAAATAAAATGACAGAGTTGTTGATATATATGACAAAAAATTGACCTCCATTTTATAAAATTTGATGGCAGCATTATAAAATTGAACATTTTTATGAGCACATATATCACCAAGTTGATCATATAACTTCATTTTATCTTCAACACAGTCCACAGGAACATTACTAGCATCACTTGATAAATGAAGTACTTTACAAACTATAAAACCTCCTGTTAATTAAGAGGATAATAAGATACTAATGAACATACCAACTTTATATTTGAAAACTACTTGATGATAATCATCATTAGTCCACATGTCGAGTTTAAGTGCTTTTTTAAGATGTTGCTTAGCAGCTAAAAAATCCACCAGTTGAATATATGTCTAAAATCAATTATAATATTATAAATATAAACATTATCTTACTGTAGCTATTTGTAATAGTGAGTCCGCTTGATGTTGGTTAGATTTGATCATTTGAGCATATCTCAGACTTTCTTCATATGCTATAAGTGCTCTATTTGGTGTATTTGTACTGACTAATAGTTCCCCTAAATTAAACAGACTTTGCCAGACAAGAGGATATAAACTTGAGTCCCTAAATAATTAACAATAATTAGTAAAAAATGATATATGATCTCTTACTTTCCTAATTAACAGGTCTTTTGGTAATATTGTTCAGCAGTTTCAATGTCCTTTTGTTCTTCAGCTAGTAATCCTAAATTTAGATAAAGTCGAGCTCTCATTTCCGTCACTTCTTTTTCTTTAATAATTCCTTCTAAATCATCACAGCTCTTTAAACCACATAAAAAAGCTTGTCGTGCTTTGTCTAGACATCCAGCCCCACCCACTCTATCATGGCTAGCCTCTGACTTGTACTTCATGTACCAGACACGCCCAATGGTAGCATAGGCACGTTGTATCTCCTCTTTTTTGTCAAGAGATTGTGCTATGTTGAGATATAACTCTTCTTGTTCTAATGATTTAGAGAATTGACATAGATCAGCTAGACATTCTCCGACTTTACGATGAGCTACAGCCACGTCTACTTTATCATTGATACTCTCTGATAAGTGAAGTTCTTCACGATGATATCGTAAGGCCTTCTTGTGGTCACCTAATTAATAGGGGTGTGTTTATCATAATTAATAAAGAGGGGTGTGTACCTTGTTCTGTATAGTGGACTCCTATAATATTACATATTGAAGCTGCTTCAATTAAATTGTTTGTCTCATACGCTTTTCTTCTTGCCTTTAAATGCTCTAAAAATTTATAATTATTAAAAAATAATATTCATCATTTGGCTCACTTTCCAATTCCCTACCAGCAGACATTCCAATTTTAACCCTTTTACGAACCGCCTATGACGTCATTGTAGTATTGGGTGGGGTTGCTTCCTTGCAATCAGAGAGATGGCTACATCTACTGAGCCAGTACTATCTCTTCCTCGAATTGTGTCCGCTGCAGTAACTTCAGTAATCGAGAGAGCAGAGACAAAAGCCAGATTTGTATTTCAGATTGATGTGAAGTGGACACAAGGTCCTAAAACCTCATGCTATCGTGGCTATCAAGATTTTTTCCAATTCCAGTGTGAGCTCCTTGACACTTTTCCAGAGGAAGCAGGCAATATTAAAGGAAGTAACAGGATCATACCATATTTACCTGGGAAGAAGATATTTCGTAGAAGCACTAAGAGTCTTGCTCTGGAGCGTTTACCTGAACTCAACCAATATGTTCAGAAAGTTATAGCACTACCAGAGAAGATAGCTTACAGTGAAATTGTCATGAAATTCTTTAAAGATAATTGGAGAGAAGATACACTCCAGTACTTTAATACTGATCATTATAATCCTCAACAACCTCCTCCAGAAGGTGAGTAGTACATGGTTACCATAGCAACATATGTCATCATTTTTGCAGTATCTTTACATGCAATTCAAAATGACCCCAGTACTTCACAAGAGGAGTTGGTAAAGAGCATTGAAGCAATTCAAGTGAAGTAGGTCATGTATTTTTAAAATACTCTATGTTATATTTATTATGATAATAGAAATGAGACAACTGTGTGTCATTTTCTAATATGGAACGTAATGTTAACTTGTCTCTATCAGTGGAAGAGACTAATTCAGTCAATAATGAGTCTGATACTCAACCTCACAGACATACTGCTACAACAGAAGATAATGAAGACCCTACAATAGTATATCCATCTGAAGTAATACTAGAAACAACAGCAGAAAACAAAGAGAAAAATGACAATGATGATAGTGAAGAAGATGATGATGAAGAAATCACAGTAATTGATGATATAGAAACACAAGTTGATGACAATATATCATTAGATACTGAACCTTAAGACAACTAGAAATTATTATTAGTCATCCAATCCCTTATATGGTCATGTTATATCTCAAATTATATATAAGCTGTATAATGTTTTTGCTATTTAGCAAGCAGGACTTGTAATATATTATCAATAGATCATTGAAACAGTGTCAATGTTAATGCATATATTGCACAATACGTGACTACAAATGATACTAGAAGTCTGTCTTGTTCTCTTCAAAGACTGAAAATGATCCTAACAGCAGATTCAATAAATTGACATCTTCAAATATATCCGTATGTAAAAAGAAGCTCCGCCCACCTCCTTGAAAAGTACTAAAGGCTGATACACTGTCTGGAGGCCTAGCTTCTGAGATATGAAATTGTGTCAATGATCTCCGACCAATTACATTAAATGTTTCAACAGTCACATGATTTGTTGCTCGATCGTAATATAGTCTAGCAACATAACTCTTCATGAACCAATGCAGAATCAATGTTGTTGACACGCCCACAGTCATAACGAGGGTAGAGAGACCAATACGACCAGCTAATGGAGTATTTGGATAACCTAGAAACACTAATATAGGGCTGAATGATACAGTTAACATTGCTGTTGTAACCGACACTAGTTTTAAGAGTTGTACTGTCTTTGCAAATGGTCCTGTGTATACTAAAGTTGAAGAATGTGGTGTTGTCAATGAACGAAATCTTGTATTAATTATTGAGTTAGTAGGTGGAGTAATGGGTGTGGCCAAGAAGGAACGGGCTAAGTCTGATTTACACGAATATGGTGTTAATCTTGTTGATAGTATTGAGGTGGCTCCTCTAATTATTACTTGATGATATTTGAGACAATGAGCTCTTGATATGACAGCTAACATCATTTTCTCAAGATCTTTAGATTTAGAACAAACTCTAGTTTAGTTTAGTTTACGGAGTTTTATTTTCCCTTTACATTCCTGTATAAATTTCCGAAGGTTTCCGTATACTTCACGGCATTCAGTAGCGTTATTAGTTTACGGAAATATACGGAAACCTTCTGAAATTTATACAGGAATGTAATGGAGAAAAGGTAATTAAACTCCGTAAACTAAAACTCAAAACTACACACGTGTTCATCAATGGCAACCCACGTGGTAAGAGGTTTTGCTCAATCCATTTCTCTGTTGTCTTATAGACGGTTTACTGCATCAATTATTAGATACAGCTCTAATAATACAAGTCAACTTACTGAAGAAGAAACTGTGGGAGGAGTTAGTAACCAGAGGTAGCCCCTGCAATTATTATTATAATTATATATAGTGTTAGTAGGGTACCAGAAGAGCTATATCATGGCATATCATCACAGAGTTTTCCATCGGATGTTATTAAGATATTATTAGCTCCAGTCAATGAAAGCGATGTAGAAATAAAACCAGATGGTAGTACCCTTAATTAATTGATAATAATTACATAATTAATTAATTGATATAGGTCTCATCTACTTACCAGAAATAATGTATCGTCGAATTTTAAACCAAGCCTTTGGACCAGGTGGATGGGCACTAATGCCACGAGGAGAGACACTGCACTATCAGGTTAAATCAGTTTGCTAAACCAGTTTAACATGTACTATTTTATAACAGAACGAGTCTGAGGATGCTCAGTTAATTACACGAGAATATGCTCTCTATTGTTATGGCCGATATGTATCTCAAGCTCTTGGAGAGCACACATATTATAGTAAAAATAATTTACAATATGGGAAAGCATGCGAGTCAGCAAAATCTAATGCATTAATGAGATGTTGTAAGGATCTGGGTGTGGCTAGTGAGTTGTGGGACCCCAAGGTTAGTATCTACCCATCATTCATTATAATATTATTTTAATTTTTAGTATATAAGTCAGTGGAAAAGTCAGTATGCTGTTGAAATTTGGTGTGAGAATCAGCGTTCTAGAGAAAAGAAAAAATTATGGAGAAAGGCAGACAGGAAAGAGGCATTTCCTTATCCCTGGAAGGAGTTAAAATAACAATATTTTGCCCCTTTAATTGAGTTCACTAATTACTAAATCATTTATCCATAGGAAATAGCAATACATCAAAAATGAGGCGAATTTTATTATTATTATAATTATTATTAATTAAGTAGTTCCACCCACCCACTGGACTTTTAACCACGATGCCTCTTACCAAAACACCTAGTCGTGTTGTCGTTCATCCAATTGTTTTACTGAGTGTAGTAGACCATTTTAACAGGCTGAGTAAAATTGGAAATCCTGGTAGAGTAGTCGGTGTCCTGTTGGGCTCGTGGAGAAAAGATGTAGTTGATGTTGCTACAAGTTTTGCTGGTAAAGTTTCTATATTTTATTAATTTATAATTTTTTTTATTTTTAGTGCCTTTTGATGAAGATCAGCGAAATCCAGAGGTGTGGTTCCTTGACCATAGCTATCTAGAAAACATGGCTGCCATGTTCCGTAAAGTCAATTGTAAGAATAATAGATCCATTAACGTTAAATGACTGTTTTTTTTTAGCTCGTGAACGTGTTGTTGGGTGGTATCACACTGGTCCAAAGTTATGTCGTAATGACATGAAAATCCATGAACTTATTGGACAGCACTGTGCTAATCCAGTATGACATCATAATGACATCATATATAATGACATTATAATGACATCATAGGTATTAGTTGTAGTTGATGCTAAACCTAAAGACCAGAAGTTACCAACAGATGCTTATTATGCTGTGGAAGAAGTTCATGAGGTAATAATTATAACAAGTCACATGACTGTTGTTATGGTAACCAGGATGGCACGCCCACCGTGAAAACGTTTGAACATGTTGGTAGTGAGATTGGAGCTGAAGAAGCAGAAGAAGTGGGCGTGGAACATTTATTGAGGTAAAGGAGTGGGTGTGGTCAACAGTATTATAAACTTTATACAGGGATATTCAAGATAAAACTATTGGTACTTTATCTCAACGTATCAGCACTCAAGCACACGCCCTCCAAGGTCTCCAACGTCATATGGAAGAGATACAGCAATATCTAGAGAAAGTCATCGTAGGCCAACTCCCACTAAATAATCCCATATTGTACCTATTACAAGACATGTTTAATCTTCTACCCAACCTCAATTTAGAAGAGTTTACACGAGCATTTGCTATTAAGACTAATGACCAAATGATTGTAATATATATAGGTAGCATTGTAAGGTCTGTGATAGCATTACACAACCTCATTGCTAATAAAGTTGCAAATCGTGCAGCAGAAAAACAAGAAGATAAACCTGAAACAAAGAAAACGGAAGAAAAAAAAACGGAAGAAAAAAAAACAGAAGAAAAAAAAACAGAAACGACAAAAGAAGAAACAAAGAATAGTTCAAAATAACATTATCTTATAATCATTAATCATACTGTTATTAAAAATTATTAAATTTAGTCGTTATGCCATGTAACTTCAACTTAAAATGTTCTATTGCATTGAGTACACCATGAGTCCTCCAACAGAGTGACACACTCCCTTTGAAACATTTATAATGCCCTATATTCTATGTACATGGAAATTTATGAATCTTTTTAGTTTCTTTACAGAATTTGTTCTACTTTTCCAAATCACTTGAAATTTCTTGTGGAGTTAGCTATATAGATCCTTGTTAAGTTACATTAATATCACTGCTCTAAAATATTACATTTCATATTTAAAAATATTTATATAATGGCCTTTGTTCTACTACATGTAGAGAGCTCAAAATAATTAAACACTTTTTTATAATCATTAATCATACTGTTATTAAAAATTATTAAAATTAGTCATTACGCCATGTAACTTCAACCTCGTCTGTTCTATAGCGTTGAGTACACCATGAGTCCTCCAACAAAGTGACACACCCACTTTGAAACATCTCCCATCCAGCCTGTGCAATCATTGCTCCATTATCAATACAATAACATTCATCGATAGCATAAACACGCCCACCTCGTTCACTCACCATTTGTCCCATCATTTCTTGCAAACGCTCATTACAACCAACTCCGCCCACAATTAACACTTCATCGGAGCCACAATGAGCCATGGCACGTTCAGTGGTTTCAACTAACATTGCAAAAACTGTCTCTTGTAAAGAATAACATAAATCAGCAGGAGTACATTCTCCATTATCAAGTTTTTGATGTGCCACGCTCTCAATATAAGAGAGTAAACCAGAAAATGAGACATCCATTCCTTTAACAACATAAGGCAACTCAATGTATTGTTGTCCTTGCTTTGCTAATTGTTCAATATTATATCCAGGACTTGGATCATTAGAGAGTTTAAGTACTCGGGCAAACCGATCTAAACAATTGCCGACAGCAATATCAATAGTTTCTCCAAATATGCGATATCTCTTTCGTGAATATGCAATGACTTGAGTGTTACCTCCGCTAACATAGAGGACAGTAGGATTAACAGCTCCTGTTATAAGTCTACCCATTTCAATATGTCCAATACAGTGGTTAACAGCGACAAGAGGTTTGTTCCAAAGTTGAGCAACTGTTCTTGCTACCACGGCAACAGAGACGAGGGGAGCACCCATACCTGGACCCTTTGTAAAACAAATACAATCAATTTCGTTTGGAGTGACCCCAGCTTCCTGCAAATGAGAGAACACACATTTAGTACATTAGATAAAAATATTGTAGACGCACAATCTAACCTCTAATGCTTGTCTCAATACTGACAAAATATGGACCTGATGATGACGTGCTGTATCCTTTGGCTGGAACCCTTGTCCAGGTGGAGTGATGTAGGTGTGTCTGACATTGGAGAGGACAACACCATCTCGGATAATTCCCACCCCTAATTTATTAGCACTACCTTCAAATCCTATTGCTGTTACCATGACAACAAGTGTTTTGTGGCTAGATATGGTATAAACTCATGGTCATACAAATATCAGCTACAATAGGGTGGGCGTGGCTCCAAGAATGCTATAAATATATGTGCTTTATTTAGAAGCAAACTATTAGGAGGGAGGTTTGAAAGGTCAGCTGACAAGTATGACAAGCTCTCGAGGACTGCTAGGTATATATCAACAATGGATGGATAAATTAAATTCATAGTTTATAAATGGACACATAGTTTATACAGTTATTTATGTACAGATCGTCTACGTTTTGTGAAAGATAAAGATAAAACAATTGATGGAGTAATGTTACAAGCTGTACAGGTATTATATATATTTATATGTTTATTTCATGTAAATATTGTACATGTATTTTAGTCTCTGGAAAGTGTGGGACATGAGGTGAAGTGGGTGTGGTCTGATGACGTTCAAAGTGATCCTATTGATAAAAATGTCATTTATGTTTTAGAATTATTTGATACTTCGTTATTTAATAAATTATCAGGAAAAACAAGGTATTAATAATATATTATTTAATATTTAATAACTCCGCCTTCTCATTAGAGTGATTGGACCAATGGTCGTGTTATCTCATCTTACTAATAATTGGGTATGTTCCTAATAATTAATTACTAATTATTATCTCACATATCTATAGCCCCTCCCATCTAGTCGTAAACCTGTTTATACAATGTGTATGCATGGAATTAATGTATGTTGTACACAGATAGGAGCAAGAGAGAACAGAGTAGGCTCCTTTAATAATATTTAATTATTAAACTATTTTATTATTAATAGATTCGTATTCTTGAACTTGTTGAGTTAATGGGAGGAAAAACAAGTGGAAATTTCACTCGTCATGTTAGTCCAATACACTCATTAATTATTCATTAATTTGTCTCCTAGGTAACGCATTTAATAGCTGGTCAAGTTGGTAGTACTAAATATAAAGTGAGACTGTTCCTATTTATTAGTATATTAATTAATGTAATTATTAGGTTGCTCGATCTCTTAATACTCCAGTCCTTCAAACATCGTGGGTAGAGTTCTGTTGGGAGAAAGGACAAAGAGAATCCTTTCATGCGACTGATAAAGAAATTGTACGATAAATTGTTTATAATCTTCCAAATCTCCCATTGATCCATTTACTGGTTTATCAATCCATATATCCATCTATTGATCCATAAATTTGATAGATAAATTTTTATATTTTAGATATCATCTCATCAATGTCCACCATTATCAGGATGTGTTATTACAAGTACTGGATTTAGCACAGAAGAGAGATCAAGAATACAGTCATTAGTCACTCAAAATGGAGCACAATACACAGGACAATTGGCAAAAGATAAATGTACTCATCTTATTGTAGGCAATAAAAATTGTAAGTCTGTATTAAATATATAATATATAAATTGTAATTTATATAATGTTAGCTGATAAATATCGCTATGCCTGTCAATGGTATGTTCTTTGTGTGACTTGTCAATGGATTTATAAAAGTATTGAGACGGGATACTGTCAAGATGAAGGAGAGTATGCTGTTGAAAGTGTTGAGGAAAAGAAACAGTCTTCTGAGGGAAAGTTTGAAGAAAAGGTTGAAGATAAAATGGTGGACAATGTTGTACATGATATGGAGGGAGATCGAATTGAAGTTGAACCTAATGTTCGTAAAAGGTAATGGAATGGAAGTATTAAATTATTGGAATGGAATATCTAAATTAAAGAATCTGTTTAGTTTTTTTACAGACTTTAACATCATTTCTGAACACAAACAATTATTCTACTTAACAAGGACCTATATAGCTAACTTCATAAAAAATTTGAAGTGATTTCACTACCTATCATTTTAGATGAATTTTTAGCTCAAAACCATGGTTTTGAGCTTAGAATTGAGAATTTGGTCCACGTCACCAAATCAAATTTTTTATGAAGTTAGATATATAGGTCCTTGTTAAGTGACATTAATATTACTGCTCTAAAATATTGCATTATTGGAATGGAAATACAGGAATGGAAGTATCAGTACAGTATAATAGAATGAAATTGTCAGAATGAAGTATAGAAATTTTTATAGACCTGCAGATCCTTTAAACAATCATTCAAAGAAACAAAGACAATATGATGATAATGACGATCTTGATGATGAGACTTTGTTAACTCAATATCAAAATGGTAATAATATCTTATTAATAAATTATTATTAAGGAACATTCTCCTCAGCTGAAATGCCTCAATTACCACCAATAAACAAAAGTGGATTATTTTCAAATAAAACTTTCTCTATCAATGAAGTAGTTACGTCTCAAAGTATGAAGGCAATTGCTTCAGAAATTAAAAAACATGGAGGTTTGTCTTTAATTATTTTATTACTTAACTCCACCCTTTAATTAGGAGTAATTGTACCTTCCACCTCGTCATGTGATTATCACATTGCCTCACTGTCACGCCCACCTAATATTCCATCTACTTCGTGCAATGTTGTGACAATGATTTGGTTAGAGCATTGTCTAGCTGCTAACACCCTCCTCGATTGCTCCGCCCATTTCTTGTTTCGACCATTGCCTGTTACTATTAATAGTACTGCTTTGGAAGGATGTGTCTTAACAATTAGGTCAGTATGATGTCATACATTTTGATACTATATTTAGTAATATTTTCAATTTTTAGTCAATTTGAAGGACTTGAGAGAGAGCATTTGGTGTGTTTGAGCAAAAAGTTAGGAGCGACGTAAGTATGACATCATTAGCATTGTTATAAATAGTAACATTATTGTAACTATTTTTAGAGTACAAGATTGTTTTGCTCGTTATCCCAGTGGAGACCTATTAGCGTCTACTCATCTTGTTCTTAAAAAACCTGAAGGAGAAAAATATACTTGTGCTGTGATGTGGGGAGTACCTACTGTCACTGATAGGTGGGTGTGGCTTTATAAATCATGTGACTAGATTTCTAGGTGGGTATTTACATGTGCAAGCACACAAACAATAGTGCCTGTTGATGAGTACCTTGTATCAGAAGCTCCACCCATCACTAATGAACCAAATATTGGTATGGGTATGGATGGAGTCAGTGAAGGGGAAGACTCCTTAATCAAGACACCTTTACGATCATTTCATCCTAATTTTGATATTGAAGTGAGTCAATACTGTAGAAAAATGAGAAATATATTTAAACTTTATTTTAGAGTGTTTTACATGACCTTCCTATGGACCATACTGTAACTGGACCCAATACAGTAAGTACTCTCTATCTCTCTCTCTATACACACACACGCAATGATGTGTCATTCTCCATTAGCAACTAGCTAATATATTTCAAGAAAACATTGAACATGCTTTAAAGACAGTATCTGAAGCTGAAAATGAGGTATATCTTTATATATTATAATAATTCATAATATTGTCTATTGTAGTCTGAAAAAAGGAGAGAAATGTTAAAAGATGTTGTTGTTTTTGTACATAAGAAATTGACAACTCAACAAAGTACATGATAAGGGACTTAATTAATTTAATTAACTATTAATTAATAGGAGAACTACATCGATTAGTGAAGTCATTAGGGGGTAACTGGAGAATGGGGTTTAGCTTCGAGTGTACTCACATTATCTTCCAAGTATGTTTAATTTTTATGACTTATTTTTTATTTTCTATTTAGGGTAAATTATCGGAGATCCTTCGTGATAAGCAACTACAAACAGCTCAAGACAATGGGACTAATATCATTAGTCCTCACTGGTTGTGGGCGGTGAGCCTCATGAATATTATTATAATAATTATAACACTTTAGTGTTCTAATAGTGGATATAAAGAGGAGGAGTCACTTTACCCCTGTAATTATAATCCTAATAAAGTATTAGTAAGTAGTATATTTATTTGTTATAATGGAGTCTCTTTGTAGCCTATTCTATCACAGAAAGTGACCACGTCACCGATTAAAGAGATGGAGATGGAGGAAGATGTGGAGGAGATAAAGGGAGATGATATGGAGGAGATGAAGGACAACGATAACGAGGATGACAGTGAGGGTGAAGGTGATGAAGGGGAGGAGTTAGACGAAGCAGACGACAACAAAGAAAACAATGAAGTAGATAAAGTTCAATCATCAAGTTCTCTTTTAAGACAACAAATTGAGGAAATTATAAAAACCACAGGAATGTAAGTGTCTAATATATCATTATATTAATAATTAAGTAATTATAGGGACCAGGTCACTAAACAGAATAGACGTCAACTGCAAAGTCAGTAACACATTTGAATATTATAATAATAATATAATATTGTAGGAGCCCCAGATCTTAAATCTTTTAAGGTACAATTATTCATTTAATATTGTATTAAATATCTAATTATTATAGGAAAAAGAGCCATTGTCACCCAAAAGAAAACCAAAAAGATTTAATAAATTACGAGGTATATTAAATCACATGATTATCACATGATATAGCTTGTCTCTAGGTTCACCACCATGTGATAGTCATGTGACTGACTCACAGTTAATGACAGTGACATATGATGATGTCGACTGTCGAGAAGAACAAGAATTATTAGCATTTATAAGACAGTCAGTGATGTCAAGATAACTAGTAAATTCTATTACATTATCAGAGCTGCTTCTAGACGAGAGGAGGGGAGTGGTCTCGATAAAGTCTTTGTTTGTCCTGAAACAGAATATGATAGATTGCACGTATCACCTAATGCACAAACTCATGATGCTGCATCAGAAAAGCCACACCCACAAACACCAGAAATGTCGGAAAGAAAAATTCATAGAACACGTTCTGTGACTCGCTCGACAACTAAAGAACATGTTATTGACATATCTTCTACTCCTGTAGCTCCGCCCATTGGTCTGCCAATAGTTACTCATGTTAAGCAAGACACAGCAGGTAATGCTCCTTAATTAAATAATTCATTAATAATTATTACATAATTAATAGATAAATTATCATTATATGAAGAAAACCAAGATAGAGAAAAATCAGTAAGTTACTATCACATAGAATAATGGGTTAACTCCTATCAATTAAAGTCTTAATTATTTATTTATTTATTTTCTCTCATATAGACTAAACACATTCAGCCTAAAATACTCCTATCATCATTAAATGTTCAAGTAATAATTATTTACTTATACATGTAAAATTATCAGGTCCTGTACATAATAAAAATAATTTATAAATAACTCATAAACATTAGCAGTTTTGTCCCCATACACCCACTCATTAACGAGTAGGCATCTGGGAATGAGACTAATACATTAATACACGATGTATTATTGTAGGAGAAAGCAGACTTTGGGGCATTGATACAGGAACTGGGCGGAGTTTATTTAGAGTCCGATCATTTTGTTCCTCATTGTACACATTTGGTTGTCGGGAAATCAAGTCGTACTGAGAAATATCTCGCAGCTTGTGCTTCTGGTAAATGGGTACTTGGAAAGACATACATGGAGGCTTGTCGAGCTGAAAAGATGTTTGTAGAAGTGAGGAATGAATGCTTTGTTAAATAGTTAATAGTTTAATTATAGGAGGGGCCTTATGAGTGGTCCCCCTCATTTCAACCTCCTGGAAAGAGTGGGCCTTTGGATGAAGCGCCAAGAAAATGGAGAGAGAAAATACATAAAAACAAAATAAATGGAGCTTTTGAAGGTTGGAAGGTTAGCTTATGTCACACGAACATGATGTCATTATGATGTCACAGGTACTACTATATGTTGAGTCAGCAAAACAGAATGGTCTACGTCGATTACTAGAAGCAGGTGGAGCTACTGTGGCCACACCCACTCAAGCAGCAACGGTAGTGTCCACGGGATTATTAACTCATGCATTTCTCAATGTAACAAGACTTCCTAAAGAACCTGAACTATCTCTTGAGAACTTAGTCAAACATAATGTATTATGTCTCAGACCGGACTATATAGCAGATTACTTACAGAAGGTATGAGTGTTATAAATTAACCCTTTATTAACTGAGTTTTATTCCCAGGAGACACCTAGTGACTCTGAACAATTTCTATTACCAGGTGCTTTAGAACTAATGCAGTCAAGAGTACGTTAAATTTTATCTTAAATTATTACATATTAAGAGACAAAAACAATTTTATTTGAAAGAAACACTTCAAAATTAGTAGATGAGTGAGTCCCTGTCATTATTTAGCCAATGAAATTAATTACTACTAGATGAAGAACAACATGTGCAAATACGAAATCTCCAAATGCTCTCTCAGGAGTAATACTTTGAAAATCCGCACGATTTTGTGGATTAGTTTGAATACGCAAGCATACTAAAAGAGAAGAAAAATATTAGTACACTTTAAGTAAAGGAGGTGTGGCTCAAGCTATACGTGCCCCGCCTACTTTTGTTGCAAGACAAAAGATATTAATAATACAATAAAATATTTATTCATACCTCCTAATACAAAGGAACCTATAGTTGATATAAATCCTGCAAGAAAAGAATTAAATGGGAACGTCCCCACGAGACAGCAGTACATAAACTGAATTATACCAGTTATCATAATATATCCTAAGTATGCATCAACCAGCTTTAATTTCCTTGGAGTCTCATCTCTATAGCTTGTCCATAGCTCCTTTAAAACACTGAAAAATCCTTCAGCAGCACTCATCTCAACACCATATGGTCAGTTCAGTATATCTCCGTATATTAAGTATTAGTATTATTCAGTATACTTCTGTGTATTGTTAGTATATTAATGACCACACCCCCTGTTCATATGGTTACACTGTTAGAAATAAACAGACACGTTGTGGTTAGAAATGAGTATAATGGTGGACAGTACAGCTGTAGATGATTTTATCAGATCACATAGAACTAAACTTAATGAAGACAAATCTAAATTTTCAAGGTGAGAATAATATAACTGAGTTAACAAAGAGTTAATATTGAGGATGTCACTTTTTAGACCATTAGGTGGTATCCTCCCATCTGATGATGGTCGAGCAGCTGAGTTAGAAAAGAAGAGGCGAGAAATGAGAGAGGAATATGTGTCATTTCTCCGTGATAAAGCAGAGCGTTATTCGCCTCAACAACGTTCTAAGTCCATTGCTGCAGTGCGTCATGAAATGGCTCAAGAACGTGCAAAGGAATTATCTCGGCATGATAGTAGAGGAGGGTTTGGACATGCTAATAAGAGAGACAGTGACATCCCAGGAAGACATACCAACCCATATCACATGACTGATCATGTGACCGGGACCTGGGATGAAGATGAAAAGGGGTTACACGAATGGGTTAAACGAAAAGGCCGTTTACAAAGTTCTGCTAACTTACATGATGATCTGGGGTCTCGATCTTTCTCGGCTCCAGTTGGTGTAGGATTGAGTATTGGAAGAGAAGAAACATTGGATGAAAAGAAACAAAGACAATCTCAATATAGATCAGAGTTAAGGGAACAAATAAGAAAGAAACATCAATTATTAGAAAGTAATATCGAAGAGACCAAACCACGTCCTATAATTAAGAAGCCATCTCCAGATCCCTCACCTAGAGAAGCCACTAGACACTATCGAGATAAGAGAGAAGAACAACTCCCTAATTATCCATCTCATTATTACCCTCCATCGCATTACTATGATTCTTCTTACATGCCTTATCAAAGCCACACCCCTTATTATTACCCTCCTTTCCCACCCTATCCTATGCCAATAAGGGGACAATACTATCCACCACAATTTCAAGCTCCAGACATGTACAATCCATATCTTCCTCAAGAAAGAAAAAGCACACCCCCAAGGATTAGTAGTCCATCACCACGGCAACAAGAGAAGTTTAGAGAGGAACGAGAAGTAAGATGGGAGAAAGAAGACAACAGAACTACTCAAAAGGAAGCTAGAACATTACGAAGTATTTTAGATGAGCAGGTAAGAGAGAAGAAGGAAAGAGACGAGAGAGAAAAACAAAAAAGAGCAAATTTTATCTTAAAAGTTGAAAGTGAAGTCTATGATCCATGGGGAAAACCAGGGGGTGGGGCTCCTTTAACTGATGCTACAGGCAATGTAGTTACTGAACGAGGTCTTTTAAGAAAATCATTTGATGGTACTAGTCCTCGATTGTCAGAGGAAGAGAAGAAAATGCTACAACAACAAAAACAGAGAGAAGAATTGCAACAACAAATAAAAGAGAGAGAGGAAGAAAAAATGAGAGAAAAGTTCAAAAAACAACAGGAAGAAGAGCAGGAAGAGATGCGTATAAAGAATGAAGCTGAAAGACTCCGTCAAAGAGCCTTAAAGGAAATGGAAGCAGAGAAGGACCATGTTGATGAAGACCAATCTCCACCCTCAATTAGCAAACCATTACTGTCTAAACAAGAATTAGCTGAACAACGATTTAAAGAGGAATTAGAGAAAAAGAAACTACGAGAGAAAGAGGAACAAGAGCGTTTACAACTCCTTGCTGATAAAATGGCTAATGACATCAAACCTGAATGGACCAGACAACAGTCACCTCCTATACCTACATTAAGAGACAACCCTCGTCTAACTGCACCCCCTAAATCACCACCTATACCTACACTGAGGGACAACCCCCGTCCAACTGCACCCCCTAAATCACCACCTATACCTACACTGAGGGACAACCCTCGTCCAACTGAGTCACCTCCTATACCTGCACTAAGACATCCAGCCACACCTCCTAAATCACCTATACCTGCTAAACTTTTGAAAAATGATACCACACCCCCAGCACTTCCTCCACAATCATACAGTGCTATAGCTTTACCACAAGCCCCACCCACAAACCACACCCACTTTGACACACCAAGCCCAGAAGTCATCAAATTACCTCCTCAACAATCAACAACTGACTCAAATGTTTTACAGAACCTATCAATTTTAAAGAACCAACTTCGTAAAAACTTACCTGCATACAAAAAGCCTGATTCTTACCCTCCACCTATCAGACTCAAACCTGTAATTCCAAGCCCCAAACCCCAGCCTCCAGCTCAAGATACAGTAAATACATTTAATCAAATTAAATACTCTCGTCCTACAGACTCTCGCATCTCATTCTGGTGTCAATACCCTGAAGTCCCTCGTACAAATACTGCCTTAGAAATGCAACAAGACGCTTTACTTCAGCACCAACAGCAACGTAATCAAGACCCGAATAATATACCAGATATTACAGGGGCTACAAGACAGCACCTTGTCAGTAAGAATCCATCATTAGCTCCACCCATGCCACGCCCACCCACTGGCCAATCACTATTCACTGTTGATACTTTGGATATTAATGGTTTAGCTGCTCGTAATGAAGATAGAGCACGTCGTTTAGAAGCAATTTTGAATGCTCACCATGGCAACCAACGTCAGGATCATCGAGCTATTTTAGATAACTTTATGGGCAGCCTTGGTACAGGAAGAAATGAGCGTGGTCACCAAATGTCTGCCAGTTCTGATGTTAGTCTTGATTGTGATACTGTATTTCAGCCCCTCCCCCTTAATTAATTTCAAAAAAGAAGGGACACTTCTATTAACAGCTGTATAAACCAAACTGAAATAAAGCCTAAATAATTAATTATAAATTATTAATTTTGTTTATTTTCTTTTAAGATGATGTAATGATTTCAGTGACAGCATTAATCACACCTTCATTCTTTAACATGTGAACATGCTCCACAGGAGAAAACCCTTTAGTATATACTTTAAATGGCTGTTGTGTTTTCCATCGCTCACAAACTGTTAGACTCACTTTAGGAACAGTTCCATCACCATCACATTTAGTAACATCAGGTGGAGAATCAGGGTAGTTTTTAGCAGAATAATGTAATTGAAAGGGCGTCTCTTTGCCAAGACCATAATAACAATAGGTAGTGACATTAGGTGGAGGTAACTTGCTAGTTGCATCTAGTATGAGTTGATATTTTTCCCACTCATGCTCAAGTTTAAGGTCTTGAAATAGTTTCTGGTAGTCATAAGCCGTATAGTTCCCTTGAGGTGTGTAAGCTAATACCTGATCTTTGCCCCATATATCACCAGGTGGAGGTAATAACCAGAGAGAGGACTGATAAGAACGAGCAGTGGCACGACCCCAAATTTGTTTATCAATAATAATACCTTCATTGTCACCTGATATAATAGACTGAACGCTAACAATTGCTCCAGCCCACACAGATGATAAGGAAATATATTGTTTAATGTGTTGCTGTTTCCATTCTTCAGAGACAACTTGAGTAAGGAAATATAGTGATATGGGTCCACCCATACTATGTACAATGAGGGTAATAGGATGGTGATAATCATTGTACATATCTTCAGCTAACTTCTTGACATTATCAAAATACCCTTGCATTGAAAGGCCATCTAAACAATAATACGAATAATAGAATATACTAAGAACTTGCTCCTATTAATGTTAAATAACTCACATGGTGCAAACCTCCAGTCATAAGGAGCAGCTCTGATAGTTTGTCCTCTGATGTAACCTAACTTGCTAAAACGTTCGACCATATCATGGAAGTAGTTGGTTAACTCAATATCGAGTGAAGGATCAAGGAATTCTACACTAGATGTGTTACCAAAATCTCTCGTCTCAATCTCCACTCCTTCAGTGCTAGAAAATGTTTTAGTAGACGGGTCATAATGCAAACTGAAAAAAAAATAATACTTTGTTATCAATAACATCTAAAGCACCTCCCACTGCACATGATTGGAATGGCTTTTTACATAACACAGCCTAAATTGGTGTTAACACTCACATGCTGTTATCGGAAGCACATTTCTCAATTGGATACACCAGTTGTTCCAAACTAAGCCACAAATTATACCAATCAGATTGTTTCTGACAGTAGACATGATTCACTGATGTACGATTGAGTCTTGCCCATAACTGGCTTCCAAGAATCCCAGGAACTAGATAAAGTGGTGTTATTATTCATATTGTGGTTAAATTGAAAGGTCAACAAACACTTAGACATATAACAATTCATCTATACACATAAACACATAAACTGTTTTCTTAATAACATTCATATTTCGTATTTATCGCGTATCAACTCACTTATCAATATCGGGTTTTCCGTGGGATCCACGGCCAATGAAATACCGCCACTCCAGTTTAAAAATGCCAAAAAGGCTAAAATTGTTGCTCTCTTGCTCCCTTTCTTCATTATAAACTATCTAACTTTAAATCAGAAAGTAAAAGGAAAGAGATCAAACAAAACTAGAGATCAGCGCGCTGCTCGGTACAATCGTCTCAATTCCTATGCAGGTAATTAATAGGCGTGGCTCTTTCCGTAATATAAAGTATTTGCGCGTATAGGTCTAGTTCATTTTGCAGTGGTAGTGTCATCGCTTTTCGTATTTTACAGTATTCCTCTCGTTGGTTTAAAGAAATGTCTGAAGCTAATTTGGAGAAGGATTTCAACGCTGTAGGCGATGTGTTTAAATGCCTCTACTCTAATATGAAGGTATTAATAAATCTGCTAACTCTATTCTTTGTGCTGACTATTTTAAATTTTAACACTATGTATTATCTATTTTACAGAGCAGTTTCCCGATTTGGGAAGACTTTATCCAACGTGGTCAACGTTTTCAAAGATCACTTGAGTAAGTTGACATTACTGATTGATTTGACCTGCTTAACTTGTAACTAAAGCTAGTCCATAATACTGTTAGCCTAACAGGTCATTTTTATAGTATATTCATAGCCAAAGTTGATACAGTTGTTATGAGAAGGGTGTTATATGATCGCAATCATTTCTATACCTATTTAAAAGTTTATTCTCAACGGTGGACCACACTACACCTAAGCTATCACAACAGATTAGCAGAGAAAAATGCCTAGTAATATGACTGTAGTACTCTTACTCTTACTCTATTTTAGGCAACTCATTGTAGCATTTAATGCATTCCTTGATGGATTTGCTCGCCTTGCTGACGTTGCAGGTCATTCTAAAGGTAAGATGTGTTACAACTATTGGGTTGCCAATAGTAAACTGTTAAGTGAATTAGCGTTAGCAAATACCAGGTTTCAATACTCATATTATAACCCATATATTAACAATGTATTAACAATATATATTAACTTTATGTTAACTATATGTGCATGTTGAAATTGTTTGTTGCAAAATTTATGTAACGAAATGATCCACTAACATAGTTGGCTGACATAGCAACGCTTCTAACTACATTAGGTATAACTTTATCATATTATAACTGTTTGTGTTATTAGGTGGCTCACAAGACATGGGAGCTAGTTTGATTAGCCTTGTCCGATGGCATAAAGCAGTTGAATTAAAAATAAGAGAGATTAACTAGTAAGTTTTAAAAATATATTTTATATTTGGCAACTTATGGTCAAGGTAGCAAACATTAGTATGACAAATTAAGGTATTGAAAACAAGATGCTAACTAGTTATGGCTAGACCGTTAGACTGGTGGGGGACTTACTACACCCACCTGTTGCATAAGTAAATACCCCTATTGCATTATTCACAATCTTTCTTCAAAAATAAACTTTTTTGGAGATGACTAGCTACATATTATTAAAAATTGAAAACATACTTAAAGTTGATGACTTGTAATTACATCAATTGTCATTCCATCAGAACTTGGCGCAGTAACATTATTGTTACTTATTTTACTGGCTTCCAGATGGTGTTGTTGTCTGACTTCGTATATAAATTAATTCTATTGTTTATGTAAAGAATAGGTCTTTGTACAGCTTAAAAATTTTGACCGTGAGACTATCAACATGTTTGCTTTCAACTCTTGGCTTGGATCATTGTAATGTCTTGTGTCATGTTGGTACATATGGGACAACACCTTGCCTACATTGGAGAGTATCCAATTTGTTTTGTCTGTGAAATGTCTTATTTAATGATGTAGTGAGTGTTGATTTTTTCACTTTAACTTATTTATAAGAAACAAATCTAATTTCTTGTTCGTTCATTATGTTCATTATCATTCTCAAGTGCCTACACATATTTGTATTTTGGCTCCATAATTACTACATCATTTGACCAACCTCTATATTAACTGTCCTTCTCAATGCCCTATATGTAAATAGAATAATATTAACAACAATGACAGCTGTCTAGAATTTTATATCTTTTAAAAATACATTATTTAAATGAACTGATATTTACAATGTTGTCTTTGGGTGTGTTTGGACAACAACATGTAAAGAATTTGTTAATATTTTAAAATGTTGATATGTTAACTTGAAAGATGAGTCATTTTAAGAACTAAATGTTTATGCAATGTGATAGTTATTTGTGATGTCAGAGATGACATTACTTGGAAGCCGACTTCATGTTAACAGATTATTGAGGATATTTACAATTAAGCCCTTTGAAAGCTGTCTATAGTATGTTATTATTAAATATATATATAATAACATTTAAAACATCTTTAAAAGTTTACTTGATGTCTTAAAAGGAGTTTTTTTGTTGATTTTGGTTAGTAATGTGTGTAATAGGTACTGTTATGAAAAATAAATGAAGTGGAGGAGAAAATATAGATATTTAAGACATTTCAACTGCTGACGTAGGAGTCATAGCATATTAATAAAAGAATGTAATACAATGAGGACCACCATAAGTATATTCAGGTGGTTGGTACTGTGATGTGGGAATTATCAAACACAATTGGTATTTAAACAATGTTTATTTCTGTTATAACAACCATCAAGACAACATAACTAACATCATTTTTCTTGTAGTTCCCTCAGTACAAAACTTTTAACACCTGTCGGTAACCGCCTTGATGAATGGAAGAAGTCTCTCTCTGGACTTGAAAAGGATCACGAAAAAGGTACATATTTGAACTATAGTAGATATCACGATTCATTTTTACTCATGCAATGTAATGTTTGTACTTAAATAAACAGTTGATCGTGTTGCTGTTGTATTTGTGCTAACAATACGTTGATTTGTCTAGTTACCATAACCAAAATGATCAGAATAACATTTTAAGAAATCTGATGTCATACTCTGTGATATGATATATATGCTACTGACAATATATTGAAGATGTATAATACATTGTCTGTGATAATAGTACATACCATAGTGGTATGTCACAACATGAGCAGACTATAAATTGTCATTAATCATGTTACTGTCTGTTGTCTAATTTCTAACCTCAAATTAACAGCTTTTCATATTGTAGTAGTGGTTAGTGGTCTAGTGTGTTATTGTTAGGTATCACATATATGAGATGATGTCATAATGATATAATGGGTGTATGGTTATTGAGGCAATCAATATCTAGGAATCCATTCATCCATCTGTTTGTCTATCTATCTATCTGTCTGTCTGTATATCTGTTTGTCTATCCATTGTCTGTCATCCATCCATTTTTATATGTACTCATTCAGCTATGTATTAAACTCCACCTACTCACATATGTGTATGTTTGTTTGATAATAAGTTTCAATGTGACATTAAACATCATAACATTTTATAACACAACATACATATTTATATCATATAGAAATGACTCGTTCTATTAAAGATACAAAGGAAATGGTCAAAGTTACAGTCAAAGCAAACAAAACTCTTGAGAGTAAACGAAAGAAAGGTACATCCCCTTATAATTAACACATTATTGTTTACTCATTTTTCCCACTAGACAAGAATCTAGGCCCTCTCTTACAGCAATACGAACAGATGCAAACAGTATGTGTCATATAAAACTTAGTGTTGGCTAGTGTCCAATATTTTGGGGTGTGAGATAAAGGGGAGAGCACATGCTTTGTGGGTGGAATAGAGTACTCATTGGATAGCATCATTAGTCAACTATTATAGCAATGTCATTATATGTCCATTTTATAATACAGTATATCCATTTTAAGAGTGTAAATATGTGTTCATTTTAACTAGTATATCCATTTTTGTACTATAAATTTGTATCTTCATCCATAATATGATATAGTACATCCATTTTGAGAGTGTAACTATGTATCCATTATTGAACTATTCATCCATTTATAGGAAACAGATAAGAGAGTTGCTGATACTGAATTGAAAGAGAAAGTTCACATGAGTCGTCTTATGGTGGAAGAAAGGGTGTGGTTTTCAACACTTAGTAATGCTTTTATGTCAGTTCTGGTAAGCAGTGGAGTTATGCTCATTCCCATACTACACGTCCTCATTCTCCCATACTATCATCCTCATTCCCATACTACACCTCCTCATTCTCCCATACTATTATCCTCATTCCCATACTACATGTCCTCATTCCCACACTATTATCCTCATTCTTAAACTTTAGGACAATGAGTTGACTTTGACTAGTGACTTAGAACGACTTCCTGAGCTTATTTCTTGTCTCAAAGAGTCAGCAAGTTCTCCATCTATTCTACCTGAAAATTTAAGAGATTATATTGAGGTACAGATAATATCAAATTAATGTTATTATATTTTATAATTAGAATTGGCAAATACCTACTGTATCAGGTCCTCGTAATCGTCTCAACAGTCAAATGTCTACCCTTGGTCAGCATTCAGAATCAAATCCTTCACTTGAAGTTCCAAATGAGATGTCAATATCAGGTCCTATAAATACTCATGGATCTGGAGCAATAATGATGACATCTGCGGAATCACCTGGTCTTGGACCTCCCCCACCTCCTCCTTCCTACCCCCCTCCCCCGTCTTCAGAGTTACCTTCCCATGCTCCACCCTTTTCTATGGGTCAGAGTCTTCCACTCACACAATCAGGTATGCCACGCCCACCACTTCCTGAAGAAATGTATGATGTTCCTGTTACCTCCGCTTATGTCTCAGTTTCTCCCTCACAAGTCAGTCTGGTCTCCAACAGCTCTCATCACAGTGCAGACTCCACCCACTCTTCAACTCGCAGTGCCAGTCCCCCTTATGCTCACCAGTATCATGGTCACCACTATCCCTCAACAGAACCCCACATACAAGGACCTCGTCATCTCTCAACAGGGCATTATCAGCAGCCCTCATCTCTGACAATGCAACAGGAAATAATGAACAGGAGCAGACCCTTTGTTGATATTGAGCGTCCTAATCAATTTAATAAGCCCCAAATAGAGCCAGAATCATCACGGTACATTCCTGCCACTTTACCTAGACCTAGAAAAGGGTCTAATCCACCAGGAACACAACCAAAACCAACACGGAACTCTGGATCTAGACCATTACCAACTCCGCCCACACCATTTACTGTAGATGACGAGGATGATGATACTAACGGCTCAAGTGCATTTGCTCAAGCCCTCAGACAACAGAGACTTCGCAAAGCACAGTCTGTTAGCGATCGGTCAGCGCCTAAAGTACATTAACTTTAAATATACTTATTTTATGGGTGTAGCCTTGCATGAGGGGGTGGAGTTTTTGCTAGACTAATGTAGTGATTATTTGTGAAATATATTTCTGTTATGGTCAAATGTATATTAATTAGATAATTATTTTTTTCAGCTGATAACTAATAATTTTGAGGTTTGTATTTATATTGTTTTTATAAAACATTTTTTTAATAAAAAATTGTTGCTAAACTGAAAAAAAAACAAGAAACATTTACTTGCAACATTTCCTTTGCTTAGTTGGTTGAGATAATGGTGTACGACAACGCTCTTCACGTTCTAACGTAGTTATTTCTCTGCTAAACTCATCATTATCATCCAGTATGTTAGGAGTTAAAACCGAATCTACTTTAGGCCGACATTTAAGATATACTTCATAGACAAGTTTATCAAGTGCATCGTCAATTCCTTTACCTGTATGTGGATTTATGATAAACTGAAGATCTGATGGTATGGATGAATTCTCTTGAAAAGCATGAATATGTTCTACTAGTGAACTACTACTTTCGTCTAATGACGAACCAGATTTCATATTGTTACCCCAGAGTGTAAAAACAAGTAGATCAGGTGACTTGTTGTATGAAAGAGCACTCTCGATGGACATATTTAAACAAGTTAGGGTGTCTAGTCTATCTGGATCATTGAGATAAACAAGAATAACTGCATGACAGCGATGATAATAGTTTGAAGTGAGAGATGCATACCGTTCTAATCCACCAGTATCAAATAATGATATCTAGAGAGAGAGAGACATAGACAGAGAGAGTGAGAGACAGACGGACAGACAGATGGAGAGACAGACAGACGGACAAAAAAGAATAACAATACAAATTGACACTATTGTAATAATACCATTGTTATAATAATAGATTAAGTGATAATATCATAACTTTAACATGAAAATAGTAAAGCTGTTCTGATAATTATCACTATATTCATGCACTGTTGACATTGGCATGCTATAATGAACATATATGTCAATGTTATACTTTGATAACATATATTGTACATATGTGGTAATAAGTTCTATTTCAACATCAGCAAACTACTGACCCCTTGAAATAACAACAAGATAACATTGTCAGTTACCGCTAAGATACAATAACTATTATTATCATAAGATATACATATATATATATATATATATATATATATATATAATAATAGTTTCAAGTAGATATGGTAATTATTTTTAATGAATTATTTGACAATTAAAATAAATTAAGTTATACTGTTTATAGATAAAGTTTAAGCAATAAACTCAAGCCATAAATTTACGTCTATCATTGTCTTATGTACGTCAATGGACTCTCTTACCTTACACTTAATACCGCGTACCGTACTTGAAAAGACGCAACAATCCAGGCCGCCGTCATTCGTCGACCATTCTACCAGATCGCCGTTTTTTTCAGCTTGTCGTTTGATATAATTGAAAATCGACGTCTTCCCAACTCCAGCCATCCCACTGAGAACAAATGAATACTGATAAACTCCATCAGAAGTAGCCATATTGATTATCTTTCGAGAATTAACTTATGAATATTGTTATGAATACTATTATTGTATAGATAATTTAATTTATGAATATTATTTAAAGTCTTTTATTAAGGGTCCGTAGTAATTGACATAATTCATATTTTTTAAATAAAATAACATTAAAATTCACATTTTTAAAATAAAATAACATTACACAAACTGCTTAGCAATGACTATTATACAAAATGTTAAATTAAAGAAAATGTCGGAATTTAACAGTTACAAAGCTTATCTCTCCATGAACGTCTCTCTGGTATAGATGAAGTTACACTGATATTAGTACTATTGCTAGTTACAATATTATTTGTATCATATACATGTTCAATTAATTGATGAAATGAATCTTTGAGTTGAGAGCCTGTTTTTGCTGAAACACAAAAATGTAAGGATTCTGGAATTGAGTATTCAGATAAAAAAGCAGTCACTTCAGGAGGTGTAGGAGAATTTTCAGACAATATATCTGATTTATTAGCCCATAATGACAGGATCACTTTCTCTTTTAATGCACTGTTTCTCCTTGCTTCGTCAATCCAAACTCTCAATGCACAGAGACTGCTAAGCTGATCAGATGCATCGTACACTAAAATAACTGCAGTGGAATATCTGAAATAACTAGAAGTCATCGAATGATAACGCTCTAATCCACCAGTGTCCCACAGGGTAATCTGTAAGGAATAAATGCTTAATTCAATTGCAGATAATGGCCTCTGTATTTCTATCACCAGTTTAATAATGAAGGGCGTCAGACAGACATCCTTCATTACAATTATAGCTGAATCCAGTGTATAGGAATAATGCTAATATTGTAAAAAATGTTGTTGCTATGATCACATCAAACATCCTGAGAAGACTCCCCCACACACATCCAGTAACATAATAGCTACTAGATAGTTAACTATGCAGACTTAAAGATATCATCAACACTATATACAATGTATATATAATGCATATTACTTTTGCATTAAATAATAATACTGCAGTTATTCATCCATCATTCCAGCTTTAAATGTATGTACCTTAAAATCTTGATTTCTCAATGTGACATGATATATTTGGTGCTCCATTTCTCCATTACTTTTAGACAATCCGTTAGACAATGGTGGTGTTACCACAAATTCATCTTTCTGTAGTCTCCTAAATATAGCACTTTTCCCTACTCCAAGTTTACCAGCTAAAACAAACGTATAATTCATTGTAGCGACTGCTTGTAGACTGAGCTAGTCGCGAATATAAAGTAAAGTTGTAGGGTGGAGTGATGAGTGATCAGATACGCAGAGTAGGCACCACGCCCATTTAGCGTTGAGTCAGGAATAATGGTGGATGTCCAAGTTCCTCAATCTCCTTATAAAATTATTTTAGCTGGAATGAAGGGAGTAGGGAAGACCACTTTATTAAATATGTTAAATACTCCTGTAGATGTGGATTTTGGTAACAATATATTGACATCTCTTGACTGTGGACAATCCAGTCGAGGTCGTACAAAAGTCACTCTTAATGTTAAATGTAACGATGCAACTGTTATGGTGAGTATTGTACTCATTAAAATTTGATTTTTAGGGTCTTCCTCATTAGGTCCAGGTATGGGATACAGGAGATATGGAGACTCATAATGGTAGTCTTGGAGTTACGCGGAGTTATTTCCGAGACACTAATGGTGTTATATTGATTTATGAACGTAACAAACCTGATTCTATAATGGATTTGGGACAATGGTCAAAACTAGCTAGGGCAGAGTCTAACAATTGTGTTCTCTCTCTTTGGTGTAATAACAGAACGGGAGAATTTGGAACGGGATCGGAAACACGAGATTTGGTCGCTGATATTATATCTCTATACCAAATTCCACAACATTTGTGTTTTGCATATACTAGTGAACGAGACGTGAGTGATGTACATGATAAATTTAGTCGACTGGTTTCTGAGGTCTATTCTAAAAGACCTGATAATCCTCAACGTAATTCTATAAAACTTGATCAACAATCAGGAACTATAAATCGGAAAAAATGGCCAAAATGTTGCCTTAAAAATTAAATTTTAACTAAACAATTTTTATCTATAATTGTAGTGTGTTTTAATAAATTAATTAATAATTATTAATAGTTCAATGCAATGCTGACATGTAGGAACATTGTCATTGATAGTCAGCTGTCATTCCCAGGAATACCTCCATTCTTGTATTCCTAATAAATGATGTGAAGTAATCCATCCTGATGTTTGGACTTGAGTAATCAGACTAGAAAACTGGTCAGCAACAATATCTTCAGCAACTGATATAATTGTCATATCTTTATCACCTAATAACATAAAGATGTCAAGTTACGACACGCATCCATTTTTAAACCATCCATCCATTTATATCCTACTATTTAGAGCATGTTGAATAGTCTTGTCATATTTTGAGAGATAAGGACTGTTGCCATAGTTACCACAGATATACTCGACCACTTCAGCTATCATACCGGCCTGTAGCTGGTCCAAAACTTCACATTTCTCATTGAAAGCAATATTAACTAGACACATGCAAACACAAGTACATGTACATATGTATGACGCACACTTACTTTGTTTATTGACATGTGACATGTGTATGATAAACTTTTGGCCTTTATTATATTGTGAGAAAGCTTTGGAATATTCTTGAGAACTGTAACATTAACATAACATAAGGAGAGAATATATAAACAAAAGTCATTGATAGCTAAATGGTCTAAGACTACTTAGCTGTCGCTAAAGTTAAGCAATACTAAGTAAGAGCATTTATATGATGGGAGACTGCCAGTGTTGTCAAATAAACATAATCATACTTTGTTAATACTTGAGAGAGAGATGCACCATACGATACTCTAAATATCCGTGGAGGTTCTGTAGATATATGAGTTTATGCCATGTTGGGACAATATCTACTTACCCCTCAATAATGGCTCTTGTTTGTTAATTATAGGGGGTGTGACTATTGCACCCGTAGACAATAGAATTTTCATTAGTAAATGGAGACGAGATTGGTTTAGCGTTTCCATGGAAACAACTGATATGGCTTGATAGTTAGCAAATAAATGAAGCAATGTGAAAACTAAGAACAATAGCCATACTAATCTAGTGGGTGTGGTAATGGGTGGAGCCATACAATGACACAATTACCCTGTGTGACTAGCAACCAATGGAGTTAAAATAAGACCTATTATTAGACCAGCAAGATTAACTAATGTCTCCTGTTAATTATTAGTTAATTAAATATTAAATAATACTTAACTAGTATACCTGACTACCATCTTTAGCAGAGACGTCAGCCATATTGTCTCGTCTAGCTTGATGTTGGACTAATGCAGCTCGGGTGGCTCCTCCAGCCACACCCACTATTGCCTGCACAATTAAAGATTAACTGGATCATGTGATCATGGTTACCTTGGTAATACTGGCCATGCACGCAATCAAGAGAAAGATAGAAGGAAATAATGGTGCTAGCAACTCCAAACACAATGCAATATCGTTTAACACATCAGCAACTAATCTGTATACCATATAAGGAAGTCATATGTATTCATACATTATATACCTCCATTTTTTTGCATTGCAGTCTAAATCAGTACTATAACATGACATCATTATTACATCATTATATGACATTATCACTTACCCTCGTAGCCAAGCAAACACAATTCGTCCCACCATTCCTAAACCATCTACATTGTAAAATGAACTTTGACCTCACGTACATGTACATATATACCTTTAAGTATCCATGTAAGTGTGGCTGCTACTGGAGAGGCGGAGCTATCTCCCACGCCCACTCCTTTGAGCATAGCATGGGTTGCTAAAGTACCGGTAATATAAGAACAGAATGCCTATAAAATAATGAGGGTGTGGCTTAATATCTGACCACACCCACTTGGACTGTGTCCCATATTTGGTATTCTAAGTAATCGTCGCTGACACTCTCTGGATAACCTTGAGGGAGGAAAACCTCCTAATTATCAGATTAATTGACATGTAATTAAACAGATCAACCTTTATTATCTTAGAAGTTCTTTGAAAAATACTACCAGTCGTTGTCTGTCTTCTGTCTTTGCTTCTTCTAACAGTATCTCCAACAACTAAATATTTCAGACCTGGTCCATCTTTACCATATCTTTCTGATACCTCCATTGTGTGTGTAATTAAGTGCGGGGGTGTTAAAATGGCTACTCCCAGGTAATGAACAATTGTTTTTTGTTTTCTTCATTGTTCCTTTTTTAGTTTAAAATTTACTGGAGTAACTGTGTCATTTGATGACATGTCTTCCAGTACAACTCAACTCTCACAAATTACACTAACAGCTTCAGAGGTGAAAAGTCTCATTCCTGAGAGACTGGGAATGAGACTAATTATTATTCACTCATTACACAGGTCCAGTTTTCAGATGACCAATCTCAAATACAAACAACTATACCTTTAACAAACATACAAGCTATTCAAGTGAATACAAAGTGGTTGACAAAGTCATATATTGTTGATATTATTAACAGGTGAACCAACCTATATTTGGAGCTAATTTTATTGTTATTGAACACACCAACAATGAAGGTTTTGTTCCATATATAATATATATGATATTATGGTCATATTTCAGGAGAACACTTCAATGCAAAAGTCACTTTCAATAAAGGAGGGGCTACTCAATTTGCACAAGCTTTCTTCAGAAGAACAGAAGGCATGTTTATCTGTCCATTTATCTTTCATTTGTCCATTTGTAGGTCGTGTTGAAGCAGAGTCTTCAAGTTCACAGTCAACAAATGGTATATTTAAAAAATTGTATTATAAAATTTAAAATACAACATTTTTAGTTGATAGTTCAACTCAGGCAAAGGACAAGAAAAATAAATGAAATAATTTTGAACTCAATTTATATTTAAGCAAAAAATTGTGGTACATTAAAAGATGGACCACTCCTATTAATTACACGATATATTAATTAATAAAAATAACTATTTATAACTGTGTCATAAAACACACAAATAGAAAATACTAACATTTACATCCACCACTATTATTTTCTTGTCTAGACGATGTCTTACTAACTTTGATACTAGATGACTCGGTTACATTCTTTTTGGTTCCTCCTAATGTACGAATATCATGAACTGATTTAGCAACATAGGTAATTAACTCGTTGACTTTGTTGCCATTTTTGGCAGAGATAAAAAAAGGATGAGTTATTTTATATTTTTGACAAAATGCTTCAACTGTTTTTGGATCAACTTCATTATCTAAATCTGATTTATTTCCAGCTAATATCCAAATAAGGTCATCAGGTCGCTCATTTTGTTCAATGCATTCCTCAATCCAGTCAGTCAGGCTATCTAATGTATATTGATCTTCCATACTATACATTAAAATGACAACTTGAGCATGACGATAAAAACCAGCTGTGAGTGTACGAAACCGTTCACTACCGCCAGTATCATTTATTTTAAGCTGCAAGAGATAACGATATAGTTATTAGTAATATGGTCTTAACACAAACATATCATGTACAGAAAATACTTTCTATTTCTTAATAATTATCTGTTTTGAGTCATCACACGCTTACACCCACTCATATATTAACAAGAGCACTAGCTAGTCATAATGTATATAAATCTTTACCAGCTATACACCCACACACATATTAACAACAGTATTATCGCGATGTATAATTCTTGCTTCTACCAGCTACAACTCAATAAATAATACTTAGGGTCTAATATTATAACAGATCTTTTTAAAACATACAGAACTTCCTTATAAACTTACCACTATATCGTGTCCATCAACCTTGATAGTTTTAAACATGCTGTCAACACCCATAGTTAGTCTCATATCGTCATTCACAAACTGACCAGTTTGAAGATAGAGGAAAAGTGTAGTCTTACCCACTCCAGCATCTCCCAATAAGATCACTTCGTAATCATGGCGCGTATCAGGACTCGACATGTTCTCATGTATTGCTGTTGACAAGGGCACGCCTATGCTATTTGCTAACATAAATTCCAATTGTTATATATAGTAATTAATTATTAATTAAGAGTACTTTTAAAAAGTAATAATAATAATAATAATAATTATATATTTATTTTTTTTAGTTATTTCGTCCGCAAGGACATTTTCTTGATGTCTCTTGTAGATTTGGTTGAAGTTGAATACGACCATCTAGAGTATTTTTAAATTGTTCAATTATTTTCACAGCAACATCGTCCAAAAGTTCTTTAAGTCCAATTCCACTCTTTGAAGATATTAAATACGTTTTATCGCAACCAAGCTGTTTTCTTTTTTCCTCCATAAAATCTTCCGTAATCTCAGCAAGAAGATCAATTTTTGTCCCAACTAAAGCAAAAAAACATTTTTTACTGTTTATATATTGTTTAGCTTCCTGGACAATTTCGTCAAGATTGTCAAGCGACGATATTTCTTCTACACTGAACATAAACATTACACAAACAGCTCCTTTGAAGAAATTGGACGTCAGAGTACCCACTCTATCTAAACCCATTGTATCGTTAATGGAAAGCTATGCAAAAAATAAAATGTTGAATTTATATTTTTTTCTACTAACCCCTATAAATTCTCCATTAATCTTTCGTGGTTCGTGATGAACATCAAGACCTCGAGATGTTGTGATTTCAGAAGGAAATTGACCAGTTTTGACAGTTACAAAGAAACTGCTTTTACCCACAGCAGGCATCCCAGCAAGACATACTTTATGATAGATTAATCGAGACGGCGGCTGATCAGTACGAGTTAGAGTTGACAAGGACATTATGCTATCAAAAATAGAGCTACTTCCCTTTGTAAACCACACCCCTTAGAAATTAATGCTTAATTATTGCTGATCAAAGATAGTTTCCAATTGATTTAACTGTTAAAATCATGGCTCTTAGCCGTGGACCTACATATAAAGTGGTTTTACTAGGCGAGTTAGGTGTCGGTAAAACTTCCCTGTTTCGACGACTTAAAGATAATACGTTTGATGAATTATCCACTGCAACTGCAGGCATTGATAGCACAACAAAAGTCTTTAAAATTGATGGGGAAAATATTACAGTGAGTTAAAACTAATATTAATATCAAAGATATAGTGTAGGTCTATGTGTATCAGTACTATTGATTAAGCCACGCCCATTTCCCCTCTATAGATGTCGATATGGGATACAGCAGGTGTAGAACGTTTTCGAACACTCACTCGTAACTATTATCGTAATGCTCATGCCGCTGTTTTCATTTACAGTGTCACTGATGTCTCCTCGTTGCATTTTCTCACACAGTGGGAAAAAGACGCACAAAGTTTTGCTCCTAATGCCGTCCGCATGTTGATAGGTAACAAAATTGATTTAGACCCTGAGGTTGACGAATTCACAGCTGAACAATTTTCAAAAATGCATGCTTTTGATAAAGATGCTATGACGTCATGCAAGACTGGTAAGGGTGTCCAAGATGCATTTGAAGCATTGGCCAGATTACTTCATGAAAGAAGTCGCGAGAATAGTACTACTGTGCCAGATAATACGGTAGCATTAGGTGGACCAGGAAGACAAGATGGAGGAGGAGGAGGGGGTAGTAGATGTTGTTAATTTAGTCCACCATTTTCTTTTAAATTTTTCGTGAAATGTTAGTTGTCATGGTAACATGCTAACATGTCATGTGACTAGAAAATTCATATTCACATCCACACTAATTATTATATATTTTGTTAATAATTGATTGAATTGTGTGTTGCCATGGAAACCAATGTCATGTGAACAATTTAATAAAGGAGTCTGCACCAGCTGAAAATAACCAAGGTTGTGTTGGATGAAATGTACATCCCAGTATCCCTATTATTAATAAAAATGATGTAACTTAGGGTCATATGACAATGATATTATCATCACATGAGATACTATTGTTACTTGTCACACAATGTGGTATGGACACATATTCACATGATAATATCACTGATCATGTGACAATTACATAGTAATCATGTGACAATAATCTAATTGTCATGTGATGATAATTAGCAGTCATGTGAAAGTCATATGTTAGTCATGTGACTCACCTAAAGTATCAACAGTGGAATGACCTCGTAATACTTTCACAGGCACAATCAGAGGATTCTGCATCAAATCACTATAAATTTACATTCCATTATAACACATATGCTATATATATTGAGTTAATATACCTATAGACCATTCCATGACATATAATAACTGTACCATCATCACTACAAGAAGCAAATAAGGGGTAACTCCTATGATAACAGACTTGACGAATAGCTTTACGATGATGTCTATAAATTATAGTGCATAAAATATTAACAAAATATAATATACCTTAACATTTTGTAAGGTCGTACTGACAAGTCCATATCAAACCAACATAATTTTTTATCATAACTACCAATAATTAAATTATCACCTGTAATATAACCAGTAATTATATGAGTAGGCGATGGCGTAATGATGGGTGGAGTCTTTATTACCTTGAGGATGAATAGCGATACTTGAAATCCATTTTACACCAGTAATTAATTTTTTACTTATTTCCTGTTTTATTAAGTTATATATTCTGACATAAGTCTGAGTCTAATGGAATGGAAATGAGGCTAGCATCATTAATAATAAAACTTACTGCTACAAAAAATAATGGTTGTATTGGATGAAATAAAACCTTTTGTACGAGTCCTTTCAAAGACTTAAAAGGATTCTGAAAATCATTAATATTTTGAGAGTAATATGACAAAAATTGACTGACTTGCGATCTTCTCTTTGATAATTGGTGTATATAAACAGCACTGGTACCACCTAATTAGTGGGTGTGGCTTATTATCAGAGTTTTATTACTAACCTCCTTCAATAACTGAGGCAAAATAGTCGCCTTTAAAATGCCAAGTGACTTGACGTACATTCTAGGGGAGGGAGAGAGAGGGACATGTGCTTTATCTTATCATATACATACTTTATCATGCTGAATATATAGTCTATATCCTTGTTGATATTCCTCTGTTGTGTAGTCCCTCCATTCCACAGGACTCTCCTCATTACCTTCTTCCTCTCCAGTAGATGCAAGGGCAGAATCTGTTGCCATGACAACTAAACGATCTCCAAGTCCATGATTAATAATGACGACAGACTGTTCACTATGTTGACAGCAAGGGGTTAAAATAATATCGACTTAGTCTTACAGTGTTAAAGAGAGTAGTGACATTGTAGTATTAGGACAGAACTCCAGTGAGGATGGCTTCCCATAAAGAGGTATTGTTCTAACACAGCGACCAGTCTCCACTTCCCATAGTCTTAATGTTAGATCATCAGAGGCTAAAATTATAGATAGATGCATACACAAATGGATGGATACATGAGTTAATGGACAAATAAATTATTAATGGATGAATGAATGGAGAGAGATATATACAAGATTATTATGGTACCTGATGCTAGCCATTGTCCTTCAGATTCCACAGCTATGCATTTTACCATATCAGTATGTCCTTTATAGAGCTATAACAATATAATACATTATAATGACTATTGTCTATAATAATATAATACATTATAACGACTAGTGTCTATAATAATATAATACATTATAATGACTAGTGTCTGTAATAATATAATACATTATAATGACTAGTGTCTGTAATAATATAATACATTATAATGACTAGTGTCTATAATAATATAATACATTATAATGACTATTGTCTATAATAATATAATACATTATAACAACTAGTGTCTATAATAATATAATACATTATAATGACTAGTGTCTGTAATAATATAATACATTATAATGACTAGTAATAATATAATACATTATAATGATTAGTGTCTATAATAATATAATACATTATAATGACTAGTGTCTGTAATAATATAATACATTATAATGACTAGTGTCTATAATAATATAATACATTATAATGACTAGTGTCTGTAATAATATAATACATTATAATGACTAGTAATAATATAATACATTATAATGACTAGTGTCTATAATAATATAATACATTATAATGACTAGTGTCTGTAATAATATAATACATTATAATGACTAGTGTCTATAATAATATAATACATTATAATGACTAGTGTCTGTAATAATATAATACATTATAATGACTAGTGTCTGTAATAATATAATACATTATAATGACTAGTGTCTATAATAATATAATACATTATAATGACTAGTGTCTATAATAATATAATACATTATAATGACTAGTGTCTATAATAATATAATACATTATAATGACTATTGTCTATAATAATATAATACATTATAATGACTATTGTCTATAATAATATAATACATTATAATGACTAGTGTCTATAATAATATAATACATTATAATGACTATTGTCTATAATAATATAATACATTATAATGACTATTGTCTATAATAATATAATACATTATAATGACTATTGTCTATAATAATATAATACATTATAATGACTAGTGTTTATAATAATATAATACATTATAATGACTATTGTCTATAATAATATAATACATTATAATGACTATTGTCTATAATAATATAATACATTATAATGACTAGTGTCTATAATAATATAATACATTATAATGACTATTGTCTATAATAATATAATACATTATATTGACTAGTGTCTATAATAATATAATACATTATAATGACTAGTGTCTATAATAATATAATACATTATAATGACTATTGTCTATAATAATATAATACATTATAATGACTAGTGTCTATAATAATATAATACATTATAATGACTATTGTCTGTAATAATATAATACATTATAATGACTAGTACATTACTGACTATTGACTCAGTAGATGGGAATGGTTGAAGATCTCGTGGTTTGGGAAGTTTAGGTAACAATGCTTCTGGCTCAACTTGAATCTAATAAATCACATGATATTTATTATTGTGTAATGTATGGTCATGTGATTAACACATGACATGTGTCTCCACTCACTCTCATTCTTGTTTGTCGAGGACAGAGATATAAATCTAAACAGCGATCAAATCTCTCTCTGATAAAATTATGATAAGCCGGCACCATATGGAATGCTGGATATCTGAGTGATAGAAGGGTTAAAAATGAATCACACCCATAGCACTTACTTGGTAGGTATGAAAGGTCGTCGTTCCTTGGGTTTAGTCTCCTCCCATTCTGTCCGCTATAATTTAAATTATTTATATTTATTACTTATAATAGACCACACCCACTTCTTCCTCTGTTGGTAGATATTCAGGTGGAGGGTTATATGATTCTCCATGTCCTGGTAATCTCATTTTGGGAGCTGGAATATATTGATGAGGTCGTAACTTTTCAGTCTGAAAAAAGAGAGCAAGAAGAGATGAAGTAAAGGAGAAGAGTTCTTACTTCTTGATCATTCCACAACATGTACAATCTGGGTTTTTCTGGTTTCTTAATTGGTTTAATTTTCCCACTCTTAATTCCACGTACAAGTTTAACAATCTTTTTTCTCTCCCACAGCGAGGGAAGAAAACGTCTCTTTGGTTCAGGTCTGTTAGTCACTGGATGTATCATCTTTTCATGAGAATACAAATCCTCATATGGCTAGCAATACAGGTCATAATGATAGAGAGTGAAGGTATTCTTACAGCATAAGGATCAATGGTAGTTTCTGGATAATGTGACTGTTGTATCTTTTCAATAAGATCCAAGTCTTCATCCGTTAATACTATCTCTTTCCCCGTTGTTTTGTCATGCACAGTTCTCCTATAAAACTGTCAGTAACAACTCAAATACAACTATATTGTACCAATAGTTAGGGTCGTCCATCTTCCTAAGGAACTCATCAAGCTAAAAACAGAGAAATAGTTTACAATATTGCAATGTTTCAATTTTACTTGATCTCCCTGTAGTGGTTTCATTATCTTCTTTCCATCTAAGTTGTATCCTAAATGTGGGTAATCATCATACCACTCTAATGGGATGTTACCCACTGTATTGCGTAACTCCTAATAATTAAAATAAATGCCCCTATTATTATTAGCAATAATTACCTCCTCATCTGATGTATCTGTATAATCAACGTCTTCCCATGGATCTCTCCCATTGTCTTCATCATTGGAACCCTCCCACTCCTCATTAAGATTTTCCTCTACCTCCTCCTCATTAAAAGGTTCATAATTAGGGTCTTCCTCCTCCTTATTAAGACCTTTATCATTAGGGTCCTCTTCTGCATCCTCTTCATCAGAATTTTCATCAAAACTTTCATTAGTAGCATCTTCCTCCTCACTATTTGATATAATTTTAAAGTCCGTTTCATTCTCAGAGTTCTATAGTTAATGACAATAGTACAAAGGATAAAAGATTTACTTACAGACTCCTCCCACTCTAACAAGTCATCCTCACTATGCAACTCCTCATCTTTGCTGTCCAAAACGACACCATTCTATATAACCATAGTAACCATTATTATATCATGTGACATATCACATGACTAGAAATTTAACCTGTAAATGAAAGTCAGTCTTAGCTAGAACCACTCCACCACTAGGTCTCTTGGCCATGCTAAACACACACTACAAAACACGTGGTTACTACAACTCCGTATACTGACGTATACGGAAACATTCTAAACTTTGGATAGAAATGTAATGAGATAAAAAACTGCACTCCGTATACTATCATTATAGAGCCACGCCCTCTTGATGCACCTCATATGGACGACAAGGTCGAGTCTGTAGCAGCAGACACAACCAGCTCTGAAACACCAATTCCTTCCTATCTCCCGCCTCTTCCCCCTCGTGCAAGCTACATTTCTCTCCCTCCAACAGGACATTTTTCTCCAGCACTATCAGAAGGATCTACGACTCCAAAACTTAAACCAATTGGAACAGTTCATCCTTTTAAAGATACTATTGAAACAGATCCATCAAAACTGACTCTTAAGGAACTTCCTCCTCCCCAAGATCCATTAAGTAAAGGGGTGGAGTCTTTAAGTGGACCCGTTGACTCCACCTCTCTCTCCATCAAAACTTCCGGCAGTAGTAGTGAATTGACTCCACCCACTTCATCATCATACAAGGAAACGGAAGAAAAACTTAGCGTATATGACCCTCCTCTACCTGGTGGGAAATGCTGGCATATTTTTATATCACATAGCACATATGATCAACAATGGGTACATGAGTCACTCATTATGCCATTAAAAAATGAACCTGATCGGAAAGTAACAGCAAGTTACCATTTTATGCCGGACGCTTCTTGTTATGATGATGAACAAATAAAGAAAGCCATGAGAGAGAGCTGTGTCATCATTATTAGTTTGAGCCCAAAATATATCAATAGTTCAAGGTAGGAATGGATGCATGTATGAATGTACATTGTTGTAACAATAGATGCATATATGGACAGAATGGACACATTTTTTTTCACACTCTTCAGGTGTAATCGTGAGGCTAAGTTAGCCGTCCAACTCTCATCAGATAAGAAATGTGATGTTATTGTAGTGGCTGTTGGAACATGTTCTAGACCTCCTGATCTCAAACGATACCTTTATCTTGATTTTATCGACCGAACCAAGAGATCTAATGTCTGGAATAAACTTGAAGAAACCTTAGGTAAATTGAGATATATTTTATAATGGATACATGTCCTAGCAATAATGGACACATAGTTGCTTTTCTATTCTTATAGAGAAATCTATATCAGAACAAAGAGGTAAATATGTCTGTGGAAGCAGTCCATTATCTGAGAAATCATCTCTAATGTTACATGACATCAGACAAGTTGGTAGTCAAGATGAATTTGATCTTGACCCTACCTACCAGTATGGTCTAGCACATGCCTTTGAAACAATGTGTGAGAGAAAGATTAGTGAAGGAGATAGTGAATGTGAGGGTGGAGATGAGGGTGCTATTGGAAAGGAAATAAGAAGTGAGGGTGGAGACGAACTGGAAAGTGAGGGTGGAGGTGAACTAGGGAGTGAGGGTGGAAGGGAAACAAGAAGTGAGAGCGAAGATAGAAGTGAGGGTGGAGGTGAAAATGATGCAGAAGACAGCGGAGGTGACAAGAGTAGAGAAGATATTGAAAGGAAAAGAACGAGATTAAAGGAGACACCTGAAGAAGGTGAAGTTAGTGATTCTAGTGATACAGACAGCGAAGTAAGTAAATGACTATGGCAGCCATTGTCAAGTCATTTTATAGTTGAAGAATAAAAAACCAAAACTACTTAGCGAGGATGATGATGAGGGTGTGGTCAGCTCAGATAACGAGGTATTTAAGTGTCAATTTTGATATGATAATGGTGCAAAATTTTGAACATCCATAGACTCTTGAACAAAGTGAAAAGATTCAGAAATTTTACAACAAGTTAGCAGAACCAGGAGCAGACAACAGAAACGAGGTCACCATAGCAACATACTATATATGGTCATCTCCTGTCCTTATACTATAGAGTCCCATATTACATATGAGAAGTTTTAATAATTGGGTGAAAAGCGTTTTAATACGAAGCTATCTTGGTCCGTCCTCAACAGTGTTAGATTTATGTTGTGGTAAAGGTGGAGATCTTAATAAATGGAAAGAAGGACGCATAAAATATTTAGTATGTGCAGGTAAAAAGACCAATGACATAACGTAATGATGACATGATTGTTATCTTAGATATATCGGACGCTTCTATTGAGCAATGTAAAGAGCGTTATACAAGTAATAGAATGACTAAAAGATATGGTAAACCTCCTTTTGAAGCTGAATTTATCACAGCAGATTGTTGTCAGGTACAATGATAAATCATAAATAAATTTATGTAAATTAATGTTTAATTTTTTTTTTTAATTTTAGACACGTTTACGAGACGTTTATGAAAATCCTGCGAGGCGTTTTAATATGACCAGCTGTCAATTTTCATTGCATTATTCATTTGAATCTTATGATAAAGCTCACATGATGTTACAAAATGCTTGTGAAAACTTAAAGCCTGGAGCTTATTTTATTGGAACAACTGTAGATTCCTATGAATTGATGTAAGAATATCTCAGACAATGCTTCAAAATTCAAATTTGTTATTTTAGACGTCGTTTACGTATGTATGGTTATCAAAATGATGAGGGTCATTGGACTATTGGTAATGACATATATTCTGTGACTCTTGAATTTAGTCCGCATGATCAATTACCATTGTTTGGATGTAAATATCATTTTCAACTTGCTGGTGTTGTTAACTTACCTGAATTTGTCGTACATTATCCACTCCTTGTAGAGTAAGTAGTGTATCCATTTATCCATCTATCTATCCATTTATCCATCTATCTGTCCATCTATCTATCCATTTATTCATCTATCTGTCCATTTATCTATCTATCTGTCCATTTATCCATCTATCTGTCCATTTATTCATCTATCTATCCATGTATCCATCTATCTGTCCATTTATCCATCTATCTATCCATGTATCCATCTATCTGTCCATTTATCCATCTATTTGTCCATATATCCATCTATCTATCCATTTATCCATCTATCTGTCCATTTATTCATCTATCCATTTCTTTCTAGAATGCTCAAAGAATTTGATATGGAGGAAGTAGCTCATCAAAATTTTTATGATTTTTTCTCAGAGCACAAATTTAACCCTGAAGATGCACATTTACTCTTTAGAATGAAGGCATTCGACAAAGACGTAAGTTGCCATGACAACAAGGATGGTGGTTAAATACCTTGTTATTTTTAGGGATCAATTTCAACATTAGAATGGGAAGCTATTGGACTTTACTTAATATTTGTTTTTCAAAAGAGATGACCACACCCATTCATTATTACAAACTAATAGTACTGTTAATACCTTCGACCACCTCTGCCACGCCCTCTTCCCCTTCTTCCTCTCCCCCTCCCCCTCCCTCTCCCTCGTCCTCGGTGATAATGGGAGTGCCCCCTAGATTCCGGATATTTAACAAGAGAATTCAATAACGTATCACACTGGTAACATCCGGTATGTTTAGTAGCTCCACCTACTAATGGAGTCTCCGTCTGTAATGACATCATAGGTAATATAACTATTAATAACTAGTCACATGATCTTACTTTTTTGAAATCAACAATTAATTTAAATGCTCCACAGTCACACTCTTCATCAGTTCTTTCAATATTATGTGCTCCATCAAAAAAATGAATAACTACAGGACATCTATAAATAATAATTAACTTATTAATAAACTAGATAATAAGAGGGGCTCCACTCACTTCAAATTATTGCAGTACATTTTCCATTTGGGACCAGACGAGGGGTCAAGGAGAAGTACACCTGTGTCACATGTGATACAATGATCAATAGTTAATTGATCTCGTCCTTGAGGACAACAATTGTGAGGACAAAAGGAACAAGGCATTGTTTTGGGTGTGTCAGGGAATGGAGGATTATTATAACAATATGGACAGACAGTGAAAGTCTATGGGGTAGACCCTGTTAATTAATTAATATTAAAAATAGAAATTACTTTTCCATGAGCTCCAGAAAAAACAACAATTTCAAAATTATCTAGGGGACATTTTACTTCCTAAAAATGCAACAAAACAGGTTTTAGAAACCAGTTTATAAACCATTTTTACACACCTTGTATAGTTTTATGGATCCATTTTGAGGTAGACTATAAGTTTCATCACAATGTGTACAATACAAGCGTTGTGGTTTAGCTGGAATATAAGTCATGTAACGATTACATTTACCACATCTATGAGAAATAATTTCTTATGCATGTACTGTTAATTAGAATACTACCTTGACATTGGACGACCAGAACCAGCAACTGATGAAAAAGTGGCTTCAAATAACTCGTTCATACTTGGAATATTATCACGAAAATAACTAAATTTTCGTCTAAAAATGTCTAAAGTGTGATCTAAAACTTGATTATAATCAGCCTGAATGGGTGGAGTCAGTGGGTGGAGTTTATATATCATTATTGGCATACCTTTCCTAATGCTATTAAATTGAGTTGTTCTTCAATAGCTGATCTCATTGTTGGTTGAACTAACTCGGGATCTATCTGTAAAATGGATATATAAAAGAGTAAAATGGATACATAAATGAGCAAATCAATCCATAGAGTAGTATAATGGACATATACGTGAGCATAATGGACATATACATAAGTAAAATGGACATATACATAAGTAAAATGGATATATAAGCATGTACTTTTTGGTATCCATGAACTAGCACTATTCCTAATTGTGTTGGCACTAGTCTCCGCCCACTATCAACATGTACATAATTACGAGTACTTATATTTTCAATATGAACTGGTATACTAGCATCCTATGTAATATGGAGAGAGAGAGAGAGAGAGAGAGAGAGAGAGAGAGAGAGAGAGAGAGAGAGAGAGAGGTGATAACAGTTCTTGCTGATATTAATCACTTACTGTGCCAATTCCATGTTTTTCCATTAAACTAATCAATTCACTCTCCGATAAATAACCAGGGGGTGTGGTCAAATGTTCCGATATACTTAACTATGAAAGAAAATGGTATTAATAATGTAGAGACACACCCACTTGTGTTATATCCCATTTTTGTCCTTTAACAAACTCTATTGAAATATCAGGTCCTTTAGTAATAGATTGCCAAGTCTGGATGGCAGTAAACCCTGGGTCAATTAATCTATTACCCGACCAATGAAATGATTCCCCGCCAAATTTAAAACAAACTTCAGTTTGTTTATATTTACACTCTGGGAAGAGCTGCAGTTGTGTGTGTGTGTGTGTGTGTGAGAGAGAGAGAGATAACACATATATCATATTAATATCATACTGTTGCTAGGTAATGGTTTGTTATTAGAGAGTACACTTTCCATTGTATATCACTTAAATGTTCTCGCGATACATTTTTCAATGGAGTTATTGGAGGGTGATCACCCACGTCCTTACCTCCGCTAAACAGGAAATACCATACATCAAATAGCATATTATAAATTAATATTAACTGTTAATTAATAGGAACTTAATCAACTTCTAATAAGTGGTAATTAATAGGGACTACCAAGTACCTTGATGATTTAATAGATCCAGTTAATAATTTTGATGTAAATTCATGAAATTCATGATTTTTATCCAAGTCAGTGACTACAGATCTAAAATCAAATCCAGTTGGATATTTGGTGGTCTCAGTACGAGGATAACTAATATAGCCCTGGAATGAGACTGAAAACTATGAATATCATTAAAGAGTACTTCAGTATAGAGACGTTCTGCAATATCCATTGTTTGTTTGGGTCCCATATGTAACCGAATAGAACAGGCTCTTAAAAGTTCTACTGTGTGTAGAGCAGGGGGAGGAGCCTTTGAGCGAGATTTCTCACTCACTGACTCAACACTATTGGTAAATTTGAAGCTTAGTTACCATGGCAACACTATTGCACCTTGCTGTCTTTTCATTATGTAATAAAGTGTAGAACAATTGGATTACCTCATGATCAAACAATCGCTCTCTTTCCCAATTTAAGTTCAACGAGATACCAGATAACAGGACCTATTAATACTCTAATTACAAGTAAATAAAATTTTCTTACCTTACAATCCAGTTTCCAATATTTCTCTGGTTTAAACTGTTGTATTTCATCATGACGTTGAACACAGAAACCAAGAGTTGGTGTCTGACATGGACCATATGAAATAACACTGTTATTAAGTCCAGAATATAAAGACTGTGAGAGGGATATAAAGGGCTTGTTAAATGGGTGGAGCTAACTTGAAAGAGTTTAGTTTGAAATCTAGTAAACGAGCACCCAATCCTCAGATCCAGTTCTTGACGAGCATCAACAGACCGAGACTCGTTCCAGTTTGGAAGTATGAGGTTATTAAAAGCTTGAAATATGGCTACATCAGTGATAGCAGAGAATCTAGCACGGAGAACAATCTTTACAAATATGTAATTATAAATCATGTGACACTCACATGAGAGTCATGTGATCTAGGTGGTTTCATTACAGGCTGGACTTCATTAATTACCTATAGAAATAGATGGTGTTTAATGGACGAACGGACAAGAAATGGATGCATACTTCAAAACAGATATTTTCTCCCTCTTTATCACAGTCTAACCACAAAACTAAATAATCCACTCCTCTTCCCTTATAAGGAAATTGAAAATAATAATATATATGCATACATGTATACCTCTTGTCGTAGGAAAGTACGTATCCTCAATGAGGGTACTGCCTCTTTCTTCATTATCTCTGCATCATAAAGCTCCACCTACTAATTATATGATGCGTGTACTTTATTACACTCCATACACGTACCGGATCAGTTGTGTCCCAATTGTTATACTTTGGTTGAAAGTCACATGACATCACATGACCACACACTGATGTCATTTTGATCCTTGCTCCAATAGGGGTACGCCCCCCTAAAAGAGGCAATTTTCCCTCAAATTCATAGACATCACAAGCAGAACAAGATGATTTTCGTCGATGGCATTGTTTGTGAGAGAGTATTTCAGCAATAGACTTAGCCAAAGACGGTTTCTCAGCTACCATTAATACAAGGACCATACTCTACTGCATGTGAAGGAGGTGTGGCTAATAATTTAATCCCCAGAATCAACTTTAAGCTAGTCTATTAAGATGGTTAGGCTAAATATATAATTTCTTTATATTATTAGTCTTTTATTTTCAGCATGGTCGACTTAAAGTACGTACTAGTGCTGAACAAGCTGAAGCAAAGAGAAAAGAAAAAGAGAAGAAAGTGAAGTTGTATCGTGAAATGATGGCATCAATCTTTATTAAGGTATTGTTTTATCACATGATTAATCATGTGATAGGTCATGTGATATCATTACAGCGAGCTGATGGTGATAAGGATGACGATGCTCTTAAAATGACAGAGGATATTTTAAAGGAGAACTCGGACGTTGGTACTTTATGGAGTTATAGACGAGAGATACTTGAAAGTAGACTAGAGACAATGTAAATATTATGTGTCCATTTTACTCAATATGTATCCATTGTAGCTATAAATGTCCATTAATATTTATATGTCCATTTATCCTTTCAGTTCTAAAGAAAATCTAGATTCCTTATGTAACAAAGAGCTATTGTTACTGCAACAATGTCTCCGTGGCAACCCAAAGGCCTATTGTGTCTGGTTACACCGACGTTGGATCATGGAACATTCTCCAACCCCTAACTGGAACAACGAGAAATCTTTGTGTGATCTCTTCTTGAAATATGATGAGAGAAACTGTAAGAGAGTGGGTGCGGTTACCTATGTAATGGGTGTGGCTTTTTTCTAGTTCATTGCTGGGACTATCGTCGTTACGTCATTAAGAAGGCGGGGATAACTCCTAATGAAGAGTTCCAATATTCTACTGATAAAATAGCAACAAATTTTTCTAACTATTCAGCTTGGCATTATCGTAGTAAGCTCCTCCCCTTGCTCCACCCATCATCAACAATGAAAAATGGAATTGAAAATGAAGCATTACTAAAAGGTTGATTTATTTGTCCATTAATTTTTTATGTATCTTTTCACTTTAATTATCTATCCATAATTTTTTTATGCATCCATTTAGAATATGAACTTGTGCAAAATGCTTTTTATACTGATCCTAATGACCAAAGTGCTTGGTTCTATCACAAATGGTTGCTAGGGCGAGGTAATTATTACATCATCCTTATCAACGAGTCATTGTGTATAATATTATAGGAGATAAAAATGTTTCTGTTGGTTGTATATTAGTTCAGAGAGGCCACACCCCTTCAATTTATATCTCATTTAATCAACCAATCAAGGTATGATATCATTATGAGTCTATGATGTCGTTATGATGTCATTTATATTACAGCCTACAAAGGAACATCCAATTGTCATTGCTGTTGGAAATTCCCTTCCGATACATATCACTGAATCTGATTGGCCAAAAGCCATGTGGTCATGTGACCTGTCAGAATGTGTAATACCATATATGGAGGACACCATAGTTAGTGTCAAAAGTGGAGAATGCTCTGTTAAAGTGACTCTATTGGAAGGTATTGTTATTGTTCCTTTAGCAACATTTGTAACACATTAATTAAGAAGGATATAAAGTTGGACTTAAGTAGTTACTATGGTTACTATAGTTGCTATGGTTACTGTAGATGGTGACCATAGTTCATGGATTGGTAATCTGGATGATATATTTCAAGTCCGTCATATGGGTACATCAAGTGATGTCTTATCATCAGAGTTAGCAATGTGTCGAGAATTACTTCAGTTGGAACCTGATAATAAATGTATGTGTTTAAAAGAGGATGACCCTTTATTAATTATTTCTAATTATAGGGTGTTTGTTAACAACTTTACAATTGTTAGAAGCTATTGATCATTGCCAACATCATGAAGAAATATTGGAATTGTTTGAGAAGCTGTTAGTGTGTGATCCTTTAAGACGAGGTTATTATCTTGACCTTAGTAAGTAGATGTAAGCTATTTCAAAATACATGTGTATTTCCTTATAAGGAAGTCGTCATGTGACAGGTATGATTTTGAGACGAGAATTAAATAAAGAGTCTAAACTACTTGATTTATCAAACAAAGTCAGTTCATACTGAAACTGAAAAAATATATTAATTAATTATTAAATTGCAGGGTCTTACTAAATTGGATTATACTCAACACATGCTCTTTTATAGGACAATTAATTTAACTGATAATTGCCTTGCTATTAATTCATTAGGGGGGCTACGAAATTTAAAGAGTATCCAGACCCTCTTATTTGATGGTAATCAGTTAGGGGCAGTTCCCTCAGTAATTAGTGAATTAACTAGTTTAAAATTGTTATCACTCAAATATAATAGTAAGTTTATTAACTAATCAATTTAATTAATTACAGGGTTGTGTCACACCCACTTTAGATATTGAAGAGGTGGAGTCATTAATACATTTAAAATCTTTGTTATTGCTGGAAGAACTTGACCTCTCTCGTAACCCAATGTGTGAATTAGATGAATGGAGGGGTGTGGTCTTGACACACCTACCTACTCTTTCAAAATTAAACAACGTACTAATTGAAACTGAATAAGAGGTGTGGCCATGACAGACCTTATAATATTTTCAAAATTACTCAATGTAAATCTTATTATTAGGAACATTGATAAATAACGAGTATATTAATAACTTAATTAACATAAGTTATTAAAATTACTGATGAGCACACCTCATGCCGCCTGGTCCTTCGTCTCTATCATCCTCTCCATCATATACCTCATTTCTTTCTCCCCCAGCCCCTCTCGTTTCCTCATAATTATGAAGATGAACTACTTCCATTTCATCAGTTATGTCTAAGTCATTAGTTTTTTGAGGAAGTAGAGAATTCAGAGACTAGGAATGGAATGGATAGATAGTTGATAAGTTATTATTAAAATGGATGGATAAAGAATGATGGATGGGCAGGTAAATGGATGAATAAGTTTGTAAATGGACTTACTGCTAATTCATCATCATCATTAATAAAATTATCTTCTGGAAACTGGACATCAAATTTGAAATATAAATTCCCTTTTAATGACGGTCTCTTGTGGTTGGGCATACCCTCGTCAATCAATCCTCTAATAGACCCTATAATCAGATAGATGAATGGACAGACCAACAATTAAATAGCCAAATGGACAGATACTTACCTGGAAAGAGGACTTCTCCAGGAGTACTGTGAATGGCGATCTTCCGATCATCAAGATGATCAAGGACAAATGTAAAACCACACAGAGCATCAACTAATGTAATAGTTTTCTTTATAAACAAATCGACTCCTTTCCTTTCAAAAAGAGGATGGTCTAATTCTTGGATGACTGCAATGACATCACCAGTATCCATGTCAGGCTAAAAGGGGCGGAGACTAGTTATTTACTCAATTAATTAACTTACAGCTTGATCTCCAGCACCTCTGAGTTGGATTTTTTGATTATGAAACATACCGGGAGTAATAGGAACCTGTGATAGTCATGTGATGTCAAATTAATGTCATATGATTGTCATGTGACTTACTTCCATTTTACATTCTTCTTCCAACACTTGCTTCCCTTTGCACTTTTTACAGCGATCTTTTTCCTTAACAAAAGTACCTAAGAGAGAGAGAGAGAGAATATGTCTTCAACAATTACTTCACAAACTATTTACCTGATCCATTACAATCACTGCATTGACCTCTCATTTGTTGAACCATTCCAGGACCCAGCTGGCGATGAGTAACTTGTATCCCTGTCCCACGGCATTTACGACAAGTCACACTGGTTCCTGATTTCGACCCTGATCTAATTAAATATTAAAATTAAAGGGTTTGAAGATGAATTTAATTACCCAGAACATTGCGAGCATAACACTTTCTTTTTAAATTCTAAGTTTTTTGTAGTGCCATTATATAGCTCCTCCAAGGTTACTCTAAAAACAACATATCACATGACAGTCATGTGAGAGTCATGTGACTTACTCTAAAGGAAACATGAGTGGCTCAGGTTTTGATCTTTGCCTCCTATAACCACCTGTTAAATTCAATTGATATGATTATCACATTACATATTGTGACAATACCTCTACCGCCAAAGAGACCTCCTTCAAATATACTTGAAAAGATATCTCCGCCTCCAAAACCACCCCCACCTCCACCAAAAAACACTATTTTAATAATAATTACATTAATAATGATGTCATTATGACTCACTTCCTGGAAATCCATCCATCCCCATGCCTCCCATTCCAGAGTCTCCATCTTTAAAAGCATCCATACCAAATCGATCATACAATTCTCTTTTCTCAGGATCAGATAAGATTTCGTATGCAAATTGAATGGACTTAAACTAATTATAAAAAATAATAATAAATTATCTTTAAATTTTTATTACTTTTTCGTCAGCTTCTTGTCCTGGATTTTTATCAGGATGGTACAGTCTTGCTAAACGATGATATGACTACAAAATAATAATAAAATAAAGAGAAAAATCAAATCTGATCTTACTCTTCTAATATCAGCATCAGAAGCATTTCTGGTGACTTCAAGTATATCGTATAACTCGGTATCAGCCATGATCACGTGATTAAAAAACCTACAGAATATTTATGACAAGTTGAAACGACTCGTTTTTATTGCTACTATGGAGACTTCTAGAACGTAGAGCCTTCCCCTTCACACAGACCACACCCTATACCATGCTATATATCGTTGAGCCACACCCACCAGTCTGCAAGCATGGCTGCAAGGTAATAGAGTGCATATCTATTTTGTAAATGCTTTTCTTTCTTTAGTGCAGAGAGCTGTTATCATATGGGACATGATACTTACAAGGTACCAATGAGGTTGTTTGGCCTCAATAGGGAACATTTGAGGAAACGACTTAAAGATAATGGGAGCATCCCCTCTGGGGCTGTTGTTCTTTTAGAGGGAGGCAAAGAGACTCTGCGGTATTGTTCTGATGTAGCACATGTGTTTCGTCAGGTAAATGGATGGAGTCAGTGAAATTCCTTCTGTATACAACTCCTCCCATTAATTAGGAGTCTTATTTCAATTGGTTATTTGGTTTAAGTGAACCAGATTGTTATGGTGCTTTAGATGTGGACAGTGGGCGTGCCATTATATTTGTGCCACGCCTACCTGACGAGTATGCTGTTTGGATGGGAGAGTAAGTTCTTTTATTGATCCATATTTTGCAATATGTCCATTTTGTTAGTCCATTAAAAGTTTATAAAAAATGAATTTTTATTTTTTCAGAATTTATCCTCCAGAATACTTTAAAAAGAAATATTGTGTAGACTCTGTTTTCTTTGTTGATGAGGTCATCTCTGATAAAAAAATAGATTTTTACTATATCTTATAGATTTCTACAGTACTTGCTGATATGAAGCCCTCTATGTTAATGCTTTTGGTAAGATAGTTTTGTTTTCTGTCTGATGTCTCTCTGTCTCTCTCTTTCACAGAATGGGGTCAATACAGACAGTGGAAGTACTTGCAAAGAGGCGTGGTTTGATGGCATTGGAAGGTAATTAAGTCACTTAACTATCATCTGACTGTCACATGATATTAATTGTTACAGTTTCACTGATGTTATTGATAACAAGCTCTTACATCCTGAAATTATGGAATGGTAAGATATACTGGTTAATAAAACTGGTTTGACTGGTTTAATCATGTGATAGTCGTGTGATCAAAACAGCAATGGAAATACAAGTCCTACGTTACTCAAATGCCATCAGCAGCAAAGCCCATTGTGAGGTAGGGGTGTGGTTAATGGGCGGAGTTTAGCTTGATTATATTAGGTTATGAGTAATATTAAGCCGGGTATGATTGAGTATCAAATGGAGAGTTTATTTCTCCATAGTTGCTATAGTAACGGAGGTTGTCGTCATGTATCCTATACTTGTGTCTGTGGATCGTATGTTAATTTATAGTTTATAATAACTTGTCATTTATATCATAATTAGAGGGAATAACTCATCAGTCCTTCATTATGGACATGCTGGAGCTCCTAATGATCGAGTCATTCAAGATGGAGACATGTGGTAAGTTTAGTATTTCCTTTTCTTTGAGTATTGTCTCTCCTTAAGTCTTTTTGATATGGGCTGTGAGTACTGTTGTTACACCTCTGATATTACCTGCTCCTTTCCTGCTAATGGTAAATTTACTGAAGATCAAAAGTTGATATATAATGCTGTTTATCGTGCTAATCGTGCTGTAATGTCTGCCGTTAAACCTGGTATCAAGTGGGTCGATATGCATTATCTTGCTGAGACTGAGTTATTGACGGCACTGTGTGAAATGGGATTGTTAGTAGGTGACGTTACTGAGATGATGAAAGTCCGTCTTGGAGCTATTTTCATGCCTCATGGTTTGGGACACTTTATGGGATGTGATGTACATGACGTGGGAGGTTACCCTGAGGTGAGTAGCCACACCCATTCAAGTGGGTGGACTTTGTTAATTGCTTTGATTAATAGGGTACAGAGAGAATTGATGAGCCTGGTTTAAAGAGTCTTCGTACTGTCCGTGAACTACAAGAGGGAATGTGTCTAACAATAGAACCTGGTTGCTATTTCATTAATTGTGTGGGTGGATCATATATCCATATATAATACTATATATTAATTGATGAAGTTATACGTCCATTCATTAACTAGTTATGCATCCATTTATCCACGATTTTTTTACAGTTACTAGATAAAGCTCTTCTTGACCCAAAGCAGTCATGTTTCCTCAATAAAGATATGTTAATGAAATTTCGAGGCTTTGGTGGTGTACGAATTGAAGATGATATCATTGTGACATCATCAGGAATGGAGTTATTGACTGATGTCCCACGAACTGTTGAAGAGATTGAAGCATGGATGCAACGAGGAGAAAAACTCTGGGGCAAGAAAAACTAACAATAGATTGAATTAATGTGTAAAATATTGCATTAGGTTTTAACTCTTAGTATACGGATCTCCCCGTTTTATTTGCGTATAAAATTTAAGAATGTTTCCGTTCACGTCCGTATACATCCCACGTGGTACAACACTGGAAGGGTGTATGATGGCGGGAGAGTTAGAGCGTATTTTCTCCCTTCTCCTTAGTCCAGACACTGAGACTATTCGACAAGTAGGTCAGATTTAATATAACCTTGTCATAACTCTTTTATTAGGGGACAGCTGAACTTCAAGCCCTTTACAAGAATCCAATTTTATTAGATGGGCTGTGTCACGTGATACTGAACTCTGAGAACCCTCATGTATGTAATATTATGTATACGTTCAACAACTAATGTCACATGACTTTAGATACGACAATTGTCGGCTGTAGTGTTACGTAAGAAGCTTGTTCAAGTTTGGAGGCAGTTATCGCAGGAATATCGTGAGAGGTAATCCTATTATTAATGCTTTTAATTAATGGTTGTTATGGAAACCTTTTAGTTTGAAGAATGTACTTGTTCAATGTTTGTCCAGTGAAATGCAGTGAGTTGTTTGGTTGCTATGGTAACATGACACATACAACATTTCATTATAGTCACTTAGTTCTCAGAGCTGCTGCTAATTTGGTGAGTTTAGTTTCTTACTCAGACCACTTGGTTTGGGTATGAGACTTAGAATCATTGGTTCCTATTATTAGGTGAGTGTAATTGCTAATTTTGAGTTCACTCATAACCAATGGCCAGAGTTATCTGTATTTATTATGCAAAATTGTCAAAATGATGACCCAATACGACAGGAGGTATGTGAAACCACACCCACTGTTCACATACATTAATTAATTAATAGATTGGTATGCTCGTCTTGAGTTCAGTAATGGAAACAGCTGCTTTCCAAGTAACTCATGTCATAATTACATCATTTATGATGCTCCACCTCTCTAGCTCCACCCACAATATATCCAATTATTAACATTATTTTCATCAGCTTTAAGTAACGAAAGAAGTAAAATGGTACCTTATTATGCACTAAAGTAAGTGGGTGGAGTTCCCATTACCATATTTGGTAATCACTTTAGATCATTAACATCAATGGTAGAATATTTAAAAGAAGACGAAATGGTTAGTAATCGCATGATAATCACATGATTGGTTGTTATTTATTAGCCTCACTTTCGAACTCTCATTCCTAAAGCATTACAGGCCATCAAAGCATTGATATCAGAGGACGAGGTCAGTGACCCCTTCTATTTGATGTGGTCTGTACTTTACTTTGATGTGGCCTATAGAATAAAGCATGTGATGCTATGGAATTATTTGATGAATTGATGGAATGCGATATCAATTTAATTAGTCCATTTATTAGACAATTAGTGGAATTTTGCTTGGAAGTGAGTCACATGACTATCATGTGATCTGACATTATGCATGTATGACTTAGATTGGTAATGACCCTAATCTTGATGAACCTATCCGAGTCAAAGCTTTATCAACACTAGGATTTTTAGCAGAAGTAAAGAAAAAAGTAAGTTATATATATAATTATTATATAATTTAATTGTTTTAAATATTATAGTCTTTGTTAAAGTTAAATTTATTATCATCAATACTTCAAACTATATTGTCTATAATGGCAACTGGACAAAATGACGACTCTGATGACGATGACGATATATTGAGTGACCACACCCATTCTCCTCAAGCTGAAGCCAGTCGGGTACTTATCTACTACCCCTACTTAATAGGATGTATATTAAATTTTAGGTTCTAGATCAACTAGCATTGAATTTACCTTCAGAGAAGATGTTCACTTCAGTGGTAAGTTGTACTTATTACAGGTATTTTTAAAATGTCTCTATAGCTTGGATATATACAACCGTGGCTACAAAACGAGTGCCTTCCTTTACAGAAGAGAGCTGCTCTCAGTGCTGTTGGCGTTATATCTGAAGGCTGTGCTGAATATATTAGGAAAAAGTAATTACAGAAATAATAGCAGGGGCGATTAATTTTATCTCCTTTTTTTTCAATAGTCATTTGTCAAGTTTAGTTCAGTTTATTTATTCTGGATTGGAATATCCTGATCAACAAGTAAAGAATGCTGCATTATTTTCATTGGGCCAGTTCTCGGAGCATTTACAGGTATAATATACTAACTAGTATACTAGAGAATATAACTAGTATACTAGAGAATATAACTAGTATACTAGAGAATATAACTAGTATACTAGAGAATATAACTAGTATAGTTGAGAATATAACTAGTATATTATTGTATATTATCACTACTCTTTGTGTAGCCTGAAATAAGTCAATTCAGTTCAGACTTGTTACCAGCTTTGTTCCAATTTCTTGACCATGCCCTCACATCTAGTGGGTGTGGCGGACCCTCTATCACTCGAACATTTTATGCTGTAGAAATGTTCTGCGAAAATTTAGGCAAGTACAACAAAAAAAGTTATTCACAATTATCTCCATAATAGGTGCCAATCTTCTGCCATATCTTCCAGTATTGATGGACAAGCTGTTTTTATTACTTACAGGAGACTATGTAAATGATGTCATTGTGATGTCATTATGATGTCATATTATATTTAATAGAACTTTAATTGTAAAGAACTGGCCATCAGCTGTATCGGAGCAATAGGTAGTAAGACCATTATATTACAATAATATATTAATGGTGTTTGTAGCTAATGCTGTCGGTGAAGGTTTAGTACCTTATTTTCAGAAGACACTGGAATCTTTAAAAGTAATTTTAGAATTTTCATTTTACTTGTGACTATATGTATAAATAGATGTATCTTGTGTTGCCGTATCAACAAGACATGATTGTACTGCAGGCACAAGCTGTTGGTATGTGATGTTGACTGTGTTAATTATGTGTGTGGGTGTGATCTAGATACACTTGGGACAATGGCTAGAACAATGGGTGTGAGTAATTTTAGACCTATCGCTGAAGAATGTGTGCAACTTGGAATGGTATGAATGAATGGATTATTGAACAGAGGACTGATTTTTTTAATTATTATTTAGTCTCTTATGACCAGTGAAGATCCAGATCTACGGAGATCAGTGTACGTCAGATAGTACAATATATGATCACTATTCACACACACACACACACACACACACACACACACACACACACAGGTATGGTATGCTAGCCTCCGTATCAAAAGTCTTACGTCAAGATATGGTCCAACATCTACCAAAAATTATACCACGAATGATTGAATCTCTTAATTGCGATGAAGGTGTACAAGTCAGTATCTCCCTCTCCTTCACATTTCACACTATCACAGGCTTACTACTCATCTTTTGCTGTCCCATTTCTTGATTTTGATGATGAACCTGGTGATGAATCTATTGACAGCTTAGAAGATGACCAAGATATTGAGGGGTATGGAGTCATAGGTAGTCATGTGATATGTCATGTGACCATACAGATATGCAGTAGAAAATGCATATATTGAAGAAAAAGAGGACACTTGTAATGCAATAGCGGAGATTGCTGAAAATGTTGAGTAAGTTTTTACATATTGAATTTATAATTCATTTTTTATCACAAGCATTCTGTTTCTGCCCTATATTGATGATTGTTTTAAAGAGATTAGAATTCTTGTTGATGTGAGTATGCCCCTGTTAATTGTTTAGTTTATTACTTTAATTTAGCATTCAGCTATATCAGTACGTAAAGCCTCGATAACATCATTAGGCAGATTATGTATTGTGTGGTATCACCCTGTCATTATCGCTGGATATAACGGGGAAGAAAAAAGTTAGTTATTAAAGGGTTAAATAATTTATTATATGTTTTATATAGCATCATTAAATATGCTTATTAATTCGACTTTGAACAACATGTCTGCAAGTGCTCGTACTGATGGTGTCTCTACAGTTGTCTTGGCAACATTAGATAGTATTGAGACTGTTTTGAAAGGGTTAAAAGGACGTGGGTGTGTCCTCGAACATACAGTAGTTGAGAGTTTAGTGGTTACAGTGGAAGATATCCTTAATAATAAGGTAAGTGTGGTCTCTATTTATCAGTATAGAAATTATTTCTTTCTAGGCTCAATGTCAAGAAGACGATGGTGAGGAAACAACATTTGAATTTCAAAACAGTGATGTTGCAGAAATTGATGGCCTGTTATTAGAGACAGCTGGCAGTATTATTGGTCCTTTAGCCACTATGGTGGGCGGAGCTAATATAATGAAGTTATTAAAACCTATTGTTGAGCTTTTAATGAACAAACTGGTAATCAATATTAATAACTATTAATAATTATTAATTATTATTGTTAGACTCATGATAGTTCTGTTGCTACTCGATCATTTGTTATTGGAACATTTGCTGAGGTAAGCTCCTTAATAAGTAGGTTAATTAACTAAAGTTTATCAATTAGATAGTTGATGGGTGTGGCTCTGCTAGTTCAGAGTTGGCTGGTGATCTTTATCCATTGTTCACACTAGGGATGAGTGATAAAAATGATGAAGTTGTTAGTAATAGTGTTTATGGAATGGGAACATTAGCAGCTAATGCCCTTCCTGAAATGGCAAGGTTTGTGATCTCACATGACATCATTTAGTAATATAATAAGATCACATGACATCATATTGCATTGTGATGTCATGATGATGTCATGTGATATTACAAAACAATATTATGATAATACAATGTATGATGTCATAACACATTATGATGTCATCATGTCACATGACAAGGTTATAATGTCATGTGATCTCATCTAGTCAATATCCGGAGATCTTGAGTGCTCTGTTTGGACTAGCCCAAACTCGACATAATGGTCGTCTCATGGACAACATTTGTGCAGCTGTCTGTCGCATGATAACCAGCCAACAAGACAGAGTACCTTTAGAACAAGTAATCATAGATTACTAATGAAGGGGCATACTCATTATATGAGAGTAATATAGTCCATATTAGGCTATAGTTATAATTGAGTTATCTAATGTAGAGTACTATTAACTTATACAATAGGTATTACCAGTGTTACTACAAAATTTACCATTAAAAGAAGATATGGAGGAAAATGAGACAGTTTACAGATGTATGTTCAGTTTACTCAATACAGGCAATATAGCGGTAAGAAATGGGCGAGGTCATTTAATTCAAGTGGGTGTGGTTACATTACTTTTTATTATTAGATCATGAATAACTTGGATCTTGTATTAAAAGCGTTTGCTACAGAATTATCTGGTGATAAATTACCATCAGGTAAATATAATGACAGTATTATACATGTGTTGTTCTTATTAAATGTCTTATCTTTTAGATCTCCGATCTCAAATGATTCAAATACTACATGCTTTGCATATTCAATGTAGTCAACAATTTGAAGCGGCTATTGCTTGTCTTCCTCCTGGCCACACCCAGATATTAGCGGAAACTCTTACATCACAAACTGGATTACCCAATACTAATGACAATGTTTGAGGTAATAAATTGTATATAAACTGAACATATCTTTGTATTAAAATAATAATACCTGCAAATTAAATTTAATCCCTTGACAACTAACATCAGTTATGTTAATAAATCTTTTTGATTTTTCTTTTTTTCTTTTTCATTTTATCATCATGTACTGGTTCTGATCCTGCCTTAAACCACGGCCACAATAGTGTGACCCAGAGCTTATAAAATGCAAATATTGGGATCTATACCAGAAATAAGAATTGTTATCTAATTAACAATACAAAAAGTAATATTGCACTCACTATTAACCATAGAATCCAAATATAATTACTGATAGATGATAAACATTGTAGAATGGAGACAAGTAAAATGACATCCTTAGAGTACCTAAGAGGAAGTCCTCGTAATCTTTGAGTTAATGAGATTAATCTTACTCAGACATCCAGGAATCTTCCAGATCAGCCCCTGCATCAATTACATCACCTTTATCATTAAAACTTGCTTGACTGAGGTATCGTAGCATCCAATGACCACACCCATGATTAAAAACAGCAAATACAACTGCAAACTACATATATTGTACATTTAATAGCATATATATTAACACTTACTATAGATACTAGTGACAGGGTATTGTACCACCATATAAAGAAGATTACATGTGTCAATTGGACTATCTACAAAAGTAATCATTAAATTGATTGGGTCCATTGAGAATTAACATACTGTTGTAATGACTGAAACCTTCAAATAAAACTTCAAAGTAGACTGGTTGTCTTGGTATATTTCCTTTTGACCCTTTCTCCTTTCCTTGGGCTATAAGAAATAAAATTATTTGTAATAAACTCTCTACTCACCATTTTCCTATTTCTAATAAGTGATCACTGCCACACCCTCCTACAACTGAGCGTGCGCAATAGAGTATTACAAGCATGTGTTGCAATCTCTTTGGCTGACATTATAAGAGGTGGTGGTAATTTCGGTGAATAGATAAGAGAGAGAACATGCAGATCTTTGTTCAAGGCCAGCAGCTACACACAGTCAATGTGTGTGAGGAGACAACGGTTGAGGATCTCAAGGAATTCTTGTCTGAGGTATAGGCATTCATTATATTTGGGTATTGTTATTGGTGTGCCCCTGTCATTAGGTTGAGGGTATCCCATCAGATGAACAAGTGATTTCGTTTGGAGGTGTACCACTTGATAACGAACTATGTGTTACGGAAGTGGTACCTATTTTGTCTACAGTTTCTGTCACTGCTAGAATGATTGGAGGTAACTCCTTACATCTTTAGGCCTTTATTTAACCATTTATCCACTCTTAGGTAAAGTCCATGGATCTCTAGCCCGTGCTGGTAAAGTTCGTGGGCAGACCCCTAAGGTAATTACTGTTTAATTACTGTCTAATATTTTTATTATTTTTGGCATTTAAAAGGTTGAGCCACAGGAGAAGAAAAAGAAGAAGACAGGACGTGCCAAGAGACGTCTACAATACAATCGACGATTTGTTAATGTCGTTGCTACATTTGGACGCAAGAAGGGACCTAATTCAAATGCCCCTTAATTATTTGATGTTATAATTGGATTTTATCTGAAGTGTTTCGTATTATGCAAATCCTTAATGATCCAATAAAACGAAACTTACCTAAAAATAATATATATAATAATTAATTGAAAGTTGTTCTAATGTTTAATTACTTTCATAAATAAAATTAATACAAACTACAATAAATAATTAATATTAAATTTTTACTGCTACTATTAATAACAGATTATTGACACTCTAAACGCGTTATTTATAGCATCATTACTAGAAAAGGTACGAAATACCACTATTTCGTACAAGACGCCATTTTGAATGCTTGTTACTAAAAATAGAATCATTCAGTTCTATTTTTATCATTCGCAACAGGTTGGGTGGTCAGTGAATGTAAGCAATTCTTTCTACCGATCAAGGGAGCCCTGAAGATCTGTAACTAGTTAAAGACAACCTCTACAGAGACAAAGAAGGTTAGATAAGTTACTTAATGATATAGTAGTCTATCAAAACGATTTGACTAGAATATCAGCATATAGTAAAGATGATAGTGATATAGTTTATGTGTTATAAATAATAATTTTAAATATTAAGATATTCTTTTGAATATAGTTTTAGTGATTCTTGTGTCTAATCTATAGCACTCTATATGTCTTTGTTAATAGCATAGATATATACTAAGTAGTGTTTAAACCTCATATGTTGTTAATTAGGTAATTGATAATAGGGTCATTATGACACTATCTCATTTCTATTGGTCAAATGTCTTTGTCATATTTTACAAGATGTTATATGACATTTAATATGCTATTGTATTATCAGTTGATATTATGGATGATTTACATATTTTTGTAAAATTACACAACCCAGACCAAAGTTTATACTCTATAGATTATATCATACTTTACTTCCTATTATACCTTCCTCTCTCCTTCTCACTCTGTCTCTCTGTCTCTCTCTCTTTCTGTCTCTCTCTCTGTCTCTCTCTCTCTCTCTCTCTCTGTGTCTCTCTCTCTCTCTGTCTCTCTCTCTCTGTGTCTGTCTGTCTGTCTGTCTGTCTCTCTCTCTCTCTCTCTCTCTCTCTCTCTCTCTCTCTCTCTCTCTTTCTCACTCACTCTCTCTCTCTCTCTCTCACTCTCACTCTCACTCTCAAAGTATATCAATGAAGGAATATAAAGTAGTTGTATTGGGTAGTGGTGGCGTCGGAAAAAGTGCCCTAACTGTAAGATTCGTAGCAGGACAATTTGTGGAAAAATATGACCCCACCATCGAAGACTTTTATAGAAAAGAAATCGACCTAGATGGGTCACCAGCTGTGATTGAAATCTTAGACACAGCAGGCACTGAGCAATTTGCATCAATGCGAGATCTTTATATCAAAAATGGTCAAGGTTTTTTATTGGTATATTCTATCATAAATCAACAATCATTCATTGATATAAAACCGCTAAGAGATCAAATTTTACGAGTTAAAGGTGTTCAAAATGTACCAATGTTGCTTATCGGAAATAAATGTGATTTAGAAGCAGAGAGAGCTGTGTCTAATACGGATGGAGACGTACTAGCTCAATCCTGGAATTGTCCTTTTTTTGAAACATCTGCTAAAACTAAGAAGAACGTTGAAGTAATTTTTGTGGATGTAGTACGAGAGATACTTAAAACAAAGTCAAAAAAAGGTGATGGCGGTTGTTGTACCTTATTATAAGAATTAGAAGAAAATAATTTCTTAACTGTTGGATAAAAAGAAAACAAATCTCTCTATCTTTGTTGCTGTAGTTTTATACATATTGTGTTATTTTGTTGATCTCTTCTCTCTGTTAATTTTCAAAGTCAATTTTTTGTGGTCAGCTAACTCATCCTCTGTTTATCGAACTGCGCATGACATGTTAGTTAATTAACTATTACTTTATTAATATTATTTAATAGTAATTATTTAACAGAAGTTATGATTTTCATGTCAGTTTGTCATTTCTTATTAATACAGCAATTGTATGAGTACGTCTCTTGTAATGGCTATAATAATTATAATCATGTTTTTAAAAGAAATTCTTTGTATTAATAAACTGAAAAATATTTTAGTCTATTTAAATGGGCACATGTTACAGTGACGGTTGTTTCATATCAATGAATATTATTAAAATTATATTATAAATGACTTCAGGTTACTCCCTACCACATAGTATAGCTCCATCAGGCTATGAATATCATTAAAAGTGACTTAGTCACTCCAATATATCTAAAATGCTTAGGTTTACAATCTTTACTGACAGGTAGCCAAAATATTAGCACATATATCAATACCCCTACATTTATAGACATACACTCCTATAACTGTACCCACTAGACCAGACAATACATTGCGTGTTACATACAATAGAATGAGTAATCTCCATACAAAGGAATTACACTTTAAGTGCTAATCAATAAAGAATGTAAACAATTAATAGAATTAAGAGTACATATAGAAACCTAATAAAAACAATGAAGAACTATTAACAAATATAATTAACTCTTAATTACTAGCAATCTCGTTACACACATCACATATATTGGTATTGTTATAATTTTCGTTCATACAATAATAACAAGTCCATTGTTTTTGAGGTACAGATATAATAAAAGGGGGTGTGGTATTGGACGGTTTCACAATTGGACTGGATAATGAATCTGTTTGAATAATACTAGGATGACCACGCTCAGTAATATAGTGTGATGATGAAGGTACTGTATTCAATGCTCCAACATTACTATAGTTGTATTGAGAAGATGGTGTTACCCAATTTGGTACATTCCCACATTTATTACAAGCAGGATTGTTATCATCTCCCTGATTCCACGCTGAACATCTTTGACATACCCAACTGCCATCATTTCTAACACTACCACTATAAGCTGATGCTCCTGTTGAAGTAAATGGTGCTCGTTTCAAGTGTGAACTATCTGCAGAAACTAACACGCTTCTTCCTTGACCAGCTCTCAAACTTTCCTCGTGTATCCTTTGTCGTATTTTTTCTCCTTCTTGTTTCCCACCTCCCCACGTTCTACTAGCTTCAAGACTTCCTGACGATGATTCCATGTGTATTCGCTGTCTAATCATGTCCCCTTCTTGTTTACTTCCTCCCCACGTCTTTCCACTTTCTGAGACTGAAATTCCTTTCTTTAGTTCATACCCTTGATACCTATTTCCACTTTGAGATGGGGATATTCCTTTCATTTGTCCCCATTCTGATGATGGATTTCCTTCCCACATCTTTCTAGTTTCTGAAAGTGAGATTCCTTTCCTGGCATCTTCATCTTCTCGTATTCCCCCTTGTTGGCTGTAAATATCATGTTGTTCATAACAGAGACGAGAAGAATGGCTACTATTTCTACGTGGAGTAGCTATAGGAGGTTTTAGAGACTTTTCAACATCAACTAATACATCAAAACTACCACGTCTTGGTAATACATTCTCAGTACTACCACGTCTAGATATTTCATCTATATCAACATTAACATATTCCCTAATAGTAGGCTCTTTCCTTTGTTTGAATGCTAAGTTGTCTCGACTATTAAGAGGTTGGTTAGTAGGTTGATAGTTGTAAAGCTGGTTATCATATTGGCCACCATATTGCTTGGTAGGCTGACCATCATGTTGATCAGTACCATACTGGTTGCTAGGATACTGATTAGGAGGTTGGGTTGAATAATAAACTGAATCACTCATAGAACTGTCAACACTAAGACCCTTTTGAAGTAAAGGTACTCTATCTTGTCTTGATAGAGGTGATGATGTTCGTTCATTATTAGGGGTGTCTTCCTCACCAATTTTAAACATAGGAGATGAGTCTGATTGTTTAAAAGGTTGATATAAGTTACGTGTGAAAGAGGTTTGACCCCAAGATGTATTACTAGCAATACTTGAAGAGGAGGAGGAGTGACGACGCAACATTAAAGCAGGTGAAGGCGTTTCAAAACTATTTTCTCTTTTTGGTAGTCGAGTCATATTATCAGTAGGATATGATGCACTCTTGATTTGTGTAGGAGAGACAACCTCCTCTCTGTCGAAAGAACTATTAGATGGATATGAAGACCCGATTCCTCTCATCATATTTTGTAACTGGCTTTGTGTCATAATGGGAGGTGGTAATTCCAATGAAGACATGAGTTCAGAGGACATGCTATCTTCTAATTGAGTGCTTCCTGAGAAGCCCCTGTGATAAATATGGTGAGATGAATCAGATAAAAAGGGTTGGTTAGGAGTACTAGTCAATGGAGCTGGTGAATTATAGCCAGCACGAGATGGTGTTAAAGGTCTGTGTTCAATGATTTGAAAGTGATCACTTGATACTGCATGACCACTCATGATAAAATCCAAACATAGATGTTTCATAGATGGACCTAGTTTTCTTCCTAACATAACATGTTTGAATTCAGTAGGAACACCAGTTAATGTACGAGAAAATTTATTGACACGATCTAATAAAAATACTACAACTTTCAGATCTTCATGAAGTATAACAATGTCAGCAACAATTGAATAGAGATCTTGCTGAGAAAATTTGTGGAGAATAAGATCAGATGATCCTTGTAACCTCAAGTATCCCATGAGACCAAGAAATGCTTCTGCTACTTTTAGTTTACGTTGGACATGAAATACGTAATAGGAAGTACTAATCTAGGGGAAAAAAACACATGACCCTTCAATTAATAATTATATTATCTACTATATTAAGTATTGTTATTATTAGTAGTGTTGTTGATATCATGGGATAAAGCTAAGCTGGTAAGTTTTAACCAAATATGGTTTTAAAACTATAATCTTCCCATCAAAGGCTTTAAAATATCTCATAAAAGGAAGAAGCACCTGTGACCATAAAAGGCAGTGGTCCAAGTACACATGTGATGTGTGAATAGTACAACTACATGCGAATAGATTACTTTATCAATACAATAGTCACTTACTTTCACACGTTTGAGTTCAGGTCTATTTGGTGCTAACAATAAATTGATAGGATAACGTAACAAGGCCTTTAATCCTTGTTGCCAGTTCTTGACTTCAGGAATGGCATCAATAAGAGATATTTGGTTACAGAGAGGTAACAATGTAGTGAAGACTTTAGGTTGACCATATCGTGAATCAAAGGTCACTTTCTGAACAAATAATTCCGCTAAATCAAATACATTTTTAGATATTTCTAAATCAGTGAGCTGAAGTTCACTCAATTGAAGAACAGAGACAGAGTCTTTTACAGCAGTTAAGATAGTTTCTCTGTCAGAATGATAATCCATGATAACTACTATAGAATATAGGAGAGTTCAAAGTATTTGTATAGAACTAAAATAAAGTTTATATAAGATCATTTATAGACATCATATGACAGAGCAGGTGATATATACTTGGTCTGGTCGTGACTGGACATACAAGATGATGAGGTCATACCAACTGCCACGTATAAAGAATCTGAGCGCTCCTTTACCGATTGCTCAATCGAATAAAAGTAATGGTGCGATGGCTACTAACGGGGTTTACCCTCCTCCTGCCTCTCCCTCTAATATCCTGTTTATCAGTCACGGCTGTTCACCGTTTGTTGTCTTTACCCGTTGCTATAGCAACATATCATACTGTCGTACTTACGCTACTTTCCTTATTATAATATTCTGTGGTTTTATTTTTTTAGTTTTTGTCCTTGTCTGTTTCTTGCAATAAACTAGACTCATAAATCGTATCATGAATATATAGGAATACATATTTAATTTAGCTGTGACCCAGATGATCAATAAAATATTAATTAACATGCATCAAATTAACATTGAACTTTATTATAAAAAAATAGTTAAAATTCAGTAATAGAAAAGCACACACATATTTAAGTAGTAGATCAGTATTGTCAGTTGGTCTGATCACTTTGAATGCTAGTGTTTTGTCGGTATATATCAAGACGTTCAATTACTTGTTTCATTATTGGACGACTACTGGGATCTTCTTTAATACAAGAGACTATTAAATCATGAAGAGATGGAGATCTTGAACGAACTTGTTGTAACATTTCTTGGAAAATAGGAAGGTCTGCTGGAAAACAACAAGTCATAACTTCACAGAGGAGAACACCATAGCTAAAGACATCCATCTTAGTTGTCTGAGCTTTCTGGACCTTAACTAGACTTGGTACAGACTCAGGAGCACCATATACTAGAGCACCTGCACCACGTGTCTTTGCTTTGCGAGCTTTATTAGCAGAACCAAAGTCAGAGATCTTAGTCTTCCATTTATTAGGATCTTTAGATTCTAGGAGGACATTGGCACTACTCACGTCACGATGTATAATAGGATCAGGTAGACAATGTAAGTAGTTTAGACCTACTGCTACATCACGTATTATAGTCAACATGACAGGTTCACAGGATGGATCAGGGATGAGTTGTTTGGTCTCATAAGCATTACATAATGATGTATCCATAATCTCAGTAATAATCATAGGATTACCAGATGGATCATCTAATACAGCACCAATAAACTGGAGGAGATTAGGATGACGTAACTGAGCCATTGTATTGATCTCACGATGTAATAACTGGAGAGTATCTTCATTAATGATAAGTTCATGCATCTGCTTCACAGCTACTCTCTGTTCTCTAAAGATACCAATCCATATAGCACCCCAAGCTCCTTTACCTAACTTCTCTTTAGTAAGAGTGACCTCTTCATGACTCACTTTCCATGAACTGTAGTCAAGTTGTTCTTTTAATCTCATATTTTCCACTGTTAGACAATCTACCCGATGTTGTAATTCTGACTCAGATTGATCTTTCTCTCTTTGGAGTTGAGTATATGAGGCTTGAAGATCAGTGACCTCTCTTTGAAGATGTTGTTTTTCTTTGTCAAGTTGTTGTATCTGTATCTCAAAGCTATGTTTCTGAATCTTCAGATTTTTTTTTCCTTTTTTTAGTGACTTTTTTTCAAATTGAAGACTATCAATTAAAGTCTGAAGTTGTACATTTTTTTCTTGTAGCTTCGTCTTTTCATTTTCAAACTCCCTCTCTTGTTTTGTTAACTCTACACTATAAATCTCATTACAACCATCACATATATTTGTATTATTATAATTTTCATTCATGCAATAATAACACGTCCAGTGTTGTGCTCCAACTTTAGACGTTAAATATAGTGAACCTTTACATGTTGTAGATGGTCTTGGTGAGATTTTATATAGTGCAGGTGTAGATGGCCTTGGTAATGAGGTTACAGTATGATGTCCACTAGGATACTGAATGCCGGGTTCCATAAGACTGCTTGCACTATGACTCCTTTGTTGCACATGAAATCGATTATTTGTTGATTGAGGAGGTGATGAGTCTACTGTACCATAGGCCTGTATATCCAAAAGACTGTCAATACTGTGACCTTTAAGTAATCCATGATGTGTTGATTGAGATGATGAGTTAAACTGAAGTGAGATTCCTTTCGTGGCTTCTTGAACTACTTCATCTATATCAACATTAACATATTTCCTAATAGTAGGCTCTTTATTTTGTTTGAGTGTTAAGTTGTCTCGACTATTAAGAGGATAGTTGCAAGTATTTGAAAGCTGGTTACCATAGTGACTATCATATTGGTTACTGTAGCGACTATCATATTGGCTACCATATTGGTTGGTAGGCTGGTTATATTGACCGTCATACTGGTAAGTAGCATACCGGTTGCTAGGATATTGACTAGAAGGTTGGGTTGAATAATAAGCTGAATCACTCATAGAACTGCCAACACTAAGACCCTTTTGAAGTAATGGTACTCTACCTTGTCTTGATAGAGGTGGTGATGTTCGTTCATTATAAGGGCTGTCTTCCATACCAATTTTAAACATAGGAGATGATTCTGATTGTTTAAATGGTTGATATAAGTTACGTGTAAAGGAGGTTTGACCCCAAGATGAGCCCGACGAGCCTGATGAACCAGAACTGTCAGAGTGGCGGCGTAACATTGAAGCAGTAAAAGGCGTCTTTTCAAAACTACTTTCTCTTTCTGGTAGTTGCACGGTATTAGGATATGATCCACTCTTAGTTCGTTTTGGGAGGATGACCTCTCTATATAAAGGACTATTATTAGATGGGTATGAAGATTCTCTTCCTCTCATCATAGATTGTAACTGACTTTGCGTCATAATAGGAGGTGGTAACTCAAATGAAGAGGACGGGCTATCATCTAACTGAAGTCCTAATATATCGTAATTTTTACTAGATGGTGTTAAAGTTCTTTGTTCACTGATTTGAGAGTGATCACTTGATACTACATGACCACTCATGATAAAATCCAAACATGGCTGTTTCATAGGTGGACCTAATTTTCTTGCTAACATGACATGTCTGAATTCAGTAGGAACACGAGACCATTTAGAGACATGATCTAATAAAAATAGTATAATTTTTAGATCTTCATGAAGTATAACAATATCAGCAACAATTGAATAAAGATCTTGCTGAGAAAGCTTATGGAGAATAAGATCAGATGATCCTTGTAATCTGAAGTATCCCATGAGATTGAGAAATTCTTCTGCCACTTTCAGCTTACGTTGGACTTGAAACACGTAATAGGAAGTACTAACCTGGGAGAAAATAAATGTACTTATATTTATCAATACAATAGTCACTTACTTTCACACGTTTGAGTTCAGGTCTATTTGGTGCTAACAATAAATTGATAGGATAACGTAACAAGGCCTTTAATCCTTGTTGCCAGTTCTTGACTTCAGGAATAGCATCATTAAGAGATATTTGGTTACAGAGAGGTAGCAATGTAGTGAAGACTTTAGGCTGACCATATCGTGAATCAAAGGTCACATTCTGAACAAATAATTCCGCTAAATCAAATACTTTTTTAGGTATTTCTAAATTAGTGGATTGAAGTTCATTGGATTGAAGAACAGAGATAGAATCTTTTACAGCAGTTAAGATAGTTTCTCTGTTAGGATGATAATCCATGATGACTACTATTGAATTTAAAAGAGTTCAAAGTACTTGTATAAAACTAAAAGAAAGTTTATATAAGATCATTTATAGACATCATATGACAGAGCAGGTGATATATACTTGCTCTGGTCGTGACTGGACAAGATGATGAGATCATACCAACTGCCACGTATAGCTATTGTTGAGGGTTTCTCTACGAGACTAGGTTTCTAATTGCTTAATCGAAAGTAATAGCCACTATGGCGTGAGGGGCACTATCCTGTACTCTCCCCCTATGATGCTAATATCCTGTTTCAGAGGATAAGGAGGGGCTGGCTATGCATGACATGGGAGAGTATACGGAAAACATTTCCCATTACATTTCTGTACAAATTTTAGAACGTTTCCGTATAACTCCGTATTCCTAGACCAGGTTGTTATGGTAACTAATACACAAGTAGCGAGCATTGCACTTACTATAGAACTCGAAAATGGTAAGAAGATTTGATAAGATATTGTTTATATATTCTCTAATAGCCTAAAGGAAAAGGAAAAGGAAAAGGGAAAGGAAAAGGGAAAGGGAAGGGAAAAGGGAAAGGAAAAGCTAAGGCTACTGCTATCATTGATGGCATCTCAACAGAAGATATGACTAAAGAACAGGTATTGTCTATAGTATATTATTGTATTAATGTAATACTATTTATTGTACTACCTTTAATATTGATATAGCTTGAGGAACATTGTGTGAGATTACGAGATGAAGTAGATCGTGAGAGAGATGAGCGCAACTTCTTCCAACTTGAAAGAGACAAAGTCAGCAATATGATCTGTTAATATTAACTTATTCACATCACATTAGGTGAATACATTCTGGGATATCACTAAGAGACAGTTAGAAGAGGCTCAAGCAACAATCAGAAACAAAGAGAGAGAAATTGAAGATGCTGAAGAGAGACATCAAGTGGAAATTAAAGTGAGTAAATAGAGTTAACCCCTTTTATTATTATCATTATTAATTGCAGGTATACAAGCAAAAAGTGAAGCATTTATTGTACGAACATCAAAACAATATTACTGAATTAAAGAGAGATGGTCAGTAATTCATTTATCTTCTATCCATCCATCTATCCATTATAGGTAGCGTGGCTGTGACATTGGAACAAAGCAAGCACAGAGAGCAAGAATCTGAACTACAGACAGAGAAAAGATCTTTAAAAGTAGAACTCAAAGAGCTGGAACTTGCTCACCAAGAAACAGTGAAGGCTTTAAAGAAAGTAAGCAGTTACTTGCTATATATCTCCTATTGGTTGTTATTAGGAACATGATCAAGCTATTACTGTGATGAAAGAACAGTTTGAGCAAAGATCTTCAGATTTGGAAGCTAAATATGATCGTAAAATGTCAGCTTTGAGGGATGAACTAGAACTGCGTAGAAAAACAGAAGTTCATGAAGTGGAAGAAGTAATCCGTCTGTTGGCCTCGTCTGTTCAATTTATTCTCTCTCTCTTAAATAGCGTAAAAATGCTCAGATCAATCAACTAATGAAGAATCATGAGAAAGCATTCAGTGATATTAAGAACTATTACAATGATATTACATTAAACAATCTTGCTCTCATCAATTCCCTTAAAGTAAGTAACAGAGGGTCCCAGTTAATGTCATACACAGAATAGGAACAAGTAGAGACAATGAAGAAAGATCAAGAAAGATTGGAGAAACAGCTTTCAGAGACACAAGCAGAGAAGAGAAGACTGCAGGAACCATTACAGAAGGTCACAGATATCCTAACAGTCTTAAGAAATAAAGTTCAATATTTTATTGTATAGGCACGAGAAGAGTTGCTTGAATTACAGAAGAAATTGTCAAGTTATGAGCGTGACAAAGTCTCTCTTCAAGCAAGTTCATAAAGCGTCTAGTGTACTAATATTATATCTCATATTCTATTATAGAATGCTAAGGCTCAATTAAAAGTCCAAGGATCTGAACTGAAGAGTCTACGTTGGGAGCATGAAGTGTTAGGACAGAGATTTACACAGGTATACTGGATAAAGAACTGTTGTTGTCTCCATTAATTCTCTATTAAGGTGTGTGTTTAGATACATTATTTTTATGCTGTGTTTTAGATTCAAAAAGAACGGGATGAACTATACAGTCGTTTTGTATCAGCCATTCATGAAGTGCAACAAAAAAGTGGATTCAAAAATTTACTTCTTGAAAAGAAGCTCACAGCACTAGCAGATACTTTAGAAAAGAAGGTAAAGATAACTAATTATTAATGTATTTAATATATTATTACAGGAGGCTCAATTGAATGAGGTGCTAGCTGCTTCCAATCTTGATCCATCAGCATTGACTATGGTGACTAGAAAACTTGAGGTACAAGGTTTCACACAGCATCCTCAAAACATACTCTTTTTCTCTCCCTCTTCCTATTTCTCAGGATGTCTTGGACTCCAAAAATGGTGCTATTCGTGACCTACAATATGAACTAGCTCGAGTTTGCAAGGTACATTTACAAATTTAAGACACTATTATTGTTAATATTATTATGTAAAGGCTCATAATGATCTTATCAAAACCTATGAAGCTAAACTCTCAAGTTTTGGAGTCCCTGTTGAAGAGTTGGGTTTCAAGCCTCTGCAAAGTACAGTGGCTGGTCAAACTTTGGGCCAAGGACCAGCTGGTCTGGTAGCATCACCTTCATAAGAGAACATCCCTGTAATATATTGTTAATGACTGTGGAGTGTATTTTGTTATTAAAATGCTAAGTATTATTATTAATTCCATTTCATATTAAAGTGTGGTTTTCTTTGCAGGCTACTTAGACATTTTCCTCTTAAACCTTAAATTTGCATGGATGGGCCAGCCTAACATTTTATATTCACATTTTAAGACCGACCAGTTCTATTGACATTTCGTCCAAGTAATTTAAATAGATTTTTTAAAACAAAAATATATAAATAGATTATGAAAAGAAAAACAAAAAAAAACCCTTGTGTGTTGCCCAAACGATTCCTACTCGCTCACCCACTCAGGCTTCCACTTAGGCTCCAGGATTCCCTGCTATTGCTAGCTGGGACCGCCACCTGGCTTGGTAACCCTCGTCTTCGCGAGGTAATCCTGGCTGGAGCGTCGCCCTAACTTAAAACCAGCCGTACGGGATTCCAGCTCTTAGGGAATTTCGCATTCAGGAACCGGGAACCACAAATACACCAGCCTCATCTCGTTTAAAGGGAGACTACCAGCCCTATCCTAGTCGGCCTTTCGGATACTCCGTAGAGTATGCTGGTAACCATCTCAGAGGTCTGATGCATTGCAGAACGCTGGCCCACAACACACTGGCACTCATGACTGTTTCAGTTTCTTTTTATATGTACGTCAGATTTTCTCTTCATGCTCTTGTGGGGCGCGTCGATCAGCGCTATGAATCTCATTAACGGCTGTTATGACTCGATGGAGTAAGAATGAACTAAAACTATATTTTAAAGGTCAGGAATAAAACTAGTCTTATTTAAACAAACTAGAACAATACTAATCCTATTAATTTTTTATCATTCTTATATTAAGCCACTCACAATTCAAATTACATGTTTACACTATATCAAATGCTAAGCTATTACATTCAAAATAGTTTAAAAAGGACACATTTTAAACATCATCTAACTTCTACTTTTTTTATGAAGTTAGTTATATAGGTCCTTGTTAAGTAATGTTATTATTACTGCTCAAAAATATTGCGTTTCATATTTAAAAATCTTTATATAATGTCCTTTGTTCTACTAATAAATGTACATGTAAATTAATGAACCTGTTTAGTTTTTTTAAAGACTTTAACATCATTTCTGAACGCAAACAATTACTCTACTTAACAAGGACCTATATAGCTAACTTCATAAAAAATTTGAAGTGATTTCGCTACCTATCATCTTAAGCCATTTTTAGCTCAATACCAATGGACCAAAAGGTTAAAAATTGAGAATTTAGTTCATTTCACCAAATCAGTTAAAATTTTTTGTGGAGTTAGCTACAGAGGTTCTTGTTAAGTGACATTAGTATTACTGCTCTAAAATGTTGTGTTTCATATTTAAAAATATTTATATAATGTCCTTTGTTCTACTAGTAAATGTACATGGAAATTAATGGATCTTTTTAGTTTTTTTTTTTACAGACTTTAACAACAGTTCTGAACACAAACAATTACTTTACTTAACAAGGACCTATATAGCTAACTTCATAAAAAATTTGAAGTGATTTTGCTGCCTCTCATCTTAGGCTATTTTTAGCTTAATACCATGGACCAAACGTTAAAAATTGAGAATTTGGTCAACATCACCAAATTACTTGAAAAGTTTTGTGGAGTTAGCTATATAGGTCCTTGTTAAGTGACAATAGTATTACTGCTCTAATATGTTACCAAAATGTTACTACATACACAAATGTACCTTTACTGTATACACAAATGTACCTTTACTGCATACACAAATGTACCTTTACTGTATACACAAATGTACCTTTACTGTATACACAAATGTACCTTTACTGCATACACAAATGTACCTTTACTGTATACACAAATGTACCTTTACTGTATACACAAATGTACCTTTACTGTATACACAAATGTACCTTTACTGTACCAATATAATATACTGGCTGATCCAAAAATACCTTCTACAATGTTGCAGCAAAACAAGTATAAAAATAATGTTAAAAAAACTAATACAGCAATAAATATGATGCAATAATTACTCAATTGTCATAAAACAAACTCTTGAATTTCAAGATGTACTATATTATCTTCAAGTATGGAGTCTCTATTGTTGGGCACAGAGTTTCTATCTTCAGATACAGAGTCCCCACACCTCAGATTGTTCAAAATTAGTGATGGATGTACATATCTTTGCATTGGGAGAAAGCAACTTTCATTAATTCATCAAACCTAATTTGCTTACTGATCAACTTTTCCACCATAAAGATCTCGCAATGATCTACCCTCTTTTGTTAATGGTCCTGAGAAAACAAACTTCCTAACTTCATCAGCAGTAGCACTTTCCTCCTTATACAAAAAAACATCAAAAAGTAAATTGCTATGTATAGAATGGAGTAATTTTAAAATGTTTTAAAGTTCATTCCTAAATAACTTTACCTTTGATGAATTTTCATAAATTTTGATAATCAGAGAAGTGAACAAGTTGAGGACAGCATATATGAATAACACTACAAAGATATAGATGAAAATTTGACCAAATACATAGACTCCAATATCATATGTGTTGTCAAAGGAACGAAGCATTGGATAGATCTCATCACCATTACTTAGAACAAATAAACTTTGTAATGTTTTAGAAAAATCACTGAACTAGAAAATAAATGAGATATATTTTTGTAACATTAAAGTATCCATTCATCTATTCATCCATTCATTTATCTGATTATGCATCTATCTACATATCCATTCATCCATTTATTTATCCATTCTTATGTACTAACCCTCTCATTATAAGGAGCAAATATCACTGAACCATAAATAGCAAAGGAGATAAACAAAATGAAAGTGCATAACATAAATTTGACCACCTCAGGGAATGCAAGTCTCATAGTACGAGTCAATACCTATATCAATGAATATTATTATAAACACTAATTACATATATACATTAAATGACTTAAACATCAATGAATATCATTATAAAACACTACTTATATACATTAAGTGATTTGACTAATATATCGTAAGATGGTAGCAGTATTGACTAAAACAGCTGTACCCAATACAATACGTATACTGGCTGATCCAAAAATAACCTATTAAACAAGACAAACCAGTTAAACCTGTTTTATAATTAGCTTACATTGAACTCTAACAGTATCTTATACAGTGAACCAAAAATTAGAAAACCATCACTAATAAAAATTAACAAAAGCCAGATAGAAAAGAGAGGACGACAATTCCACCAGGAGAATGTTTGATTAAGTTTGGTGTGATAAAACTTCCTCATTGCCTGTAAAAATACTAAAAGTGTTTTATGAGGAGATAGTCACATACTCTCCCCAAATAGTATGCTCTGCAATATTTGATGATAACAAATACTGCCGACACAAAACACAGAATGATAACTGTAACATCAATGATAATAGTGGATATAGTTAGAGCAATTTCTCCAGCTATAGTGAAAAATTGGTCATTTTTCTTTTATCTTTAGTTTGTATACCTTCATTTTGATTTGACATGACATTGCATTTTGTTTTTTTCTCATCAACATCTAGTGAATGCTTGATAATACCATGATGTTCCAAGTTTGAATATTTGATCTAAAGACATCACATGATTGTCACATAATAGTCACATGATTTAATAAGAATAACGCACTGTGATAGTAAAGAGAAAGCATTCAATCTTTTTACGGACAATACGAATGTTATTGAGGTATAAAAGGAGAGTCATATCTATAAATCTGAAAAAAATAGTGATATTTTAAAGATGTAGAAATACTTGTCAATAGCAAAGCCTGCTGTAGTTGTTCAGTAACAGAGTTATTACTGTCAGCCATCAAATTAAACGTTACTATAACAAGTGATCATGAAAATAGTAAGAATGCAATATAATACCTGCGATAATGGTGTCATCTAGAACAGCAGTATAGTTGGATGGTTCTAGATATACTTCTTTATATTGCCTCAGTAAAACTTGTACTGGTAGTATATCTCCACTACTATCTAACATATAACTATATCCACCTAATGTTAAGTTAGGTAGCTGGTAATACTAGGAAAGAAAGAAAAGAAGTGGAAGATTATCATGACACAATTCTTCTTACTCTTTCAACTGCATATGTGATCTCATTTAGTAAGTTTTGTTGAGTATAAAGCGAATTATTCTTGTAAAATAGTTGGTTGAACAAACTGCGAGCCTCAACGAAAAACACTGATCTGTTACTTGGCAATGAATATATAAATAATGACACCTAAATAATGACGTCTTCCATTGATAATATGTCTTTTAATATAAATACATACTTGCAAAAGAATGAGAACAGTCTTAATAATTTGCAGTATAAATTTGTATGGTACAACTCTTTTCACTTTCCATCTTGAAATAGGGTCACAAATATGATAATAAAGTGCTTCCTTCAAATTTATTTCATTGTTAATAAGGTCCTTTATATCGACCTTTGGTATAATACTCATCAAGCGAGTTAATCTATTATGATAATTTGGGTTAGGATGATCTTGATCAATCTCTTCTCTAAAAGTGTAATACAATATTTTGCAGCAGTCTTATAACATATACACATTAATAGTTATGTATATGGTCTATTGCACCATTGCAATATAACTTACCTGGGTTCATCTTCATTTTCTTCATCAATATGTTGAGCTCTTACTAGCTGTGGTGATCTTCTTTCATGAAGGATATCTTGCAACTGCGCCATAAGAACCGACGCCCAGTTGTCATATGAATAAACTTTATTTAGTGTTAATTAATGCAAAAAATGTTTTAATTAGAAATAAGGAGCATCAGATTTCAATCCACCCACCTGTTAATATATTCATCATTAACTAAATAGACATCATGTAATATAATAATAGTGACAATATTTTTGAATAAAACTGATTGTGTTAAAAAGAGATGTAATAATTTGTGATTTCATTAACTTAATGTTTTAATCTAAATCGCTAATAGATTGCTTGCGTCGTCTGGTTCTTCTAGAGAGGATCATAGCAGGCTCAACATATCTAGAAACACTATTCCATCATTTAAGATCAGTGAGGTAATCACTAACTTTTCAACGTAAGTAACATCTCGAAGTGCACCTCCATTTGGAGTTAAAGGACCAGAGAATACAAACCGATGCACTTCATTTATTGTAGCTCTGTCTACCATCTGAAAATAGATGAATAAAATGAATAATAGATCAATAAAAGGAGGAATCATAGTGTAAATGGACAGACGACTATTAAAATGGACACTTACAATTGATGCATCATAGGCTGCTTTGACCAGTGAAGTAAAAAGATTAAGAACAGCATAAATAAATAAAAAACAAAAAGAATAAACAAAAATTCGACTGTAAATATAAATAGCTAAATTATCAGATGTAAATGCTCTGAACACAAGCCATATACTATCTCCATTGATCAAAGAAAATAAGATCTCCACAGAATTACCCAAATTACCAAACTATTAGTAAGAAAAGACTCATTTATTTTCACTACTATACTGAATATACCATTTCTCCACCATAAGGTCCGAATACTACTAGACCACAGAGAGCAAATGCAAAATACAACAACGAAGTACATATCATAAATTTGATCAGTTTAGGAGATGCTGCACTTAAAGTACGAGTCAATGCCTATAAATAAAAATTAAAAGTTACAGATAACAAGTAGGGACGTCCTCTTTACATTGAGTTGCTTGAAGAAACTGAAGTATCGCAGCATAGCACCAGATTGTATTATCAGTGTTGAGCCAAGTAAAATTCGTACACTGACTGGATCTGTAATTACCTAAAACATAGTCACTATAGTAACAAATCATGTGACTAGAGCTAAGTAATTAACAAGTACTTACATTATATTGCAAGAGTATTTTTAGAAGGGACCCTGTAATTAAGAAGACATCACTAAATGATGTAAAGAGATGCCACATGGAAAACAAATGTCTTCTCTCCCACCAGTTCAAGTGAATTCTTAATTTACATTGATAAAACTCACCCATAGCCTAATAATAATTATGAGGATATAAAGTGGAGCATCCCCTCTTACTTTGCCAAGGGTATAACCCCTGTGATATGAATGTAATGTAAATAAAATAGAGATAATACACATTATGGTAACTATGACATCAAGTATTGTGAGAAATGCTGTAAAAACTATTGAAGGCTCTACAGAAAAGAGTAAATAATTATTAATTAAAAAGATTTCTTAATTCCCTTACTAGTACTGGATAAAATTTGTCCATTACATGACAATCTTTTGACATTATTTGTTAAGAAATATTCCAACTTCCCATTGTGAGCTTCATTAGAGTATATCAACTAAACAGGTGGAGGAGATTAGAACATCAACACATCAAAGGAAACATGGAAAATACATAAGAAACAATATCAAAAGAAAACACCCAATACTGTAACTTATATCAGTAAAAGTATCAGGATTGTTTGATCAAATAAGTATACTCCTAGTAACATTAGTAGTAATCTCATATTAAGTGGGTTACCTTCACATTAAAGAGGAAACATTCAGGGGCAGACCCAGCAATTGTCTCTGTAATGTGTATACTTTTAATAGATAGCACTAAATCAAGTGAGAGCAGTCTATGGATAACATCAGTTACATCACATTGAGGACATAGTTACCATGGTCAACAGTACCTGTTAAAGGACATATCTAAACCGTTAGTTTCTAATTGTTCTTGTATGGAGATATTCTCAGATGAGTTCAGTTGGAATGTTGCTACATAATATGTTTATTAAAACAAAATATATATTATATATGCTCACTTGTGATGACTGTGGAGTCAAAGATAAAAGTATTGCATGATGGTTCTAGATCAGCCATTTTGTATTGTCTCAATAAAACTTGTACTGGTAATGTATCTCCATTGCTATCTACCATATAACTATATCCACCTAACGTTAGGTTAGGTAGCTGGTAGTACTAGAGGAAGGAGACAACACTCATTTTACAGTCCAATGAAATGCAATATATATTAATTATTGTACAATTGATTACCCGATTAACAGCAAAGGCAATTTCCTCAATAACTTCATTTTGAGTATATGCATTGTATGACCCTGATATTTTCTGTGATGATTTAATAAATAATTTCTCAAAAATATGTTGACTTTTGTAGAAATAGACTGAAAGTTCATTTTGTATTGTATATGTGAACAATATCACCTAATAAGGAATTATTAATAAATTATTTAAGGGGCAATTCCATTACTTGAACAACAAGAAAGATTGTTTTAATAATTTGCAAGACAAGCTTGTACGGGACAAGTCGTTCTACTTTCCATCGTTTGAGAGGATTACAAATATGAAAATATAGTGAGGCTTTTAATTCAAGTTCATTTTGAGAAAGATCTTGAAGGTTTAAGCGAGATTTCAACCTAGTCAGTTTCTCTCTATTGCTTCCACTATCATCAGAGTTAATACTATTTGATGTGACAAAAACACTATCAGATGATCGTCTAAAAGAGACAAAATAGAAATATTAATATAATAACAATAAATAAGTAATTTGGTACCTTCTTTCAGTAACTTCTTCAGCAAACGAGACAGCGCTAGTTCGATATTGTAATCGTCCGTTTTTACTTTTTTGAATACCATCTGTTTCCTCTTTCTCTCTCAAATCCTCAAGTTCAACAATATCTGTAGTATCACTATCTCCTCTATCCATCTTTTAACACGAGAGAGGAGTAAACCCCTTTTATTATTGAAATATGGAACGTGGAAACACGTGTTCAAGACTAATAATTATTATTATTATTTACGCCACACCCATGTAATTGAGTCCGCGTATTTGGCGGGAAGACAGCCTCGTGTCCAGAGAGGAACTTAGTCAATTCATCTGTCTCGTCCTAAAGATGGTCTCTGTTGATACTACTGCCTTTATTAACAGGATAAAGCGGTTTTATGCAGACTGGGAGGTAAAGGAAATAGTTACTATCTTTTATAACCACACCCATCATTTACTTGTTTTCTTTAGTCTGAAGAAGATGTTAATCAGTGGGATAATGTTGATAGTGTTGCTGTAGTTGTTGGACGAGATGAAGAAGTTGTTTACGCCAAATCTACAGCAATGCAGGTGGGTGGAGTAACTATAAAACACAATGGGCTTTAATTAGAATAATACAGCTGTCCTTATTATTTTATATTCCCCTCGTTAGACTTGGTTGTTTGGTTATGAGCTGACGGACACTTTATGCGTGTTTTGTGCTAATGAGATTCATGTTTTAACTAGTAAAAAAAAGGCAGAGTTTCTGAAGCCAGTTGAGGAAGCTCTAGAGGAAAAAATTGATCTTCCGAACTTAATTTTACACCTCAGGAACAAGGTGAGGCATTATTGCATTAATTAAGTATATGCGTTTCTTTGTATTTATTTATTATCTGTGATTATATTATTATCTGTGATTATATTATTATCTGTGATTATATTTCTAAATCTTTGATCTTCTTTGTGTTGACTTAACCTTAAAATATATTGTCTTCTACCACTTAGGGTGATAATGATGCTGGTAACTATGAGACAATACTAGAAGCAACAAAGACTAGCAAAAATGTCAGTAAATATAAACAATATAAATTATTTTTTCTCTTTTTTTCAGGGAAAACGTATTGGTGTTTTTACAAAAGATGATTTTACTGGTGAGTTTGTGGATAGCTGGAAATCAGCTCTCGAATCTTCAAAGTTTGAACAGGTTAGACAAGTTTGATAAACCTGTTTTCATACGACATATAGGTTGACGTCAGTTCAGCTTTTGCCTACATGTCTGGTCCAAAAGATGAGAAAGAAATTGAGTTGATAAAGGTATTCATCTAACAATGTAGATGTCTGTCCATTTGTCTCTTTATCCATTCATTTGTCTGTCTGTTATGCAGAAAGCCTGTCAGGTAACTTGTACTGTGTTCAGTAAACATGTGAGAAAAGAGATAGCTACTATTGTTGATGAGGAAAAGGTAGCCATTTTATTTATGAGTTACTAGAGGTACATATCATTATAGAAAATAAAACATAGTAAGTTAGCTGATGGTATTGATAAAGCTATCACTGATGATAAGAAACTCCTTCCAGCTGGAATTGATTCTGAACAGGTAAGCAGAGTAGGAGAAATTTATTATATAGTAGTGGATTAATGGTAATCATTACATATATTTTACATGTATATAGGTGGAGATATGTTATGCTCCTATTATACAAAGTGGTGGTAACTATCAGTTGAAGTTCAGTACTGTCAGGTAGATTGAATGTAGTGTGTGTGTGTGTGTGTGTGTGCAGGTTAATTTTATATTGTTGTATTGGTAGTTCTGATGAGCGACTACATTATGGGACAATTATATGTTGTCTTGGAGTGAGATATAAATCATATTGTTCTAACATCTGTAGAACAATGTTTGTAGAACCTAGTAAAGTAAGGAGAGAGAGAGAGAGAGTCACATTTACTTCTCTCTTTCAGGAAATACAAGACAATTACAGTTTTTTACTCTCAATTTACGAGAAAATTCTAGATGTGTTACGAGACGGGACACCATTATCTGAAGTATACTCTTCAGCTTATCAACATATAGAGACAGAACAACCTGAACTAAAAGACCACTTCACTAAAACAATAGGGTAAAACCCTGTAATTAATATAAATATTATTAGACATATTAGATTTGCTACTGGTCTTGAATTCCGTGAGCCTTCTCTTCAAATATCACCAAAGTGTACTACTCCAGCTAAAACAGGTGACATTATTAGTCAGTAATGATAGTATGTACTACAATGATATAGGAATGGTATTCTCTGTTAACTTGGGGTTTGCTAATCTCTCTAATCCTGATGCTGAAGATGAACAAGGCAAAGTATATGCACTATTTATCGGAGATATAGTTCAAGTTAATGAGGTGAGGGCGAGAGTGTGGGTGAAAGAGAAGAGAGTGTGAGAGTTTTCCATCTTTACTGTTGTAGAATACACCAGCTACTGAACTAACAGCAGCTTCAAAAAAGAAACTTTCAAGTATAGCTATTTTTCTTGGGGTGAGTAAACTCCTGTAATTTGTAATGTTAACTACTTTTTACTACATTAGGATGAAGAGAATGGTGAAGAACAGAAAATTGATGTAAGATTAATCTTATAGTGGAATATTAACTATTGGCATTATATTATTAATAGATCAAAAATAACTTTGTGATATTAATATATTAATATTGTTTTGTTATAGGGAGAACTGTTTAATACCAAGGAGTCTCGGAGAACTGCTCTCTTAGAAAGTCGGACAAGAGTAAGTCCCTCCCTGTAATTGAAATTAATTTAAATGGAATGTCACTTGCAGACTGAGATACCTTCTGAAGATCGCAGGAAAGAACATCAGGCACAACTTCGACGACAGATGAATGAAGAAGCTAAAGTAAATAGATAAATTGTTGAATGAACAGATTATTAGTATAAATTAAATATCTCCTTAGAAACGAATGTTAGAAGATGCTCAAGATACTATTGCTAAGCGTCCCAAGTTGTCATCAATGGTAGCGTACAAGCACATTTCCGTACTTCCAACACGAGAACCAGATGTCCAAAACTTGAAAATTTTTGTTGGTATGTAGAAGCAAATCTTGGTGTAGTCATAACCACACCCACTTATTTAGATCGTAAACATGAGGCAGTTATTCTGCCAGTATTTGGTCTTCCTATGCCTTTCCATATATCAATGTTAAAGAACATTAGTAAAAGTGAAGAAGGCTCATATACTTATCTTCGTATTAATCTCTTTTATCCTGGAAGGTAAGGGTATAACTTAAACTAATGAATGGGTGTGGCTATTGATGAATTATTCTTTTTAGTACAATGGGTAGAATGGATGGTGTTGTGTTCCCAAATCCTGATGCTACCTTTGTCAAGGAACTGTATGTTAATATGAGGATAACCCTATCATTATATTTGTAATTATTAGATCATTTCGTGGTTCTAATACCTCGTCTAGTCTTACTGGAGCTGACATTAATCTTACTAGTGTTTTTAATCATATAAAGGATGTTCAAAAAAAGTTTCGTACAAGAGAACAAGAGAAAAGAGAATTGGAAGGCTATCAAGAACAAGACTCTTTAGTATTAAGTACTTCTAAAGGAAACCCTCGTCTTAAAGATCTTTACATGAGACCAGTCATTGGATCACGTCGAATACATGTGGGTGTGGTTATTTAACATGTAATTGCTAATATACTAGTGAGTATTGCCTACAAGAATACCTCAATATTAGGAATATGAGTTTCTTAGTTTCCTCTGAACAAGAGGACACCCCTTTAATAGGAGTATTAAATTAAGACTATGAAAGAATTCCAAATTGATAAGTTAAATTTACAAGAGAATTGGAAGAAGAACTCTCTTACAAAAAAATCATATTGCTTTTATATATTACTCAATATGTGACATAGAAGATTCTAGAATTATACATGTGATAAGGTTCTAACAAATAACAATATATGTGTATACAGAGTTTACTGCAATAAACAAACAAATAACAATATATGTGTATACAGAGTTTACTACAATAAACAAACAAATAACAATATATGTGTATACAAAGTTTACTGCAATAAACAAACAAATAACAATATATGTGTATACAGAGTTTACTACAATAAACAAACAAATAACAATATATGTGTATACAGAGTTTACTACACTAAACAAACAAACAAATAACAATATATGTGTATACAGAGTTTACTACAATAAACAAACAAATAACAATATATGTGTATACAAAGTTTACTGTAATAAACAAACAAATTTGTAGTTCATCACAAAGACTATACATGTTCTATTATACATAGATTCTTACTATTATTAGGGTACACTTGAAGCTCACACTAATGGTTTACGATATACAACATTAAAAGGAGATAAAGTGGATCTTATTTATAATAATATAAAACATGGCTTCTTTCAGGTGAGTTGTAGGTGTGGCTCATTAATTTAATTAAGTGGATGTGGTCTTTTGCAGCCTTCTAAAGGAGAAATGATTGTTCTATTACATTTTCATTTGAAAGTAAGATTAATAAAAAGGGTGTGGCTCATTAATTTTAATTTTTCAGAGTCCCATCATTATTGGCAAAAAGAAACACAAAGATATTCAGTTTTATACAGAGGTAACCATAGCAACTATAAATCTATGACATTATTTTATTGTAGGTTGGAGAAATTATAACAGATTTAGCTCGTACTCATCATATGCATGACAGAGATGACTTGATGGCAGAACAGGTTAGTCCAGTTTGAGAACAATACAGGAATAATATATCTGCTTAACAGGCTGAACGAGAATTACGACAGAAATTAGATGGAGCATTTGATACTTTTAGACGTAAAGTAGAAGAATTACCTCAATGTCATTTTGACTTTGAGAAACCATTTAGAGACTTAGGGTAAGTTGAGAATATATATACACATATATATATGTATCTTCTGTTATGTGTTACTAGGTTCCCTGGTGTTCCCTTTCGTAGTACAGTGTTCTTAATGCCCACCACAAACTGTATAGTTAACCTCACAGAACAAGTGGGTGCAGTCTAATAGCACCTCTTGTAATTGCTTCTCTCTCTCTCTCTCTTCTCTCTCTCTCTCTCTCTAGCCACCATTTGTAGTCACATTAGATGAAGTAGAGTTAGTCCATTTTGAGAGAGTTCAGGTAATATTATTATTATATTTTTATTATACTAGATTAATTAACTTTGCCCCTTTCATTATTAGTTTCAATTAAAGAACTTTGATATGGTCTTGGTCTTCAAAGATTACAAGCGCAAGGTTGCCATGGTAACCTCAATTCCTATGAAAAACTTGGATCAAGTCAAAGAATGGTTAAAGTAAGCAGATTAGTTATAATGATATTCATAGCTTTGAGGTCACCATCATATTATACTATGTCCTGTGTTAATGAGGTTATTCCCCTTGTTAATATGTGACTGTTGGAACAATAATATTCTAGAATATTCTACAAATTGCCATGGCTAGTATATTCTAGTGTATTCTAGTATATTCCCTATTGAGGTGGACCTTGTACTGGTCATAGTACAAGGTCACCCCAAATGAATATATTCTTGTGTGTTCTAGAACAATGTATTATCTTATTGAGAGTACATTGTGGTTTTGACTAGAAAAATAAATTTTAAAATTGGCTGTGCTATAAAAGGGCGAGTAGTCTGGCTTTACTAGTAGTCAGTGGATAGCAGCTGCTTATCATTACTTTATAAGAAGGCATCCAGTAAGGAGTAAACTTTTTCTGGAGCTCTTAGGCAAGATGACTTATATCAAGGCTACTTTGGGTAATGAAATTCGTAAATTCACAATTGATAATACTAAGGAGTTCTCTTTGGAAGATTTAAAGGCACAAATTATTTCACTCTTTCCTAACCTCAAAAATGAGAGTACTGCTAACCTTGTCCTTCTGTATCGAGACTCTGATGGTGATGTTATCACGGTATCTTCAGATCTAGAATTGCAGACTGCCTTCTCCCATCTTGGTGATGATGATACTCTGCGAATTGTAATTCGTGTCCAAGCTCAAGAAGATGAAGAAATGGATGAAGAACATTTTGGTGGTATTTTCAGTCCTTTTCATATACTTGGTCATCCTTACGATAATTATCCTATCTTTGGTGCCCACCCGTTTCACTCCATGTTCCACCAGCTTCTTGACCACACTCCTAGCTGGTTAGATCGCCAACGAGCTTTGAAAGTCCACGAGGAAAAGCTACGCCAGCAGCGCTTGTATGAAGAGAAAATGAGGCAAGCACGTCAGGAACAAATGCAAGCTATTAGAGAAAAGGCTTTGAAGGAACAAGAAGAGGCTAAAAAGAAACTAGCAGAAGAAGGACAGCAAGTCAAGGAAATAAAACGTCGTGCCAGTGAACAGGGTCTTATGCCTAACTTTCCGCCAGGTTGGCAGGTGACGCCATTTGGTACATGGGACCCCGTTGTGCAAGAGACCCCTGGCTATACCCAACGTACTTGGGGACCATATGGCTATGTAGCTTGCTTTGATCCCAAGACAACCCCAAAAGAGGAGAAAGAAGAAGAGAAGGAAGAAGAGGAGAAGGAAGAAGAGGCTCCTAAGGAAGAGACAATGGAGGAGACCACTACTACCAGTTAAAGCTTTTGTATATATATATTACACGATCATGATTGGAATAATTCATTTTAAAAAAGACATCATAGGTTATTGCTGCCCCATTTTGTTTCTTTGTTATTTTTTGTTTGAATATTTACAAAAAAATGTAGTTATCAACATTGAAATTAAGTACATGTACGAATTTGATGGTCAAGCGATGATATGCAACTGCCCAAGAATAGAAGCTATTCATAACACATATATGTATGTTATGAACTCTAACCCTAAACCTCTTGACCAGTTGGTGTAAACATAATTAGGTTATTATCAAGGTCATATCTTGATAACAGGGTCACAAAACCGGCCCATCATTGTTTCTGTACAATAGTACCATGTATTTTAATACACCCCTTTTTCTCTTTTTTAAAGTTCCTGTGACATTCGATATACTGAGGGTATTCAAAGTTTAAACTGGACTAAAATTATGAAGACAATTAATGACAACCCTCAGGATTTTTTTGATCAAGGTGGGTGGAGTTTCTTAGATCCAGAAAGTGAGGTGAGTGTCTTAACATAGATGCAATCTCTCTATCCTTATGTTAGGGGGAATCAGGTGGAGAGGGTGAATCTAGTGAACAAAGTGATGAGTATCAACCCACAGATGATGACGAGGTAGAGGAAGGCGAAGAAGAGGGTACAGACTCTGATGAAGATTATACCTCTTTATCTGAAGGATCAGAATCAGGTATGAGTGTACCCCTAGTGTTAATAGGTTTATTTAACTGGAACACTATTATCCTGTTTAAATTGTATTGTTTCTAGTGTAATAATAGATTTAATATACCCACTTATACTAATATTGTTCTTTAAAGTGTTATAATTTAATGAGCCAAAGTTAAGTAGGACTTAATGGTTCCATTATTATGATGGGAGACAGCTGGCTTTTACTAACTGACTTGTTTATGTTTGGACAAAAAATTGTTTTTAAAGGAGATATTTATAAACATTATTTATTATTCTTTAGAGTATGAAGAAAGTGAAGATGAAGAAAGTGGTAAAGATTGGGATGAATTAGAAGAAGAAGCCATGAAAGGTAATTACCACTAATAAAGGGGACCTCCTTGTGGGCTATTGTTATTACACCTTTTTGTATTTTAGCTGATCGAGACAGAGAGCGAATGAGTGATAATGAGACCACACCCAGAAAGCGTAAGAGACCACAACCAAGTTCTCGGCGCAATAGTAGTAGGAACCAAACTACTGCTAAACGTTCACATACTAAACCTTCAAGTAATAAAAAAAGGAAACGCTAGCCAACCTATTGTTCTACTGTTATTAAAACAATCCTATTAAAAATGTCTTGTCAAAATTATAATAAACAGTCGAGATCAATGAATGTCATTATAGATTAATGATTTCATAGTTGGATGTCACAGGCAGTTGTAAATTCTAGTATATTCACGTACATTGTCCGTTTCATTTTGCAAGAGGTAGTTATATTAATGTTATTTAATGTTGACAAGTGTTTCAATTAACTTGATAATCATCATCACAGTAACAGGTGTCATCAACCTCTCTCTAGTCAGCTGATAAAATGGTTGCACTTTAAGTGTGACCATATGCTCCTTTGAGAGAGAAAGTAAAACAATTAATAAAATACACAACACTGAATTATAATAGCTAATAATTTTTATTTTTTGTCTTTTTTCGTTTCTTTTTTTTTCTTTTTTTTTCTTTTTTTCGTATATTTCTTTTTCTCAGGTGAATGGTGAATAAAGCTATGTAACTAACGTAGTGGGTGTGGTTATTTCTTTATCCAGATGAGATCCCATAACAGCTATAATCCTTAATAAGGTGCATACCAGTTTGTTTTAGCTCGTCCACTGAAATCAAAAAAATATATAAAATATTGTAAATCAAATTTACTGTCATACCGGAATCCTCTGCCACGCCCTCTAATAGGCATCATAGCTACATACCCACCCATATATGGGTTGAATCCCATCATCATTCCCCTCATACCACGCCCACGTCCTCGACCACGCCCTCTACTGGTAGCTGACATTCCAGGTCGATTTGTTCTTTTAGCGACAACCTAAACAATAATAATTTAAATACAATAAAGTAATTAAATACTTTGATTTGACGCCCACGAAATAACGATTCATCTAACTCTACAGCTGCTTTTACTGAATCAGCATCTGTAAATTCTACATATGCAAATCTACATACAAAAAAAAATCAATTTTATATAATGAACAGGGACATACCCTTTTGGATGTCCCGAGTATTTATCACAGAGTATTGTTACTCTGTTAATGCCACCACAACCATTGAAATGTTGACCTAGTTCTTCTGCAGTTGCTTGATAATCTACCTGCAATTAAATAACAATTAATAGGGGTATGGTTACAATAAGAAAACTCACATTTCCAACATATACCGATCGACCATCAGACTCCATTTTTTCTTCCATTGTGGGAAAAGCAGCACCGCCAGCTACAATAACACCATCATCTATAGAAACAATAAAGTAGGTGTGGTCTTACCTGTCTTCCCTCCCATTAACTCTTTTTCAACTTCTCCTTGCATCTCTTTTAACTTTTCAGCTTCTTCTTCCATTTCTTTAACTCTAGCTTTGATAGCTTCTATTTCCTAATAAAGTCAGTAACATAGCAACTTAGTAACAAACACACAAGAGTTAATATTAAGTGTTAAATGGGAATACAACTTTTAATGTAGTGTTCACAATATAATGCATTGTTACATTACAATGCTATAATGTGTACCGGATCTTCTATTTGGACACCCTCCTTAGATTCATCTTGATCTAACAAACTTATTTCTCCATCAACATCACCATCACCTTCTTGATCACCATTTTCCTCCTCACCAACTCCGAGAGCACTATCCAGAAGTGAACTCTCGTCTGGGTCTGTCTCCTTTGAATTGGTGACCTCCTCTAGCAAGTCTACAGAAGATTGGTGTTGCATGGTGGACATGGTAGAAATCAATATCACGTGTAGTCCTTTATGATATAAATATTATGTGATAATACCAAATTTACTGCGCATGCGCAGAACCGATTTGGTGGTCAGTTTCAAAAGAGTGACTCTCTGGGCACAAACGAATGGATAGTAAAACTGCAAATGTTCGAGCTCTAACGACTCAGGTAAAACTTGAGACGTTATCTTTGATTCTATTTTGTAATATTCATTAGGTTGAGGGGTTAACAATTGGTACTTCATTAAACAAAGAAAATTACTCCATTAATTCTTCAAGTAGATTATTACCTCCTCATAAAGTTCAAGAACCTAAGAAATATCACGTGAGATATAAACTACTAAATTTTAACTAGAATCCACTTATTCTACAGATTCCTGCTGCTACTACAAATGGAGGACAGGCATCATTAGAGACTCATAAACCTCTAGCCCTTGCTGTAACTGGTTTACCGAAGAGAAACAGTCCAGTTGAACTTACAAAAGATTTACCAAAACCATCTACTACTCTGGCTGTTTCTATGAGCTCTAGTACCAGACCAGAAACTATTACAGCAAAGAGTATTGCTACAAAGACAACGATATCAACTGACTCCATTACTAGTAGAGAACCTCCTCAACAACAGTATACTAGATGGATGGAAGAATGTAGAGATGAATGGATGGACAAATAGATGAGTAATAGATTAAGTAAATATTATATTATTTTATTGTAGGAAACGCTGGACTTTAGCAGATTTTGATATTGGTAGACCTCTAGGAAGAGGTAAGATTCAACCGACAATTTCTCTATAGTATAAACATTTTAATTTAGGCAAGTTTGGTAATGTTTATCTTGCTCGTGAGAAAAAAACAAGATTTGTTGTTGCATTAAAAGTACTATTTAAATCTCAGCTACAAAAAGCATCAGTTGAACATCAATTAAGACGAGAAATTGAAATACAAGCACACTTAAGGTAAAACCACACCCCTCTAATAACAGATTTTTAACCCCTACTAGACATCCTCATATACTTCGTCTCTATGGTTACTTTTATGATGAGACTCGCGTGTACTTGATATTAGAATATGCACCACGAGGAGAACTGTATAAAGTGTTGCAAAAAGAAGGACGATTCAGTGAACAACAATCTGCAATAGTAGGAGGAGTTATGATAATTATTTTAATATTATTTCTTTTAGTATATACGTCAACTTGCTGATGCTCTTCAATACTGCCATTCAAAGAAGGTTATTCATCGTGATATTAAACCAGAAAACCTATTAGTTAATTTAAAGGTATTTAATAAAAATGTTGTCAATTTAGTTTCTTATTTAAATAAAGGGAGATTTAAAAATTGCTGATTTTGGGTGGTCCGTTCATGCACCTTCATCTCGTCGTTCAACATTATGTGGTACACTTGACTATCTCCCTCCAGAAATGGTTGAAGAAAAAGTCCATGATGAAAAAGTAAAAATTATCTATCTGGTCCCTTAACCAAATCATGTGCTCATTTTAGGTGGATTTATGGAGTCTTGGTGTTCTGTGTTATGAGTTTCTTGTTGGAAAACCTCCCTTTGAAACTCCCAATACTCATGATACTTACAGGAAAATAGTTATGGTGGACTATAAATGTCCTTCATTTGTTTCAGCTGGAGCTAAAGATCTTATTTCAAAAGTAATGTAAACTTTTTTAAAATTATAATTTTTAATTTTATTTTTAGCTTCTTAAAAAGAATCCACAACATCGTCTTCCGCTTGAAGAGGTTCTCAAACATCCATGGATTCTTGAAAATACAGAAAAGCGGAAATTATAAGGGACGTGGGCGTTGTTGTTGAAGCTCCGCCCACATTTCATTCACGTTCTTGAATTTGTATTGTCTTCTATATAGACCTACCTGTTGAATGTATGTATTGTGTGTTTTAGTCTTAAATACAAACTGTACAACAAATGTATATCCTTACACTTATTGTATTGCTAAAGTATTTTCTTTCAAGTTTATTAGTAAAAGAACAAGAAAATAGAAATAGCTGTTGACATAATTTTTGCTCAAAACTATCAATTATTACAGATTATTCTAGGGTTGTGTACTTATTCCATCTCTAGGAACTGATTGAATGGTGGTTATTACAGCTGGAAAATGCCTCCATTTTCATGTACTATAAATATAATTGATCTGTTCCTGTTAGGTAGCAATGTAGTCTGTGATCTATTGGTACCAGTTATGATAATACTATTAGTTGATAATAACACTATTGTTGAATGTGTGATATTGATTAATAACACAAAGCATTATACAAAATGGAAGCAAAACAATTTATTTTCATTGTTAACTGATATCTTTAGTTTGTGGTGGTGGTTTCATGATACCACGTGCTCTCAGATACCTCACAATAAAAGGGACTGATGTCACAGTAACAGTTGCTCTGATTGGTAGTGTGATTTTATAAACAATATAAGAAACAGCAAATGTTGATGCTGTTTTGTATCTACTTGCATCAATATTGAAATACTTTAAGAAATTTTCCACATCCACTCCACTAAAAAGGAAAAACGATATTAATGGGAAGGACAATACACCCACACACTTAATTAGAATGTACACAATAAAATTAGTTGAGTGGGTGGTGTCTTCACTTACGATTTCACTATAAGGTAACAGGTACTTAATACACACAGTGACATCCCTGTGTGAAACAGGATTGCCACCAAGCCATATTCCCGAATAATTCTCTTCAAATTTCCACGACTCTCCTGTCTTTTCGATAGCTTCTTACTTTCACCTTCATCAGTACTGTACCAATGTACATATAGATTGGAATATGGCTGTAATGCTTGCTGATGACATGAAGGAAATATTGTAGGACTGAGACTCATATATCCATTCCTACATTGCCACTGTAGAATGGGACTGAGACTTCTTGCATTAACTCTGAAACATAATGCTCTACAATTAAAATTATCAGTTGTTTTATTTATTTAATAATACGTCATCAAACCTCAGTCTAATGACTCCAAAAGCCCTTACTGTAGCAGCCATCTGCACATGAAGATAAATTTTATGGGCGTGGTCAAATACCGCGCCTTCTTTGGCGGGAAATTGATAACTTTTTGCACGAGATGGAGGAGCTGAGAGGAGAATTGGAAAATTTTGGCATTGTCATAAAGCAAGAGAGTTTTCTTGAAAAATGTAAGAGTTTTAAATTTGTTTCTTTTTATTTCTTTTCAGTATGGGAAGTAGGTCAACGACATGTGTTGTCTGCAGAAGACTTAGCTGATGAATGGGTATCTTTTTCATGTTCTAATAATGAGTGTCAACTTAGTATCCCAAACATAGAGCGATTCACATCTCAGGTAACTGAATAGCCACACCCATTTCTATCTAGCTTTACCATTTAGATACGAAAAAAGGCTCAACAAACTCCATCTCGTAACACCACCTCTCGTTCACAAACCACACCCACTCAACGACACAATGATATATTATACACTAAAGAAAGTTTACATTTATTATTGTAAGTATTAATGACTTTCTATTTATTACTTTGTTTTTTCATAGTGACAAAAATAACAAAGAAGAAGATGATGATGATGACCCAATTAATCTTATGAGTACTTATGGAGGACAACCATCAAAGCAAACAGTATGACTTCAATTATTTTATAATATAATTATGATGTCATTTATAGAGGGGCACTAAAAGGAGTGTAAATTCTCCTGTCACTCCAGTCTCCAAACTGAGGCACGTACCCAAAATTCCAAACTCAGACACCCAATCTCCTAATGATTCAATGTAAGTATTACTTGGTTTTAATAAATTATAGTACCTCTCATTAGAACTGAGACACCAGCTACAAAATATGACCTTCGGCAAAATAAAGGAAAGGTTATATGTTCGTATAATGAATCTATTCTTGATAAATGGGTGGAGTCAACTAGTATAACACAAGTGGACATCTATAATGCAGAATCAGCATATACTCAAGTTCCTCGTCACATGTATCAGATACCATCACAAAAAAGAATGGGTAAGTTGATCACATGACTGTCACATGACCATTGCTATTGAAATTATAGTCCTAGTGAACCATTTGGAAGAATTAGGTCAAAAGATATGTGAGTTTAATGAACTGCCTGATCTTAGCAACATCAGTTCCCTAGCAACTGCTACCACGGTAACAAAGTTCAAATTCTTCAGTAATTAGTTTTAATTATAGGAATCTTCGATATTTGTGGGTCGAATAGCATGTGAGGGAGAAGGTCGTATTAATCCTTCATCATGCATCTTGGAAGGGGTGGAGTCTTTTCAATCAAGTCTGAGACATAGATTAGCAAGAGTAATGCTCCATATTCCGGACACACTCCCACCTTGTTCTCTGTTTCCTGGACAGGTAAATAATATATTGACATATTATAGTATCAACTGGCACTATAGTACTTTGTCTACTACTAGTTAATGTACATATCAATTTTGTCTCAAATTACAAAGCAATTTCTCAAATAAAAATACAAGTCCTTTCATGTTCTTTGTTAATGGTAATTATCACTATCAGTCCATCATTACTACTAGATTATTACTTAGTACTAAATTATCCAGTCTTATTAGCTAATTACTTCACTTAATAAGGAGACTTTAAAAATAATAAATCCATACCAGGTTAGAACAACATCTGTATATTAATAAATGGTCATGTTATTGTGTGCATGTATTTACATACTATATACCTTATATGGATGTTTTACAACATATGGTAAGTTCTCGGTAATGTATGACATATGGTGTGATCTCAGTAATGTATTACATATGGTAACGTGTTTTTCAGTGAATTTCACTATGCCTTTGTTAACTAATATCAATGTACTATTTATTACAGGTGGTAGTTGTTGAGGGTACTCTAGATCATAGCCTTATTTTAACCCCTACTAAAATTTATGATGAGGTCAGAAGGTCATATATATATTAAATCTTACACATTATAATACAGGGTGCTATCCCTTTGTCACCCTCAAGAGAAGCTGGAATGAAAATAGGAGGTAAATTTCTCCCTTTCTTCACCCTCTCCCTCACTCTCTGTCTAGGTTTATCGGGTATAATAGCTGCCGGCCCATTCACAGTTACAGATAATTTATATATGACACCACTCTATGATTTACTATCTATCGTATCAAATGAGAAACCTCATATATTACTACTAGTAAGTAACTAATATCATTTATCTTCATTAATTTCATCAAAACCTTATAATATTGTTATAATTGAATTAATATCTCATCTTATCTATAGTTAGGACCTTTTATAGATATTGGCCACTCAGCAATAAAGGTTAGGGAAGTTTAGTCAGAGCACATTATACATATTGAGATAGTGGGAAATAATATTGTTTGAGTTGTATTAGTTGTGTTTGGTGACATAACTATGTTTCTTGAACAGGACCAAAGCTTTCATACAAGTTTTGAAGTTTTTTTTATAAAGGAAATTCTTAAGCCAATATTTGACGAATGTCAAAGGTAAATTAATTTTCAATACTTGGATTCTCTATCCATCCATCTATCCATCAGTTGGTCCTTCCACTATCTATTTATCTATCAACTACCCATTCATCTATTGGTTCACCTATGTATCAATCTATCTATCAACTACCTATTCTCATTTCCCTTTATATCCTTAGATCCAACACACGTGTTGTAGTAGTTCCCTCTCAAAAAGACATATGTCATCCTTGGATGGTATATCCTCAACCACCTTTCTCAATTACAGATGACAATGTAAGGATGTCATTTCAAAGAAATATTGTCACTTCAAAGAAATATTATGCTATGTTTTGATGTAGTTATCAAATGTAGTGACATTTGTTAGCGATCCTGCCACTCTTGTTATTAATGGTGTTAGGATTGGTGTTTCCTCTACTGATATCCTCTTTCATTTATCATCACGTACCATGTTTATTGGGTAAACACACATACCAATATATAACAATTTAATTTAGTTATTGTTAAAAGATCTAATGGAGACAGAATGACAAGACTAGTATCTCATATCCTCCATCAACAAAGGTAACTGCCCCTTTATTGGTAAGGTTGTGAACATTGTATTTCAATTCAATTATTTTCCTCTTTGAAAAGTCCCTATTACTATATAGAAATGAGACATTTGAAATCTGATACTTCAAATGTCATTAGACTATTAGTAGATAGTAGTGGTCAGTTCATAGTAGAATTTAGTATGTTGTGTAACATAGGAAATGTAATAGATTACTTTACCTTTGAGCTTTTTGTTACAATATATAGGGACTTTTTATTTGCTGTCTCTAAAATGACAATTGTTGATGCTAGAATATATGTAGGAACCTGTCTATCTTTGAAAATATAACAATTATAAGATGACTGCATGATACTGAAAGATATCAGGTTACTGTCATAAGACATTAAGAAATAGAGGTCATTGTCCAGCCCACACTTATATTATAAGTTGGAAATGAGAACTAAAGAGAAAATATGTCTCTACTGATCTCAAATGACATTAATATAATGAGTGGGTGGTAATGGTCAGGCCTTATTAAAGTCTTGATATAAGACATTAAAAAATAGAGGCCGTTGTCCAGCCCACAGTTATTAAAAGAGAAATATATCTCTACTGATTTCAAATGAGTTGGCAGCAATGATCAGGCCTCATTAAAGTCTTCTTGATATATACCTGTGTGTCAACCTTTCTGGTATGTATCCAGAGTTACATCAGGTATTATCTGTGTGTGTCAATCCAGTACTGGTTGCATCAGGTACCTGTTGTGGTGAGGAAGTTAAATGATTAGTTAAAGATCAATGATTATATGATAACAATACTGTGATCACTTCCTCTAGTACATCTGTCACATGTTCACTTTACTCTTTCTTGTTAATTTTATTTTCCTTTCATGTAGCTACTATCCTCTTTATCCTCCATTTGTTCGGGAAGAAACGGTTACCAAGGCTACTGATATTAAATCAAGCTCCACCCCTTATTTAGAACATCTTCCCGAAGTTAATTTAGATCTGTTATTAGCATATAATGAGGGACATGCTCTTTTACCAGTTAAACCAGATATACTGGTTTTGCCATCTGATCTGAAGCCATTTGTAAAGGTAATTATGACACACACTTCCATTGATCCATACATCCATTTTCAAAAGTATACATCCATTGGATAGATTAAAAATGAATGTATACTTTTGAAAGGCATATCTGACACATACCTTTAAAATTCATCTATCCATTACATAAACAGTTTATGAGATTATGAATTTAAAGGATTATGTGGAGGTGGTCCATTCCAACTAGGAATGGATGCATGGGAAAAAGGATAGATGGATTATGAATGGATGGAGATTGATAACTCATTTTATGAGCTGACTGGTGTGTGATCAGAAACAAAACCACACACCATTTATGGAACATTAATAATTGTTCACTAATACCATTTTCATTTTTTCTTTTTCCCTAACAAAGGTGATAGATGGTTGCGTATGTATTAATCCTGGACACATTACAAAAAAGGCAGGTGGAGGAACATTCACAAGATTTACTATTCCAGGAATAATTGCTCCGGGAGATATTTCTGTAGGAATACAAACTCAACATATATAACAATTAATAATTAAGTTACACACAATACGTCATTATCAAAATAATTAGATTAAACCGACGTTCACTTATAAATACTCTTGCGCTACTGACTCGTGCAAATAAGATTGCTTGCTTGCTCTATAATCTATAGTTTGTTTAGTGCTGAAGCAACTATATTTGAAAGTTGTCTGTTAACAGTGTGAAAGACCTAGTTCAGCGAGTGAGAGAACAGTTTTAAAGACACATACCGCCGAGATGTCGTGTCATTCTAACGTCTCTACGATGGCTCACCTGCGAACTTACCTAGTCCGCCGCTTGGATGGTGTTGATCAAGATTACCAAGTAGACAAGAAAGCTAACGGCTCTGATCTTTTAGATAGGGTAAGAGAAAAGTTTACTAAGTAAACAGAAGATAGATCGCAAGGAATAGTGTGTGCATAATAAATTGCTTTAGGCTACAGACTACAAGGAGGCAATTGTAAAATATTCATGCATACCCTCCAGCCAGTTATGGTTATATAAGTAGTAAATAACTCTGCAGGAGACAAAACTATCTTTTATTTGGTTTTCTTACAGGCGTGTAAATCTCTGGGTATACTGGAGAAAGACTACTTTGGGTTGCAGTACAAAGACAAAAATGGAGACCATTTGTGGATAAATCTTCGTAACCCACTTCAAGAACAGCTGCCTCAAAATAGCCTTCGACCGACTGTTGAAATGCGAGTGAAGTACTTTGTTGCTCCTCAGAAGTTGATCCAACCAATTACAAGGTGAGAGAGTAGAGTATGATATTATAATAATGTATGCATGATAAAAACTTCAAAGCTCAGTGCTGATATAAAAGATAGGCCTGTTTGTTTTGGCTACTCTGCAGCAAGATCTTAATCTCATCAAAGAAATGGGATGATCTATTGTTGTGACATAGGTAGACGCAGTAAACCTAATGACAAGGTGTTTAGTATTCCATAATTAATAAACCCCTTTAAGAAACCATGCACCTGGTGGTACTAACCCACTCCTCGAGAAGCCTTAACTTGCAGACAACACTTCTAATATCATGATAGCCCACAAAACAACTTGTTTTTCAAAGAGCTGTTTCTTGTCATTTAACTTCCAATGATCCATGCTAATATGACTTGTACTATTACGTAAGCATTCATTCTCATTACTCTTGTTTGTCAAAGCAAGCTAATGACATGAAAAATATAAGAACAATCTGTTATTACTTCACAGGTGGTAGTTAGTTTAATGAAAATTAAAATATATCTCCAAGAAGTAACAAACACATTAACTATGTAGCCAGCCAAGATCATGTGACCTTTGCCTGAGTTTAGTAATCTTTATTTTCCACAGAAGCCTTTTAATAACAGTTATGATTTGATCATCTCCTCCTATACAATCAGACCTTTGTTCACATTATCTTATTTTTACATAGGATTCACTTTTATAAGCACTTGCGTAAAGAACTCATCTTAGGCCGATTGAAGGTCAATAGTGCAAAAGGAGCTCGACTAACAGCTCTTATGGCTCAGATTGATAAAGGGGATTACCATAGCAACTTTCAATATCGTCACAAAGTGCCATGCAGTAGCTCTGAAATGGAAAATTATGAGACTCGCATACGTCGTGAACATTATAAGCTAATCAGTACACCACCAGAGGTGGCTATTGAGAAGTTTCTAAATGAAGCTGCTACGTTGGAGCATTATGGTATGGAGATGTATCATGTTGTCGATGGCAACCGTGATAAAATGATAGTAGCTGTTGGACCAGAGTGTATTCTAGTCTTGTCATCACAGATGGATGTTTTGCACAGGTAGGTGTCAAAAACAAATTGTGTAATTGGTTATTCTACTAACATTAATGGCTCCTTGCTGTCTTAGTCAGCTAGAAGACCATTAGACATTGCAATGTTATTAATGGCTAGTTCACAGTCTTACTAGATATTTTAATGTATGGAATGTTTGCATGATTGAACTAGTTAACAGACTTACTCTAAACTGACCATCTGTAAATTCACTCTCGCTAAAATAACTTACCATGACTTTATAATATTCATTGATCAATAATATGAGAATGTTTTGACCTGCAGTTGTTACAACAAGAATAAATATATTTGTATCTCTAGGCACTTTTAATGGGCTATATGTCTAAAAGATGAAAGGCATATAACAGAGGAGTAATACTATAAACACAATCCTACTTACTATGTATTTGGTTTCTGTTGTCATAGTCTATCAGCAGCAGCCAGCTTCTGCTTACTTAATAGGAAGCCTTATTAAAAAACTGCACTAACCTGCTTGTCAAGCCAACCAAGTTAAAAGCATATCCTGCTGACACCTCAGTGGTCCTTCATAACAGTGTCAGCACATCTTTTTACAAAGACTTGTTACTTAGTAAGACAGCTTCAAGTTGATGTTGTATAACTTTGTCAAGACAGACTGGACAAGTAGGAGTGTGGTTGCCTCAATTTGTCTAAAACAGCATGCTAGTGAACCACAATGGTCATTAGTACAAATTACGCTTACTAATGTGTTAAATTGTACTTCCCTGACACAATCATCATGTTCTCTCTTTTATCTCACTAGATACAACTTCTCTGCTATTCATTATACAGCATTTCATGCTAGAAAGTTTACTGCTATGGTTCAACCTGAAGATGACTCCAGACCTGTGCAATTAGAATTTGAATTAAAAAGTCGTGCAGCTGCACAAGCTCTGTATCGCTCTGTCACTGAGTTTCATACCTTTTTTCAACAAGACAAGATCACTGGTGTTGTGAAAAATGCTGGCTATTGTAAATCCATTATTGGATCTTTTAAAGGACAATCTCCTGATCGCTTTTACTTTGATGTGGTACGGACACATCGTGAAGTTGTAGATCATCTATGGCCCATCCTTAATCCAAACTCCCGTCAATCCTCTAGACCACGCCCTCCTCCTCTTCCTCCTGCTGGATTTCCCACAACTAGTATGATGTCCATTGCATCCCAACGTTCTACTCGTAGTCTTCCTAGTCACAACCCTCATTCAACAAGACTTCAAAATTCAATGCAACGTAGCATTTCTACCGATAATGCATTCCGTAGAGGACACTTACCCCCACCTCCTCCACCATTTAATCCCACTGATACTCCTATCCATCGTCCCTCACCTACCAGTAGACGAGTGGCAGAACCAACTTTGATTAGTCACCCTGTATCCAGCAGTAGTGTCAGGAGAATAACAGAACCAACATTACGACCACCTCAATCACCTTTCAATCCATATGCCAGCAGTATTGATTATAACACTGACTCAGATGATCAAAGTAGTACCTACATCAGTGGAGGAGAATCAGATACATATGTGTGCATGAGAAGTACCAGTGGCTACATCAGGACTGGTTCTGATTCCTATACTGGGTCTGATACCTATGCTGGGGCTGGGTCTGATACATATGCAGGAGCAGGTTCTGATACTTATGCTGGGGCTGGATCTGATACCTATATTAATAGTGGAACATCTGACATCAGCTCTAGCAGTCTCGATCAACCTCCATCACCTCCTCCAGTATATTCAGAAATTGACCCTAATCAAGATATACCTTCACCACCACCTCGTCCTTTCGCTCTAAACCCCAACAACTTCACTATGACAGGAATCCTACAAAATGGCAGTGGTGACATGTCACACGAACACAGCATCTTTAATTTCGATACCACAGAAGTTTTAAGTCGTACAAGAGAACTAGAAACTGAATTACAACGACTTAGGTCAGCAATGACTTGTCGTATTTGTAGGACGCAGCCGTTGGGAGCAACATTCTGTCCTTGTGGTCATACAGTCTGTTGTTACAATTGTGCTATGAGGTTAAGACAGTGTTGGCAATGTGATGAACCTATAGAGAATGTTCAAAAAATGTTATTAGCATAATTATAACTTTTATACTGTTATGTGCATGTTATATATACTTACAATGTACTAACTTACTGATCATCAGTTGTTATTTCTCGCTTTTTGAGTTTTGATAAACTTCTAATTTCATCTTCTCTGATATATGATTTTTCTCTAAATAACTTTATTAACTCAAATACTAATTTCTATCAGATTTTTTTAAAATAATTGTAATTTCTTCTAAATCAAGTGGACATTTCTAAAATCTAATTACTCTATTATATTTTTTTAAAGTTATCAGTTAAAAAAATTATAACAAAAACAAAACAAAAAAGCATCAATCAATTCAGAAAATACAACAAGGAAAGAGAAAGAAGCAAATAACTACACACTATAAACACAATATTATACAATTGTTTTTGACAAACAGCTAATATATATATAACTTCTATTGTTGTAGGAATACTATAGGACATTGAGCTATTAATTTACAATTTCACTACTAAATTGAAGAATTGAAAAAACAGTATTCAAGCTAAATGAACAAGACAACTAGTTGCCTAGCAACCACCAAATCACATATCAACGACTGTGTATGGTATCTACCTGTCGATAAAAAAACAGATATGGCACACGATGGCCTGGGTGGAAAACTTGATCAGGAAAAACCGGTTTTACGTAATTGTCGTCAAACCTTAGCCATCCACCCGACGGTGGATGGTAGGTATCACATGTGTAATGGCCACCATTGGGTGTATCACCATTATGATAAACAACTAAAAAGAGAGAGAGATAGGGACAAAGAGAAATGAGTTACTAGGAAGATTCATTAATTTGTTATAATTTAATAGCAATTATAATTGTAGTAATAGATACAAACTACTAACAAATAGAGCTTTTAAAGAATTACATGTAAATGTACATGTACATGTAATTTACGGTGTAAGATGAACCTATAACAATAGATGTACATGTAAACATAAGCTGGTACATGTACATGTATCAAGATAAATAGATAAACAACACATTGCTAAAAATGGTCATTACATTAACTTCTAATGTGTACACAACATCCTATAGTCTAAAAGACACAACAGTAGTTAGTCAAAGGGCCAAAGCGTCATTCGATACGATAATGCTGATGTTATAATGAGGGACGTCTGATCACGGAAACATCAAGGTAACTCCCAAAGAAAGGCTTCGTAGCTAATATACTTAACAATAGGTGAATTGCCAAATACCTTTTTAGTCAAATAATAACAGCTAATGGCTTTATGATGCGAAAACTTATATCTGTTAACCACAAGACCACAAGAATGTCTTCAGTACATAAGTCACACTGAAAGATCTTATTTCCTTTATAGAAACACTAACTCCTTTTAAGTGTAATATAGTCATTACATGATAGGGATATTGAAGATTCACCTCATACTTCTGACCACTGTTATGTCCTCACTGCACTGATCTCAATCATAAATACCACATACAATAACAGTCAAATAAATACACATACATGTACATGTATATCATACATGTACATGTATGTATATCCTGGCACATATATATATTATAGCCAGCTTAAGTCTAAGTTCAGATCAAGCATGCGTAACAATAAACAAACGACATTAACACAATTGTAATTTAGTTTTAATAATAACCTAATCATCAATATGGTGATCTCAGGCAAGGGTGTGTCTAGAGACAAATTACTCGTCATAGTAACCTAGTTCTGTTCTCATAGGAATGACATAAGGATATATAGTACTGAGAATTTTAACAGAACATCAAAGGCAGTACTATATTTACAAGACCACTGTTAAATAAACATTTCTTCCTACAATGACTTACAGGTGGAGCTAGAAATTTGAGCAACCAGACATTAAAAATATATTGTTGTTTAGCAATTTTATTGTAGCCATTATTGTACTAGTGATTATAGTAACATTATTTTTGTCATTAAATTACTACAGAACATATGATCCATTAATAAAATATCAAGTCATTCCAGTAATACATTAAAAACACTGAATATAAATATAACTGATACTCCAGTATATATAACTATCACAACATCAACTGGTCTAGTACACACTACACTAATATTAACATTTTGTTGAAACTCTCTATTGCACCAATTAATCCAGGTGTGATATTATAACCATCATCACCACTTTCAATATAACTTATCAAAGAGAAGAGGAGGAGACCACCGTCTATCTCCTACATATTACTAAGTACCTTCACTCCACCACCAATGTTGACACTTAACCATTCCATAACAAGTATACAAGGAATACAGTGACACGTCTAGAATAACTATAAATATGCTACTCTTATAACAGTCTGATAACAAACAACTCTATTCAATTGTAGTATCAAATTACTATGTATCATAATATGTACTAAATTTACTCACCTGCCCACAACTTATAGGAACGTTGTGATGGAGTTAACTTGCCTTTAACAGTTGGAGCAAGAAGATCTGGAGGTGGAATATATTATGATACATATCACACACGTATTAAAGATAGTTTGGTTTATTAATAGATATATTATATTACTGATGAATGTCTAATAAATAGGTTTATACTTGTGTAGTCAGTAAGTCTAGTGTTCAGAGGAGTGAAGTGTAAACAATTGACATCATAATGACTCTACCATCTGGTAATAGGTAATACTATAGTACTGAGTGTATTAGAGTCGCACCATATAAGTATGGAAGCAATATATACTGTATTGGACGTGGTGAAATATACTTTGAGAAAATATATTGAATTAACTAATTCAATGAACTGGATAATTGCACAATACTAATGTTATTGTATGTAATTATAACAGTAGTAAATTACTATTAACAATAATAGTATATTATATTATATTAGTATATTATTTGTGTTTTACATATAATGAGTGGGTGGACAGCATATGCCTATAATATCATTATCTCTATTCCTTTCGTCTCAAGGTGTGGTTTGAATTTACTCCACAAAATTAAAGTCAAAGAAAACATTATCATACTGAATGATATAAAGTTACTTTTAATATAAATATAATAGAGTAACAAGATGCAAGGAGTACAACTTCCTTAAATGAGTTGATAAATTGATATTTCACATGTGAAAACAAGAGACACTGTTAATATATTACTACTAAATTGTATGACACTATGTCAAATTTCCTTGATATTATCACATATAAATTATACTTTCAAGTGAAACATCAAAGCTGTTGACTGTTTTCAAGTTGACATAGAACAAGCTTTATATTGAAATTAAAAGGGAAAGATCATGGTATAAACATTTCTCAGAACAAAATGTCACACTAACAAGCATAAACTGAGTGTCTTATGTAGCACCTCTGACAGTATGACTACACGACATGTGACTGCTGAAATGTAGAGGAAACAATACAAGTTGTAGTATTTAAGTCATTAGTACGTGTAGGAAGACAATATGTCACTAGTATATTAATGACAGCTAATATATATAGCCAATAATTTCAGTATTAAACTTGCTGTATCTACAATAATAGACATGATATTAAATAGTTCTTATTATGTCTCTGTTAAGTAGATAACATGTGATTTTCTATTTTAATACAACATTATAATAACAACTATTATCCCTGATAACATTTCCTCAATGTCCTAATGCATTACTGTAAATAGTGCAGTCCAATGGACTATATAGTTTATGTAATAATTATATATTGTGTGTTTTGAAGCCAATCTATTATTGAAAGTAGTTGGGACAAAAAATAATTAATTTTAGTAAATGCTGTTTGAAAAGGGTGTGGTTTGCATTGTCCATACTCATTCTTTAACAAACAGCAGGTGTTCGGCAAAGAGACGATGCCAAACAGACAAAAGAAAACAATAGATTACCTTCATAATTAATTTAATAGCTCTCTTAATGTAATTAAATATATCGATAGCCAAAAGATTCTTCCAAAATTAGTCCATTTTAAACTAACAGGAATCAATTATAACAATAGAGCCAAGCTACTTGCTAGACATTCCAAAAATAGAAGACCTTAGAAAGAATATCATGACAGCCTTGACAATATAACAGGAAAATGAAGCCAATAAATGACCTGATAATTTAATAATGACAAGTGATTATTTGTAGAGGAGTGAGGACCACAAAATGGCTCAAAGCGCTTTGTGAGTATTTTAACGAAAGGTGACTCACCTCACATGTACATGTACACATGAAGTGAGTACATGTTAAAAGGTTTCCTTAAAATTAAAGATACCACAATCATGTACATGTACATGTTTTAATTAGGCTTCTAAATAACTAGAAATGTAAGTAACAAAGGCAATTCATTCATTAAAAGTCATATCACATGTACATCTACATGTACATCACATGTACATGTAGATGTAATGAGTTGATGTCATTTTGTCCATCTGTTCTATTCAAACAACAATAATTTATTACAAGAAAGTAGATCCATAAAGGGTTAAAAAGAGTGTTATTCTCTTGACATTAAATTCTTGATTGTACGCCCATTAATCTTAATATGTACATGTATGTCTATAACATACACATGTTGACATAAGCTTTGCTTTACAGAAAGACTGATTGAATTATATATATGAAAATAGAAGAGATATAAAATATAACAAATATGGGTTATGTATTTATTTAATGGACCGATTATTATCAAAAAGATGGAGTGGGAAGCCAATAGAAAGGAAATGATTAACATGTTTTAAGAAAAAACATGTTTAAAAAAGAAACCCAAACTATTTTAAGGAGGTGTATCTAGATGATGCCAACAATAGCATCCTCTCTTGGACAACATGTGGGAAGAAAAAGTGATAACACAATTATAACAATTAGCCTGACAAATTGGTGTCAGAGTCTACCCACACCAGGTACAGACAAACAACAACACTAGCATCTCTATCAACCTGAAGTATCAAAATCTTAGATAACAAATAGGATGTTGTCATGGTAACCAATAATACAGGTGGTCATAGATCCAGCTGAATAGGGCTCAGTTTACTTGTTAATTTTTGATAGTACAGGAAATAAAATACCTTTGAACTAGTGTTAATGACATGTCAATAATATGGGTCAATTACTTAACAGTGTGGTCGTTATGCTACCTCATATACAAACAAGTTTAATTAGCCATGTAGAACATACTGAGAAGTGACAAACATCACTAACTATATAATATAATATCTTGTACAATCGAAGCTTAGGTAAATAAACTTTACTAGAGAAAGACTATATATCACTAGAGAAATTGATTTAAGCTAACTAATTGTGTGTTATGATGTCAAAAAATACATTAACTATTTAAAGTGTACAGTTAAACAGGTGAGTAGTTTCTTAATGAGACGATATTAAGTAAGTGTTACCTTTTGGTATTTCTAGGTCATTATCATAGTTGATCATTTTGTGGAGTTTGTGAGGTTTTGAGCCATCAAATATAAACCTTTTAAGATGTAGAATAAGTACAGGAGGAAGATGTACTAGAGTGGTACGTCTGGTAGCACCAATCTAGTGTGTGGGAGTGTGTGTGTGATAGAGAGAGAGATGATATTATATGTTTTGATAAAATAATTATGTTTGTGTGTGCCAAATGTCTTAATATAACATCATTAATACTATTTTTTATATATTCTTTAATATTTTATTCAGAGAAGTTGATGAACACACACATATCAACTTGTTTTGTCCAGACAATTACATAATTAATAACTGATTAATTACTAATATAAATAATTACAGGAAGATGTACCTGTATATATCCATACAATTAGTAATAAATATATATCTACTTTTAGTAGCTATGACTAAAGACTTTGTATCTTTTTAAAAATTTAAAAGAGCTGTATGTTACTATTTTTAGTAACACTTGTGTAGTAGAGGAAATTATTACTATATTTAGTAACATTACTATACATAGTCAGCTCAACTAACAAAATTAATACGGCATCTGTTATCTGGACAAGTAGACCAATTATGACCATAAAAGGAAATATGTCATAACTTTTTTCTTGATCTTAAGAGTCAGACGTAAACAATCTATATAAGTTACAATGATATGGTCAAATACATGTTTAATTGTGTCTGTGTTTTGAGAGTAATTCCTTATCTGTTACGATCAATATAAAGTACCATTTAGAAACTAATATAATTAAATAAAATGTCTATAAAGTAGTATTATTGAATTATCTCTACTACTATAAAAGATATTAATATCTACCCACATTCATTAGTTCAGCCATCACATGTACATACATATATGTACCAGGATGTATTATATGGAATAATCCATATTATCATAAATCATCCATTTTAATTATATAGCAATTACATAAATGCCAAAAATGTACATGTAGTTACATGTAATACATGTACATGTCATGTAGCCACATGTATATGGTATGTGTAATTATATGTAATACATGTATATGTCATGTACCCACATATTATATGGTATATATAATTATATGTAATACATGTACATGTCATGTACCCACATATTATATGGTATATATAATTATATGTAATACATTTACATGTCATGTACCCACATATTATATGGTATATATAATTATATGTAATACATTTACATGTCATGTAGCCATATTATATGGTATATGTAATTACATGTAATACATTTACATGTCATGTACCCACATATTATATGGTATATATAATTATATGTAATACATTTACATGTCATGTAGCCATATTATATGGTATATGTAATTACATGTAATACATGTACATGTCATGTACCCACATATTATATGGTATATATAATTATATGTTTAGACTTCATATACTTATTACTTCTTACCACATGTCACAATTACAAACCTCAAATTAAAACAAGGTTACTATTACTATAGAAACGAGTCTACTAGACTAGTCTGGGTATCCATTAGTCAGTAATCATTACAATAACAATTTAATGAGGTTAGTGACTGGACTATTGTATGTCCTCGTATTATGCAAGATTATTTAATATAGAATTAATGAAGCGTGTAATAATAATTATTACATAATATAATGTAATTGTGCAATATAATATAACATTATGTTTCTTTGTATAATGATTAAGATTTTAACTATATTAAAAGTATATTAAACTACATTAGTAGATTGTCCTCATTCTAATGTAGTCATATTGTTACAAGAAAGATCCTAGTAATTTAATTATTAATTAATCTAATTTGTTTCACTAATTTGACAATCACTCAATAGCAGACCAGTTAGTTCTTATAAACAATATCACACAAGAATTAAAGATATTATTACTACTGACATCATTATAGTAATGTCTTAAAGCATTTAGCTAGACTAGACTATTAAAGGTGAGATATATTATACTAACATATCTTGAAATAATATTTCAACCAGTTATTTCTGATTTCAGCTGTACTTTAGCATTAACATGACCAAGTATGTAGTACAATATGTCGTACAGTTATTTGGGTCAAAAACAATGTCCCGACAATTTAACCTTGAACTTGAAATATGATATCTACTAATGATCAGTATTAAATAACATAATATTAACGACTTGATGACATCATTATAACATCACAAAGAGTCATTGTGACAATTCATTTTTAATATCTGTCAGCATGATATGTTAACGCACAAGACAATAGAGAAACAATACTATAAAAGATCTAGTTACTTAACACAATAGGAGAGAGACAAGGAAAGCAACCAGACATTAATCTGTGTGTGATTGTTTGACTCAAGTTAACCAAATATTGATAAATATTTATGATAATTAACTGGTCTTACCTCATCTTTGTCAGAAAAATGAATAGCCTCTTTTGAAGCCATAAATTCTAAAGCATCTTTTACTGTTCGTATTTCATCAGACTAGAATAATGGATAGATGGAATAGATAAATGGATGAATAGATAAATGAATGGATAGATGGAATAGATAAATGGATGAATAGAAAAATGAATGGATAGATGGAATAGATAAATGGATGAATAGATAAATGAATGGATAGATGGAATAGATAAATGGATGAATAGATAAATGAATGGATAGATGGAATAGATAAATGGATAAATAGATAAATGAATGGATAGATGGAATAGATAAATGGATAAATAGATAAATGAATGGATAGATGGAATAGATAAATGGATAAATAGATAAATGAATGGATAGATGGAATAGATAAATGGATAAATAGATAGCTAGCTAGATGATAAAAGGAATGAACACATACTTGAATATCTAGTTGTAGAGAGAAGAATGGTTCTACAGTAGCTGAAACTTTCATGCCTTGTCGATGAAGAGAGGATTGTTGCTTGCCCCCAAATATTTCACTAATTGGTGAATCAACATGGACGGTCTAGAGTAAGTTAATTAAACCAAATTATTAAAGGGGTATGAGAGTTTAATGACCCATGTTTTTTACTACTATAAGGAGCTGTGATTATCACATCCAATAGCCCACCCACACATAGTAGAAATAATTATTATTGCTGCTTTGTATTCCATTGATAGACCACACTCATTAAATGAATGTGCTAAAAATGGCTTCTCATACAGCAATAACCACACCCACTAATTGGTAATAAACTAATATACTCACTTGACGTTTTATTGTTAATTTGTTCTTTGGCCCCACCTCTTGCCACTCCTCTTCTTCATCTTTAAGCCCCTCCTCCTCAGTTGTTGAATCAGTGGTTTCACTTGAAGTGGGTGTGGCTACAGACTGTACAGCAGCTACCATTTCATCATGTAGTTTGTTTAAAATACAACCCAGAAACTCCTCAGCATCTTCTTGGCGACCCTGAACAAAAGAGAGAGAGATAACAATCTTAACACTATTTATCCATTAGCGTTGTCCATCTTCCATTTTATAGAGTATCTATCCATAAATCAAAATCAGACTATTTTATATGTCATTCATTCATCCATTCATCCATCTATCAATCCATTCACACATCATTACTTAATCATACATCCATTACCAGTATTACCTGAATTGATAAATGTGATTTTATTTTAGGTAATATTTCATACATAAATTCTGGTCTGAATGGATTTTCATATGAGAAATCTCTCATTCCTTTCTTACGTCGACCATTGTTCTTAGCATCTAGAGAATATGTTAAAACCATTATTACTAAAAATGGGGGCATGGCTACATACCATCAGTCAAACTAGGTTTGGGATAGTTCTGAAAATATTGCATAAATTTGACCCTATTAATTAAGATATAATTAAAATTGATTTCATTTTATAATTACATGTAACTTACATGTTTTCTGTTGCAATGGTTGCTATTGACAATGAGGAAGACTCCTTGGGTAACTTTAAATAACGCAATAAATTACTAAAAGCTGGACAACTAATAAGAGCTTGTAGAGTCTAGGGGGTGGAGTTAAGGAGTGTGTTATAGTTCTTAATTAGTGGGTGTGGTATAGTAATTAATTACTATTTATTAGGATACTGCATGCATATAACACATGTTGCCGCTATTGGTTAGACCACGGGGGAGAATAGAGACTGGATCATGATTGATAGCTTTGTCCTTTATTTGATCTGTAATGGATACATAATAAAAGCAATGGACAAATGAATACAGTGAGCAAATGTTATATGGATCAACACTCCATTAATGGACACATAAAACAGATGGAAATATTGCACAAATGGATGCATGTAAATATATTATGGATAAACACAATATTAATGGATCAACACATACCACCAAAAAACTTTAATCTTTCTCTATTCACTTCTTCCAGTTCAGACTCATTTTCTTTTTGACTAACTTCAGGCACATTAACTTTATTAACCACACCTACAACAGCTAGCGGCTTTCCTGGTACCTGCACCTCAACATTAGTAAGTGTCTTAGGTGGCTGAACTAAGGAAGCAGCTCCCACAACTGACGCCCATGATCTTGATGGTGGAGGTTTAGTGGAAGACTTTTTATCAGTAACAATAACTGCTGTTACCGTGACTTTTTCATTTTGGGGAGAATGAATTTCTTTGTTGTTTGTGGGAATAGTGCTAGTGTGAGAATTGATGGGTGATGGAGATTTTTGATCATTTTTGCTAGTGTTAATAACAGGAGTAGGCACATTGACAAGGGTAGTAGTAGATTCTATACTAGGTGGAGATGATGTAGGTGATGGTGATTTAGAGACTGGTGTAGGTGATTTGTTGTTGCATCTATCAGAGTGGACAGGTGAATTAGAAATAGGTTTATCAACAGGACTGTCAGGTTTAACAGGTTTATCAACAGGACAGTCAGGTTTAACAGGGTTATCAACAGGACAGTCAGGTTTAATAGTTATATCAACAGGACTGTCAGGTTTAACAGGTATAATAACAGGACTGTCAGGTTTAACAGGTTTATCAACAGGACTGTCAGGTTTAACAAGTTTATCAACAAGACTGTCAACTTTAACGGGTTTATCAACAGGACTGTCAATTTTGTCAAGTTTATCAACAGGACAGTCAGGTTTATCAACAGGACTATCAGGTTTAACAGGTTTATCAGGTGAAGTTGAGTCCTCTGGCAAAAGTGAAGTTTTATATGGACTAGTGGGTGTGGTTGAAATAGGTTCAATAGATGGGTGTGCGTCAGCAAGTTCTTCTGGAGTAGGTGTGGTTCTATTAGGTGTATCATTAGGACTATTGTCATGATCTAATATTCTTGTATCAATATCACCAGTTGATGATGATCTTCTATTTGCTATTGAAGAAGGACGAGAGGAGGAAGAAGAAGCAGGTGGAGGAGAGAGAGAGATAGATTTGACCTGACTAATATCAATACCTTCAGTCTCGTTAAAAATGGGGCGGGATTGATTTGAAATAGGAACAGTCTGATCTGATGTAAAATTTGACCTTTTGTACTTATCTCGATTTTTCTTGTCAACTGGAGGTACCGACTGGCGATGGTCTCTTGGAGTCTGATGGTAGGGTGCAACCACGGCAACCTGTGGTCCTGTAGAGCGAAATCCAGCTGTAGTATGACCTATTGTGTGAAGAGGAAAAGGCTGTGGAAAGGGGGCAGGGTCAGCCATAAAAGGGACCATGACAGGATTAAAAGGATGAAACACAAATGGTTGAGTTGGTATAGGTTGGAATGGAGGAACGTGAAAACTGCCTTGGGGACCAACCCCTACCTCATTTTTTGTAATTATTGATAAATTAGACACAGTAGACGGGACAAACTCTTTAGCAAATACATTAAGTTTTGCAGGACTCCGCCCACTCTGACCAGAATTAATTGAACTAGAACTAGGAGTGGCACTTAGAGAACTTAGCGAAGTTGTAGATGGACTGAGAGTTGAGGTAGAGCAACCAAATTGATATTGATCAGCATATTCAGTTAGAGAACCACTAGGAGACGACAGGGAAAACTGGAATTCAGGACTGGTTATACTGGACAGACCAGTTACCACTCCACTATCACTACTGGTAGTACTGCTATGATTAACAGTTATACGACCATCTATAAAGAAATGGGATATATAGTGGTATAATGGATATATAGATATCAAAAATGGATACATAGGGCACAGAATAGATAAACTCTTACCAGATGCAGATTGGACTGGACTTAAGAACTAAAATAAACAAAATATAATGACATCATTGTGACATCATCAATTTATCATACCACAACTGCTGCTCGTTCATTGCTGCGTAAATCTTGGACTTCGTCAACTGAAAAGTCACCAAAAACCACACCCTAAAATTTTAATAATTGAAAACCACATTGTACAAACATATTAGATTTCAATATTATATATAACTATTTCTAAGTTACCTCCATTCCTAGTGGTTCTCTTACTGTCTCTCTGATAGTGTGACTACCTAAGGAGAGAATAAGGTCATATGTAACACATAGAAAAAAAATAGGAACAGAAAAGCCTATTCACATGACTATCATGTGACAATACTCCTTTAATACAAGTCTTACTTTTAGCGTCACTAGAATATGCAAAAGTGCACTCACTTCAGAGAGAACTACGAGGAAATCAAAAAGATCAGCAGGAAAATTACCAAAAACTGAACAGCCCTGTATTAATTACTACCTTCCTAAATACTCCATTTTGCTGTTGCATGCTGGATCACGTGAGTTAGACGTTAAGTTTACGGACAAAAACGGAAACATTCTGAAATTTCTACAGAAATGAAATGGGCTGCAACATGTTAACTCCGTATACTACGTTACTATCTGTCGAGGATCAAAACACAACTGATAGCTATACAATAAAGTAGACAAAGTCAGTTATTACATCTCCTATGATATCTAGTCAGTTTATTTTTCCCAATTTCTCAACTGTTTATCTCTAACACCACTCTTGCAGAATCCAGCCCCACCTATCTCTAATGAATACTATTATAAAAAGACCTCATCTTCTAAAATTAGTTTTTAGTGCTCACAGAAGATTGTCTCAGTTCATTGATAAAGAGTTTCTAAATCTGTTAGTGTGTCCGCTATCTAAGGAACCTCTAAGGTAAGTGATGGGGATGTCCCTATTCATAATTATCCTCATAATATTAACGTATTCAGGTATGTCCCTGATACCCAAGAACTAGTATGTGATAAATTGGGTGTGGCTTATCCAGTGAAGGGTGGAATACCTATGTTAGCACCACAAGATGGTCACCTTATAAATGAATCAAGCCATCCCCATGACAATCATGAATAATTTTACATCCTCCATTCAATTTATTTACTTTCTATAGTCTACAAATAATAACAATAATTTCAATGTACAAAGAGTTACATTATTCTAAGCCATTTAGTTCATCTAATTGTTCCTCTTCTGTAATGCTGCTCATAAACTCCACCCATCTGTTCTTATTAAGGTTATTCACGAGTCTTCCAAGTAATCCAACCCTCATCCCTTGTATTGTTAACAAAACTCCTGCTATAGCAACACATGCCCACAAGGTGGGATCTTTATAAAGAGGAGAAGATCGAGTTATGGTCATTGTTGTAGCTGGTCCTTTAGAATAAAACATTTTGATAACGAAATGGTGTTCAAAAACATCAATTTATTTTAATATAAAGTGATCATTAATATATATAATGCAGCTACACTGTATCCAAACTAAATGTCATAATTTTCATGTACATTTACTAGTAGAACAAAGGGCATTATATAAATATTTTTAACAAAAATGTAATGGAACATTTTAGAGCAGTAATACTAATGTCACTTAACAAGGACTTATATAGATGGCAACTCCATAAAAAAGTGGAATTTAGATGATGTTTAGAGTGTGTTCTTTTTTAAGCCATTTTGAATGTGATAGCTTAGCATTTGATATAGTGTAAACTTGTAATTTGAACTATGAGTGGTTTAATATAAGAATGACAAAAAATTAATAGCATTAGTACTGTTCTAGTTTGCTTAAACAGGACCTAGCTTTATTCTTCACCTTTAAAATATAGTTTTAGTTCATTCTTACTCCATGGAGTCATAACAGCCATTAATGAGATTCATAGCGCTGATCGACGCGCCCCACAAGAGCATGAAGGGAAAATCTGACGTACATATAAAAAGAAACCAAAGCAGTCATGAGTGCCAGTGTGTTGTGGGCCAGCGTTCTGCAATGCATCAGACCTCTGAGATGGTTACCAGCATACTCTACGGAGTATCCGAAAGGCCGACTAGGATAGGGCTGGTAGTCTCCCTTTAAACGAGATGAGGCTGGTGTATTTGTGGTTCCCGGTTCCTGAATGCGACATTCCCTAAGAGCTGGAATCCCGTACGGCTGGTTTTAAGTTAGGGCGACGCTCCAGCCAGGATTACCTCGCGAAGACGAGGGTTACCAAGCCAGGTGGCGGTCCCAGCTAGCAATAGCAGGGAATCCTGGAGCCTAAGTGGAAGCCTGAGTGGGTGAGCGAGTAGGAATCGTTTGGGCAACACACAAGGGTTTTTTTTTGTTTTTTCATAATTTTTTTTGTTTTTTCATAGTCTATTTATATTATATTTTGTTTTTTAAAAAAATCTATTTAAATTACTGGGAATAAATGTCAATAGACCTGGCCAGCTTTAAAATGTAAATATAGAATGTTAGGCTGGCCCATCAGTGCAAATTTAAGGTTTAAGAGGAAAATGTCTAAGCAGCTTGCAAAGAAAACCATACTTTAATATGAAATGGAATTAATAATGATATTTATTCAGCATTTATAACAATTTACATGCAGAAATTTTTTTATGAAGTTAGCTATATAGGTCTTTGCTAAGTAGAGTAATTGTTTGTGCTCAGAAATGTTATTAAAATCTGTAAAAAAAACCTAAAAAGATTCATTAATTTACATGTAAATTTACTAGTAAAACAAAGGACATTATATAAAGATTTTTAAACATGTAATATAACATTTTAGAGCAGTAATACTAATGTCACTTAACAAGGACCTATATAGCTAATTTTATTAAAATTCAAGTGATTTGGTAACGTGGACCAAATTCTTAATCTTTAATTCAGATCATGATAGTTTTTGATATTGTAGGTAAAAATTGAAGTGACTATAAAATATTAATTCACAGAATACAAATCAATACATTTTAGTACAAAATGGTCATTGCTATATATGAATATATATTTTTACTATGTTTAACTGGACTTACTGGTTTTCATTTCTGGAAAGAGCAATCGTCTGATATTGTCACAATATTCAGATAAATTTCTCAATGAGTTTAACTTAAGTTGTAATTGATTGTTGCCTGGCAACTGATATTGAGCAATTAATTCCAAGTACCCATATACAAGTGCATCCAATGAACTGGGACTAGAGATATTTGTCATAGTAACAAACTAATAATTTAAAGAGTGGGTGGATACCTGGTACCAGAGAAAAAAGTTTCATTGTGTAATCTATCTGATAGTAAGTCTAAAGCTTCTTCTGCCTGGTTTATTAACTGTAATATTAATTAATTAATTTAATTAATTAATAATAAATATAACTTACTTGTATTCCTCTTTGTTCTGGTGTGATATGTTCAGGCAAACCAGTTTTCATAACTTGTTGAACTAGTCTATGTTGCCGAGATAGGATATACAGGGTGAGAGGGAAGGTCACCATTTTGCTGTGCCACTTTCGAGTGACCTCAGTATAATTTTTACCATCAACCCAATGGATATATAGCTGATCAATAGAATAAAAATGGATGAATAGATGACTAACAAGATGAATGATCAATAAATGGATGGATAGAATTAATGAATGGATTAATGAACAGATAGAAAAAAGAATATATTTACTAATGCTAATTTTAGACGATCTGTTAAAAAAGCTGAGTAAGCAGTAATTTCAGCTAATTGTTTCGGATCCAATTTTCCTTGATCACAGTCTAAACCCTACAATTCAAATGATATCAACCAAATAAACAAACACCTGTTTAATTCACTTGTTTCTTTAATTGTCCAATAATAGCGTCAGCACCAGAAAATGGTGTACCATTAACTACAAGACTAGGAAAATTACCTACAAATGACATAAGTTAATTTTAATGTAGATTGTTTCATTTTAGACCTGTTGGAGACATCCAATGTTTGCATGTTGAGATGATCTGGACCGGACAGTTGTCTCCTAGCAATCGTAGATATGTCTAGATAATGAGGTTATTATTAGGAGTGGATTTAATGCTTTTCTTTAGTACTTACTAGTACTTGAAGACATTCAGGATCAATTGAAGCAGTAAATAAATCACCAGGATATACAGTGAGTTTAATGGAGGCCATATTAAGGGTTAAAAATTATAATTCTATTCTATTTTTAGTTCAATTTTTTGTTTAATTACAGTGAAATTTTGTAACATTTAAGAGCAGTAACATTGTAACTAAATTTAGACACTTTATAAATTTTGTTCCTTGTTATGTCCACAATTGTAGGAAAAACATGAGTTCATTCATTCTATTGTGATTGGATCTCATTGTTATATAAATTTCTAGTTAACTGGTTATAAAACTTTCCTTAAAACTTCAAAGAAGTTACATTATAGTTGTACTGTATCATACAACATAATATTATATGAATGACTTAAAACAACACAGGGCAATGTCATAATGAAGTATACTTAGAGGAACATAACATATAATTTGACACTTAATACAAAAATATAATAATTTCTTTTAACATGACATTATTATATTTTAAGGAAGTACAAATAAAATATTGCACATGCTACACAAAACAATGAAATATACATGTACAAAAGTATACTCCATTTTAATTATTCCAGTGCTACTAACACACATTAATTGTAATAGGGAGGGAGATGAGGGATCTATCGACTGTTCACTGTGGATCATTACTGTTGTGTTCTTCATTCCAGGAACGATTGAATTTTTCTAGTAACTCTAATTCTTCAGGTTTACCTATAGTTCTACGAACTAAATAAAAAATATATAATTTCATATTTCATTTCATTAAAACAATAATTACTTGTTTTCTTTTCTTCCCTGTGTTTACGTGGTGCTACCCTCCTCTTTCCAACTTGTCTCTTTTTTGTTTCTTTAACAACTTGGTCAGCAAGGACAGATATCAAATCAATCTCTGCTTGGACCTGTGTACGTTCCTTCTCCTTTTCCTCAGTAACCTCACCATTTTCTCCCCCATCAAATGATGTAGCAGATACTCTAGCCTACATTAATAATAAAATGAAAGTAATAGAAAGAAGTGGACACTTACAATTAGTTTTCCTTTTGTTCTCAGACGTGCCTGCTCTTTCTTCTTTCTCTCAATTCTTTGTAATACTTTACCATATGTTGTACGATACTCCATAGAGAAATCACTGATCAGCTTAAAAAAATCGTCTATCTGTAATACAATGATCCATGTTAAAATTTATTTACTGATATAATCTCTCATCTGTCCATCCATCCAGTCATACCTTTGTTCTCTCTGCCTGTCCTTGATTCATTCCCATATAAAGCAATAGTTTTTGAAATCTAGTGTGAACTCTCTTATAAATGGTCTCCAACACTCGCAATCTCTCAGCAGCATCTGTTAAACTTTGAGCAGACTTCATTTTCTTTTCCATACTGGCAGCATCAGAGAATGTCTCCTGTCTAGCAATAGCACGAAGATGTCTCCAACTGATCGACAAATCTGATGTCAACTTCTCTAAATTTTGAATCTGTTCATTCCAGTCAATCTAATTTAGAATTATTGATACAATTACTCATTACATTAGATTTTAAGATAAGACTTACTTTACCAGCTCGATGTGCACGAGTTAATTCAGAATGAAGATCAGAGGACTCAGGATAATGTTCAATGACCAGTTCAACTATATGTATTAAAAGTGGAGTCTTGTGTTGTGTATCTTTGACGTTAGTAACCCTTGACAAAAATTCTAGCTCAAATGCCTCAACAGGTTGTCCATTTAGGACATTACCAATTGAGAGAAGTGCTCCAATTACTTGTTTTAAGGTACTACTGTTTCGTACTTCCTCAATAGCACCTTTTAAGTCCATCAATGCATCAGCCATTTCCTCTTCAGATGACTGGAAGGCATAGTTGAATTTCCATAAACTGAGACGAGCCTTAAGTTCTGGGATTGAGGCTAAAGTATAAAGGAAGTCTTCAGCTGGTCCTAATGGAAGATCTGGTCTCTCGGCATGTTTTTCTTGAATAAGAGTCCGCTCCTCATCAGTTGGCATCAAATTAAGTAGTTTCTATAGAAAGATGGATGAACAATGGGTGGATCAATGGATAGATGAATGAATGAATGGATACATAGATAACTGGCTAATAATATAAAATACCTCAATCATTTCTTTGTTAAAAAAGGACTGATCCATATTGAGGATAGCAGTACGAATGTGACGTGCAGCTGGAAGTCGTTTAATCTCAATTTGAATATTATTTGCTCTCTGTTGTTTTAATACAGTCACAAACCTCTCCTTTTTAACGTCAGGTGACTCCTGATAAGAGGGGTTAAAATTAACAAGCTTTCTTGGAAATATTAACTCACAGTTTTCTTGTTTCGTTCTGCTTTTTGTGCAAACAGTTCCAGGAATTTATCCTGTGGTACATCGACTTTCTGTATGTCCTTCCAAAAGGAGCCATATCGATTTACTGATGTGGGAAGAAGATTTTGACGACGCCATCTTAACTGTTTAATGTCACGTTTCTCGGTACCTAGTACATCAAAGTATTATGTTAAAGTGATATTACTTACAAATACTGAACTTACCGCCTTTTGAATTAAGTGCCATTGAGGGAGGTGGAGGAGGTCCCGGTATTCCCGGAGGAGGAGGAGGGGGAGGTGGAGCACCACCTGGAGGGGGTGGAATTCCTGGAGGAGGTGGAGGTGCGGGAATACCTCCAGGTGGTGGCGGAGGTGCAGGTACACCTCCGGTCATGGGGGGTCCAGCAGGTGCTGCAAAGATGTCTTGTTCATCATCCCATGTAAGGTCAGTAAAGTCCATTCCATTCACAACAAGATCTCTCAATTTAATATCAGTAGGTGCATATGCCCACTCTAATTCTGGAAAGTACTCTTCAACTTCTTCTTCAACAACTTTAGCAGCTGGTGTAAGGTCCTCCAAGGGAGGAGGAGGGGGTTCCGGCTATGAAAAACATTTAGAGTAAATCAAAAATTATTATATATAATCTTTTATGTAGTTATAATTTTACAACTGCACTTACCTCCTTCTTTGGAATTTTGTGTATTTCTGTCTTATGTTCCTCAATAACTGATTCTTCATCATTCATTAGAGCCAGCATTTTTTTTGTTTTATTTGCTATGTTACTTGTAGTACCAACTCTTGGGCGATTTTGAGGGGAGACATCAGTTTGTATGGGAGGGGGAGGGGTTACTGGTTGAACATGATTAGGGGTGGGGTCAGGTTCTTTATGTCTCCCATTTTCTGGAGACCTCATTGGCTTAGGAACAGATTCTTGATGTGGTGGAGAATCTGGCACGGGAGCGGGAACATGGTTATGTTCTTGAGTGATTTCTCTAGTTCTATTGGTTGTAATGGAAGGGCTATTTTTAGACTTTGTCTCACTCTGAATCGAGGTGAGTTCTGCCTTTTGAGATGAAGGAAGTGTGGGCGAAGAAGGAGGAGATGATGACGACTTTGAACTTACAGGTTGAGGGCTCAGAGGATGACCAGCTATAGGACTAACAGAGGACCTTTGCTGTAATGGCGTTGGGCTTTTACTTTCAGAGCTCTCGTCAGAGTCTAAAAACCGAGACCTTCGTCTGTAGAATACCCCTAATGCTCTGTCACCTGTCATTGTGGGTCTGTTGGAGCCAGTTTTTTTCTTTCGTAATACCACAGTATCAGTGACTCTGTCTCGTCTTTCTGATTCTTCATTGTATCTATTTCTTTGCTTATAAGACATATCTTCTCTTTCGTCATTGGTCTCCCGTCTTGGTGACAGATCTCTCTCTCTATCATCTATGTTGTTGGTTCTATAGTTGTCCCAGTCCTTCCATTTGTATTTTTTGTCTTCATTTTCATTTTCCTTCTCTCTGTCTCGTCTTCTTGCCTCTCTCTCTTCTTTTTCTCGCTGTCGTTGTGCTTCTCTCTCCTCTCTTTCTTGTTGTTCTGCTTCTCTTTCTCGTTCTCGTTCTGCTTCTCTTTCTCGCTTGCGTTCTTCTTCTCTTTCTCTTTCCCGTTGTCTTTCTTTTTCTCTTTCCTCACGTTCACGCTGTCGCTCTTGTCGTTTTCGTTCCCATTCTTCTCTTTCCCTGTCCTCCTCTCTTTCACGTTCCTGCTTTGATTTAGATGTACTATAGTAATTAACATTAGCGTCTGATTGCCGAGTTCTTTTAGTACGATCAATACCTGGGGAAATTTGATTCTTAGTCTCTGAAATATCATATCCTTTTGACTTATTTTGTGATGAGCTTGACGGTTCTCGGTCAGGACTTTTAGTAGGAGGTTCAGGAGTCTTAACATCAGCAGGTGTGGGTGTACGAGAGGGCTCAGGACTGGAACTGGAAGTTGGACTTTTAGACTTTCCATAAGACAAACCAAACCCACCAAATCCACCATATTTTGGTTGCTTTTTATCTTCAACTGGTTTTGTGTATCTTGATGAAAGCTTTGTGTCATTTCTAGATTCATCTTTACTGGTACTGCGAGATAATTCATCTGAACTAGAACTATGAGTGCTACTATTTAAATCTTTTTCTTTGTCTCTTGGAGGTTCTGGACTTTTGGAAGACATTGGTTCTGGACTCTTGGTAGAAGTAAATAGATATTTTGATTCCGCACTCTTGTTTGAAGAGGGTGAAGACTTTGTCACATCAGGGATTGGACTTGGAGATTTTGGTTTACTACCATATGAAACACCAAAACCAGCAAAGCCCCCATATTTTGGTTGAGCTTTTTCTTGTTTGTTAATAGATGCAGGAGATGAGATTTTACGAGGTAATGTCTTTGATGTGGGAGAAGTGACTTTTGAATTATCAGTCTTTGATGGTGTGTCGGCAGAAAACTTCCCCAAATCTTTCTGTCTTCTACGATCTCTCTCTTCTTTTTCTTTCTCCCATTCTAACCTTCTTTTTTCACGTTCTTTCTCCCTTTCCTCTCTTTCCCGCTCTCTTTCCTGACGTTCTCTTTCCCTCTCTTTCTCTCTCTCCTGACGCTCCTTTTCTCTTTCCTTCTCTCGCTCTTCCCTTTGACGCTCTCGTTCTCTTTCTCGGTCTCTAAAAGAGAGAGTTGGTGAAGTTTCGGGTTGTTTATTATAACGAGAAGTGGGTGTGTTTTTATTTTTCTCTTGTACAGCTGAAACAATACAAATTTCTCTCAAAAAATATTAAAGATTCTACTTACCAGTTCCCTGTGACTGAACTAACTCAGCACTGGACGATCGATACATGGACACACCTTTTGTTTTATCAGGTGTAGTGAGAAGAGGGCTAGGGGATAACCCTTTTGTACCTTTAATTAAGACAACCAGAGTGGTCAAAAGCCCACAGTAATGAAGGTTATGTAATATATGCATAATATTTTAAATGTACTCATTTGTTTTACCACACACTAATTGCTGTTTGTTATTAAAACAATTATAACTATAATTTATACCAGTTTTTACTACCTTTTACTCACATTCCATTGACCATACATATAATACCTAATAGTTACACACATACCAATTGACTAAACTTAACTATAAACAAGATTGTACTACATTCATAAAATACCAACCACTACTTCAATGAAAACTGATCATTTATTTTACTCTAACAATCTATACATGTAACATTATAGTCTGTGTCTATCATATACTGGAATGATATGATGTATATCATCAAATAAAAATTTGCACTTATAGAGGTTCTATATAGTTGTAACTTACCAGTGGTAGTAGTATTCTCTCCTATAAAACAATAAAGGTAAGTACATGTTATACAGGTAAAATATGTATCCTTACCTTTCTTTGTAGTGTCTTTTTTACCACTAGGAGGTTTATCAGCAGTAAATTTAGGACTAGCAGGAGTTTGTACCTGTGAACCTACATCACTAGTTGTAGATGACTTCTTATCGCTATTGTGGTAATAAATACACAAGATATAAGATAAAAGATACTGACCTAGAAGGTGTCTCAAGATTTGTTGTAGATGAAGCACTAGGAGTTGGAGATGCAGAAGAAGTGTTTGTTCCAAGAGAAGCCTGACTTCGACTACGTCTCATTTTACGAGGAGTACTAACATATGCAAAGTATTAAAATACATATTAACATGTAAATATTGTACCCAGTATCTGAGTCTTGATATTGTACTGTATAAAACTGTTTGACTGAGTCCTATAAAAATATGATAATATTAAAACTTTTAAATGTTCTGTTAATTTACATACTTCGTATGATTTAAACTCTTTCAATAAATTCTTGTTCTTATCACGTCTTTGATGATACTAAGAGAGCAGATCATTTAATTATAAGATTACTATGTACTTACTCCCATAATCTTCTCCATTTGTTGTTCCTCTAATGAGTCAACAATATCATAATAATTGTCCATGTCATTGAGATTAGCTAATGTCTATGAGAATATAAAGTATGTATATATAAATATATATAAGAGGATTAAAGTAACTATGTAACCAGTAAACAATACAGGCTATAGTTGACATGTATACATATATATATATATACTAGTATTAAGAAGGATTTAACTTAGAAGTAACATAGTCTTAAAGTTTAATGTGTCTTTCTATATATATAGTTATAAATATAAAACTGACTCTGTTAATTAGTGTCATTGTTTTTGTTTGAATTTCAGGATCTTGAACTGATTTTTCATCAATAAGTGTTATAAAAAGAGACCAAGGTGTTAGACCTACATCAAAAATAGCCAATCAAAATTTGCTTTGTCACTGGTTAGTGTGTATACCTTTGTCATCAGAATATAGATCAACAGCTTCTTTTAAAAGTTGAGCTGTGTTGAAGCCACTAGCTGAGTCGGGTGACCCAATCCGCTGAGGAGAGTCACGCCCACTTCTTATACCAGTCCCATTTCCTCCTTCATTTCCAGCGTCAGTGTAATTTACGAATAAAATTAATGTGTCTAGTACTGTTTTGACCACCATTTTGAACTTAAAGAGGAAGAGAGAGTAAGTAGGTATGTATGTGGGATAAAAAGGGACATGAGAAGAAACAGAAGAAGACAAGATGATAACAAATAAGGGAGAGGATAGAGACAATAACATGTTGCATAACAATTAGTTTACACAACATTATAATAATATTCATGAACTCTTATAAAAGACAAGTCATGAATATTATTAAATGTATTGTAGGGTACATGACACTAACCTTTGATGTGGTCAGTTGATATAACCACTGAATCATTTCGTTACAACGAATTAAGCCATGCATTCCATCAACATAGACCACAATCTCACCAACAGCTAGAATAATAAAGAAAAAAAAAGAAAAAAAAGAGAGATATAGTTATTATTGAGTTATTGTATTATGTCGTTAGAATCATTACTCCTATTCACTATGATTATACTAACCTTTTAGAATATATTGTTGAAAAGTTGCGTCAGCATCTCTTGCAACTGAGACCAGAGCATTTAATCCTTGATTGGATACAAATTCCAGCACCAAGTCAGCATCATCCTAATGCAGTATTATAGTGTAGTAACTATATGACTAGTGACAACAGACACAGTCTACTAACTACTAATAAATTAAATTATCATGATAATATATGGTTAAATTTGAAAGTGATGTTGAATCATGATCATTAACACTTTGGAAGCCTTCCAGGTTTCTTCTTACTCTGCCTACATCTTTTGACTAAACTTGGCAACTATTTCAATCACACTTATATAATTACTATAGTGTTCTAACATATCTATAGCCACTACATTAAGTTTTAATGATCATTGTATATTTAGATCCTTCTATGTACAAGGCGAGGTCTTAAGAGATTATATATACAGTACTGGATGTATTGATAGATGAATAGATGAAAGAAAAAAACAATGAATGGGGAGACTAACAAACCTGGAACATTCTTTTTAAAGAGAACAATGCTTGACGAAGTTTGTTTTTCTCTTCATTCAATAAAGTTTCTGTAAACATAAGAAGAGAGAGAATAGTTAGAGATAATAAACAATAAAACAAGACAATTAAAATCTCATTTATTATAATTATATAAGTCATTTGAGACTTAAAATAAATGTCATAGAAATGATTGTTATATAATTAGGTACAGACAACTGTCTGTATATCTATGGGAGTTTTGTTTGTGTGTGTCTAATTGAGTAAAATAGTCTATTGAGTTCACTTAATAAGTCATTTAGTAACATGGACTAGGAAACATAGTGTTTATGAACAGGAAGTGATTATCAAGCTAGTAGGAAGTACTTTACATTAACTTACCAACTATTGTATGTATCCTGACTGATAATTTATTTCTTAAAAAAATTACTGCACCTCTATTAAAAAAAAAAAGTAGTTACTATATTGGAATGTAAATAACTTTATATTCTCTATTTATAGTATATTATATAAAAATTATATTTATGATAGAAATACAGGAAATAACTGTGGATGACTATCAAAACCAATTGTTAACAAATAAAATACATGATCCATAGACATGTATATATATGTACATGGAACAAATTACGGAACACATGTATATGTACTCCTACAACACATTATTAACTTAATACAATAACATAGCAACCGTTACTATGACAAAGAGTTGACATTAAGGTGAAGAATGTTCAGAGATAATGCAGCATTAATTTTATTAGATTAGTAAAAACGATAATAATAGTTCTTGATGTATATCCTATAATGTTTTACTTTAAATGAAGTCAAACTAATGCCATATTGTATATGACAAAGAGCTATTTAGTTATTTAATTACTTATAATAACAGCTACATACCATGTGGTCAGCGCTAGCTACTCATTTACAAATGACAATATAATTTAATCTATAAGTAAATGCCACCTCAACTAGAGAACATTTAGATTCAATTTATCTTCGTACTAACATTATTCATTACTATTGGGGACTACTATGATGACATATATCATGTACTAACTTCCTGTATAATACAGGTGTTATCCCTTGATAATAAGTTATTCCATTCAATATGATATATGATCAAAGTCATTAAGAGACTATTTCAGGTTTCTGTATGTGTGGTTGTTTACTAGTTATAATAATTAGTTTGTTTATCTTTTAATTTCAAATTTACTTGTCAAAGGAAAGATTATAATCTCGCATCACTTCTTCCATATCGGATTCCAAGTTCAAATATCTGGACTCCTTATCTTTTGCACAATAATAAACCAAGGTGGCATCATCAGTCTGTGTGTGTGTGTGGGTGTGTGTAATGTGTGTGTGTGTGTAATGTGAATGTGTGCGTTTGCATGAGAAAGAGAGCAAATAATTTATTAATCAACTCAGAAGACAAACATATATATCATTAAATTACATGTCCAATTAAATACATACCAATCATATCACTTAATACCACAATACACAGACACACACACACTAACATAATAGACAATAAGTATTGTTAGTGAGTGCCAAATGTATTTTGTAGACTTCTCATGGCAAACATTAGGTCACTATGTGACCAGATAATGAGTCCAACTGAAAACATAGTAACTTAATTAATGTTACAACTATGATATGTCTATGTACACACAGTCAACCTATTGAAGTGACCATACATAGTTAACTTCATCAATGACAATTTGAAATATGGTGAGACTCAATTAATAGTATAGCCAATAGTCTTATCACACTGAAAATGTAACCATGGTGATACCATCTGTTTGAAGGATACCCAGTCTTAAGACATATTGGTGATAATTATACAAACTTCTTATACAAGTGTGAATGATTTCAGGAAATGTATTTCATGCCATCTGATCAATAACTGTGTCTACTAACTACAATTTTAACATTCTCTTACAAGAGGACTTGTGTTCACTTTAGACCACAATGAATTAATTTTAATAATTTCTTCCAAATTAATCATTTATTTAGCGAATTAATATAAAGTGTCCCTAATAAATTAACAAATTAATAACATATTTACTTCATGTAATGACAACATGTAACATTAGATAATCAATATTATCATATTGATCAGTATAGTTATCGCTTTTACAAACAAACTAGTCATAATTCATTACAGTGTCACTAGATTGTTAGATGAAGTGTAAAATCAACAGATAGATACATGATATGTCAATACTAGCTATACACACTTCATACCACAAACAAGAAAACTGTTTATAGGAGAAGCTATTAAGTAGCGAAAATTGTAATGTAATCTGTCATTAGGAGGATCTTATAAGAGCTAGTATTGAACAACTAAAACAATCAATAACGTGTTTATAAGATGTATAAAACAAACAAAACGAGTGTATAATTATTATATTATTATTAAATATCTAAGCTCTTTCCAGTATTCTGGATCTGTTAAATGGGTTCCCTAAAAAACTCAAAAGTGAACATCACAAGAAATGATCAACCACAAATACAATAATCCATGGAAAATATGACTTTATAAGGAAGTTAGTGAATACTCACTACAAATAGAACACCTGGACTGTATAAGATATACATACTATAGAATATCACTAAAATAACAATATGGACCTCTATACAAATATACTACCAGTATAGGAATTAATATCACGATGTCATTAAATAATTTTTAGTAGCATACAATTTCTCTCTCTCTCTCTCTCTCTTTTGAAGAGGCAGCCATTGATGCTTGAGTGGTTGCAATGTTTTGAAGTTAGCATTGCAGACTAATATGTTGTGAACAAGACACACATTGTTAAGTGAAAGTTTTCTATTACAAATCAAGCATTTGTTAACACATATCAATACTATAGTCAATAGCTATGGATATCTGACAGTCTCACTTACAAAACAGCTGCAAATTTAATAGTCACCTTTGAGTGACACAGTTTGTATATATAATCTTACTTTATTGGGAGCCTTTAATGCTTTCTTTAATCCAGCTATTTGATCACACAGTGGTATGCCAGCTACGAAACTGTACTTGATTGGTGGAGAAGGCTCTGCATGTTTGATAGTGGCTAATACGTTGAACGGATCACTATCATCAATGTACTGAACTGGTACATCAAACGAATCAAAGTCGCTCATTTTGAGAGATATCTCGACCAATTCGTAGTTAAAAAGACCTCTATTGCAATAAAGAACAGTTGTCTATCTTGCAGACTAAAGTAATATGGTCAGTTGAGCACTAAAGACACAATATAAACTGATACTGCACAAATGCTGACTTACATAACTAGTTACTATGTGGGCGGATCTGAAAATATATACCGTAATTATTTCGGCTCAACTTATTAATACGTATTACATGTTTGGAACTTTTAAAATTTAAATACCCACGTGGAAGGTAATGGCAGCCTTCAGTAATAGTGGAGAAGACGTTATTAAACGTGTTATAGAGGCTGTACCTGTGTCAGCTAAGACAGAAGAAGAGATAAGAGAATATTATGAGTTGGACCGATGTCTGGAATTTATTAGAAAATACAATAGGGTATTGTATAAAAGTTCTATTTTTAAATATCATGTGACTATCATGTGACAGGTAGCATTGCAGTTTCCTGATCATTTATTACAAGACGCAGCTACAGTAGCCTCCATTCTACAACAAGAAAGCAATAATGATGTCTATATATTAGGGGACACCTCTTATGGAAGGTTAGTGAACATCCTGTTACCATAGCAACACCTATATTCTTTAGCTGTTGTGTGGATGAAGTAGCGGCAGAACATATTCATTCAGAAGCAGTCATTCATTTTGGACCAGCTTGTCTAACCGAGTAAGTAATGACCATATATGGTACATCAGTATAATACATGTACATGTACTTGTAATATAAAGTATGTAATGTATATTACCATATATGGTATTTATTGGTATTTATCATATAGGACACAACGACTTCCTGTGTTATATGTGTTTGGATGTGAAAGGATTGATATCATAGATTGTGCTGATAAATTTAAGGAAATGTTTACAAATATATCACAACCAATTATAGTATTATATGATGTTATATATAATCATATAATAGGTCAGTATAATATGTGAATAATATTGTATTCTAATATAAACAACCTCTTTCAGATTCATTTAAAAAGGAAGTATCCTCAATTTATACTAATTTAATTATTTCTCAATTGGTAATTCCCTTGTCTCATACAAAGGAACCCTCTTCAGTGGGTGTGGTTAGTAAAGGAGTAGTTTCTGATGAAAAGAGTCAATGTGGAGGGTGTGGTTCTTGTGTGCACGAGAAAAGTGAGGGTGATAATGTGAGGGAGAAGGAGAAGGATAATATAACAGAACATCAAACTTATGCACAGTCATTAGTTGACACTGAGACTTCATTAAATATTCATAGAATGTTAGTTAATAATTAATTAAAATATAATAACTGGTATATTTATTAGATTTGGTCGAATATTTCATATCACAAGATCATTAGAGGAATATAAAATATTTTATATTGGAACTGAAGGAACTACACTTACAAATTTTATGCTAACTTATCATAATAACCAGGTACCTCCCCCCCTCCCTCTCTGTCTCTCTCTTATGTACGTACGGCTCATATCTCAATTTATTTTCTCTAGTTTTATTCATATAATCCTGTTGAGAAGACTTGTCGTAAAGAGACTACTAATGTTAACAAGATGTTAGGTAGACGATATTATTTAATACAACGAGCTAAAGAAGCCAGTACTGTTGGTATATTAGTAGGTACATTAGGAGCTAGTAAGTTATAAAATATATTGTTACTATGGTAACTGATCTGTCCAGTTAACTATTTATCAATGATAAAAAGATTGAAGAGTTTACTAAAGAAAGCAGGCAAGAAAGTAAGACACATTTATTATATAGAGCTATAATATATTTAATAGTGTCTAGTTCTATACTGTAGCTGTTGGTAAACTCAATCCAGCTAAACTGGCTAACTTTATGGAGATTGATATCTATGTACTAGTAGCTTGTCCTCACTGTAGTCTGTTAGACTCACAAGTATGACTATTGTTACTATAATCTCTTTAATATAATAGTGATAATATAGGAGTTTTATCGTCCTATTGTAACACCATATGAAATGGAAGTAGCTTGTTTAAGGTAAGGAGGGGCTTATAATTAATACCCTGTGCTTATATTTAATACAATGTTCTAGTTCTAGAGAGTGGAGTGGTGATGTCATAATGGATTATCAACAATTATTACCTGGTAATTACTATATCTTGTTATAAATGTTATATATTAAGTTAATTACTTTAGACCTCTAAATATGACCTTATAAGGACATATATATTACATTTAGTTTAAGTCTCCTAAATCATTAATTGTTCTTTAATTAGGGGGACGACATTATGTACCTGTTGAACAAGAAGAGACCACTCAACCTGAATACTCATTTCTTACTGGACAACTGTTGCCATTGGCAACCAATAAGGAGAAGGAGAACATTGTTAATAGAGAACAGAGTCTAGTATCTAAAAGTACCACCAATATCTCTCTACCACATTCTGGAGGTAAGACTTGTATGTCTTAATTTGGTTGAGTAAAAAACTAAAAACGTTTGTACTTGATTTGTTATTTCTCTTACACACAGGTAGTTATCTTCAAAGTAGAAGTTGGCAAGGATTAGAGAGGAGGTTAGGGGAGACAGAAGTAAAAGTTGCAGTTGAAGGAAGACAAGGACTACCCATGTCATATACTCATGAAACACAACAATAATTAAACAGGTTAGAAAATTTTTATAGAATTTTAGAAAATAATATATACTTAAATGTTTCACGTAAACACACGACAAGGTAATGTTAAGGTCACGCTAAAAATTAACTTATATCAAAAGACAAAATATATATCACACTTTAAATCTTGTCAGTACTACATAATGTTAGTAGTTAATATATTATTTTGGACGTTGTTTAATGTAACTATCAAGATGTTCAATTACTTGTTTCATTATTGGACGACTACTGGGATCTTCTTTAACACAAGAGACTATTAAATCATAAAGAGGTGGAGATCTTGAACGAACTTGTTGTAACATATCTTGGAAAATATCTTCATCTGGAAAACGACAAGTCATAACTTCACAGAAGAGAACACCATAGCTAAAGACATCCATTTTAGTAGTCTGAGCTTTTTTAGCACTAACCACACTTTTTAAAGCCTCAGGAGCACTATATACTAGAGCACCTGCAGCTTGAGTAACTGCATATCGAGCTTTATTAGCAGAGCCAAAGTCAGAGATCTTAGTCTTCCATTTATGAGGACCTTTAGATTCTAGGAGGACATTGGCACTACTCACGTCACGATGTATAATAGGATCAGGTAGACAATGTAAGTAGTTTAGACCTACTGCTACATCACGTATTATAGTTAACATGACAGGTTCACAGGTTGGATGAGGAGTGAGTTGTTTGGTCTCATAAGCATTACGTAATGATGTATCCATAATTTCAGTAATAATCATAGGATTACCAGATGGATCATCTAATACAGCACCAATAAACTGGAGAAGATTAGGATGACGTAACTGAGCCATTGTATTGATCTCACGATGTAATAACTGGAGAGTTGCTTCATGAGTGTCTTTGTTAATAAGGAGTTCATGCATTTGTTTCACAGCTACTCTTTGTTCTCTAAATATAGCAACTCTAACAGCTCCCCAAGCTCCTCTACCTACTTCTTCTTTAGTAAAAGCTAGCTCTTTAAAACTCACTTTACAGCTGCTTTCTATTGTTGTAATCTTCTTTTGAAGTAGATCTTTTTCTCTCAAGTATCTTTCAAGTTGTTTTTGAAGTTGTTCTAAAGTCTGTTGTAATTGTTGATGATCTTCTAGTTTCTGTTGGTAGGTTTGTTGTAGTTGAGAGTACTCTTCCACTTTGTTTTGGTGAACCTTCTGTAGCTGGGAGAGTTCCTTCTCTTGTTGGGAAGTCTCTTGTTGTAGTTTTTGATGATCCATTAGTTGCTGTTGGTACTCTTGTTTTTGTTGGTGGTGAGTCTGTTGTAACCGGAAATGCTCCAGTAGATGTTCTTGGTGAGTTTCTTGTAGTTGATGATGCTCCTCCTGTAATTTGCTCAACATCAGTTTCATGTTCTTTTCTTTTTCTTTTTTATCAGCTAATAATTGGCTCATTTCTGTTTGTAATTGAGCATTCTTTTCTTTCTCTTTATCAAACAATTCCCATATTTCTTTATATCTACTGGATAGGTTATCAAAATTTGTGTTCAGCCATGAGTTCTGCTCGCGTTGTTTGACAATAGCTCTCTCCATCATTGAAATCACCTCATCAAATGGAACCTCTCTTTCACAAACTCTTGACTTCTCTTCCAATAGACTTTGTAGATCATTCATTGTAAAGGATACTACTTGAGGCACACAATTACTATCAGTATTATTTATTTGGGGAATGGTTGGTGCATTGTTTTGTATCTCTTCTGGTATTTGTCCTGGAGTAATAAAAGTTTTATCCAGTTTCATAAAATTAATAGGACAAAAGAAAGCTTTTCCAGGTGGACAGTTAAAGAATCGTCTACCCAGCCAAGTACCATCAGTACATCCAGTAAGTGGATTATCCTAAATAGATCATGTTAACATCTAGTGGATCAGTACTATATGACTAACCAGTTCTACACCAGCTATTACTCCATCAATTTCAGGGAGGGTCCCTATCCACATAACCACACCATGTAGTGGGTCACCATGTTGGGCTGGTATATATACCATAGATCCTATAGCAAACTGAATGGGATCTTGAGGAGGAGGATCACTAGACAAGATGGTTTGAGAGGGAAGACTTGTATATGGTGACTCCTCAAATGGAGTAGAAGAATGGTTTGACCTTTGTACTATACCAGGTGAGTTTTTAAACTTGTGTGGTGCATTGGGAGATAGGCCAGTTTTTTCAGATATCACAGGTATATTTGAATATATTGGTGTAGAGGATGGGTCTTGTGATGTCTTTGTCTTGATAGCTGAGGCTCCATTCCCTAAGTGCTGAGAGAAAATATATTGAGAAATTTTAATAAAACTACCACCTCTGTTTGTTCTATTTGTACTTCAATCACCTGATAATCTTCATGTTGATGATGTTCCCTTTGTTGATCTTTAAATTTGTTAAGACATTTTCTTTCCCATTCAATTCTCTCATCACTAGTAGGTTGTCCAGTTTGTAGCAAATAAACTGAATCTTCTATTTCTCTGTGATCTCTTCCAGCTACAAGACTTTCTTTACTCTTATGTTGTATTGTTGTGTCTCTTCGTTCTTTATATTCTTTTAAAGCTTGTCGCTCAAGTTCTATTCTCTTAGGATTTACCGGTTGTCCAGTATTTACAAGATAAACTGATTCTTCCATTTGTCTGTAGTCTCCTCCAACTGGAACTCTTGTAGCAGCTGTAAGACCTTCCTCATTCTGATCAGCTAAGGGAGCATCTGGTGGTATTCTGTCTAAATTCTTATCATGGCCTATTCTTTTATCATGGTCAATGATTATGGTCTCATCTAATAGATCTTTTTGAGCACGGTATTCCTCCACACTAACACTAGCTAACTTTGTCTGATATTCATTTTCTTTCTCTTTCTGTTGTTGTAGTGCATATTCATCAGCATGAAGAACCATTTGTTCAGGAAGATAGACTCGACTATGTCCAGATGATATCTTAAAAAGGTGACCATAGCTACCAGTCAGTTCAAGACAAACATCAGGAAATTCTTCTTTGACTTTTATTTTCTCATCCTAAAAGATAAATATATAAAGTACTATTGTATAATATATATAGTTATGTAAACTAACTGTTTCAATTCCTACAGCAATGACTTGAGGTGAACCAGGATCTCTTGATAGTCTCATTGGCCCCACCCACCTAACAGTACCAGTGATAGGTCTTTCTTTAATAGATTGTAACACAACACGATTGCCACGTTTAAATTTATATTCTGTAGGTTTAGGATCAACATCTGTTCCTCCTTGAATCTTTTGATGAACTTTACCAACAAACTCTTTTGCTTTTGTTGCTACTGATGTTGCTTCTGAACGACTTCTGGTATTATCAGCTGGACTTGAAGTGTGCTTTTGTCTAGAACTTTCACTAACTTTAGACTGAGTTGAAACAACTTGTTGATTTTGTTTGCCAGGATATGTTGATTTCTGTACTATTTTATACATAGCTACATACACACCATTATTGGCACCACATTGGAAGTGTGGTCTACCATTAGTGTTACCTTTACCATGATATTTATCATCCTAAAGAAACAATGTATAATTCTATTGTTTTTTTAAGACTTAACTTACTATTATTTCAATTCCAAAGAATATTCCTTCATTTTCATCAATAGGTCCAATGTAACGTATCTTTCCACGAATAATATTACTTGCACTATAGTAGCCTTGATCTAATTTAAACATGACTACATCTTCCACTTTGAGTGCCATTATCTCTTTCTTTCTGTCTTCTCTTAAATACTCTTTTAAACGCACACCAGGTGGTTGTACAGCTAACAGATAATGGACTTCATCTTTCCGTAATGGTGAGACATCAGTCAGTTCAGCATGAAGTTTGACAATATCTGGACCACTGAGCAGTTCATAATTAAGTGGTTTACCCTCCTTGTTAAATAACCAGTCCTTTTTTGGTATTTCTAATACTAACTCTCCTTTGAATATTATACACTCCCATGGATCTTCTTCTTTCTCTGGTTTACCCTCACCATACATATCTTTTGTTGTGATACAAACTCCCAATTTAGTAGTAGCCATCATAAAGGTTCTGATAATAAATATATTATTAAAGAGGTAATCAGAAAGTATTTAGGCTAGATATCCTCCAACTGAGCACTAGATAAGTCACACGAGGGGTGTGGTTCAGATTTTGGGGTGGGCTAAATAGATTCATATAACTACAATCACACAAATTACATATTTTTATATATCAGTAAAATCATTTAATTCTGTCATTAATATACTACTAAACTTATCATAAAATGTTTGCAGTACATGTTCCATATCAGGACGATCAGCTGGTGAGGATTTAGTACATGATACAATAACTTGATACATCAATGACCAACTACTAGCTAATGATTGGAGCATACTGGGAAATGTTTGGTGGAAAGGAAACTGATTGGTCAATACCTCACAGAGAAGTATGCCATAACTATAGACATCCATTTTAGGCGTCTGTATCTGAGGGACTTCAGGTGCTGCATATACTTGTGCTCCAGGTCCTGTTGTCATGGAGAATTGGACGAGATTAGCTGAACCAAAATCAGAGAGTTTAGCCTTCCAATTATTGTGACCTTTAGATTCTAGGAGAACATTGGCACTACTCACGTCACGATGTATAATCTGGTCTTTGTGGCGATGAAGGTAGTTAAGTGCAGCAGCAACGTCACGTAATAGACACAACTTGATTTGGTTGTTAGATAGCATGCCATCTTTGTAAGCTTTGCGTAGTGAGGTATCCAGTAACTCTGTAATAATAATAGGACTACCTGATGGATGGTCTAGAACAGCTGCTATAAAGAGGAGTAGGTTAGGATGACGTACTTTAGCCATCATACTGATTTCACGACATACAAGTTGATTGTAATATGGGGAGACTATTTCTGAATGAAGCATCTTTAAGGCCACTTTTTGACCTTGTAAAAGACCCACTTGAACTTTCCCTCAACCTCCTTCTCCCAATATGATCTTGTTGGATTTGACTTGTACATGACTGACCTCCCAATAGTTGATATCAGCTACTGAATTTTCTTCTAATTGTTTGACTTGTCCTTTTAATCTCATATTCTCTACTGTTAGACGAGCAACCTGACCTTGTAGTTCTGACTCAAATTGATCTTTATCTCTTTGGAGTTGAGTATGTGAGGCTTGGAGATCAGTGATTTTTCTCTGAAGATCCCATTTTTCTTTCTCCAGTTGTTGTTTCTCTCTCTGAATATGCTGTTGAGCTTGTTCACTGTCTCTTTTTTCTTTTTCTATCAATGTTATTTTAGAATGAAGGGTGTCATTTGATGTTTGAAATTCATGTATTGTTTGCAGTAGTTTAGCTCTCTCATTTTTAAATTCTCTCTCTTGTTGTGTTAACTGTTCTTTGAGACTTTGTATTAATTTGGAATCATTTGGTTTAGGGCGGGACTCTCCTGTAATAAAATATAATTACATGTATAATATGTAATGTGGGGTTACTCACTTTGCTGTTTTTGGAATTCTTTAAGACATTGTTGTTCATGTTCAATTCTCTCATCACTAAAAGTCTGTCCAGTTTGTAGCAAATAAACTGACTCTTCCATTTGTCTATGATCTTCCCTTGTGATTCCTGTAGCAGCTATAAGGCCTTTCTCACTCTGATCTGAAGGCATTCTATCTAAATTCTTATGATGGCCTATTTTTTTATCATGGTCAATGTTTATAGTCTGCTTAGCTTCATTTAATAGATCTTTTTGAGCACGATATTCTTCAACACTGGCACAATATTCTTTAGCTAACTTTGTGTCCAGTTCATTTTCTTTCTGTTGTTCTAGTTTATATTCATTAACATGAAGAACCAACTGTTCAGGAAGATAAACCCGACTATGTCCAGATGATATAGTGAAGAGATTCTGACCATGACTACCAGTGAGATCTAGACTTAGATCAGGAAATTCTTCATGGACTTTTATCTTCTCATCCTATAAAGTAAACATATAAAGTACTATAATATAACATATATAGTTATGTAAACTGACTGTTTCAACTCCTACAGCAATGACTTGAGGTGAACCAATCTCTCTTGATAGTCTTATTGGTGCCACCCACCTAACAGTACCCATGATAGGTCTTTCTTTAATAGATTGCAACACAACACGATTGCCATTTTTAAATTTATACTCTGTAGTTGTAAGTTTGGAAGTAGGCTTGTCATGATCAATGTCTAATCCTCCTTGAAACCTTTGAGCAAGTTTCTCTAATGTATCTTGTTCTAAATGACTTCTAGCATATTCCTTTGGAGTAGTTTGATGTTCTATGTTGGAATAAAATGTAGATTTTTTTAGAATTCTGTCCATAGCTACAAAAACACCATTATTATCACTGCATTGAAAGTGAGGTCTACCACTAGTGTTACCTCTACCACGATAGTTATCTTCCTAAACACATCATATTAAAATTAACACAGATCATTATAATTAACTTACTGTGATTTCAATACCAAAGAATATTCCATCACTTTCTTGAACAGGACCAATGTAACGTATTTTTCCATGAATAATATTACTTGCTGAGTTTTGGCCTAGATCTAATTAAAATATGACTATATCTTCTAATTTTAGTGCCATTATCTCTTTCTTTTTATCTTCTCTTAAATACTCCTTTAAACGCACACCTGCAGGTTGTACTGCTAACAGATATGGTATTTCATCTTCATGTAATGGTAAAACCTCAGTGTCTTCAGCATGGAGGGTGACAATATCTGGACCAGTAAGCAGCTGATAATTAAGTGGTTTACCCTCCTTACTAAGTAGTCGATCTTTTACAGGTATTTCAACTACTAAATCTCCTTTGAATATTCTACAATCCCATGGAACTTCTCCCTCTTTCTCTGGTTTACCCTCACCATACATTTCTTTTGTTAAGATAAAAACTGTGGATGTAGTAGCCATTATGTCAAAGTCTCTAGTGAAAGAAATAATAAATAAAATGAACTTACATTTGGAAAGAGGAAGGGACTGGCAACGCGAGACTAATCATGGTAGACTCTACACCTCCCACTTATTAAGAGGGAGTGGCTTTTGTGAGTTTATTCATCAGCTGAAGCATAGCAGAAATGTTTGATTAAGAAAACAATAATTATTTAAAAATAAAAGGTATTAAAAACACACACTAAAAGTAATTATAAAAATATCATATAAAACTAATACACATATCAGTATTAAACTATGTCAAATACTATTACACACTCTATCATTACTACAATAGTTAATATATTATTTTGGACGTTGTTTAATATAACTATCAAGACGTTCAATTATTTGTTTCATTATTGGACGACTACTGGGATCTTCTTTAATACAAGAGAATATCAAATCATAAAGAGATGGAGATCTTGAACGAACTTGTTGTAACATCTCTTGGAAAACATCTTCATCTGGAAAACGACAAGTCATAATTTCACAGAAGAGAACACCATAGCTAAAGACATCCATCTTAGTTGTCTGAGCTTTCTTAGCACTAACCACACTTCTTAAAGACTCAGGAGCGCTATACACATAAGCACCTGCTGCACGAGTCATTGCTTGACGAGCTTTATTAGCAGAGCCAAAGTCAGAGATCTTAGTCTTCCATTTATGAGGACCTTTAGATTCTAGGAGAACATTGGAGCTACTCACATCACGATGTATGATAGGATCAGGTAGACAGTGTAAGTAGTTTAGACCTACTGCTACATCACGTATTATAGTTAACATAACAGGTTCACAGGATGGATGAGGGATGAGTTGTTTGGTCTCATAAGCATTACGTAATGATGTATCCATAATCTCAGTAATAATCATAGGATTACCAGATGGATCATCTAATACAGCACCAATAAACTGGAGAAGATTAGGATGACGTAACTGAGCCATTGTATTGATCTCACGATTAAGTAACTGGAGAGTTGCTTCACGAGTGTCTTTGTTAATGAGGAGTTCATGCATTTGTTTCACAGCTACTCTCTGCTCTCGAAAGATAGCAACTCTAACTGCTCCCCAAGCTCCTCTACCTACTTCTTCTTTGGTAAAAGCTAGCTCTTTAAAACTCACTTTCCAGCTGCCTTCTATTGTTGTTATTTTCTTTTGAAGTAGAACCTTTTCTCCTATGCTTTTTTCTACTTGTTTTTGAACTTGTTCTAAAGTCTGTTGTAATTGTTGATGATCTTCTAGTTGTTGTTGGTAGGTTTGTTGTAGTTGAGAGTACTCTTCTACTTTGTTTTGGTGAGTCTTCTGTAGCTGGGAGAGTTGCTCTTCTTGTTGGGAAGCCTCTTGTTGTAGTTTTTGATGATCCACTAGTTGCTGTTGGTGAACCTCTTGTAACAGGTAGTACTCTTCTTCTTGTTGGTCATGAGTTAGTTGTAGTTGGAAATGGTCCAGTAGATGTTCTTGGTGAGTTTCTTCTAGTTGATAATGTTCATCCTGTAATTGGTTCATTTCTGTCTGCAACTGTAAATTCTTTTCTTTCTCATTGTCAAACAGTTCCCATAATTCTTTATATGCACTAGAGACACGATCAAAAGTGGTACTCAGCCATTTATTTTCTTGTTGTACAGCAGAGTTCTGCTCTTGTTGTTTGATAATGACCTTCTCCATCATTGTAATTACTTCATCAAATGGAACTTCTTTCTCACAGACTTTTGTCTTCTCCTCCAATAGATCTTGTAGATCATTCATAGTAAGAGATACTACTTGAGGTATACTATTACTATCAGTAGATGTAGTAACATTACTCTGGGAAGTAGTTGGTGCACCAACTTCTACTTCTCTTAATATGGGTCCTGAATGAACTGCTCTTCTGTACATGTTGGCACCTGGATGCTGTCCCTGTTTGAGAGTACCCTTGTACCATCCTCCATATTGGAAATGTTCTCCTCCCTGTAAGCTTTCCATAGGATCTGTAGCTTCACCATACAGATCAAGTTCAGGATTAACATAGACACACATGTAAATATCTTGAGTAAAACGATGGACATATTCTGGTATACTCTTAGCAGGTGAGTCCTTTAACTTTTGACGGTTATCAGGATTGTAGACCCAATCTTGTAGATCTTCAGTAACATCCACAACTCTAGGAATATAATACATGTCATCTGTAGAGAGATATTATGATAAGAGAGAAGTACTAAGTCATTATAACTTACATAATCTGTTAGCCATACTGTCATGAAAAAGCCATCGATTTTGTGATCTTGTATAACAGACATAATGACTAGTCTCAATACATATAACAGATAAAAGTTGCATCTGAGATATTTGACTAACATCACCAATATTATCCTGCTTTAATTCCACATCTTCACAGTGATGGTCCTTACGACTCTTGTGAGCATTCTCACAACAATTACTACAATAGAACACATAAGGTTCATCAATGTGGTAAAGATCTTTAGAACAATTGTAACAAATAGTAGTGGCTGTGTTAGATAAACACAAATAACATTTTTGAATTCCTCTAGCACCTATATGGCAGAGAGAAAAGAAAAGTGACAGTCACTGACTATATTATCTATATCTCTCTTACTTGGATCAAGGAGTGGTTTAACATTGATAGTTAATGAGGGAATTATTCTGTTATACATTTTAAAGTCTTTACCAAAATGAGGCATTTGAAGTAATAGTTTTGAAGGAACCTATAAAGTCATTAATACATAATGAAAGATAAATAGTTTATCATACATTTGTAAATGAGATCTTTTGTTCATGAAACATTTGAGCTATCAACTTTTCAGTTTCTGGTAATTCATTTTGTTGAGGATCAATTTCAAAAAATAATTGTATAAAATACTCTTTCTCAACTCCAAAAGATCGTCTAAAAATAACAATATTAAAATACTATAAATATAGTAATACTTACTTAATACTCAGAAATGGTTTAACATGTAATATTTCTTTAAACAATAAGTTGAGGAACTCAAGATCTAATAATAGAGTAGTATCATGTGATCAGAATGTGATAGTCACATGACTAACCTTTCTCATCTTTATTGGCTCCATTCATTTGACCAAATTCCTCCAAACTGTTACGTAATTCCATCACAGATTCATGTCTAGCCAGACCATACCTATAAACCAGTTTTAATAACCTGTTATATCAGTAACTTATACTAACTTTCTCAATGGATTTACTATCCCTTTCCAGAGAATATATTTAATTTTCTGTCCCACATGATCATTAGGTTCTTCTAGTAACATCATATCAAATGAATCACTCAAAGCAAACAATCCAAATACAGTAGCATCAAGATAACAGGAATTATGATGACCTTGTATACCATGTTCATCACCAATGTATTTGGTAAAGAGATCTGTAGTTACAAAAGTATCTTCTTCCTCAAATTGTGGTGCTAACTTTTTCAATGCTGTAGTTAGAGAAATGATAATAATTAGTGATAATATGAACTAGTTAATTTACGATTTTGAAAGTCTTCTCTTGCACCTGCTGGTATTTGTCCTGGATCAATATATCTTGTGTCCAGTCTTAGAGCTGCAATAGGACAAAAGAAAGCTCTTTCAGGTGGACAGTTAAAGAGTCTTCTTCCCTGCCAAGTACCATCAGTACATCCAACAAGTGGATTATCCTAAATAGATCATATTAATATCTAGTGGATCAGTGTTGTATGAACTTACTAGTTCTACACCTGCCACTAATCCATCAATTTCAGGGACTGTCCCTATCCACATAACCACACCACATAGGGGATCACCATGTTGTGTTGGTATATATACCATAGATCCTATAGCAAATTGACTGGGATTTTGAATAGGAGGTTGAGATGGGAGACTAGAATAAGATGAGTTCTGTGATGGACCAATAGAAGAAACTAATTTCTCTTCTGTATCAGGAATATTACTAAATTTGGCTGCAATATTTGGAGAGAGGTTAGTTTTACCAGAAATCACATTAGACATATTTTGATATACTGGTATAGAGGAGGGACCTTGTGATGTCTGTCTCCTGTCAGCTGAGGGTCCATTCCCTGAGTGCTGAGAAGAATTGTAGTAAGAAATTTCAACAAAACTTTCCATCTTCTAACTGTCCTTCCTCAATCACCTGGAAATCCTCATGTTGTGCTCTTTGAAATTCTTCCAGAGCTTGTCTTTCTTGTTCAATTCTCTCAGGATCTACTGGTTGTCCAGTTTGCACCAAATAAAATGATTCTTCTACTTCTCTGGTATGTTGCCCTCCTCCTTTGGCTCCTATACCAGCTACACTCTGTTCTTCATTCTCATACTCACCTTTTATTTCAGGATCTGGAACCATAATGTCTATCCTTTTTTCATGTTCTATATCTTGAGCTCTGTTAGCTTGGTCTAACATTTCTTTTTGGGCTCTGTATTCTTCCACACTGAGACCATAATCTTTGGCTATTTTCACATCTTGTTGATTATCTATTTGTTGTTGTTGAGTGTAGTCTTTAGCATGAACAACTAATTGTTCTGGAAGATATATACGATCATGATTAGGAGCTACTCTGAAAAGATCATGACCATGACTACCAGTGACACAGAGATGAAGATCAGGAAAATCTTTATCAGGTTTAATTTTCACATCCTAAAAGACAATATATAAAATGATAATTTATATTATCATTACTAACTGTTTCCACTCCAACAGCTTTTATAGGAATACTTCCAACTTCTTTAGATGTTTTCACTTGCCCCACCCACTTTACAGTACCAGTGATATTTTTGTTTCTCACAGACTGTAATACAACACGATCCCCTTTTTTAAACAGGTACCCTTCAGGAGGTGGTACCTCCTCTGACTCACATTCAATCATAGGACTTGACCGACCAAACTTTTGAGCAAGCTTATCAACCATCCCTTTAGCCCATGATCCACTAGAACCTTCTTTCTTTTCCTCTGTCATTGCTTCTGAACGACTTCTAGTATTATTAGTAGGACTTGATATATCCTTTCTTTTTGATAGATTATCAGAACTAGGCTGCTTTGTAATGGGATCCTTTAAAGGATGATCATGAGGTTTATCTCCATGATATGCACACTTCTGTACTATTCTATCCATAGCTACATACACAGCATTATTATCACCACAATTAAAATGTGGTCTACCATTAGTAGTACCTCTACTACGTTGCTCTTTATTCTACAAATATTCATCAAAGTATTAAATATATTATTAATAATACTTACTATTATTTCAATTCCAAAGTATATCCCATCCTTTTCATCAAGGTGTCCAATATACTGTACTTTACCACGAATAATTGAGTCTGGTAATCTTTGTTCAATCTTGAATTTAAACATCACCATATCTCCTTTTTTTATTTCCATTATCTCTTTCAATTTTTTCTCATTTAAGAATTGTTGTATACGTACACTAGGTGGTTGGACTGCTATTAAATACTTCAATTCATCTCTACTTAGAGGTGTGACTTCAAGAGGTGCAGCATAGAGGGTGATGTCAGGATCAGAATAAAGACGATAATTGTCTGGATGCTTGTCCTGTTGGTTAGGAAGTCGATCTTTTTCTGGAATTTCTACTACAAGTTCTCCTCTGTAGATTGTACACTCCCATGGATTATCTCCTTCTTGTGCTGGTTTACCAACTCCATGTTTTTCTTTCGTTAAAAGAGAAACATCTTTGCTTAGTAGATGGGCCATTTGTCATGTCCCTAGTATCGCAAACCAGCAGAGAGAAAAGGTGTGTTTCGTGCAGTGCACGAGATCCAAGACAGCCACACCTTCAGTAAAATATAAAGTGGTGGGCAGTGTTAGGTAATTTGATACTACCACTTGCAGACTCGTTAATTTTTTCGCAGTACTTTTATTGCATTGCAAATTTAAAACATTAAATGACACATTCATTATACCCTAATATAAAGGAATAAAATGCACCCAAAAATTAATCTTAAAAAAATAATATTAACAAAATGTTACATAAAACTAATAGAATAAAATCATACAATCAATATTATTACTATAATGTGTAGTAAGCTACTATCAATCAGACATTATAAAATATTATTTTGGACGTTGTTTGATGTAACTATCAAGATGCTCAATTACTTGTTTCATTATTGGACGACTACTGGGATCTTCTTTAATACAAGAGAATATCAAATAATGAAGAGGTGGAGATCTTGAACGAACTTGTTGAAGCATATCTTGAAAAACAGGAGGGTCTGGAAAATGACAAGTCATAACTTCACAGAGGAGAACACCATAGCTAAAGACATCTATCTTAGAGGTCTGAACATTCTGGGCTCTAAATATACTTGGTACAGACTCAGGAGCGCTATACACTAGAGCACCTGCAGCTTGAGTAACAGCATAGCGAGCTTTATTAGCGGAGCCAAAGTCAGAGATCTTAGTCTTCCATTTATGAGGACCTTTAAATTCTAGGAGGACATTGGCACTACTCACATCACGATGTATAATAGGATCAGGTAGACAATGTAAGTAGTTTAGACCTACTGCTACATCACGTATTATAGTCAATTATAGTCACAAGATCATTAGAGGAATATAAAATATTTTATATTGGAACTGAAGGAACTACACTTACAAATTTTATGCTAACTTATCGTAATAACCAGGTACCTCCCCCCTCCCTCTCTCTCTCTCTCTCTTATGTACACACATGGCTCATATCTCAATTATTTTCTCTAGTTTTATTCATATAATCCTGTTGAGAAGACTTGTCGTAAAGAGACTACTAATGTTAACAAGATGTTAGGTAGACGATATTATTTAATACAGCGAGCTAAAGAAGCCAGTACTGTTGGTATATTAGTAGGTACATTAGGAGCTAGTAAGTTATAAAATATATTGTTACTATGGTAACTGATCTGACCAGTTAACTATTTATCAATGATAAAAAGATTGAAGAGTTTACTAAAGAAAGCAGGCAAGAAGGTAAGACACATTTATTATATAGACCTGTAACATATTTATTAGTCTCTAGTTCTATACTGTAGCTGTTGGTAAACTCAATCCAGCTAAACTGGCTAACTTTATGGAGATTGATATCTATGTCCTAGTAGCCTGTCCTCACTGTAGTCTGTTAGACTCACAAGTATGACTATTGTTACTATAATCTCTTTATTATAATAGTGATAATATAGGAGTTGTATCGTCCTATTGTAACGCCATATGAAATGGAAGTAGCTTGTTTAAGGTGAGGAGGGGCTTATAATTAATACCCTGTTCTTATATTTAATATGCTGTTCTAGTTCTAGAGAGTGGAGTGGTGATGTCATAATGGATTATCAACAATTATTACCTGGTAATTACTATAACTTGTTATAAATATTATATACTAAATTAATTACTATAGACCTCTAAATATGACCTTATAAGGACATATATTACATTTAGTTTAAGTCTCCTAAATCATTAATTGTTCTTTAATTAGGGGGACAATATTATGTACCTGTTGAACAAGAAGAGACCACTAAATCTGAATACTCATTTCTTACTGGACAACTGTTGCCATTGGCAACCAATAAGGAGAAGGAGAATGTTGTTAATAGAGAACAGAGTCTAGTATCTAAAGGTACCACTGATATCTCTCTACCACATTCTGGAGGTAAGACTTTTGTATGTCTTAATTTGGTTGAGTAAAAAACTAAAAAGTTTGTACTTGATTTGTCATTTCTCTTACACACAGCTAATTATCTTCAAGGTAGAAGTTGGCAAGGATTAGAGAGGAGGTTAGGGGAGACTGAAATAAAAGGTGCAGTTGAAGGAAGACAAGGACTACCCATGTCATATACTCATGAAACACAACAATAATTAAACAGGTTAGAAATTTTTTATAGAATTTTAGAAATAATATATACTTAAAAGTTTCACGTACACACATGTCAAGATAATGATAAGGTCACGCTAAAAATTAATTTATATCATACCAAAAGACAAAATATATATCACACTTTAAATCTTGTCAGTAATTAATACATTATTTTGGACGTTGTTTAATGTAACTATCAAGATGTTCAATTACTTGTTTCATTATTGGACGACTACTGGGATCTTCTTTAATACAAGAGAATATTAAATCATAAAGAGGTGGAGATCTTGAATGAACTTGTTGTAACATATCTTGAAAAATATCTTCATCTGGAAAACGACAAGTCATAACTTCACAGAAGAGAACACCATAACTAAAGACATCCATTTTAGTAGTCTGAGCTTTTTTAGCACTAACAACACTTTTTAAAGCCTCAGGAGCACTATACACATAAGCACCTGCTGCACGAGTCATTGCTTGACGAGCTTTATTAGCAGAACCAAAGTCAGAGATCTTAGTCTTCCATTTATGAGGACCTTTAGATTCTAGGAGGACATTGGCACTACTCACATCACGATGTATAATAGGATCAGGTAGACAATGTAAGTAGTTTAGACCTACTGCTACATCACGTATTATAGTTAACATAACAGGTTCACAGGATGGATCAGGGATGAGTTGTTTGGTCTCATAAGCATTACGTAATGATGTATCCATAATCTCAGTAATAATCATAGGATTACCAGATGGATCATCTAATACAGCACCAATAAACTGGAGAAGATTAGGATGACGTAACTGAGCCATTGTATTGATCTCACGATTAAGTAACTGGAGAGTTGCTTCACGAGTGTCTTTGTTAATGAGGAGTTCATGCATTTGTTTCACAGCTACTCTCTGCTCTCGAAATATAGCAACTCTAACAGCTCCCCAAGCTCCTCTACCTACTTCTTCTTTGGTAAAAGCTAGCTCTTTAAAACTCACTTTCCAGCTGCTTTCTATCATTGTAATCTTCTTTTGAAGTAGAACCTTTTCTTCTAAGTGTATTTTTTGAACTTGTTCTAAAGTCTGTTGTAATTGTTGATGATCTTCTAGTTTCTGTTGGTAGGTTTGTTTTAATTGAGAATGTTCTTCTACTTTGTTTTGGTGAGTCTTCTGTAGCTGGGAGAGTTCCTCTTCTTGTTGGGAAGCCTCTTGTTGTAATTTTTGATGATCCTTTAGTTGCTGTTGGTGAACCTCTTGTAATTGGGAGTACTCTTCTTCTTGTTGGTCATGAGTTAGTTGTAGTTGGAAATGTTCCAGTAGATGTTCTCGGTGAGTTTTTATTAGTTGATGATACTTCTCCTGTAATTGACTCAAAGTTAGTATCATGTTTTTCTCTTTTTCTTTTCTATCAGTTAATAATTGGATCATTTCTGTTTGTAATTGAGCATTCTTTTCTTTCTCTTTGTCAAGCAATTCCCATATTTCTTTGTATCTACTGGATAGGTTATCAAAACTTGTGCTTAGCCAATTTTTTTCTTGTTGAATAATGGAGTTCTGTTCTCGTTGTTTGACGATAGCCCTCTCCATCATTGAAATCACCTCATCAAATGGAACCTCTCTTTCACAGACTCTTGACTTCTCTTCCAATAGACTTTGTAGATCATTCATTGTAAAGGATACTACTTGAGATATACTATTACTATCAGTATTATTACTTTGGGAAAATGTTGGTGCATTGTTTTGTATGTCTTCTGCTGATATTTGTCCTGGATAAATATATCTTGTGTCCAGTCTTAGAGCTGTAATAGGACAAAAGTAAGCTCTTCCAGGTGGACAGTTAAAGAATCGTCTACCCTGCCAAGTACCATCAGTACATCCAGTAAATGGATTATCCTAAATAGATCATGTTAACATCTAGTGGATTAGTGATATATGACTTACTAGTTCTACACCTGCCACTAATCCATCGATTTCAGGGAGTGTCCCTATCCACATGACCACACCTTGTAGACCTTCACCACGTTGGGTTGGCAGGTAAACCATAGATCCTATAGCAAACTGACTGGGATCTTGAGTAGGAGGACCACTAGAAGGGGTGGGTTGAGAGGGAAGATTTAAATTAGGTAACCTCTCAGATGGACTTGGACACCTCTCTGCTCTACCAGGTGGGTTATTAAGGTTTGGGGGTGTACTTTTAGAGAAGTTAGTTTTACCAGAAGTTTGACTAGGTATTAAATTTTGGTATAATGGTGTAGTGGAGGGTTCTTGTGATGTCTGTTTCCTATCAGCTGAAACTCCATTCCCTGACAGCTGAGAAGAAGTAAATTGAGAAATTTGAATAAAACCTTTAAGCTCTTTCTCTTCTAACTGTCCTTCCTTAATCACCTGATAACCATGAGTGATCTCCTCATGATGATGTTGTTGATGTCCTCCTTGTTGCTCTTTAAATTCTTCTAGAGCTTGTCGCTCACGTTCGATTCTCTCTTCAGGGAAATACTGTCCAGTTCCTAGCATATAAATTGACTGGTCTAATTTTCCTCTACCAGCTGCAAGTACTTCTTCATCACCTATTGAAGGGTCTGGAGGTATGTACTCTTGCCGTCTTCCTTCATGGTCCATATCTCTACTTTTGTTAGCTTGTTCTAAAATTTCATGTTGGGCTCTGTACTCATCCACACTGAGACCATAATCTTTAACTCTTTTCACTTCTTGTTGATTATCTATTTGTTGTTGTTGAGTATAATCTTTAGCATGAACAACTAATTGTTCAGGAAGATATATACGACCATGATTAGGAGCTACTCTGAAAAGATCATGGCCATGACTACCAGTGAGACAGAGATGAAGATCAGGAAATTCTTTATCAGGTTTAATTTTGACATCCTAAAAGAAAAAATATAAAATGACAATTTATTTTGTCATTACTAACTGTTTCTATTCCAACAGCTTTTATAGGAATACTTCCAACTTCTTTGGACGTTTTTACTTGCCCCACCCACTTTACAGTACCAGTGATAGTTTTCTCTCTCATAGACTGTAGCACAACACGATCACCTTCTTTGAACTGATAGTCTTCAGTAGGTGGTACCACCTCAGATTCTACCATAGCAGTGACAGGAAGTGGACCAGTAAATCTTTGAGCTAATCTACCTACTACCCCTTTTCCTTTAGACCATAAACTGTCCCTTTTAGGTTCCATACCAGGAGACTCTGTACCCAAAATTAATTATAAATTTTACTAGTGTGTCTTAATTAATACCTCTAGAGTATGATCCATCTTTCTTTTCTTGTACAAATGCCTCTGAACGACTTCTGGTATTGTGAGCAGGAGATGAAACATGTCTTTGTCCAGATTTTTCACTAAATATAGGTTGGGTAGAAATGACAGGTTTTTCTTGAGGAACACCTTGTTGGTTGCTAGGAGCATCTTTGTCAGATTTATATGTAGACTTCTTTACTATTTTATCCATAGCTACATATATAGCATTCTTAGGACCACAATTAAAATGAGGTATACCATTAGTAGTACCTCTACCTAGATATTGATCCTCCTAGTGTATTGCAATATATTTAATGATATACAGTACAATACTTACTGTTATTTCAATTCCAAAATAAATTCCCTCATTTTCTGGTATAGTACCAAGATGTCGTACTTTACCACGAACAAAGGCAATTGGATTACTTTTTCCTTGATTTTTTTTAAACATCACTGAATCTCCAACTTTTATGTCCATAATTTCTGTCATCCTGTTCTCTCTCGTGTACTGTTGTATACGTGCACTAGGAGGATGAACAGGTAGTAAGTAGTCAACCTCAGTTCCATGTAATGGTGATATATCAGTTGGACCAGCATAGAGGGTAACATTGTCATGTTCACCAGCATACAACCTATAATTATGAGGTTGTTTACCATCAGTGCTTGGAACTCGCTTATTTTCTGGAATTTCTATAACCAACTCCCCTTTGTCAACTGGACAATTCCATGGTACCTCTTCTTCACCCTCTATCCTCCCTTCTCCACGTTTGTCTTTCAATAAAATGGCTATCTGTGAACTGGCCATCATTATAGAGGTGTGGTTACTGGTTAGTGACAAAAAGTTGAGTGGGCTAAACAGATTCATATAACTACAATCATACAAATTACATATTTTTATATATCAGTAAAATCATTTAATTCTGTCATTAATATACTACTAAACTTATCATAAAATGTTTGCAGTACATGTTCCATGTCAGGACGATCAGCTGGTGAGGATTTAGTACATGACACAATAACTTGATACATCAATGACCAATTACTAGCTAATGATTGGAGCATACTGGGAAATGTTTGGCGGAAAGGAAACTGATTGGTCAATACCTCACAGAGAAGTATGCCATAACTATAGACATCCATTTTAGGCATCTGTGTCTGAGGGACTTCAGGTGCTGCATATACTTGTGCTCCAGGTCCTGTTGTCATGGAGAATTGGACGAGATTTGCTGAACCAAAATCAGAGAGTTTAGCCTTCCAATTATTGTGACCTTTAGACTCTAGGAGAACATTGGCACTACTCACGTCACGATGTATAATCTGATCTTTGTGGCGATGAAGGTAGTTAAGTGCAGCAGCAACATCACGTAATAGACACAACTTGATTTGGTTGTTAGGTAGCATGCCATCTTTGTAAGCTTTGCGTAGTGAGGTATCCAGTAATTCTGTAATAATGATAGGACTACCTGATGGATGATCTAGAACAGCTGCTATAAAGAGGAGTAGGTTAGGATGACGTACTTTAGCCATCATACTGATTTCACGACATACAAGTTGATTGTAATATGGAGAGACTATTTCTGAATGAAGCATCTTTAAGGCCACTTTTTGACCTTGTAAAAGACCCACTTGAACTTTCCCCCAACCTCCTTCTCCCAATATGATCTTGTTGGATTTGACTTGTACATGACTGACCTCCCAGTAGTTGATATCAGCTACTGAATTCTCTTCTAATTGTTTGACTTGTCCTTTTAATCTCATATTCTCTACTGTTAGACGAGCTACCTGACCTTGTAGTTCTGACTCAAATTGATCTTTATCTCTTTGGAGTTGAGTCTGTGAGGCTTGGAGATCAGTAACCTCTCTCTGAAGGTTCTGTTTCTCTTTCTCCAATTTTTGATTCTCCCCATCTACTTGTTGTATCTGTTCCTCAAAGTTATATTTCTGAGTCTTCAGAGCTACTTCCAAATCTTGTTTGTCTTTTTCTAGTAATTTATTTTTAGATTGAAGGTTGGCAATTGAAGTTTTAAGTTGGACATTTGTTTCTTGTAGCTTTGTCTTCTCATTTTCAAATTCTCTGTCTTGTTGTTTTAACTGTTCTCTGAGAGTTTGTACTAGTTTGGAATCATTTGTTGGTACTGGTTTAGGAAGCTGCTCACTTTGAGATTCTTTTTCTAACATGATAATGATAATAATTCAATCAGCTTTGAATGAACATACCATTTTCTAAATCTATCCTTGTAACTGTTGGCATTGGTCCTGGATCAATATGTTTTGTCTCCAGTCTTAAAGCTGTAATAGGACAAAAGAAACCTTTTCCAGGTGGACAGTTAAAAAGTCGCATCCCCTGCCAACTACCATCAGTACATCCAGGAAGTGGATTATCCTAAATAGATCATGTTAACATCTAGTGGATTAGTGCTATATGACTTACCAGTTCTACACCAGCTATTAATCCAGGGATTCCAGGGAGTGTCCCTATCCACTTGACCACACCATGTATTGGGTCACCATGTTGAGTATCCAAATATACCCTAGATCCTACTGAGGCTCGGTTTCCTAAGTTCTAAGAGAAAATGTGTTGAGAAACTTTAATAAAACTTCTACCACCTCTGTTTGTTCTATTTGTGTTTCAATCACCTGATAATCTTCATGATGATGATGTTCCCTTTGTTGACCTTTAAATTTGTTAAGACATTTTCTTTCCTCTTCAATTCTCCCATCACTAATAGGTTGCCCAATTTGTAGCAAATAAACTGAATCTTCTGTCTCTCTGTGATTTCCTCCAGCTACAAGACTTTCTTTACTCTCATGTTGTATTGTTTGGTCTCTTTGTTCTTTATATTCATTTAAAGCTTGTCGCTCAAGTTCTACTCTCTTAGAATTTACTGGTTGTCCACTCTTTACAAGATAAGCTGATTCTTCCATTTGTCTGTAGTCTCCTCCAACTGGGACTCTTACACCAGCTATAAGATATTCTTCATTCCGGTCAGCTAAGGGAGGATTTGGAGACATTCTGTCTAAATTCTTATCATGGCCTATTCTTTTAGCAACGTTAGTGATTATGGACTTGTTAGCTTCATCTAATAGATCTTTTTGAGCATGATATTCCTCTACACTGAGACCATATTCTTTAGCTAATTTTGTCTCCAATTCATTTTCATTTTGTTTCTGTTGTTGTAGTTCATATTCATCAACATGAAGAACCATTTGTTCAGGAAGATAAACTCGACTATGGTCAGTTGATATAGTGAAGAGATTCTGACCATGAGTACCAGTAATATCTAGACTAAGATCAGGAAATTCTTCTTTGACTTTTATCTTCTCATCCTATAAACATATAAAGTACTACAATATAACATAATATATATATAATAATATAGTAATATATATAGTGATGTAAACTAACTGTTTCAATTCCTACAGCAATGACTTGAGGTGAACCAGGCTCTCTTGATAGTCTCATTGGCCCCACCCACCTAACAATACCAGTGATAGGTCTTTCTTTAATAGATTGTAACACAACACGATTGCCACGATTAAATTTATATTCTGTAGGTTTAGGATCAACATCTGTTCCTCCTTGAATTGTTTGAGAAACTTTCTCTACTACAAAATCTTTTGCCTTGGTGATGGTTTCCCCTGAGTGACTTTTGGCATGATCACTTAAAGCTGATGTATGTTTTTGTCGAGACTTATTAACTTTTGGTTGGGTTGAAATCACAGGTGACTTTGGAGGAATACCTTTGCTTGGATATGCTGATTTTTGCATTATTTTATCCATAGTTACATATACAGCATTATTTACACCACATTTGAAGTGTGGTCTACCATTAGTGGTACCTCTACCATGATATTTATCCTCCTAGACAGGGCATAATGTGAAATGATTTTTGTAAAGAGGATTTAACTTACAGTTATTTCAATTCCAAAAAAGAGTCCATCACTTTCTTCAACAGGACCAATGTAATGTATCTTTCCACGAATAATATTACTTGCTACATTGTGGCCTTGATCCAATTTGAACATCACTGTGTCTCCTACTTTGAGTGCCATTATCTCTTTCTTTCTGTCTTCTCTTAAATACTCTTGAAAACGGACACCAGGTGGTTGTACAGCTAACAGATAAGGGAGTTCATCTCTCTGTAATGGTGAGATATCAGTCAGTTCAGCATGAATTTTAACAATGTCTGGACTACTGAGAAGCTGATAATTAAGTGGTTTACCCTCCTTGTTAAATAACCAATCCTTTTCAGGTATTTCAACCACTAACTCTCCTCTAAAAACTCTACACTCCCATGGATCTTCTCCCTCTTTCTCTGGTTTACCCTCACCATACATTTCTTTTGTTGTGATACAAACTCCCAATTTAGTAGCCATTATAAAGGTTATAATAATAAATATATTATTAAAGAGATGATCAGAAAGTATGTAGGCTAGATATCCTCCAACTGAGCACTAGATATTTCACATGAGGGGGTGTGGTTCAGATTTTTTGGGGTGGGCTAAACAGATTCATATACTGTAACTACAATCACACAAATTACACATATTTTTATATATCAGTAAAATCATTTAATTCTGTCATTAATATACTACTAAACTTATCATAAAATGTTTGCAGTATATGTTCCATATCAGGACGATCAGCTGGTAAAGATTTAGTACATGACATAATAATTTGATACATTAATGACCAACTACTAGCTAATGATTGGAGCATAGCAGGAAATGTTTGGCGGAAAGGAAACTGATTGGTCAATACCTCACAGAGAAGTATGCCATAACTATAGACATCCATTTTAGGCGTCTGTGTCTGAGGGACTTCAGGTGCTGCATATACTTGTGCTCCAGGTCCCGTTGTCATGGAGAATTGGACGAGATTAGCTGAACCAAAATCAGAGAGTTTACCCTTCCAATTATTGTGACCTTTAGATTCTAAGAGGACATTAGCACTACTCACGTCACGATGTATAATCTGGTCTTTGTGGCGATGAAGGTAGTTAAGTGCTGCAGCAACGTCACGTAATAGACACAACTTGATTTGGTTGTTAGATAGCATGCCATCTTTGTAAGCTTTGCGTAGTGAGGTATCCAGTAACTCTGTAATAATAATAGGACTACCTGATGGATGGTCTAGAACAGCTGCTATAAAGAGGAGTAAGTTAGGATGACGTACTTTAGCCATCATACTGATCTCACGACGTACAAGTTGATTGTAATATGGGGAGACTATTTCTGAATGAAGCATCTTTAAGGCCACTTTTTGACCTTGTAAAAGACCCACTTGAACTTTTCCCCAACCACCTTCTCCCAATATGATCTTGTTGGATTTGACTTGTACATGACTGACCTCCCAATAGTTGATATCAGCTACTGAATTCTCTTCTAATTGTTTGACTTGTCCTTTTAATCTCATATTCTCTACTGTTAGACGAGCAACCTGACCTTGTAGTTCTGACTCAAATTGATCTTTATCTCTTTGGAGTTGAGTATGTGAGGCTTGGATTTTTCTCTGAAGATCCCATTTTTCTTTCTCCAGTTGTTGTTTCTCTCTCTGAATATGCTGTTGAGCTTGTTCACTGTCTCTTTTTTCTTTTTCTATCAATGTTATTTTAGAACGAAGGGTGTCATTTGATGTTTGAAATTCATGTATTGTTTGCAGTAGTTTAGCTCTCTCATTTTTAAATTCTCTCTCTTGTTGTGTTAACTGTTCTTTGAGACTTTGTACTAATTTGGAATCATTTGGTTTAGGGTGGGACTCTCCTGTAATAAAATATAATTACATGTATAATATGTAATATGGGGTCACTCACTTTGCTGTTTTTGGAATTCTTCAAGACATTGTTGTTCATGCTCAATTCTCACATCACTAAAAGTCTGTCCAGTTTGTAGCAAATAAACTGACTCTTCCATTTGTCTATGATCTTCCCCTGTGATTCCTGTAGCAGCTATAAGGCCTTTCTCACTCTGATCTGAAGGCATTCTATCTAAATTCTTATGATGGCCTATTTTTTTATCATGGTCAATGTTTATAGTCTGCTTAGCTTCATTTAATAGATCTTTTTGAGCACGATATTCTTCAACACTGGCACAATATTCTTTAGCTAACTTTGTGTTCAGTTCATTTTCTTTCTGTTGTTCTAGTTTATATTCATTAACATGAAGAACCAACTGTTCGGGAAGATAAACCCGACTATGTCCAGATGATATAGTGAAGAGATTCTGACCATGACTACCAGTGAGATCTAGACTTAGATCAGGAAATTCTTCATGGACTTTTATCTTCTCATCCTATAAAGTAAACATATAAAGTACTACAATATAATATATATAGTTATGTAAACTAACTGTTTCAACTCCTACAGCAATGACTTGAGGTGAACCAATCTCTCTTGATAGTCTTATTGGTGCCACCCACCTAACAGTACCCATGATAGGTCTTTCTTTAATAGATTGTAACACAACACGATTGCCATTTTTAAATTTATACTCTGTAGTTGTAAGTTTGGAAGTAGGCTTATCATGATCAATGTCTAATCCTCCTTGAAACCTTTGAGCAAGTTTCTCTAATGTATCTTGTTCTAAATGGCTTCTAGCATGTTCCTTTGGAGTAGTTTGATGTTCTATGTTGGAATAAAATGTAGATTTTTTTAGAATTCTGTCCATAGCTACAAAAACACCATTATTATCACTGCATTGAAAGTGAGGTCTACCATTAGTATTACCTCTACCACGATAGTTATCTTCCTAAACACATCATATTAAAATTAACACAAATCATTATAATAAACTTACTGTGATTTCAATACCAAAGAATATTCCATCACTTTCTTGAACAGGACCAATGTAACGTATTTTTCCATGAATAATATTACTTGCTGAGTTTTGGCCTAGATCTAATTTAAATATGACTATATCTTCTAATTTTAGTGCCATTATCTCTTTCTTTTTTTCTTCTCTTAAATACTCCTTTAAACGCACACCTGCAGGTTGTACTGCTAACAGATATGGTATTTCATCTTCATGTAATGGTAAAACCTCAGTGTCTTCAGCATGGAGGGTGACAATATCTGGACCAGTAAGCAACTGATAATTAAGTGGTTTACCCTCCTTACTAAGTAGTCGATCTTTTACAGGTATTTCAACTACTAAATCTCCTTTGAATATTCTACATTCCCATGGATCTTCTCCCTCTTTCTCTGGTTTACCCTCACCAAACATTTCTTTTGTTAAGATAAAAACTGTGGATGTAGTAGCCATTATGTCAAAGTCTCTAGTGAAAGAAATAATAAATAAAATGAACTTGCATTCGGAAAGAGGAAGGGACTGGCAACACGAGACTAATCATGGTAGACTCTACACCTCCCACTTATTAAGAGGGGAGTGGCTTTTGTGAGTTTATTCATCAGCTGAAGCATAGCAGAAATGTTTGATTAAGAAAACAATAATTATTTAGAAGTACAGGGTATTAAAAACGCACACTAAAAGTAAATATAAAAATATCATATAAAACTAATACACATATCAGTATTAAAATATGTCAAATACTATTACACTCTATTATTAGTACAATAGTTAATACATTACTTTGGACGTTGTTTAATATAACTATCAAGACGTTCAATTACTTGTTTCATTATTGGACGACTACTGGGATCTTCTTTAATACAAGAGAGTATCAAATAATGAAGAGGTGGAGACCTTGAACGAACTTGTTGAAGCATATCTTGGAAAACAGGAGGGTCTGGAAAACGACAAGTCATAACTTCACAGAGGAGAACACCATAGCTAAAGACATCTATCTTAGTAGTTTGAACATTCTGGGCTCTAAATATACTTGGTACAGACTCAGGAGCACTATACACTAGAGCACCTGCAGCTTGAGTGACTGCATAGCGAGCTTTATTAGCAGAACCAAAGTCAGAGATCTTAGTCTTCCATTTATGAGGACCTTTAAATTCTAGGAGGACATTGGCACTACTCACATCACGATGTATAATAGGATCATGTAGACAATGTAAGTAGTTTAGACCTACTGCTACATCTCGCATTATAGTCAACACGACAGGTTCACAGGATGGATCAGGGATGAGTTGTTTGGTCTCATAAACATTACGTAATGATGTATCCATAATCTCAGTAATAATCATAGGATTACCAGATGGATCATCTAATACAGCACCAATAAACTGGAGAAGATTAGGATGACGTAACTGAGCCATTGTATTGATCTCACGATGTAATAACTCATCATTATCTTGACTCTTTATAACTTGATACATCTGTTTCACAGCTACTCTTTGCTCTCTAAATATACCAGCCCATATAACACCCCAACCACCTCTTCCTAGCTCTTCTTTAGTAAGAATGACCTCATTATGACTCACTTTCCATAAACTATGTTCTAATTGTCTTTTCAGTTGCATATTTTCCATTCTTAACTGAGCTACCTCATCTACATGACCTTCTAGTTCTGATTCAAGCTGTTCTTTCTCTTGTTGGAGTTGAGTGTGTGAGGTTTGTAGATCCATGATCTCTCTCTGAAGATGTTGTCTCTCTCTCCTGAACATTGCTCTATCATTTTCAAGCTCTCTCTCTTGTTGAATCAACTGTTCTCTTAGACTTTGTACTAGTTTGGAATCATCTGCTGTAGGACGGAGCTCTCCTGTAATATAAGTTATATCATAGTTCAATTATTAAGAACTATACAATATAGTTATATCACAATATACTAACTGTTGAGTATATAATAATTAAAATAAATAAAGAACTTACTAAATACAAATTCTGACTTGATCTTTGTAGTGTTTGCGTATACTTCAGCCACACCCCAATATGGTCTATCAGTAGGTAGTCCAGTCCATCCAACACACTGGAACTTCCCATCAATATAACAATGTAGTTCTCCACTTGATGTGACACTACATCCTACTGATTGACCTACTAATATATCATTGAGATTGAAAGTTAGCTGTCTCTTTTGATCAGAATTGTAAACTGTATTAACTGATAGTATCCAATAATTGGAACTCGAATAAAATCTTAGAGAATCTTCTGGCATGTCTATGTCATCAGGACACTCAGTAGTAAGTCCAATACGCTGAAGATAACAAACAATATACATATTATAGATAATATACTACATTCTAATATTATGTAAGTTAAACATAGAAGTTATAATACTCACAAGTGATCCAACATATGGTCGTTGTCCTTTAGAAGGTGTATGTTTTTCAATTCGTTTCACTTGAAACAAGTCTCCAGTAGCAATAGGTTGTTCAGTGAACACAATACTATAGCTCCAACCTCTCACTCGATGTGCTACTGTTCCTTTCTGAAGTAGACGGATATTAGGGCCATGATTTTGATGAAATGAGCCAACCCTACCAGCCATTAGAAGATGAGCCACACCCTTAATTAATAGGAAGTATAGTTCAATTAAAAGCTCATGATTTTGATGAAATGAGCCAACCCTACCAGCATTAGGAGATAAGCCACACCCTCAATTAATAGGAAGTGTAGTTCAATTTAGAAGCTCATCAAGTCAATGACATAGCAGATACAGTAGAGTGGATCAGTGATCTACTCCATGATATACTAGATATCTCAGATCATTTCACAGTTGAGTTCTTAGTAGGACTAGCAAAGAAGACATCTTCACCTGATGTCTTTCTCTCTCAACTCCAAGACACAGGCACCATTATTATTAATGTCTCTGTCAGATATTTCTCCAAGAGAGAGTAACTTATCTTATAGAAAACTGGTAGACTACACCTCCTAGTTTATATACTGAATAAGAGGGAGTGGCGTTTGTGAGTTTATTCATATACAATAACTGACATCACTAGTAGTACCTGAAGCATAGCAGGAATGTTTAATGTAAGAAGTATATGTGTGACCTGATTTGCAAAAAGGGACCACTTCTGTCAAAACATTTGTGACCTGATTTGTGAAAAAATCTCTGTTAAAACATTTCAAAAAACATTTTTCCATACATATATAATAGTTATATATATATAATAACTATACAAAACTGAGATGTTTTAACATACAGTGGTTTGTTCACAAATCAGGTCACAAATGTTTTGAATGAAGTGGTCCCTTTTTTCAAAACAGGTCACATATACTATAATAATAATAATTGACCAATAATAAATTGTGTCATTAATTCATTATAGCTAAAGACAAAACATTGAAAAGAATACTAATAAAAATGGAAATAGCAAAAGTACTAAAAGTAATTATAAAAATATCATATAAAACTAATACACATATTATTATTATTAAAATATGTCAAATACTATTACACACTCTATCATTACTACAATAGTCAGTAGATTACTTTGGACGTTGTTTAATATAACTATCAAGACGTTCAATTACTTGTTTCATTATTGGACGACTACTGGGATCTTCTTTAATACAAGAGAATATCAAATCATAAAGAGATGGAGACCTTGAATGAACTTGTTGAAGCATATCTTTGAAAATGGAAGGGTCTGGAAAACGACAAGTCATAACTTCACAGAGGAGAACACCATAGCTAAAGACATCTATCTTAGTAGTCTGAGCTTTCTGGACTCTAACAATACTTGGTACAGACTCAGGAGCGCTATACAATAGAGAACCTGCAGCTTGAGTAACTGCATAACGAGCTTTATTAGCAGAGCCAAAGTCAGAGATCTTAGTCTTCCATTTATGAGGACCTTTAGATTCTAGGAGGACATTGGCACTACTCACATCACGATGTATAATAGGATCAGGTAGACAGTGTAAGTAGTTTAGACCTACTGCTACATCTCACATTATAGTTAACATGACAGGTTCACAGGTTGGATGAGGGATGAGTTGTTTGGTCTCATAAGCACCACGTAATGATGTATCCATAATCTCAGTAATAATCATAGGATTACCAGATGGGTCATCTAATACAGCACCAATAAACTGGAGTAGATTAGGATGACGTAACTGAGCCATTGTATTGATCTCACGATGTAATAACTCAAGAGTGTCTTCATTAATGATAAGTTCATGCATCTGCTTCACAGCTACTCTCTGTTCTCTAAAGATACCAATCCATATAGCACCCCAAGCTCCTTTACCTAACTTCTCTTTAGTAAGAGTGACCTCTTTATGACTAACTTCCCATGAGTTGTGGTCATGTTGTCCTTTTTGTTCCAATGTTAGACGAGTTATCTGACCTTGTAGTTCAGACTCCAACTGATCTTTATCTCTTTGGAGTTGAGTGTAAGAGGCTTGGAGATCATTGACCTCTCTTTGAAGATGTTGTTTCTCTTCCTCTAGTTGTTGCATCTCCCTCTTGAACTTAGCTTCAAAGTCTCTCTCTTGTAGTGTTAATTGTTCTTTGAGACTTTGTACTAGTTTGGAATCGTCTGGTTTAGGATGTGGCTCTCCTGTAATTAATAGATATATATTGGACATAGTTTAAATAGAAGCATAATACAATGTAATCATATTATGGAATCATATTCATAACAAATCACAATATACTGAAATGATTAGTATATAATATAATAATTAATGAACTTACTAAATACAAATTCTGACTTGATCTTTTTAACTGGTCCGTATACATCAGCCACACCCCAATATGGTCTATGAGTAGGTAGTCCAGTCCATCCAACACATTGGAACTTCCCATCAATATAACAATGTAGTTCTCCACTTGATGTTACACTACATCCTACAGATTGACCTACTAATAAATCATTGAGATTGAAAGTTAGCTGTTTCTTTTGATTAGAAAAGTAAACTGTATTAGAATATAATATCCAATACTTGGAACTGGAACAAAATCCTGCAGTATCTTCTGGTATCTTTATGTCATCTGGACATTCAATAGTCAGTCCAATACTCTGAAGATAGCAAACAATACATATATTATAGATAACAATATGTTATATTATACTCTAATTATAATATTATGTAATTTAACACTAAAGTTATAATACTCACAAGTGATCCAGACCATCCTCTCTCTTTCTCAATCAGTTTAACTTGAAACACATCTCCAATAACAATGAGTTGTTTAGTGAACACTATACCATTATTAAAACCCTTCACACGATGTGCTACTGTTCTTTCCTCAAGGAGATAGATGTTAGATCCATGATCATGATGAAAGGTACCTAATTTGCCAGCCATTTAAGAGATGAGCCACACCCTTACTTTATAGTATGATATACTAGGTCTCTCAGATTATTATACAGCTGAGGTCTTAGTAGGACTAGCTAGGAAGACCTCCTCAACAGATGCCTTTTTCTCTCAACTCAAGACACAGGAACCATTAATATCAGTGACTGTCAGGGTTTTTGTCAGTAGAGAGTAGTAGACTACACATCCCACTTCCTATTAGTGGGTTTTGTGAGTTTATTCATATACAATAATTCTGACATCACTAGTAGTACCTGAAGCATAGCAGGAATGTTTAATGTAAGAAGTACATTATACTATAATATAAGTGACAGATAATAAATTGTGTCATTAATTTATTATAGCTAAAGAAAATACATCAAATAGAATAGTAATAAAAACACACACTGCAAAAACACTAAAAGTAATTATAAAAATATCCTATAAAACTAATACACATATTATTATTATTAAAATATGTCAAATACTATTACACACTCTATTATTAGTACAATAGTTAATATATTATTTTGGATGTTGTTTAATATAACTATCAAGATGTTCAATTATTTGTTTCATTATTGGACGACTACTGGGATCTTCTTTAATACAAGAGAATATTAAATCATAAAGAGATGGAGATCTTGAATGAACTTGTTGTAACATCTCTTGGAAAATGGAAGGGTCTGGAAAACGACAAGTCATAACTTCACAGAGGAGAACACCATAGCTAAAGACATCTATCTTAGTAGTCTGAGCTTTCTGGACTCTAAATATACTTGGTACAGACTCAGGAGCACTATATACTAGAGCACCTGCAGCTTGAGTGACTGCATAGCGAGCTTTATTAGCAGAACCAAAGTCAGAGATCTTAGTCTTCCATTTATGAGGACCTTTAGATTCTAGGAGGACATTGGCACTACTCACATCACGATGTATAATAGGATCAGGTAGACAATGTAAGTAGTTTAGACCTACTGCTACATCACGTATTATAGTCAACATGACAGGTTCACAGGATGGATCAGGAGTGAGTTGTTTGGTCTCATAAGCATTACGTAATGAGATATCCATAATCTCAGTAATAATCATAGGATTACCAGATGGATCATCTAATACAGCACCAATAAACTGGAGGAGATTAGGATGACGTAACTGAGCCATTGTATTGATCTCACGATGTAATAACTCAAGAGTGTCTTCATTAATGATGAGTTCATGTATCTGCTTCACAGCTACTCTCTGTTCTCTAAAGATACCAATCCATATAACACCCCAAGCTCCTTTACCTAACTTCTCTTTAGTAAGAGTGACCTCTTTATGACTAACTTTCCATGAACTGTGGTCATGTTGTCCTTTTTGTTCCAATATTAGACGAGTTATTTGACCTTGTAGTTCAGACTCCAACTGATCTTTATCTTTTTGGAGTTGAGTGTAAGAGGCTTGTAGATCAGTGACCTCTCTTTGAAGATGTTGTTTTTCTTCCTCTAGTAGTTCTTTCTCCATCATTAACTTAGTCCTCTCATTTTGAAACTCCTTATCTTGTTGTGTTAACTGTGCTCTAAGACTTTGTACTAGTTTGGATTCATCTGTTGTAGGGTAGGGCTCTCCTGAAATTAATAGATATAATTATATTGGTCATAACTTAATTTTAGGCTGTACTATACAATGTAATCATATTATGGAATGATAGTCACAGTGTAATTATCACAATATACTGAAATGATGAGTATAGTCAATGAACTTACTAAATACAAATTCTGACTTGATCTTTGTAGTGTTTGCGTATACATCAGCCACACCCCAATATGGTCTATCAGTAGGTAGTCCAGTCCATCCAACACATTGGAACTTCCCATCAATATAACAATGTAGTTCTCCATTTGATGTGACACTACATCCTACTGATTGACCTACTGATAAACTATTGAGATTGAAAGTTAGTGGTCTCATTTGATTACAATTGTAAACAGCGTTAGAATATAATATCCAATAATTGGGACTAGAAAGATATTTCCCAATAAATTGGTGTATCTCTATGTCATCAGGACATTGAGTAGTCATTCCAATATTCTGAAGATAGTAAACAATATATATATTATAGATAATATACTACATTCTAATATTATGTAAGTTAAACATAGAAGTTATAATACTCACAAGTGATCCAGCATATAGCCGTTGTCCTTTAGAAGGTGTATGTTTTTCAATCCATTTCACTTGAAACAAGTCTCCAATAACAATAGGTTGTTCAGTGAATACTATACCATTATTATAACTCTTCACTCGATGTGCTACTAATCCTCTCTCAAGAAGACTTATATTAGAACCATGATTTCGATGAAAGGAACCAACTCTACCAGCCATTAGATGAGCCACATCCTTAAGTTAATTAAAAGGAGGTGTGGCTCTACTGGCTCGTCGTTTTAACGACATGGCAGATACAATAGAGTGGGTTAGTGATCAACTCTACGATATATTAGGTCTTTCAGATCATTATACAGCTGAGTTCTTAGTAGGATTAGCAAAGAAGACCTCCTCAACTGACATCTTCCTCTCTCAACTCCAAGACACAGGCGCCATTACTATCAACGACTCTGTTAGAGACTTTGCCAGTCAACTTTGGCAGAGAGTACCTCATAAGGTGACAACAGAGAAACCAGCTCGAGCAAAAGAGAGAGAAGCTATTTTACAAAACCAGAAGAACAAGAGTTATCAGTTCTTACTAGAACCAGAAGATGATGAAGACTCAATACAGACCAATAGGAGAACATCTATATCAAGTCGTCAAGGTAGGTGAGTATTAATTAGAATACTCTATCTTCCACCATATTAGGAGATAAGTCAAGTAGACGGAGACACTTACGTAAAGGCAAAGCCAGTCAATGGGAGAGTAGTGATGAGAGTGAGGTAGAAGATGTTCCTGTGAGTAAGAGAGGGAAGGAGGAGAACGAGGATGAGGATGAGTGGGATAGGATTGAGAAAGAACGAGAACAAGACTTAGCTGAGAGAGATGCTTTGAACGAGAGGATAAAGAAAAAAGATAAAGAGAAGACGAGAAAAATCATGGAGAAATCAGATAAGAAGGTACTTACCATATTAGGTAATGTAATACATCTACATGTATTACTATATTACATAATATTATACATGTATTTTATATTAGGGATTTGATGAGGCATTGAAGAGACTGCAAGTAGCAGAAAAAGATCAAAAAGAAGCGGTCAGTCACACAACCACACCTATTATCACACCCACTAATTAATGTTATTAGGTTCCAGAGTTACGTAAGAAGTCTCGTATTGATTATCTAAAACGTCGTGTTGTTGATAAAATGGAAGAACTTGAAGATGACATCAGAGATGATGAATTTTTATTTGAAGGAATTAAGTAAGTAGGCAACATGGTCATATATCCATTTATCAACTATTTGTCCATTAACTATGTAGGAGAACAAAGAGAGAAGAGAAAGACTTAACTTATAAAAAGAGGTTACGAGACTTAACTATAGAGCACAAAAAAGTGAGTTATTAATAATTAACTAATATATTATTTGTTAATAACTACTATTATATTAGTTAATAACTACTATTATATTAGTTAATAACTATTATTATATTGGTTAATTGTATAGGCTAAAGACTTAGAGAAAATTCAACGTTATCACATTCCATCTGAAAGTGAGGTTAGTAAATTGTAGTTAATTAACTATTAATATTACAATTAATTAACTATTATTATAGAAACCTTCTGCTCGTTATGAAGAACCTCAGAAAGAAGAAGAGGTAGATATTATAATCACATGATCAGTTAATAGATGTGTCTCTAGTTAGGACCTAATGCTGATTTAAGAAAATGGGAGGATGAACAATTAGGTATTGCTATTGTGAGATTTGGAGCTAAAGATGCTAAAGAGAAGAACAAAGTAAGAATTCAATATGGTGTATAAGATTTCATGAGATTTTTCTCCCTCTCTCACGCACACACAGTTAAAGCAATATGATATGGTAATAGATGACCAGATATCATTTGTGTTAGCAGAGACAGTAGCTGGTAATAGAGAGAAGGAGGTACTAATATGTCCACTTTATACGTCTCTATAATAGTATGATATCATTATAGGAGAAATATGTTGGACCTAGTGAAGAAGAGAAGAGAAGAATGGACTTACAACAGGTAAATGATAACAAATGATGTTATAGTTTATTTGTCCCTCTATTTTTAGACTAGACAGAGTCTGCCTATTTTTCCTTATCGTGAGTCATTGTTACAAGCTATTGAAGAACATCAGGTCAGTGTGTGTATAAATAAACAATATATTATGTTGTCATGACAACAAATAGACAATTGTTGTTTGTTTATTTATTGTTTATTGTTTATTTATTTCTAATACAATACTTAATGTATCTCTGCCTATATAAGTGAAGAGATTCTGTCAGTTCCTCAGTTCAGTGATCTTAGAGTTATAGGAGTTCATCTTTATATTGACTGATGTTATAATACTGCGTTAACATTGTGTTATCTCTGATTTATTAGATACTTATTATTGAAGGAGAGACAGGATCAGGAAAGACTACACAAATTCCACAGTATCTATATGAAGCAGTAAGTTATATTGTTCAATACATAATAGTGTCACACACCTTTCCCTCCTTCTCTCTCTCTCTCTCTCTCTCTCTCTCTCTCTCTCTCTCACTCATAGGGTTATTGTAATAACAAAAAGAGGATTGGTTGTACTCAACCACGTCGTGTTGCTGCTATGAGTGTGGCTGCTCGAGTCTCTCAAGAGATGGGAGTCAAACTTGGCAATGAGGTACAAATGATATCATATGAATATGATGTCATAATGATGTAATATAGGTTGGATATAGTATCAGATTTGAAGACTGTACTTCAGAGAGGACACTAGTTAAAGTAAGTGGGTGTGGTTTTGATATGCGATATATATTTCATTTGTATGTTAGTATATGACAGATGGGATGTTACTGAGAGAGTTTCTAGGAGAACCTGATCTGGAAAGTTACAGGTATATCACTTAAATGTCTCTCCATCCATTCATCATTTATTCATTTAGTGTTATGATTATTGATGAAGCTCATGAACGTACTCTACATACTGATGTTCTATTTGGTTTGGTCAAAGACATTGCTCGCTTCAGATCAGATCTTAAATTACTAGTATCTAGTGCTACCATGGATACTAAGAAGTTCTCAGAGGTACTGATATGATAGTCATGTGATAGTCATGTGCTGTTTGCTTATATAGTTCTTTGATGATGCTCCAATATTTCGTATTCCTGGTAGACGATTCCCAGTGGATATATACTACACTAAAGTCAGTATTTGTAATAATGGCCACTAGGTATCATACCTCTCTCTCTCTCTCTCTCTCTCTCTCTCTCTCTCCTGGTCAGGCTCCAGAGGCTGACTATCTTGATGCAGCTGTTGTATCAGTACTACAGATCCATCTCACTCAACCTAGAGGAGATGTATTGGTAAGACTAGTATACTAATGATATTTGAAATAACCTGTTTTAATAACTGGTTTGACAGGTATTTCTAACAGGTCAGGAAGAGATTGAGACGGCCTATGAAATGTTAAAGGTGCTAATGATACTGGAATAATATTATTTTATAAATTAATATTCATTATTTCAGGAACGTACTGCTAAGTTAGGATCTCGTATTGGAGAGCTTATCTTACTACCAATCTATGCTAACTTACCCTCAGACATGCAAGCTAAAATCTTTGAACCAACACCACCAGGAGCTAGGAAGGTACACTCCTCCTCTTCCTCTATAACATAGTTATATCCTGTCATCCACTATAGGTTGTATTAGCTACTAACATTGCAGAGACCTCACTTACTATTGATGGTATAATCTATGTTATTGATCCTGGGTTCTGTAAACAGAAGTCTTACAATCCACGTACTGGTATGGAGTCTCTAGTCGTAGTACCTTGTTCTAAAGTAATAATACTATATCTATTGTCTAATGTTATTGTTCTGTGTGTGTAGGCATCATCTAATCAACGTGCTGGTAGAGCAGGGCGGGTTGCAGCTGGTAAATGTTTCAGACTGTTCACAGCTTGGGCTTATCATAATGAAATGGAGGACACAACTATACCTGAGGTTAGTACATCTAAAATATCAATAGGAAATTTATCATTTTATTATTTTTCTATCTAGATCCAAAGAACCAATCTTGGTAATGTTGTGTTATTATTAAAAAGTCTCGGTATAAATGATCTCATTAATTTTGACTTCATGGACCCACCACCTCCAGAGACACTGATGTTAGCTCTTGAACAGCTGTATGCTCTAGGAGCACTAAACCATATGGGAGAACTTACTAAGGTCAGTTAGTATCTAATACTTAGTAAATGTAGACAGTAATATTGTCTTTTAGTTGGGACGGAGAATGGCAGAATTTCCAGTGGATCCTATGATGTCAAAAATGTTAATAGCCTCAGAGAAGTTAGTCTATAATATCTAAATTATTTAAGTGCTGTCTACTCAGTACATGTATTATATAAATGTGTCTTAATAGGTTTGGTTGTAGTGAAGAGATACTAACAATGACCTCCATGTTATCTGTCAATAATGCTATATTCTACAGACCTAAGGTATTAACTATTAATATAACTTATTATTAATATTATATTCCCATTATGTTTAGGATCGTATTGTTCATGCTGATACTGCTAGACAAAGTTTCTTTAGACCAGGAGGTGATCATCTCACTTTACTTAATGTCTACAATGATGTAAGTACCTGTACAACATAATATTGTCTTGTACTCACCTCCTCTCATTATCTATATAGTGGGTGGCTACTGATTACTCTACACAGTGGTGTTTTGATAACTTCATACAACATAGGTATGAGAGTATGAGACTGTGTCCTAGTAGTATATTACATATTTATTTACTATTAATAGATATGCTATTAATAGTATATAGTTATGATGTTGAAACTGCTATCAAATTAATGATACATTGTGTTATCTTATTATCAGACAAGATGTCACATGTCCAGTTATTTACGAAACTTATCAACATATTGCTGCCTTAATACAGACTATATTGTGATTATTATACTCCTCTCTCTCTCTTTAGGTCAATGAAACGTGCTCGAGATGTCCGTGATCAATTAGAAGGTCTTATGGAGAGAGTAGAAATAGAATTATGTAGTAATTCTGATTTAGTAGCTATTAGAAAGGCTATAACATCAGGTTACTTTTATCATGCTGCACGACTATCTAAAGGAGGTTATAGAACTGCTAAACATCAACAAGTTGTACATATACATCCAAACAGTTCATTGTTTGAAGAGCAACCACGATGGGTCATTTATCATGAACTGGTGTTCACAACTAAAGAATATATGAGACAGGTGATGTCATTATGATGTCATATACATGTAATTCTAGCTCCCCTTCATTACCTGACACATGTTAACTATATATTCCCTTTACATTACTAGGTGATAGAGATTGATAATCAATGGTTGTTAGAAGTTGCCCCACACTATTACAAAGCTAAGGACATACAAGACACTTCAAATCGGAAAATGCCTAAAACTGTTGGAGCAACTCGAGAAGACACTCGTTTTGACAACGCATTTTAAACATAACTTGACAGTATGTGATTCATTTGTAAATAAACCACACCCACCCACTTTATGTTTTCAGGTAATGTAACAAATCATTAAAATCATTTTCTATTTCAATTTTAACTGAACTGGTTTGTCCTGTTTATCCAGTCTGGGGAGTCCATGTTTTAGGTCATATTGGTGACTCAAGAAGGCATGTACCACATCCAACAGAAAAAAGATTTGAGTAAGAGAATAAGTTAGTGTTATCCCAAAATAGAAGTTAGCATTGGCACTTCCTGCATATATCCATAGATACCACATGATAGGACCTGTCACTGTAGTCACTACGACACACCCAATTAATATATATGTAAAACGTAGATCTAGGGGAGAAAGTGTTCATTAATTAGAATGGTGACCACACCTACTTACATCTGAAGGTGTAGCTCCATAATGGTAATAGTGCTAGAGGTAGTGCTATGTCTGCTACTGTTGGATAGGATTTGAAGATTGCAATTGTTGAGAGCAATGTATATATCAGGAACATGGGATAGTTGCTATAGTAACAAGTGGGTGTGGTTAATAGTATGTTTAGTTTAGTTACCTAAACCTGATAGTGAAGGGTATACAATGAATGAAAGCATTGATTTGAAGAACACAGAGAAAGAAGAGTCGGAAATGTTCAAACATGTCAGTAAAAAAATACCAGAAAAGACCAACATTGGGAGTAAAATCAGGAACAGAAAGACTTGATATGTGTAAGAGAGAGAGGAGGGTAAATGACCTAATATAAGATCTACTTACATAACTCCATATATAGCTGTGATATAATCCCATGAGTCTGTTAGTACATGCGACAATGACATGATAACAACAGTCCATATTAATATATATAATATAAACTTTATTATCATAGTTACTCCACCACTCTATTATAACAATAGAAAGTTATTACTATCTATTATTATAATTACTTTATAAGCCATTAATGAGAGGGGCAATACTAACATAATGGGGTAAAGAGAGAAATGAACAGCTAGACTCAAACCCAAACCACATAGGAACCAGTTACCTAAATATTAGGAATCAACACACAATTATTGATCAGTCATATTTATTACCCTTTAATGCCATCCAAAGTAATAATGCTATACTCAAATGATTTAATGATATTGTTGAATATGCACAACAAGATAGAATAGTGTATGGATTTAATAGATATCTAATTGAGGGGGTGGAGCATCAATTAATATTATTAATGTACTTACACTCCTGCTACTATTGAGGGTAATGAGTCATTAGGAGTAATTAATAGAGGCTCCACCCCTTTACCAAAGCAGTGTTGTTCAGTTGATTGTCTCTGTAACTATTAAGGTATATTTAGTACATGTTACTATTTATAGAGACATATCACATTACCTCATTTTTATGATGTAATCTTGTTGCTTTAGCTAAACAAAATGCAATTAGCAAATCTATAATCTACAATGCTGATCATATGAATGTCACATGACTAATAGTGTACATACCACAAAGAATAAACCAACTATCATGTGACCAAATGGAACAATAGCTTGGAACAATAATAACGTCAATGGACTCTATAAAATATTAAGAATACATTAACAGAAATTATTGCAAATACCTCATGAAAAATACCACCCTCATAAGGAGAGATCTCAGCCTCTTTTAGAGCCACACCCTCTTTTACTAGAGAGATGATGAATAATTAATAAGTTACTAACTGAGGGTCATTTCTCACATCTTGTCCATGAGTTTAATGGAGTAGATAGTTCAACACGTTCACTGAACCAGTCACTAGAGACCTGTGAGATAAGAGCTATACGTAAGAACACTGATAATACAAACACGTGTTTCATCTCCTGGCAGCATAAACGAACATAAACGGAAATATACAAATTCAGGGGGTTTCCTGAAGAAGTTACAACAGTATTCTACATTACTTTTTACAGGTAACAATAAAAGAAATTAGTTTTTAATTTTTTAAAACTATTTTTGACAGGTTTTATATGGCCAGTTCACTGATAGCCATCTTATTGAAAGACAAACGTGGAGAAGGGAGGATTGAGGGTGAAGAAGAGGTACCATGGAATTGTCCAGTTGACAAAGGAGAGTTGATTATAGAAATTCCAGAAAAGGAGCGAGTTCCAAACACTGATGGTAAACAACCTCACAATTATAGGTTGTATACTGGTGAACATGACAATATTACCCTCTATGCTGGTCCAACCGATATCTCACCATTACATGGAACTGAGGTTGACTACTTATTACCTGTTCATCCTCCTAGTGCACGTATACAACAGTACACGAGAGAGAGCAGGATGACAGAAATTATGAACATAAAAGTTGGAGATTCAGTGATATTTAAACTAGATCAAGGAAAAAGTAATCCAATTGCCTATGTTCGTGGTAAAGTACGACATCTTGGTACTATACCAGAAAATGAGGGAATTTATTTTGGAATTGAAATAACAGTAAGTACTGTCCTGTATATTATTAAATATATTGCCATATACTAGGAGGATCAATATCTAGGCAAAGGTACTACTAATGGTAGACCTCATTTTAATTGTGGTCCTAATAATGCTGTATATATAGCTATGGATAAAATAGTACAGAAGTCTACATATCATTCTGACAAAGATGATCCCAGCAAACAACAAGGTGTTCCTCCAAAAAAACCTGTCATTTCCACCCAACCTACATTTAGTGAGAAACCTGGACAAAGACATTTTTCATCTCCTGCTCACAATACCAGAAGTCGTTCAGAGGCATTTCTACAAGAAAAGAAAGATACCAATAGTGGATCATATTCTAGAGGTATGATTGAGAAACACTAATAAAATTTATGATGATTTGGGTACAGAATCTCCTGGTATGGAACCTAAAAGGGACAGTTTATGGTCTAAAGGAAAAGGGGTAGTAGATAAAATAGCTCAAACATTTACTGGTCCACTTTCTGTCACTGCTATGGTTGAATCTGAGGTGGTACCACATCCTGATGGCTATCAGTTCAAAGAAGGTGATCGTGTTGTACTACAGTCTGCAAAGGACAAAACTATCAATGGTACTGTGAGGTGGGTGGGGCAAGTAAAATCGTCCAAAGAAGCTGGAAGTATTCCTATAAAAGCTGTTGGAATTGAAACAGTTAGTAATGACAAAATAAATTATCATTTTATATATTGTCTTTTAGGATGTGAAAATTAAACCTGATAAAGAATTTCCTGATCTTCATCTCTGTGTCACTGGTAGTCATGGTCATGAGCTTTTTAGAGTAGCTCATAATCATGGACGTATATATCTTCCTGAACAATTAGTTGTTCATGCTAAAGACTATACTCAACAACAACAAATAGATAATCAACAAGAAGTGAAAATAGCCAAAGATTATGGTCTCAGTGTGGAAGAGTACAGAGCCCAACAAGAAATGTTAGAAGAAGCTAACAAGAATAGAGATATGGACCATGAAGGAAGACGGCAAGAGTACACACCTCCAGATCCTCCAATAGGTGATGAAGAAGTACTTGCAGCTGGTAAAGGAGAGTTAGACCACTCAATTTATATGCTAGGAACTGGACAACCTTTCACTGAAGAGAGAATTGAACGTGAGCGACAAGCTTTAAAAGAATTTAAAGGGCAACAAGGAGGACAACATCGACAACATCATCATGAGGAGATCACTCATGATTATCAGGTGATTGAGGAAGGACGGTTAGAAGAGAAAGAGGTGGAAGGAAGTTTTATTGAAATTTCTCAATTCACTTCCTCTCAGCTTTCAGGGAATGGAGCTTCAGCTGATAGGAAACAGACATCACAAGAACCCTCCACTAACCCACCATTATACCAAAATTTAGTACCTAGTCAGACTTCTGGTAAAACTAACTTCTCTAAAAGTACACCCCCAAACCTTAATAACCCACCTGGTAGAGCAGAGAGGTGTCCAAGTCCATCTGAGAGGTTACCTAATTTAAGTCTTCCCTCTCAACCCACCCCTTCTAGTGGTCCTCCTACTCAAGATCCCAGTCAGTTTGCTATAGGATCTATGGTTTACCTGCCAACCCAACGTGGTGAAGGTCTACAAGGTGTGGTCATGTGGATAGGGACACTCCCTGAAATCGATGGATTAGTGGCAGGTGTAGAACTAGTAAGTTCATACAATACTGATCCATTAGATATTAACATGATCTATTTAGGATAATCCACTTAGTGGATGTACTGATGGTACTCGGAATGGAAGACGATTCTTTAACTGTCTACCTGGAAGAGCTTACTTTTGTCCTATTGAAGCTCTAAGACTGGACACAAGATATATTGATCCAGGACAAATACCAGCAGCTGCAAGAGAAGACTTACAAAATCGTAAATTAACTAGTTCATATTATCACTATATTATCATCTTCTCTAACTACAGCATTGAAAGACTTAGTACCACAATTTGAGGAAGAAGATACTTTTGTAACTCCAGATCTCTTTACTAAATACATTGGTGATGAACATGGTATACAAGGACATCATAATTCCTGTTATCTTGATGCTACTGTATTTGGGTTCTTTGCTTTGAGTGACTCATTTGATATGATGTTACTAGAAGAACCTAATGATCATGTGGGACAGAAAATTAAATATATTCTCTGGAAAGGGATAGTAAATCCATTGAGAAAGTTAGTATAAGTTACTGATATAACAGGTTATTAAAACTGGTTTATAGGTATGGTCTGGCTAGACATGAATCTGTGATGGAATTACGCAATAATTTGGAAGAATTTGGTCGAATGAAAGGAGCCAATAAAGATGAAAAAGGTTAGTCATGTGACTATCACACTCTGATCACATGTTACTACCCTATTTTTAAGATCCTGAAGAGTTTCTTAACTTATTGTTTAAAGAAATATTACATGTTAAACCATTTCTAAGTATTAAGTAAGTGTTACTATATTTATAATATTTTATATATTGTTGTTTTTAGACGACCTTTTGGAGTTGAAAAAGAGTATTTTATACAATTATTCTTTGAAATTGATCCTCAACAAAATGAACTACCAGAAACTGAAAAGTTGATAGCTCAAATGTTTCATGAACAAAAGATCTCATTTACAAATGTATGATAAACTGTTTATCTTTTATTATGTATTAATAACTTTTTAGGTTCCTTCAAAACTATTACTTCAAATGCCTCGTTTTGGTAAAGACTTCAAAATGTATAATAGAATAATTCCCTCATTAACTATCAATGTTAAACCACTCCTTGATCCAAGTAAGATAGAGATAGATAGTATGGTCAGTGACTATATCTCTCTCTTCTTCTCCCTCTCCCCCTCTTTCTCTCTTTTAGGTGCTAGAGGAACACAAAAATGTCATTTTTGTTTATCTAAAACAGCCACTACTATTTGTTATACTTGTCCTAAAGATCTTTACCACATTAATGAACCTTATGTGTTCTATTGTAGCAATTGTTGTGAGAAAGCTCACAAAAATCGTAAAGATCATCACTGTGAGGATGTGGTATTACAGCAGGGTAATATTGGTGATGTTAATCAAATATCTCAGATGCAACTTTTATCTGTCATATGTATTGAGACTAGTCATTATGTGTGTTATACAAGATCACAAAATCGATGGCTTTTTCATGACAGTATGGCTAACAGATTATGTAAGTTATAATGACTTAGTACTTCTCTCTTTATCATAATATCTCTCTACAGATGACATGTACAATATACCTAGAGTTGTGGATGTTACTCAAGACCTACAAGATTGGGTCTACAATCCTGAAAACCGTCAAAAGTTAAAGGACTCACCTGCTAAGAGTATACCTGAATATGTTCGACGTTTTACTCAAGATATTTACATGTGTGTCTATGTTAATCCTGACCTTGATCTGTATGGCGAAGCTACAGATCCTATAGTAAGCTTACAGGGAGGAGAACATTCCCATTATGGGGGACAGCAGTCAGGACATTTTAAGAGTACCACTGTGTAATTGTAATATGAACAACTTTTGTTATTTCCTTTTGTTTAAATGATTTTACTTAATATTATATGTTGTTTGATTTACTGAATGAAATCTTATAATTGCAAGAATTGTGTTGTTAATTATTAAAATATGAGCAACTCACTTTGTCCACTCTGTTTCCAATCTTGTGTAAGGAATACTTCATACACTAAACACAACAACAAGCATTGGTACTACTGATATTATTAACAAGCAGTCTTGGAGGAAAATTTGTTTGTTCTATTAATTATTAGGGGCAATATTAATTCATTAATTAGCCATGATACATAATATAGGCGGAGCTACAAGCACGTTTCATGATCTCTCTGCCCCTGATCATTCCACTGTTCTTTCCAGCATATCATAAGTCAAAACTGACTTATGAATGTACTAGTACTAACAGTTTGTACTAGGGAAATCATCAAGCTGAAATAAAGTACTATTGGATGCTCAGAGTTTACTGATACTAACCATGCAGTATCTGCAGTTGGTTTGCACTCATTGAGCCACTGAGCTATATTGAAAAGCTAAACACAATGATTTGACCGATATATGCACTAACTGAATTGGAAACTGGTGTTGAGTAGTTATTGATTAGTCAGTTCTGGTCTCAGCTCTGGACCTACAACTTCCATGCAGTATACATGGCTGGAACTCAACCAGACTACTGACTGAATCAATAAATGAAAGCTATTATATTCATTAATGCTGACAGTAATGACAACATGAAGAAAGAAATAGTATCCAGATATCAAAGTAGCTCTTTGTAAGTTATTCCTTTGCTTTGTTAATAGTTTTCAAGAAGTTTCAATTAGTTTGGGAAAGACTACTTGGAATAATTCACTACAATATCACTAACTGAGTTTATAATTTGCTCTCCACTGAGCTACATGCAAATGGTAGACTCAGTAACTTGATCTGACAATGTACTGTATACTCTAGCTGATGTGTGTATGGTATCATGGAGTGAGTAGTAAATTGATTAGTTGGTTCTGGTCTCAGTAACCTGTGGCTGTGCTGCAGCTGTGTAACTGAGTCTGAGTACTGACTTAATCATATTTATGAAAACAAAGACTCTATTGGCTAATAATAATAATAATAATAATAATAATAATAATAATAATAATAATAATAATAATAATAATAATAGTAATAATAATAATAATAATAATAATAATAATAATAATACTAACATATATAAAAAATAATTGTAACCTTTATTTAGCTATCCCATGTCAAACTCTAACTTAAGGAGGCATTAGTAACAAGATCATGAAGTTTAAAGAAAGAGATGGCATCTAGACATTGATGTAGTTCTTCATAAGTTACTCCTTTACCAAATACATGTTGATAGGCTTCATTAAGTTTTTCTGAGAATGATCGAGTAGAGTCTTGTTTCAAAGACTCAATAACATGTGTGTTGATTCCAATTGCTGCAAGAAGGAGACAAAGTTTTTCCAACTGAAGTACCAGTCCTATGTTTTCAAAAAATTCAAATTTGATGGTTTCATCAGGATTAGGAGAATGCAAGAGAGTTCTTCGTAATTCATCATCCATGTAGAAGTAAGGCTCAAAAGAGAGAAGGTTCTCAATCGACACAAGAGGCTGTGATGAACGAACAGGTTGTACTCGTGATCTTTGAACTATTGCTTGCTTAGTTCGTTCTATTGCATAGCGCAAATGAACACTATTAAATAATTGCCTGGACTTGGGAGGTCTTATAACAGGATAATGTTGAGCAAATCGACCAGAAATAGGAATAAGGGCTTCTACTGGAGATACAGTGTTCTCCATGTTGGGATCAATGTCAGTTAATATTTCTTTAATCTTGCAAATCAAACGATTTCTTTTTATCATACACTGGACTTTAATCTCATCAGGTGACTCCTCATCTGATTTCATGCTAACTAAGATGGTCTGACTTGCATGAATATGAATAACTAATTCAAGCCCAATTAGAGGAAAGCTTGTCATGAGGGTGCGTCTAGCTCGATCACATTGTATTCCTTCGGTGACTTCAGGATCTTGAGAAAGATTAAGAAGGAAGTGGTGAATGAAATGAGGCATGAAATAGTGATAACGCTCTGCCATAAAAGACCATGCAAACATCAGCTGACCAGTGTCATCGGGAACATCTAACACTTCAGGTAAGAGATGTGGGAAGAAGAACTGATCCTCTTGGGGTTCACGAGACGGGGGGACAGGAACTTTATTACAATAATGATAATGAATCATAATTTGAAGCATCAGATCTTGATCTACTGGTTCTGATAGATTCCCAAAGAGGCTGGCAATTTCATCTCGACTTAAGATACCATCACCTCCACCTGGATGTTCCGTTTGAAAGATCACCTCTTCCACTTTTTGTAGTAGTGGGTGACTATTAAAAATGATCCAACTTCTCTCTTTCTCTTCATCATCTGTTAAAACAACAAGGAGGTTGAGTTGTGACAGTGAATTACACAGCTCCAGCACTTCATCCACACTTTGGCCAAATATTTTACAGTGCAATTTGTCAGAATGTAGTTCAGATATAATGTCACCTACTCTCAATGCACCTTCATTAACTTTCTGGCATATTTGTTCAATAATGGCATAAAGTATGTAGCATTTTGTTGGTAGTTGAGTACGGTGAATTCTAAGGCGTTGAAATTCAGCAGAGAGGTGTCTTCTAAGTAGGACGTTGGAAATAGTGCTATAGCGACATTCTATGGATATCTTTGCAATCACATTAAACAGACCCTCATCTATATGATTCTTTGCCCTTGGATAAGCAAGGTGCAAAAATCGTTCACGGTTTAATATGTGGCCAGGATTAAAGCTATATAAATGGCTACCCACTATAATGACATTTGGAGGGTGTGCAGCTTGACCTCTCACCCTTTCATGATGATATCGAATGAAATTAAGCCAATATACGATCTGCTTTGCTATGCTATCAATCTCATTATACAAATTGACCACGACAATAAACACAGCGTCAGACAGATGCCCAAACTGCAAGATAGCCTCATGTACAAACTCGCGATGACTTGATAAATCGTAAAAAACAACATTCCCAAACGAACCACTATTAAAGACAGTAGGTATTATACCAGCTTGATGCTCATCTACATTATCAACTTTGAAAATGAAATTCCATACATGATTTTTTAATCCTTGAATTTGCAATGATTTGATCAATGTGCTCTTCCCAGCACCTGAATCACCAACTACAACAACTGGAATGGTGTGTTCTAAAGCTGTATTGGAAACTTTCAGTTCAGGGAAAAGCTGTGGAAACAATGGACAGAGAATCAAAGGGTTACCTTTTGAATGGTTAAGTATTAACTTGGCTATTTCGATACATTGTTCTGCATTATTATCAACATTGGTAAGAGCTAGCGGAAGTAGATTAGTATAGTTTGGAGGGATAATAACTGAAGTAGGATGTGTGAGGATAGCTTTAGCAATATCGAGATTTTCAGCTTTAACTGCCAACTCTAATGGTGTCATATCATCTATATCTGATACCCATATCAGTTCCTTCTTTAAACAATAATCAATAGCAGATAAAATGACCTTTACTATCTCTAACTGGTTACATTTGACAGCAAAATGTAACAAAGTAGTCTTCTCCTTGTTAGTTTGTCGTAATATGGTCTCAAGGTCATCTTCTTGTACATCAAGTAGAATGCGAACTTTATCCACCTCTCCTTTACAAATGGCATCCCAAATTTCTGAAGAACTAAACTAAAGAAATAAACAGTTAATATATTTCAGATGTGATCTGAGTTATGACTTACTTCTCCAACAATTATATCAGGTCCCACCTTTAAGGCAACTACTCCGATATCTTTCAGCAGGTTCTTCTTTTCCACAGCTTTTTGAGTCAAGTGTTCTACAGCTGATCTTGTTGTGAGCCATGTTAACTGAAGAGTACTCAAGTTTGCTTTGGCTAATGTTAGTACATAATCCTCACATTCAAAAAATGTAGAAATATCAAGCTGAAGTTGATCCAGTGTTTTTTCTTTGTAGTCAACACTAAATTCCATCTTGATTGTTGCAGCATCATGATCAACACTCGTAAAAACTATTCCTACCTCTTTTTGCTTTTTTTCCATTACCTCCATTAGCTGCCCAACTGTCGTTTCCTTATTAAACACATCAACTTCTGTATTATACTCTTGAAGCTTTGCCTTGACATCAGAGCTACCAAATTTTTCAACCAAACACTTTAACAGGTAATACTGGTTAAATGAAATAAATGGACTGGTCAGTTCAAAAATTTCATCAAATGTAGCCGCGTCTTGTAATTCAGGAATAAAGCCATCATTTGTAAGTGTACAAAGATAGCTAGCTATCTCAGTACCTTTGACATCAAATAAATTTTCCTTAAGACTACTAAAGAGTTCGGCAAAATTTTCAACAAGTTTTTTCTGCTTTTCTTCAGTATCTTCACATTCTCCTATATCAAAGAGGATAAAGCAATCAATAATATCACAACACAAGTTACATATATGGTATAAAACAATAACAATAAAAATAAACAATGTTAACTAGTTGTTATAAGGAAATAGTCATATGAGCTCAAAGAAATTAGCATTCATAATCAAGGTAAAGCAATGCATGAATGAAATTATTAAATGGAAATTTTTCATTGACATCCTATATATTGAAAGTACCTATTATGATGATAGTCAATCAATCATAGTATCATTATATATAATAAGATATCTGTTTTAATGGAGCATAGTTTTGTTATTTGTTTATCAAAACAATATTAGAGTACATGTATATATAGCAAATAAAAATAATATTTATTGTCATTTGCATTGTTTAAATTAAAACAAAGTTTGGTTACCATAGTTTCATCAATACAACATGCAACCCAATAACAGTTATCTATGAAGCCAAAACTAGTACACATGTAGTCCAAACAGTAACTTTATATAATGTATTGTTTACACAATAATTGAAGCCATCAGCAAAGAACGATAATATTTCAATGAAGCTATATGCATACTACAAACTGCCCTAGCAATATGATGCAGTTGACTGTGTTGATATACATGATGCAAGCTGTGTTATTACACAACTAGTTGAAATATAAGTAATTAAATCAAACACAATTTTTTCTGTCTAAACAATGAACAAATTTTAGCTCTAAGTTTATGCATAACACGTTAATATTTCAGTTTACAGTTACAATACTGTATTGTTTTGATCATCAATAACTTTGATACTATTTTCTTTTTACTTACCCATTTCTCTCTTCCTAGTAGTCAAAGCTCAATAGCTCCTCCAATTAAAAGGGAAAGAAGTTTTTATATCAGTTTGTCAAAGAGGACTATGTCAAAGAAAAGCTTCAATCTGCTCAGTCAATGATAGCAAAGCTAGAGTTATACTCTCTCTAGTGAGTCAACTGCAGAGTGAGTTTGGTCTCCAGCTATGAATATCGTTATTGTGGGTGGCAAGTTATATCAGGTTAGTGATGTAGTTATTATATTATAATGATGTCACTATACTACAATATTACACTGATACCTTTTATAGTTCAAAGCATTGAATATTGAAAACCCCACCAATCCAAATTCAGTTAAAAGGCTGCATAATTTGGTATTGGTCAATATGATAGGCATAATTTTTAGGTGTAAACACCAAATAGGGAATAAAAGGCTAAACTATGAAAGCTAAGAGAATACAATATTACTCTATGACTTCACCATTCCCTGTTGTCAACAGTAAAGATTATAAGATCAAATAAATACATTTGTATAGTTGTTACATCAATATGACACAATTACATATATATACACACTACAAATATAAATTACAAGAGATCCTTAAGTTTAAAAAAAGAAATATTATCTAGACATCGATGCAGTTCTTTGTAAGTTACTCCTTTACCAAATACATGTTGATAGGCTTCATGAAGTTTTTCTGAGAATGGTCGAGTAGAGCCATTTTTCAAAGACTTAATAACAGCCATGTTGATTCCAATTGCTGCAAGAAGGAGACAAAGTTTTTCCAACTGAAGTGCTAGTCCAATATTTTCAAAGAAATCAAAGCTGATGGTTTTGTCAGGATAAGGAGGATGTAAGACAGTTCTTCTTAGTTCATCATCCATGTAGAAGTAAGGCTCAAAAGAAAGAAGATTCTCAACTGATGAGAGCGGTTGTGCTGTGTGGATAGGTTGTACTCTTGATCGTGTAATAATTGCTTGCTTAATTTTCTCTGTGCTATACTGCAGATCAACACTTCTAAAAATCAGCTGACATTTTGGAGGTTTAACAACAGGATAGCATTGAGCATTTTCACCAGAAATGGGGATAAGGGCTTCAACTGGTGATATGTTTGTCTCCATGTTGGGATCAATGTCCTCAAGAATCTTAGTGATTCTGCAAATCAAACGATTTCTTTTCATCATAGACAGAATTTTAACCTCATCTGACTTGTCATCTAACTTCATGCTAACTAAGATGGTCTGATTTGAGTGAATATGAACAACCAACTCGAGTCCAACTAAAGGAAAGCTTGTCATAAGGGTACGTCTGGCCCGATCGCATTGCTCTCCTTCGGTGACTTCAGGATCTTGAGAAAGGAGAAGAAGAAAGTGATGAATGAAATGTGGCATGAAATAGTGATAACGTTCCGCTGTGAATGACCATGCAAACATCAGCTGTTGTTTGGAAGGAAATCCTGAAACTTCAGGTAAGAGATGCGGGAAGAAGAAGTAATCCTCTTGAGCTTCAAGGGAAGGGGAAACAGGAACTTTACGGTCATGCACTCCAATACAATATCGATAATGGATCATAAATTGAAGAATCAGATCTGGGTCAACTCGTTTACTAATAGGTAGGTTACCAAAGAGACCACTAATCTCATCTCTACTTAAGATACCATCACTTCCATGATGTTGAGCATGAAAGATCACCTCTTCCACTTTTAAGAGCAGAGGGTGACTATTAAAGATGATCCAACTTCTCTCCTTTTCTTGTTCGTCTTCTAAAAGAACCAGGAGGTTGAGTTCTGATAGTGGATGACACAGTTCTAGCACCTCATCTACGCTATTGTTGAACATTTTGCAATGCAGATGGTCTGAGCAGAGTTCAGCTAAAAGGTCAGTCACTTGTACTGCACCTTCATTCTTGGGTTGGTATAACTGTTTAATAATATTATACAGTAAGTAGCATTTTGTTGGCAGCTGGGGACGGTTAACTCTAAGACGTTGAAATACAGAGGAAAGATATCGTCGTAATATGATGTTTGAGATAGAGCTGTTACGACAATCCATCAACACTTTTGCTATTATATTAAATTGATCTGTGTCAATGTGACTATGTGCTTTAGGGTAGGCATAGTGATAAAATCGTTCCACATGTCCTAGACGACCAAACTTGGGGTTGTAAAAATGACTACCCACTATAATAACATTAGGACGATGTGTAGCTTGACCTCTCGCCCTTTCGTGATGATATCGGATAAAACTAAGCCAATATACAATCTGCTTTGCTATGTCATCAATCTCGTTATACAAATTGACAACCACGATAAACACAGCGTCAGACAGATACCGAAACTGCAGGATAGCCTCATGTACAAACTCACGATGACTTGATAAGTCATAGAAGACCACATTTCCAATCCAAGCACTGTCAAAGACAGTAGGTATTATACCAGCTTGATGCTCATCTACGTTTTGAACATTAAAAAAGAAATGCCACAGCTGATTTCTAAATCCCTGAATTTGCAGAGATTTGATTAATGTGCTCTTCCCAGCACCTGAATCACCAACTACCACAACTGGAATGGTGTGTTCTAAAGTTGTAGTGGGGACATTCAGCTTAGGAAAAAGCTGTGGAAAGGTTGGGTAGAGAATCAAAGGGTTACCTTTTGAATGGTTAAGTATTAACTTTGCCATTTCAATACATTGTTTTGGATTAATATCAAGATTATTAAAAGCTAGTTTAAGTAGATTGGTATAGTTTGGAGGGATAATAACTGAAGTAGGATGTGTGAGGAGAGCTTTAGCAATATCGAGATTTTCAGCTTTAACTGCCAACTCTAATGGTGTCATATCATCTATATCTGATACCCATATCAGTTCCTTCTTTGAACAATAATCAACAGCAGATAAGATGACCTTTACTATCTCTAACTGGTTACATTTGACAGCAAAATGTAATAAAGTAGTCTTCTCCTTGTTAGTTTGTCGTAATATGGTCTCAAGGTCATCTTCTTGCCGATCAAGTAAACCATGAACTTGATCAACATTTCCATTGCAAATGGCCTCCCAAACTTCATCAAACGATGATGAAGAAGTGGTAGTTGATATTCTGCAAGTGGAAGGTGGACTTGTTTGCTCCATCTTGAGAAAGACAATCAAGAATTAATAAGATGTTACCAATGACTTACTTCTTCAGGTCCCACCATTAGAGCAAGCATTCCAATTTCAGGTAATAGAATGTTGCTTTCTGTCTGACTTACTGGTGTGCTCATGTTAGCTTTATCAATGGTCCAGCACTTAAACTTAATTGAAGATATCAAATCAGATAAATATTGAGTTTTTATAGAAGGTTTCTGCACAGATCAGCTACACTTGAAGGTACAGAGGGACTCACAGAGTTGAAACAAAAGCTTTGGGGGATTTAGTCCTCCACTAACTAGATATGGAATTGCCATATAAGTGTAGTCACACTAGCTTAACTAGATTTGTGGTCACGCCACACATAGTGCATATTGGTGTACTTTCATAATAAAAGCCTTTGAAACAAATTATACTTTTAAACAATAGACAACAATAGAGGTACACAAATATTAACATGTTACACATGTCTCTACAACAATGTCAATAACAATTGTCTAAAACACAACATTTTTTAAGTGAAAAATAACAAAGTTCCATATTTGGATTGGATAAAACCACACCCACTCATAAATCAAAGTTTTAATGACAGTTGCGGCAATCAGGATGACATTTTTGGCGGTTTACTCCACATTTGCAACCTCCGGTTATATCTCCACGTCCCTATGAGAAACCAAGACAGTTTTCATAAATAACTTCTAAAAATTAAATATGAATATTTCAACCATTAACTTACACAAGCACTCAGGTCTCTTTCTCAAAAATTAAATACATTTAAAGAAATCAAAAAATTTGAATAAAACTAATGAATAATGCAAAACAATTTGAGACAGACAAACACACATTAATAAAGTCAATAATAGAATAGGTCAAATATTAATTGAGTGGGTAACACCATCTATGCTATATTACATCCTCCAATTGTATCCACTCTCAATAAGAGAAGTGGCCCATTAGTACTTAGTAAGTCCTAATATTAGTAATAGGTCAAGTTATATGGTGTGTATATAAAGTTACTTTATTATGAATTAACATACTAAAATAGCACTAATGAAGTATAGTCATGGTGAATTAATGTTTACCAATATAAAAGTCATTCTTTTATCCTGGTATTGTATAGTGAGGGATGGTTCCCAATGACAACGTTGTTATTTTTAGCACAATTAAAGTTATATAGAGTCAATTAACAATATAAATTAAGGAAATATAAAGGGGAAAGCTGAATCATTTCGACTGAAGTCATTCAAAATACTATCATATGACTATTAAAATAATGAAATAGTTGTTGATGTAACTATAACTGTACAATATATTATAACTTAATGTAATATACAACGTATGTCTTTTTGTATGTGTTTGATGATGTTTGCTATGTCGACAATTTGAGTGGTTATAAGAATTCGCTCCCATGGTAAACAGCATTTGTACCATATCCTTATGTAGTAAACAATTTCATGCACTATAAAATTAAATTTATTCTGTAAGATTACGTTGCTGGAAATTTTTCATGCATTGTCATTACCACAATTTTTATTTTTAGTATATATAATAAATAACAATATTAATCCAGACCAAACCAGAAAGTAGAGTTTACTACAGACTGTATGGTATGTGTTTATAGTTACTGTGTCTACATTCCATTTGTATAATGATGTTATAGTCAATTTACACTAAAAAGATATGAGGAAAGGGAGAAGCAACTAACTGCTCTATTAACATGTCTAATTGCCCATATAAGGAATAATAGTCTTTATTACTTGTTTGAAGCACTTGAACAAACCACATGATTATCTCAAATTCATGCTTTTGATCTCAAGTTTAAATATGATCAAAGTTAACTTAAAATAGCATGCAAGGATGCTCCTTTAAGTTAAGTTGGGTCATACTTAAGCATGAGATTGAAACATAAATTTGAGACTGATAATCTTGTGTCTGTTCAAGTGCTTCAAGCAGGTGTTAATAAAGACTATTATTTAACAAAAAAATAGCATGCTCAAGGCTGCCTTCATCTTATCCTCTCCTTCTGTTGTTTTGGAGACCAGAAGATATATATAATTTCCGCTTTCTTGCTACTACTGTTTATGTTGTGATAATGTGTAAGGAAATAATTACTACACACCACAAACATTTCAAGCCACTTAGATGCCTTCCATATATGATCAAAGTAGCTATAAATAGTACAAGTAATTAAAGTAAGTTCCAAGCTTCATGTCTCTTTTCATGCACTCACGTTTACACACTCACACCCACAGAACACATGTGTATAGTTGGAGTAAGAGAGAGAAGACTTTAAATGTTATTGTTAAGGATCTGATAAATACTTTCATCAATTAAGATCATATATATCAGAAATGAGATCCTTCTGCTACTACCAGTGCTATAGTCATAAATTATATAAGTCATTCACAAGGTCCTTGTATCATTAAAAGTATAATTACAAGTATTGATTTACCTTAGGTCCCCAACAAGGTGCTCTTATAATTACAAGTATTGATTTACCTTAGGTCCCCAACAAGGTGCTCTTATAATTACAAGTATTGATTTACCTTAGGTCCCCAACAAGGTGCTCTTATAATTACAAGTATTGATTTACCTTAGGTCCCCAACAAGGTGCTCTTATAATTATAAGTATTGATTTACCTTAGGTCCCCAACGAGGTCCTTTAGTAGCCCAGCACATTTCTGTTTTACACATACTACAACGTATCCAATCACAACCAATCTTTTTTGTCACTATTATTTTACAATTAGGACAATGCATAGCTTCACCTTCTTTAACCATGTTCTAAAAAAACAGAAATGATAACTTAAATGATAGAGAGGAGGATCAAAGAGTGTGAGAGACAATACCTCTAACATCTCCTGAGTTTGTCTAGCAGCTTCATCATTAGCTGCTTTAGCTTTTATATCATTTTGATATTGTTGACAATTCATTCCCTCGTGTTGTGCAGTGCATAATATACAATTAGTGTGCTGACATATTTGACATTGAAATTCATTGACCTAGGTTGAAAGAAAACAGGCAGATCATTGAACACTTCTCTCTCTCTCTCTCTCTCTCCCTCTCTCTCTCTCTCTCTCTCTCTCTTTCTCTCTCTCTCTCTCCCTCTCTCTCTCTCCCTCTCCCTCTCCTCTCTATCTCTCCCTCTCTCTCTCCCATAAGATCTTTGCTATCTTAACTTTTTCTATTACTTCCAATGTGGTTACTGCTTCACTCTTTGCTTATCGCTTACCTCATCTTCATAAAAACAGAATCCCTTACAATCAGGTGTTTTACAATGAAAACTTTTTGGATCAGATGCTTCAGCTTGACGTAAGGCTCGACTATGAAAAGCCTGCAACTCCTCATCAGTCAGAACCTAAATTGAAAGATGTCTGCATTTTTCAACAGATACATATATCTATATAACATACAGCACGTATTTCTCTTTCAGATATTGGTTCCTGACATTCAGCATCACCATCTCTAAAAGGACACTTCACTTCAGACTCTTCACAATGAACAACTGTCCCTTGCAAACAATCCCTACAAAAGTGTTTGTCTCTCCTTGCATAAATGATCTGTTTGTTAAACTTACTTGCAAACCATATGTAAACATCCTCTCAATCGGATTCCATCACCAGGATCGATATCATTATAACAAACTGGACATTCAAACTCTTCTTCATTGGTAACCACGGGAACAACATCAGTATTCAACAATTTCAAGTAGTTCTCAAGAGCTTGTTCTTTTTCTTTCTGACGTTCCATTTCCAGAAACTGTCATAATAAAAAATAAAATAAAATAAATGTTACTATTGTTATATCAACTTACATGTGAGACTTCTTCAAAACCATGTATATCACTGTCTAAAAATTTTCTTTCATCTTCAGTTGGTACATAATCAGCTGGAGGAACATAATCCTGAGGACGATCAGAACCACACATTTCACATCCAGGACGATATGGTTTATTCTGAAAAGTACATATATCACATTTCCATCCAACTTTCTGCTTAGGTAGCAGAGAAGGTGGCTTCTCTTTAAGTACATACTCCTGATCTTGCCCATCATAACTATCAATGGCCAGAAGCTGATCATTGTTTTGATTCATTTGATGTGCAATTCCTGGGTGTTCATTCGGCATTGTTTGGACACCCCCATGTGGAGGAGGAACAGGTGGGATCAATACTCCTAAAGGTCCAGGACTTCTAAAAACTGCCCTGCTGTCATTTAAAGGCTCCATTGGAACAGGATCTGGGTTAGGATGACTCATGGTAGGAGGTTCCAAAGAGCGTCCAGTCATTGGTACTTGTGTTTGGTCAAGATTTGAATGTAGTTGTTTATGTTCTTGTCTCAATTTAATAGCTACTAAATCATTTTTTGATACTTTAGCTTTATGAGGATGTTGGATATAAATGTAAGTTGTAGAAGAGTCATCAATATTTAACTCTTTAAGAGTCTTTTTGTCTTCAGCTAATTGTGATCCAACTACCCAATACTGACATTCTCGTGGAATTTTAAACCTTTTCTGACACTAAATAACATGAAAATACATGTAGTTATGGAGATATCAAGTTACAGGACAACACTCCTTACATAAGTTAAATTACATGAAGGTAAGTACTCTTGTGATGACAGACATATTACATTATGTGTGACTACTTTCCTATTATAAACTATACCTCTACATTTATCATTAATATTGTTGTAGTAAATGGTATAGTCAATTAGTAGAAACTCTATATATGTAATTATATATATATTCCAATTTTCTTTAAGGTTTTCATTTGTATAAACTTTTATCAGTATAAGGTTGTCCATGTGAACTTAACCTTTGTTATCTATCATAACATTACCTTTTATAGTTAAATTTCAATTATGAAGTTACCAAATTTTTCCACTGTTTATTCTTATCATGTAATAAAAATTAATAATTTACAGTTAGAAATAGCTGTATTATCCATACATAAAAGTATTGCCATGAGAGACACACACATATACAAATCTTTTCTTTACAATTATGACGAAACCAATAAAATTGGGAACATGTGCATTAAAATTTCAAACATATATAATTTGACATTACCTCAACTTTAAGATACTCAATAGTAAAAGATGACTGGACTTCAAGATATATGGGATAAGATTGACCATTAAGTGGCTCAACTATTACCTCCAAACTATAACAATACATTAACAAACATTAACAATAGAAATAACAACAATAATAACAATAGTAACAATTACTATATAATTAACAAATTCACCTGAATGTTTTCTCTTGTTCTTGTTCCTCTTGTTTAAATGAAAAGGACCCACAGATACTACTAGTTAAACTGGAATCTTTAACCAGTTCTACCAGATAGTTTACCAATTCTTTAGCAGCCACAGTGTTACCACTTGTTATAAACTCTGCAAGTCGTTGAGCTACACAGAAAGAATAAAATATAGCCATCAATTAACTGCCCAATTGAGCAATTTAATCACCAATTCATTTTTAAAAAAAACTCTTACAAGAAACTTACAATAATGATTTATATCTTCTATGTCAGCTTCTGAAACAGATCGAGTTGGAGGAGGTGCAGGTTTTTGCAGAGGTTCTACAAATGGCTTCACAGCTGGATTAGGTATTGGTCTATGAGAAGCCATAGGGTATTTCCTTGGTGTAGGACCTAAGTCATCATTGAATTGTCCCATATTATCTTTGTAGTATGGATTATTAGGAGCTTCCCCTTGCTTGTAAAACATTGGAGTGGGACCTCTCAAGTTATCTTGTAGTCTCCTTCCTTCAGGTTGATATCCATGATTAGGTTCTTGTCTATAGTGACCACCTCTCTGATTAAGTCCAACACCTGGACCTCCATGATAAAGTTGATTGTGTCCTCCTCTATCATCATAGCCTCTGGTATCTTCTCTCATCATTCCTCCATGATACACTGAGTCAGAAGCTCCTCCTCTGGGACCCATGTGGCCTATTCCAGGTCCTCCTTGTGGAACATTATAGCCTCCTCTATCCATTCTTCCAGGATCAGGTCTACCCATTGGAACTGGGTAGCCTCTTTCTCTAGCCTCTACCTGAGGAAGTCCTCCTCTGGGATCTTGGAAGCCACTTCTATCCATCTCTCCTGATCTCTTATCATGTCCTCTTCTTACAGCATCATTAGCAAATGGAGGATTTTGGACACGATCATTAAATCCTGGATTCTCTACATTGAGATTATTCAAAGGAGCAGGTGGCTATATAATTATAAAAACAATTACATAATTTATACAGCCTATTATATTCTTACCATTTCTCTGTCATTGAATTGGAAATCATTGTTGCTATGCTCAATAAGTCTTAGTTTATTTTCACCAGAGAAAGGTTTTGGATTGGATACATTTCTAACATCAGGAGGTGGTCCACCTCTATGAGCAAAAATGTGTGCCTCATTGTTCACTGGTGGACGCTGTGGGGGATGATATTGTGCATGAGAAGGCATAACAGGAGGTTGATATGGCTGTTGAGAGATTTCAATGCCTCCATTTGGAGGAGGGACAGGTTTACCAGGTAGAGTTGAAGCTGGTAGAGTAGGTGGTTGGTAATTGTCTTTAAGGCGCTCCACATGAAAAGTCTCTTCTCTAAATTCATTTTTTCTTGAAAACATTTCTTCAGGTGCTACTAGAATAGTAATTTTATTAACAACAAACAGAATACAAATGTTATAGATATTATAAAAATAAAATATCAAATTAATTACTTACATTTATCATCTTGTTCAGATTGTGATGCTCGTAGCGGTAACGAAAACCCTCCTATGAGAAATATTATTAATATCGATTAAAAATATCTCCTCAAAGAAAGACACTTAACTAATTTTTCCACTAGCTGTGCTAGTAAATTGAGCTTCAAGCTGATGCTGTTTAAATCGAACTGCTATTAATTTTCCACCTGTAGCATCTCGTTTATCAGGAACTGGAAACTGAATCATATCTCGTGTTTTTGTTACTTGAACATCAGCTGGAAGAAAATATTCAAATTTCTGAAAATAAAAAAACAATGCGTCAATTATTAACTTGTGATTATAAAATCAAATTTAATGTGAATGACTAACACATCATTACAAAACGAACTCCCTGGCTAGAGCTTGCCTCTAACAAATATGAGACTAACTTCTCTATGCAATGGTTGATTAGTTTAAAAAGGGGTGTGGTCACTTGAAGAATTGTTAGTATTGTGTCCATATAAGGAATCAATTAATATACCTGATTTGTTGAATCTTCAGGCATTACTTGAACAAAAAACTCTTTTTTTCTTTCAATGATAATAATTCTACTGGTCTTGTTACCAGAGGCAAAATTGACCCATTTATTCAAACCAAAATCCCAATTGTAGACGTGAGCTATCCCAGAGTGTGCTGCAGCAATTGCAGTATCCATCCTGCAATGAGAAAAAGTATAAGAAGAGAAAAGATGAGGGAAGCAAGAAGGGGAAACCCCCTGATCAGTCACTGAATTTCAATTGCGCATGCGTAAACACTGTGACTCATGGTACCCCTGCCACACCTTTCTCTTGTATTCTATATCAACCACAGTTCCACGTTGTGAGTTGACGGCAGATGTCTACTGAACCAATAGCAAAGAAAAGAAAAATGTCTGGAGAAGTTGAAGTTAAATTCAACCAAATCTTCATCAATAACGAATGGGTTGATTCAGTCAGTGGCAAGACCTTCCCTACCATTAATCCTTGCACTGGAGAGAAAATCTGTGATGTAGCTGAAGGAGACAAAGCTGATGTGGATAAAGCAGTCGTTGCTGCACGTGAAGCCTTTAAGTTGGGTAGTTCTTGGCGCACTATGGATGCTTCTGAGCGAGGCAACCTGCTTAGTAAGCTTGCTGATCTTGTCGAACGCGACAGGGAATACTTGGCTAAGTTGGAGACCTTAGATAATGGTAAACCTTACCATATTGCATATGCAGCTGATCTTGACCTTACTATCAAATGTTATCGCTATTATGCTGGTTGGGCTGATAAGATCTACGGGAAAACTATTCCTCTAGATGGTTCTTTTCTTTCAATGACACGCCATGAGCCTGTTGGAGTATGTGGGCAAATTATTCCATGGAATTTTCCTCTTTTGATGCAGGCTTGGAAACTTGGACCTGCATTGGCTTGCGGCTGTACAGTTGTTATGAAACCAGCCGAACAGACACCTTTAACTGCACTATATGTTGCATCGCTTATCAAAGAAGCTGGTTTTCCACCTGGTGTCGTTAACATCATTCCCGGTTATGGTCCAACAGCTGGTGGAGCTGTTGCTGCTCATCCCGACATTGATAAAGTAGCCTTTACAGGATCAACTGAAGTAGGTCATATCATCTTGGAGACAGCTGGTAAGACTAACCTCAAAAGAGTGACATTGGAGCTTGGAGGGAAAAGCCCCTGCATTGTTCTTTCTGATGCAGACCTTGATGATGCTGTCGAACAGTCTCATAACTACTTGTTTTTCAATCAAGGTCAATGTTGCTGTGCTGGCTCTCGTATTTTTGTTGAGGAATCCATTTATGATGAGTTTGTTCGCAGAAGTGTTGAGCATGCTAAAAAAAGGAAAGTTGGTGATCCGTGGGATCAAACAAGTCAGCAAGGTCCTCAAGTTGACCAAGATCAATTTGATAAGATTATGGATCTTATTGACAGCGGAAAGAAAGAAGGAGCTAAGCTTGAGTGTGGAGGCAATCGAATTGGTGACAAGGGTTTTTTTGTTGAACCTACTGTCTTTACAAATGTTGGTGATGATATGCGTATTGCTAAAGAGGAGATTTTTGGTCCTGTGATGCAGATTATGAAATTCAATACAATTGAGGAAGTGATTGAACGCTCCAATAAATCTCGTTATGGTCTCGCTGCAGCTGTGTTTACAAAGAACATCGATCGTGCTCTGATGTTAGCTCAAGGTCTTCAAGCTGGTTCTGTATGGATCAATTGTCACAATGCTTTTTTTATTCAGTCGCCATTTGGTGGCTTCAAAGAATCTGGTATCGGACGTGAGCTGAGTGAGTATGCTCTGCACGAGTACACAGAAGTGAAAACAATCACCATAAAGCTTCCACAAAAGAACTCTTAAAATTCAAGTTATTTTTGAAACAGTTGTTAGTTAATTGAACCAATTTACTTGTTTTCCCTAATTGAGAATTAAAAATTACATTTAAATGATTTAACCCCGTGTCCACGTGTCGTGCTTAGCAATGATTGTCAAATGTTTCTGGAGAAGATATTGTACAAAGAGTGAATTTAATCATTTAGGATTAGACACCATCTTGTGTAAGAGGTTATCAAGACTTGGTATAGTAACACCAACTGATATACAACAGAAAGTATGTACATTTAGAAAAGGAATATTATTGTAGTCATTATATTGTAATGATGTTAAACAATCGTATAAAAATTGGACAGAAAAATAACTAATGCTACCTTTGCAAAGGAACTTCCATTTAATAAAATGGCGTAGCTTCATTAACTTAATTTAAATAAAGGAAAAGTGTTTTAAAGGTATATAGGTTTTTTTCAATGTAATATTGATGTTTACAGTAACTAAGCCTTTGTGAATGTCGTCAGTTCCAAAAGTGTCACAATCTAGTCTCAATGTCTAGTTTTAATTTGCCTCTATATGAGCAGAAGAACAAGCTGGTCATTTTCAATTGTATACTTGAACGACTACATAATTATCAGATGATGAGTACGGTGACTATCATGTGATACTAGTATCTCTTATTGATATCCTTGTCTATCCTGTTAGAGTCTACATCATTTATTAAATGGACATCATGTCATTGCAAATGCAGAGACTGGTTCTGGCAAGACTTTATGTAAGATATGATTATATCATTAATTGTAACAATCGATTCTTTTATTGTTGTTTTAATAGGTTTTTTATTGCCAGTTCTTCAACAATTACTATCTCATTCTCGTATTGGTCTAAATATTTCATCTCCTTTTGCAGCTGTATTAGTTCCTACTCCTGATCTGGCCCATCAAGTAAGTAATGATGATATTTTAGATAATTGAGTTCAGCAGGTAATTGGTGTAAGAAGCTGTTTAATTTTGAGAAGCCGCCTTAATCACAATTTACACATACTGATATAGTTTTAATGATCTTTAGTAAAATGTTTATGAGAAGACTAGTAGGTGTTACAATTTGATTTAAAGGGATATATTGTGTCTCAAAAGCTTAGCTGCATGACTTTGTGGTTTGACCACCTCCTTAGTATGTTACTATAGCAATACTACTCAATCAGATAACTAACTCTCTCAAGTTTATTTTGAAGTCTTGTCGGTATACGTTGTCTTAGCATGTTGTTGTTTCACTATTTAAATAAATTACTGGTCCTGACTTAAATTAACAAAATAGCAGCTGTTCTAAAGACTTTCAGTATTAATTATCTGTTACATAACTGTCATCAATTAAGTTGTGATTTACTTTATAATATTTTAGGTCGATTTGTCATTTAAAGAACTTGCGTCTGATCAGTTTAAGTCTTCCATGGCATATTCAAATCGTCGTTTATCTATAACACCAGCAACTCATCTGATTATAACCACACCCACAATGTTATGTCAATATGAAATCTATAAAATATTACGCAATGTGAAAATACTTTGTTTTGATGAAGCTGATGTGCTATTTGTCGGAGGACAAAGACAATATTCATGGGATGTTCTAAAAGCATTTCAAAAGCTCTCTTTTGAGGAGAGAAAGTCTCATTTGAAAGACAATTCTGTCAACCATAAAAGTCATAACACCATACATGACAAACCCTTATCAGATGCCATCAATATCTTTACCAGACCCTTTAGACAGTTAATTTTTACTGCAGCCACTCTTCCTAAAAAGGGTCCAAAGAGTGTTGGTATGTTACTAAGTAGACATGTTCCACGTAGTACTTTGTTCATTAATACTGAACAAACACATCGTCTTATTTTGAAAACTGATGTAAGCTATGTTAACATTAATTGCACAACAAGTAGTGAAGATCTCTTTGATTTAAAGATTAATCAATTAATTGATGATCTGAACAATTTAATTGAACCAGTCTCAAGAACTTTGCCGAAAGTTTTAATATTCTGCAACTCTGTTGCAACAGTACAATCAGTATATATGAAATTATCTCATATAAATTCATGGTGGTCAGAGAGAGCAGCTGAAATACACAAGATGGTCCCTCCGGAAGATAGGATATCATTAATACATCAATATAATACAGGAAACATTAATGTGTTGATATCAACAGACTTAGCTTCTCGTGGACTAGACCTTGTTGATGTTACCTTTGTCATTATGTTTGATTTTCCTGTAAACACAATTGATTTTTTACATAGAGCTGGACGAACTGCAAGAGCTGGTAAATCAGGCCATGGTATGTTGTGTTGTTGTTGCTACGTACATGTATTGTTGCTATGTACATGTTGTTGCTATGTACATGTTGTTGTTTTTATGTAATACTTGTACGTGATGTTGTTGTTGTTGTTGTTCATTATCTTTTTTGTTTTCAGTGAGAGCATATGTCTGTCTTACTGATAACGATCTTGCTATTGAGATACAAAAGGCAACAAAAGATTTTCCAGCTGGTCTACATTCCTTGTTCAGTAGAAACAAGATGTTTCGTAGAAAATTAAAGAGAAAAAAGAACAACATTGATAGATCAGTAACACAATAAGATGTGAATTTATTAATAAATGATGAAAATTATTATGCAGATAGTTTGATTATTATATCCCACGTGTAATTGTGTATGCCACACCCATGAATGGCAAGACAGCTCACTCAATTAGCAAGGAAGCAAACTCATCTTCTCAAGACTTACAAAATGGCTACTGCTGAACTTTCTTCACAAGAATCAAAAAAGACAGTTAACAGATTGTCACAAGAGAAGTCTCCATATTTACTACAACATGCTACAAACCCTGTTAATTGGTATTTTGCATCATAAAGCTATTTACAATTAGACTTAAATAAATTTGTCTCAGGTATCCTTGGGGTGAAGAGGCATTTATGAAAGCTAAAGCAGAAAATAAACTGATCTTTCTTTCTGTTGGTTATTCCACTTGCCACTGGTGTCATGTTATGGAAAGAGAATCCTTTGAGAGCACCAGTATTGCTAAGATCTTAAATGATCATTTTGTCAGCATCAAGGTTGACAGAGAAGAGAGACCAGATGTAGATCGTGTCTACATGACATTTATACAAGTTAGTTGACTTGATTTAAATAAAGAGGAAATCTGAGGACGACCATCACTCTGTCATGAGTGCAATATCAATTAGAGTAATGTCTTGATCTCCATTAGGCTACTCAAGGTGGTGGTGGTTGGCCAATGAGTGTCTTTTTAACTCCAGACTTAAAACCTTTTATCGGAGGAACCTATTTCCCTCCTGAGGATGGGCTAGGTCGCCCAGGGTTTGCTACCATTTTAAATGCCATACACAAGCAAGTCAGTATAATGCTATTGTTTTAGTGAAATTATTTTTTCCCATTAAAAGTGGACAAAAGATCATGACCAAATTAAAGATAAAATGGCGCATTTGATTACTGCATTACAAGACTCTGTTACTATTTGTCCAGCTGATCCTCAACTACCTGGGTCAGGATGCATTCAACGAGGTGCGGAGACTCTGGCAAAGAGCTTTGATAAGGAATATGGTGGATTTGGTCGAAGACCCAAATTCCCTCAACCAGGTTAGTATCAGCAATTTGTATAAACTTTAAAAAACATATTCTTTTTGTATTTAGTTATGCTCGATTTTCTGCTAAGGGTATATGCTCGTTATCCAAGTTCTGAAATGGGACAAGATGCTTTAAAGTCAATCTTATTTACATTAAAAGCAATGTCCAAGGGTGGTATTCATGATCACATTGGACAAGTGAGATATATAGTCTAAGATAAATTGGTAAGATCTTTATACGTACGTATATAGGGTTTTCATCAATACTCCACTGATCAGTCTTGGCATGTTCCTCATTTTGAGAAGATGCTTTATGATCAAGGACAATTAGTCTGTGTCTATCTTGATGCTTATCAGGTATTTAAGTTATAAGAGAGTTCTACAGCTATACATTTGGTATGCTCTTAGATTACTAAAGATGAGGATTTGGCTGATACTGCTCGTGATATTCTCGTGTATGTTTCTCGAGATCTTAGTGATAAAGTATGTTAACAAATCAATTAATAAAAGAATTTGTAATGATTTGTTAAACAATACTTTGTTATAGGATGGTGGGTTTTATTCCGCTGAAGATGCAGATTCTTATCCTGATTTTAATGATACACATAAAAGAGAGGGTGCCTTTTGTGTTTGGACATTGGAGGAGATTAAATCTCTCCTACCTGACCCCTTACCAGGAGGAACAGATGGAAAAACATTAGCTGATTTAGTTGCATGTCATTACGGGATAAAAGAAGGTGGAAATGTACAAGGAGAACAGGTCAACAACAAGTCACATGACCAATTAATCATTAACTCCTTTATCTAGGATCCTCATGGCGAACTAAAGAACCAGAATGTTTTAATAATAAGTGAACCGGTTGATAAATTAGCTACTCAGTTTTCTTTGAAAGAAGAAGTAGTAAAAACTCAGCTGGCTAAAGCTAAAGAAATACTTTACAATCACAGACAAAAACGTCCCAAGCCACATCGTGATGACAAGATACTCACAGCATGGAATGGTAAAGAAAGCTTTAGCTCTTTAATGTTCATTTTGATATGACATCTCAGTGATCAATCATATAATTATAAAATCCGAAATCCTTTTTATTGAATTTAGGTATTAATGTAGTGAAAGATATAATGGAAGAAGAAATGCCTTCCTATTAAGAGTGTAGAAATATTTGCCATATCACAAAAAAAGAAGTGTTTGATTAGATAGATAACACTAATTTGAATATCTCTATTCTATGGCATAACAAAAAATGCATTACTTTATAAAAGTCTGAGTGGCTAAGAAAAGATATCACAAAAAAATATTTGATAGCTCCAGTTAGAATGTATTGTGGTCCCAATGTATCTACATGTAAATACATGTATCTACATGTAAATGCATGTATTTACATGTAGATATATTGGTACCATAATACATTATAACTGGAGCTATCAAATAATGTTTGTGATATCTTTTCTTAGCCACTCAGATTGTTATAAAGTAATGCATTTTTTGTTTAGATATTTATTTGAGATAGTTTTTGTGATTGTTTTCTATTTTTTGATGAGGTTGTGTAATGTTTCATCTCACCTTTATTAATAGGTTTAATGATTTCTGGACTCTCTCGTGCAGCTCAAGTACTCAGAGGATCTGAGTATCTTAAACTAGCAGAGAAAGCTGCTACATTTATTAAAGAGAACCTCTATAACAAAGAGACTGGTATGCTGTTAAGGAATGCCTACAGAGATACTAAAGGGTAAATAAAAAGATATTATATAATTTATCTTACATTATAATTCTGTAGTGATCTTAGTGTGAGTAACATTGAAGGGTTTGCTGATGATTATTCCTTTCTTATTTGTGGTCTTCTTGACCTCTATGAGGCTAGTTTGTCTCCCTGTTGGTTGGAATGGGCTTATAAACTCCAAGTACAACAAGATGCATTGTTTTGGGACACAAAAGGAGGTGGATACTTCAGTACCAGTGGAAAAGACACAAGCATCTTGATAAAAATAAAAGAAGGTTTGAGAGCTCTTTATAAATTGTCTGTCTCTCTACCTCTTTTATTTTTAGATCAAGATGGTTCTGAACCCAGTCCAAATTCTGTCTCAGTTCTAAATTTATTAAGGTTATCTTCGTTACTTAATAAACCAGAACTTCGTTCACGAGCTGAAGATATCTTCAAAACTTTTAATAATCATATGACAGAGCATCCTGCTGCTCTTGGTGGAATGGTCAGTTCCTATATTTCCTATCTTCAAAAAGGAAAACAAGTAAGAAAGACTATTAAATTTTGTTGATTCAAATAAAATTTATATGTACCAATTTTCAATTTTCTCCAAAATTAATAGATCATCATTGTGGGATCTTTATCTTCAGAAGACACTCAGCAGCTGCTTCAATGTGTCCACTCTTTTTATATTCCCAATAAAACACTTTTGCTACATGATCCTCAGAACCCATGTCCCTTATTGGTAGATAATCTCTCAGTGCTGCAGCAAATGAATGTACTCATGGAGGAGAAAGCTACAGTGTATGTGTGTGAAAATTATCAATGTTCTAGACCTACAAACAATGTAAAAGTTTTGAGTGAGATAATTAATCCAAAGAAATCAATGTCTGTTTGATATTTAAAGAATTAATAACTGTACAATTTATTATTATAATTGTCCGCTCAAATTTTGCATGATTTTGTAAAAAAATTAAACTAATAAATTAAAATTTTGTTAATGGCATGGAGCTACGTGTGTAGAAAATGTTCACTAATAAGGCAATCACTAGAGTGCTGACAGTAGCGTCCACCTGTGTTTTCATCATAGTAGGACTTGTTATTTGTAAGTGCAGGTGTATTTTAAATGCATATGAATACAGAATGACTCATATATCAATGTTTTCACATGTATATTGGTTAGTGAAGGCATTTTAAGGGTTAAATTTAGAACATAGCTGATGCATGATCCTTAAATAGAGTGCCATGATATATTCTCTCAGCTTTAGTCTTATCCCCAGACCTATACACATGGCAAAAGTACTTTTAGTTTTGTGTGTAGGCTCTGTATAAATGTCAGGGGACAAGACTGGTCTCAACCTCTATGTGGAAAAGAGAATAAAATCTGAACATTAATCACATATTATTGTTGAGGAATTTAAGTTGGTATATGCATCAAACTAAAAATGTTTTATTAGTTTTTGTTACTAGTTTGTTTATTAGTTTGTTTATTAGTTTGTTTATTAGTAATTTTCCTATTCAGACGTTGAATTTCATTATCCAAATCATGAACAAAGACTATGGCAACAAATTTTACAAGATTATCATTTTCATAATAATTCTGTGAGTTATTGATCAATTTATCACCTTAACTACAGTATCTATTCATCCATTTATGATAAATTAGTTGTCCATTTATTCCTTTATTCATCCATTTACTATAAATTAGTTGTCCATTTATTCCTTTATTCATCCATTTACTATAAATTAGTTGTCCATTTATTCCTTTATATGTCCATTTACTATAAATTAGTTGTCCATTTATTCCTTTATATATCCATTTACTATAAATTAGTTGTCCATTTATTCCTTTATTCATCCATTTATTATAAATTAGTTGTCCATTTATTCCTTTATATATCCATTTACTATAAATTAGTTGTCCATTTTTTCCTTTATTCATCCATTTATTATAAATTAGTTGTCCATTCATTCTTTTATTCATCCATTATACACACAGACTATAGGTAAAGTGAACTATGACATATGGACATGTGGACCATACGTAGGATATCTTGTTGATGATATGAGATTACAAAGAGATTGGCCTAACAATCCAACAGTAAATATATTAATAGTAATTAATTACTTAATAACTAACAGTAAATAGTTAATTAATATTGATTAATTTATTACTTAATAACTAGACAAGACAGTTTAGTGAAACATTACAAGTAGTCTATGAGAAAACATTTCACATTGGAGTCAAACTTTATGGCTATATATTACCACCTTTAACAGGTACTATCATTATATATTCCATACTTTTCTCCTTTATTCCCATGTTAATCTATGTCTATACTCTCATCATTTCATTCCCATACTATTCCATACCTATACTCTTATCATTTCATTCCCATACTATTCCATACCTATACTCTTATCATTTCATTCCCATACTGCTCCATACCTATACTCTTAGGTAACTATGAATTCATGATTGTTCAGAAAGTAAACAAAGCAGCTGTTAGTGGAGAATTTTGGCTCAGTAATGATTCTGATCCAACAAATTTAAGAGAACTTTTAGCAATAACATATACTGTAGTAAGTAATATAAATGATATGTTGCTATGGAGATATTATTATCATGTTGCTATAGATGGAAGGATTCACTACTTATGTTACAATTTCAAAACCAGCAGCTGTAAAGTTAGTCTTAAATACATCATATTTACAAGGACATGTTTTGAAAATTCTCATATCTTATCTCATTGTTGATACAGTAGTAGATATAGCTAGTAGGTTTAGAATTACATGAAATGTACTGAGCCCTCTAATTCATAATCAATCACGCTTTCTTTGTATGCTATGATCAGATAATAGTAACTATTTTATACATTCTCTTTAATTTAATTTACAATTATCATGTTTTATAACTTTTAAAAACAATCTTACTGTATATTATTGCATATTACTGTATATTACTGTATATTATTGTATATTACTGTATATTACTGTATATTACTGTATATTATTGTATATTACTATATATTACTGTATATTATTGTATATTACTGTATATTATTGTATATTACTGTATATTATTGTATATTACTGTATATTACTGTATATTATTGTATATTACTATATATTATTGTATATTACTGTATATTATTGTATATTACTGTATATTATTGTATATTATTGTATATTACTGTATATTATTGTATATTATTGTATATTACTGTATATTACTGTATATTACTGTATATTACTGTATATTACTGTATATTATTGTATATTACTGTATATTACTGTATATTACTGTATAATATTGTATATTACTGTATAATATTGTATATTACTGTATATTATTGTATATTACTATATATTATTGTATATTATTGTATATTACTGTATATTACTGTATATTATTGTATATTATTGTATATTACTGTATATTATTGTATATTACTATATATTATTGTATATTACTGTATATTATTGTATATTACTGTATATTATTGTATATTACTGTATATTACTGTATATTACTGTATATTACTGTATATTATTGTATATTACTATATATTATTGTATATTACTGTATATTATTGTATATTACTGTATATTATTGTATATTATTGTATATTACTGTATATTATTGTATATTATTGTATATTACTGTATATTACTGTATATTACTGTATATTACTGTATATCTTACTATTGTATATATGATGTGTAGTAGCATGCAAGATTGAAACAAATTATTTAAAAAATTGATGTAAATCTCTTTTTTTAGTCTTCAAAATGATACATTTTATTATTTCGAGTTTCATGTTAAAAGCTTTAATTGTTCAGGTGATATAACTGTTATGGTAAGTTTAGAATTATTATGAACTTAGTTCATACTCTCATTCCTTCTGCCAGTGGAAGCTACCACTTTTCAAACAATATGAAAGAATCCCTAAATCATGTTTAAAAATGGCTGTAAAATGTTAGTTAATTCATCTGTCCATTTATCCACTTATTCATCCATTTTTCTATTCATATATCCATCTATCTATCATTCACTCACATAGTAAATGGTTCTAACTACATCAACTCAACAACTACATCTTATCTTATTCAATATTTAAAATCTTCCGAACTTCCTAGCAACAAACTAAAATCTATTGGTTACAAACAACCTGTTCCTTATAAAGTAAACAATGGTATGACTCCTAAATTAATAACTTTTAATTTAATTTTTGTATAATTTTTATAGTAAAAGATTTAAAAATTCTTCCCGAGTGTGATTATAAACCTTCATATGTTAAAGTAATGACAATAAAACCTAACAAGGGTGTTTTTAAGGTTGACAATAAGCAACTAAATTGTTGTTGAAATCGCTCATTTTAACAGATATTTAAAATAGAGTCAGCTATATATCCTCCTGATGACTTCAAATATATGTATGAAAACAAACCAACACCACAAAATAGAAACATCCCCAAATCAGTATGTTACTATGGTAACATAATGTTAACATGTCTCTTTTGTTATATATGAACAGACTGCAGATTTGGTTACTAATCTCTACAAAGAGACTTTTTCCAAACAAAACAAGTACAAGTAATTAATTATTATTTACATAATATTTTGTAACGTATTCTCTTATTCAGAGGTAAAGTATTAGGACTCCATTACTTGGAAGAGTCAAAGAATTTAAAGCTTGGATCCCGTTTTCTCTTAGAAATGGTATGTATTATATCATGTGACTGACATTTATGATTTGTTTTGTCATGTGACTATCATATGACTGTGCAGGATGTAAAACTAATTGGACAAGGTAGGTTTATTACATTTAAATATATTTTTCATACTGTACTTTCAGAGGAAATAATTCCTACATCAGAATATGTTTACTTACCACAAAACAGTAGGAGACTATGTCACATCTCTAACTTCCAATGGAAACGTGATGTAGATGTCCATTTTGTTGTATCTTGTAAGACTGAAATGAGAGAGAGAGAGAGAGAGAGAATCAAACAGACAGTCACAAAGAAAACAAAAGTCTTACTTTTTCACTTTCTTCTAGTTAAAGGTCTTGGCAGATGGGTAAGACACTTAATTCACAACATGGAGAAAGTGAGTCCCTCCAAAACTAGTCAGGGCTGTTCTAAGATTGTTATCTCATTAGATTTATCACTTAACAAATGACAAACTGTTTGAGCTAGTAATAGTAGACTACAATAGCACTGACATTGATGTACTGGATGAACTAAAAAAATCTTCTTTACCAAGGTAAAGATATTGCTACCAATATAATTATTACAATAAAATTACGTACAAGATGGAAGCTAATTACTTTGGAGGGTAATTTCTCAAGGGCTGGTGGACTACAAGCTGGTGTTAATTATGTCAAAGTTAGTATTACTTATTACAATACTAGTTTATATATGACATGTATAGGATCCTAATAGCATCGTCATGACAATAGATATGCACCTTACAATTCCGCCAACTTTCATTGAATCAGTGAGAAAAGTAAGTAGAGATTATAAGAACTATTATTACAATTATCAACTTGTTAGCATTCTATTCAAGGAAAAATGGCATATGCTCCAATGTTCTTCAGGTTGAATGGTGGTTATACAGAGAACAATGTCAATGGTATATATTTTTTAATAGCAAACAATTTGAACCATAGAAATTACCTCAATAAATATTATATTATTTTATTAATAACCATTTTCCTTATCATTACCAGGTTGGTGGGAAAAATGGACATTTGGACTTTTTGGTATGTTCAAAAGTGATTGGTCAACAATAGGTGGTTTTGATACCAAACAATTTACTACCAAATGGGGAGAAGAAGATAACAATTTATTAGATAGGTACGATTATCTAATTGTTTCATCTCTTTACTGCCCATCTTCTTATTAATCTACCTGTCCCATCATGTTCATATAATTATTTATCCATTTTCTTCTTGAAGGACTCTATCCAAAGGTTATGAAGTCTTTCGATGTAGGCCACCTGGATTATTTCATTATTATCATAGTTATGTTGGTATGTGGAGTACCAAAATTAGTAACTATTATTGTTAACTAATTTTTTAAAATAAATAAAGTTGTTGTTTTATAAAGAGTAGACATTTTTAAATTTCTCTCCTCTAAAATAAATTACATGATCATAATTATGTACCGTATAGCGAGAAAATTTGAGCATCACCTATCTTGTACCAGTACGTGATTGCCGATAACCCTCTGACTTTTGGTAGACTAGTTGAAAGATGTCAACTAACCAAACAATTGGCAGGGCTCTAATATCCCTCATTTTTATCATATTAGTGATCTTCATTTGTAAGTACAATGAACTCACACACGTATTATATAAGATTATAGTTTTAAGTATCATAGAAAGGTTAAATGTCTAGCACGTGTAGTCTGCTTTCTGACTATTTCTGAGAGACATAATACTACTTTAGATCATGGAAATTGACCAACGAAACCATCTGTATTAATCATAAAGATTAATAATATGATACTTGCATGTCTGGGAGGGTAACGTAAGACTACTTCTGCAGAGTGAGAGTCTTCCTCTTCGAAGAAAGAGTCTGACTCTGCAAGATGAGTCTCAGGTTCAGACTTGTATATGAAAAGGAGACTGGATGACTGGGGCTGTGACTATATTCATTTTTTATTGCATGTGTTATTTACATCTATGAATTTTGAAAATACACAAACATTTATAAGCCAAGTAATTTTAATTTTATTTGTGTAATACTGTCTTCTTTCTTTTAGTTGTACAATATCATAATAATGGAGCTAGTACATGGCACTATATTATACAAAACTATCAATTTACTAATGATACAGTTAGTTAATTATTAATTAATTCATTAAATCATTAATTTAACCGCAATATAAATGTCTTTATTCATCCATTTACTATAAATTAGTTGTCCATTCATTCCTTTATACATCCATTTACTATAAATTAGTTGTCCATTTATTCCTTTATTCATCCATTTATTATAAATTAGTTGTCCATTCATTCCTTTATTCATCCATTTATTATAAATTAGTTGTCCACTTATTCCTTTATACATCCATTTACTATAAATTAGTTGTCCATTCATTTCTTTATTCATCCATTTACTATAAATTAGTTGTCCATTTATTCCTTTATACATCCATTTACTATAAATTAGTTGTCCATTCATTTCTTTATTCATCCATTTACTATAAATTAGTTGTCCATTCATTCCTTTATTCATCCATTTACTATAAATTAGTTGTCCATTTATTCCTTTATTCATCCATTTATTATAAATTAGTTGTCCATTTATTTCTTTATTCATCCATTTACTATAAATTAGTTGTCCATTCATTTCTTTATTCATCCATTTACTATAAATTAGTTGTCCATTCATTCCTTTATTCATCCATTTACTATAAATTAGTTGTCCATTTATTCCTTTATTCATCCATTTACTATAAATTAGTTGTCCATTCATTTCTTTATACATCCATTTACTATAAATTAGTTGTCCATTCATTTCTTTATTCATCCATTTACTATAAATTAGTTGTCCATTTATTCCTTTATTCATCCATTTACTATAAATTAGTTGTCCATTCATTCCTTTATTCATCCATTTACTATAAATTAGTTGTCCATTTATTCCTTTATTCATCCATTTACTATAAATTAGTTGTCCATTCATTCCTTTATTCATCCATTTACTATAAATTAGTTGTCCATTCATTCCTTTATTCATCCATTTATGATAAATTAGTTGCCCATTCATTCCTTTATTCATCCATTTACTATAAATTAGTTGTCCATTTATTCCTTTATTCATCCATTATACACACAGACTATAGGTAAAGTGAACTATGACATATGGACATGTGGACCATACGTAGGATATCTTGTTGATGATATGAGATTACAAAGAGATTGGCCTAACAATCCAATAGTAAATATATTAATAGTAATTAATTACTTAATAACTAACAGTAAATAGTTAATTAATATTGATTAATTTATTACTTAATAACTAGGTAAGACAGTTTAGTGAAACATTACAAGTAGTCTATGAGAAAACATTTCACATTGGAGTCAAACTTTATGGCTATATATTACCACCTTTAACAGGTACTACCATACCTATACTCTTATCATTTCATTCCCATACTATTCCATACCAATACTCTTATCATTTCATTCCCATACTGCTCCATACCTATACTCTTAGGTAACTATGAATTCATGATTGTTCAGAAAGTAAACAAAGCAGCTGTTAGTGGAGAATTTTGGCTCAGTAATGATTCTGATCCTGCAAATTTAAGAGAGCTTTTAGCAATAACATATACTGTAGTAAGTAATATAAATGATATGTTGCTATGGAGATATTATTATCATGTTGCTATAGATGGAAGGATTCACTACTTATATTACAAATTCAAAACCAGTAACAGTAAAGTTAGTCATCACAAAAGCATGTTAAGATTTCATTGTAATTGTAAAACTGACAGGAAAATTAATGTTGTAATTGATTTAGACTATACTATTATTGGTGAATAGTAAAATGACTACTTATACGATCTATTGATTTATCAGACACTAACTAACATTTGAAGACTTCTGTATAGAAAACTGCCTGTTATGATGTAAAGTATAGCAGGTGGAAATGTTTCTCTTTTTTTAGTCTTCAAAATAATACATTTTATTATTTCGAGTTTCATGTTAAAAGCTTTGATTGTTCAGGTGATATAACTGTTATGGTAAGTTTGAAATTATTATGAACTTAGTTCATACTCTCTTTCCTTCTACCAGTGGAAGCTACCATTTTTCAAACAATTCAAAAAAATCCCTAAATCATCTTTAAAAATGGCTGTAAAATGTTAGTTAATTCATCTGTCCATTTATCCACTTATTCGTCCATTTTTTCTATTCATATATCCATCTATCTATCTATCCATTTCTTTACATAGTAAATGGTTCTAACTACATCAACTCAACAACTACATCTTCTCTTATTCAATATTTAAAATCTTCGGAACTTCCTAGCAACAAACTAAAATCTATTGGTTACAAACAACCTGTTCCTTATAAAGTAAACAATGGTATGACTCCTAAATTAATAACTTTTAATTTAATTTTGTATAATTTTTATAGTAACAGATTTAAAAATTCTTCCCGAGTGTGATTATAAACCTTCTTATGTTAAAGTAATGACAATAAAACCTAACACTGGTGTTAATAAGGTCACTTGAACAATTATAATTGGTGACTCGTTATATAACAGCTGCTCATTTTAACAGATATTTAAAATAGAGTCAGCTATATATCCTCCTGATGACTTCAAATATATGTATGAAAACAAACCAACACCACAAAATAGAAACATTCCCAAATCAGTATGTTACTATGGTAACATAATGTTAACATGTCTCTTTTGTTATATATGAACAGACTGCAGATTTGGTTACTAATCTCTACAAAAAGACTTTTTCCAAACAAAACAAGTACAAGTAATTAATTATTATTTACATAATATTTTGTAACGTATTCTCTTATTCAGAGGTAAAGTATTAGGACTCCATTACTTGGAGGAGTCAAAGAATTTAAAGCTTGGATCCCGTTTTCTCTTAGAAATGGTATGTATTATATCATGTGACTGACATTTATAATTTGTTTTGTCATGTGACTATCATATGACTGTGCAGGATGTAAAACTAGTTGGGCAAGGTAAGTTTATCATATTTTAATATATATGTTCATACTGTACTTTCAGAGGAAATAATTCCTACATCAGAATATGTTTACTTACCACAAAACAGTAGGAGACTATGTCACATCTCTAACTTCCAATGGAAACGTGATGTAGATGTCCATTTTGTTGTATCTCGTAAGACTGAAATGAGAGAGAGAGAGAGAGAGAGAGAGAGAGAGAGAGAGAGAGAAACAAACAGACAGTCACAAAGAAAACAAAAGTCTTACTTTTTCACTTTCTTCTAGTTAAAGGTCTTGGCAGATGGGTAAGACACTTAATTCACAACATGGAGAAAGTAAGTCCCTCCAAAACTAGTCAGGGCTGCTCTAAGATTGTTATCTCATTAGATTTATCACTTAACAAATGACAAACTGTTTGAGCTAATAATAGTAGATTACAATAGTACTGACATTAATGTAGAGGATGAACTAAAAATGTCTTCTTTACCAAGGTAAAGATATTGCTACCAATATAATTATTACAATAAAATTACGTATAAGATGGAAGCTAATTACTTTGGAAGGTAAGTTTTCAAGGGCTGGTGGACTACAAGCTGGTGTTAATTATGTCAAAGTTAGTATTACTTATTACAATACTAGTTTATATATGACATGTATAGGATTCTAATAGCATCGTCATGACAATAGATATGCACCTGACAATTCCGCCAACCTTCATTGAATCAGTGAGAAAAGTAAGTAGAGATTATAAGAACTATTATTACAATTATCTACTTGTTAGCATTCTATTCAAGGAAAAATGGCATATGCTCCAATGTTCTTCAAACTAAATGGTGGCTATACAGAGAACAATGTCAATGGTACATTTTTTACTTAGGAATTTTGGGGTCTGTCCTCAATACTTACATGATTGATAGCAGCTGATATCTTGTAGGTCAATGGCGTATATGGACATTTGGACTTTTTGGTATGTTCAAAAGTGATTGGTCGACAATAGGTGGTTTTGATACCAAAAAATTTACTACCAAATGGGGACAAGAAGATTACAATTTATTAGATAGGTACGATTATCTAATTGGTTCATCTCTTTACTGCCCATCTTCTTATTAATCTACCAGTCCCATTATGTCTATATAATTATTTATCCATTTTCTTTTTGAAGGACTTTATCCAAAGGTTATGAAGTCTTTCGATGTAGACCACCTGGATTATTTCATTATTATCATAGCTCTGCTGGTATGTGGAGTACCAAAAGTAATAACTATTATTGTTAATATTTTTTACGTTAATATATTATATTTAAAATTTTTTAACTCTTTACTGAAAAATAAGAATAGTAGATTTGACAGATGATATAAAATGAGATGATACTGTAAGAATAGTTAATGATGTGATGACCTTTTACGTTCTAATTTTTGAGTGACATTTTCTAATTCTTTTAAAATTTTTTCACGATGCAGCAATGATGGATTTTGATGTGCTGAACTTGACTATAACAGAAAAAATATAAGAATCATGCTTGCCATTTTCTAGAGTTGTTATTTAATGGGTGTGGTTTCTTTACCTTAGGGCTTGGTTTCTGTGGTGACATAAGTTCTTTCTCTTTTCGTTTTGAGTGAGATTTTGTTTTTCTCTTGTCATCGTTCGAGCTATCAGAGTCACTTGATCCTTTCTTTGTGGTTTTTCCTAGACATTGACGATCCCACGGATCTACCCACTCTTCTCCTCTTGTCCGATCATTTTCACGTTTCTGTTGTTTTCTTTTCTTCTTATGTTTCTTTTTCTTTTTTATAGAATCTTTACTGCTATCACTATAGAAACAGATAATAGCCTATTGTATCAAAAATTATACTAAAAATAGAACAGTTCTATTTATAGAACATGTGATTACATAATGCATATGTGTACCTATCAGAGCTTGTATCTGAAGATTGATGTTTTTTCTATTTAAAAGAATGATTTCAAAGCACACAGCTATCGTCATCTACCTTCAATTTACTTCGGAGATCATTGGACTCCTTAGGGGGTGTGGCTTTCTTCATTTCCTCCTCGTCACTGTCCCATCCTGATGGGATAGTCCTCAATCGATGCCAACCTTGACTCTCCTCTATTTTCTCAACTCCTCCTATCATATCAGGATGACTGCCGCCAGAAGGAAGAGAACGATGAGATAATGGCTAAAACAAAAAATGATTATTTCTATTCTCATCTTAATCATCCTCTTCCGCCATTAGTCCATTTACCCCTTTATCTATCCATCTATTCTTCTATTCTATTTGTCCATTTAACTTACCCAAGGGATGTTCCTGTAATATGGAGGAGGAGGGGGTGGATGGTGATAGTGAGGATGAATCATGTCCAATGATGACCGAGAGTGTCGACCTAATATGACATCACATGACATCATGTGACATTTAGTTCACAAACTCACCATGTGAAAATGCACCAAAATCCATCAGTGAATGTGGGTGAGGTAACCGAGGGTGGGTGTGGTCTAAAGGAGGCGGTAAGCCTCTATAGCTATGGGGAGATCTAAAGGAACGTAAGGAATATTCAATAGGGGAACGAGAGCGTCTTTTGTGTGGGGAACTGTCTTCTGTATTTGATGGAGTCTCGTGAACAAACCGACACTCATCACCCCATGAACACCGACCTAGAGTAGAATAAAAGTCTGAGACCCATACCAATACTATCCTCATAGTCTGAGACCCATACCAATACTATCCTCATAGTCTGAGACACATACTAACAGTCTGAAATTCATATTAGTGATAGTCCAAGACTCATACCTTGTAAGAAATGACGACAGATATTCTGACCTTTGTCCCTCTAAAAAGGTAGCATTAACCACACCCACATAATTAATTTTACTAACTTGATTACTGGACGATGAAGTCTTTTCACTTTTACTACGAAGAGATTCTCTAAGTGTTCTTCCACTAGTCGAACTTTTCCGCTTTGAAGGGTTCCGAGATGGGGGGGTATTCTCTCTGATTTCTCCTTCTTCGCCAGATAACACTTCCCCATCTTCTCTCCCTACTCTTTGGGCTTTCCTGGACTTGTGGGTGTGGTCATCTTCAGAATCTCCTTCAACAGTTTCATCATAATCTAAAACATCATCATAATTTTCAGGACTCGAAGAGACGCAATGACGTGACTGATCCTCTTGTCCAAACGAGACCTTCCCATCGGAAATAATCCCGCTCTCTTCAGCCATTGGACTGATTAAAATAAAGACAATAGACAAATTACCCAAGAGAAGTTGGGTGTACTTGTGGGGGGCATGATCCCCTCTGGGAGGAGACCACTATTGTGCTATTAGTAATGTTATACTGACACATTTCTTACACAGTCAAACTATCACTTGATACACTTATGATCACTGATTTCAACACTAATCAATTGATACTAGTAGAAGACTAACACAATGTTCACTCACTGGTAAACTGGGATCTTACAAAGTAGATTTTATAGATCACTGTGTATAATACAAAGGACTCACCACCACAATGACAACACGACCACGCCTCCAATTAATTATTTATAAGCCACTCCCTTCATCAGCTAATCACATGCATGTTTTGTTGTCTGCAGCCAACTATGGAAGAAGTGAAGATCATTCTATTGGGCGATTCAGGAGTAGGTAAAACCAGTCTTATTACAAGATTCATCAGCGATGATGACGACAGTTTTGCGCGAAAGAACAGCGCACCACGCAGTTCTCAATTCGACCCTGACGTCAAAGCAAAAGAAGTGGAAATAAATGGAATAACTATAAAAGTACAGTACCATACAGATTCGTTCTCAAACTCCCTTAACATGGGAGTCTGGGAACGAGGCTACTGCAGCATATTGATACTATAGAACAGTATAATGTATACTTTCTTTACATACAGGCTCATTTCCACGACAGTCCTGGGAAAGACACTTCATACTCCTCTCATAGCATCGCACCCAATTTTTACCGCAATGCTGATGCTGTTATTTTAGTATACAGTGTGAATGACCAACACACTTTAGAAGCACTACAAGATTGCTTTGTCACTGAATATGCAACATATGCTGACATTTCAGCGACATCTTGGATAATCGTGGGTAACAAAAATGACCTTCCTTTGGATATCGAAAAAAGTGTACTTGACGATCTCAGTCGATGTCTGGGAAAGTCTGTTGCGTTATTTGCTTCAGCCAAAACAGGTAAAAATGTCAAAGAGGTATTACATATTGCAGTGAAGAAAGCACACGAAAGACGCAAGCAAAAAGAAGGAACATTTAATTTAAAAGAAGAAAGACAGTCAAATAGAGGAGGCCAGGGTGGATGTTGTGGAAGGAGATGATTTTATTAACTGTTAATATTTTTTTATCAATGACGTTCTATTTTACTTAACAATAATGCATTGTATAGTTTGTTATTGTTAACTATTAACTATATAATTATTATTATCAATATTTTGTCATTATAAATTAGTAATTGAGTTTAGTCACACAATTATCCTACAATTTCAAGAAATAATTACATTATATGTATATTAATCCTATATTATAAAAATTATCACTTGTGATGTCATTGATAACAACCCTTGAGAACAAATACTACAATACAACAACAGTTTATAAAACATTTGTGACTGAATCCAAGTTTACTCCATTGACATCATAACATCCCCCTAACACTAACTACCATATATAGACAGTAGATTAATCCCAAGGGTTTGATATTGAAAGTATATCATCTCCTTGATAGTAAGTATTTTTTACAAACAAAATATACAACACATTTTTCAGTAGTAATCTGTATGATTAACATGCATGAAAAGTTTCTGTCCTCGGTTATGACTTCAAAGGTACAGTAGCTGCTAATGCCCCAGGAAATTTAAGATGGTAGGTGTTTTCAGGGATTAGTTCAGCTGTTATATAGTTACCTGATAATAAAGGAAATATGATGATATGATAATCTAGAACAAGAAAAGTGACAAGTACAAAACAAAAACACACAAAGAACAATAAATTGAGGATACTTGTTCTAGCCCCATACTAATACTTTAGTGTATTATACAACCTCTATATTAAGGACACTTGTTCTAGTCCCATACTAATACTTTAGTGTATTATACAACCTCTATATTGAGGACACTTGTTCTAGTCCCATACTAATACTTTAGTGTATTATACAACCTCTATATTGAGGACACTTGTTCTAGTCCCATACTAATACTTTAGTGTATTATACAACCTCTATATTGAGGACACTTGTTCTAGTCCCATACTAATACTTTAGTGTATTATACAACTTCTATATTGAGGAGATTTCTATACTAAAGTAAGGACAGTTTTCCAGTCACAGCACCATTATAATAACCTCTGTATATACTATAAAGAAGCTTTATTGAATTGTACACTAAACAATAAAACTCCACCCATTTTAATATCATAAAGGGTATCACTGACACCACCCACCTGCATATCGTCTTCCCGAAAAGCTTTCAATAACTGCATTAGCAACTTGAGGGGACTGGCATTTGATGTAAACATTTCCTTGAGAGAATTTATCAACGTGTACGTGTAGTATGTTACCAATCTTTATACACTCTTCAAGGACATCATCACGTATATCTCTATCCCAGTCTGGACCAGTCTCTCTAATAAATAAATTAATAATTCAAATAAGGAAGGTTGAGTTGATAAACAGGAAGATGAGATAAGTGAGTAAAGAGTTTATTATTTTAATATCGTGGTTTGAGGACCATGAATATAATTTATAAGAGGAATTCGTGGTTTGGTAGTGTAAATTTTTCACAATTGTAAAGTAACCACAGACATTAATAGATACAATAATACACCTACACATTGGATGCATAAGATTTATAAATGGATAGATGGTTGGACAAATGGATGAATGGATAGGCAGATGAATGGATTGATATAAAATGCTTACTTGGATGGATCAAACATATTACTTATAGCTATACAGGAGGAGACAACAGTCATGGAGGGCATTTGAAACTGTGGTATATTCAGATCTAAGAAGGAAAAAAAGGGTATTAAATAGAAAATTTTGTCTTTAGCCTTACCTGAATTACGACCTTCAGCTAACTTGTGCATTAGAGCCACTCTTGAAGCAGGGGTCATTCCAATACCAACATCCATATCTTCTCCATCCAATGAGTCTATGTTAGCTACACTTGTATCTATAGTACCGTAATTGACCTTCATGGGACGACCAGCTAACTCAAATCCATTGAGATTGGCCATAGCTCTTTCGGCTGATTCCGAGTCTCGGAACTGAAAATAAATAAATAATACATCCATTATGTGTCATCGGTCAATCCATTCATCAATCTATCTGTCCATTCATCCTCCAATACTCACTTCAACAAAAGCATAGCCTCTTGATATATTAGTAGCAGTGTCTCTCATAATACTGACTCTCTCAATATAACCAAAAGGACTAAATATTCCATGCAACATATCTTCAGTAATATTATAATGAAGAGAACCGACGTAGAGTTTTTTAGGACCTTCAGCCTTTTTCAAATTCTCAGCAGCTGCTGCTAGGCTATACAGATAAGGCAAAAAAAATGAAAACTTTAAAAATAAAAAAAATACCGATTTTTTTCTGCCATTGTAGGTTGTATCATAATTGGAATTCCATGTACTTTTTGACCACTTAATAGTAATGCCTAAGGGGTATGTATTGATAATACTGCTTAATAAGTGGGTGTGGCTTACCCCAGGCACACTGCTCTCCTCTTGAAATTCTACGTAAGCAATACCTTTGGAACGTCTTGACTGACGATCAGCAATGAGATGAACCTCACGTACCTAAGGAAGCAAGGAAAAAAGGAAGAGAAAGAGAGAAAGGAAAAAGAGATGTTGTACATATTATATAATACTCTTCACTTACAGCTCCAGCTCTTCCAAAGAAATCTTCCAAGTCTTTTCTCGATGTGTGTGCAGACAACTGCATACACATTACGGTACGATTGTCTCTCTCTATTGAAGGTGGCTCTGGATCAGGTGTCTTAGGACGTTTCACAGGTGCCACGGGAGCAGGAGGTGGTGGTGGTGGTGGTGGTGGGGGGGGAGGAGGTGGACTGTTTCGGCGTCTTTTATCTCCTCCTCCATCTTTGTCTCTAGAGCGAGATCTTCTGCGTCGATCTCTTGAACGTGATCGAGAGCGTTGACTATGTCTTCGATAATGACGATGACGATCTTTATCTCTATCTCTATCTCTACTGCGACTGCGTCTACTCATAATGATAGAAGTCATGTGACTATCATATGATACCAACAAACTTTTTCCGTCGTGGAGAACGTGATCGGCTCCGGCTTCTGGAACGACTTCTTTTCTTTTTCTTATGCCTACAAGCCAATATAAAAACATCAATGAAGTTGTCATTCTTACCGTCTTCTATTGTCGTCATTATCAGTGCTCTCCGAGGGTGGATTAGGATCTGTTTCATTGTTGTCATGGCTACCAGGTTTTTCCTACATGCAGAGAACGCCAGATACATCATATGTTGTCATCACATTTTACGAAAGAGAAGAAAATAATAGAAAAAAGAAGGAAATTGAGAGAGGGATAGGATGGAATCAAAAAGAGAGAAAAGGAAAAAAAAAAAGATAAAAAGTGCAATAAAAAATACATGAATGACATCATTATTACACCATCACCCTAGCATACCAGTCACATAGCAGATAACAGATCAGTACAGTCTACCTGTAATATTACATAATATGACATAACAATGGGTAATAATGAATGGGTGTGGTTGATTGGTGGGTGGAGTCAGGAGTGCTCCCAATGTGAACACCTAATGTGAAATAACAATTGGCTCGTTAGTAGATCACATGACAATAAATGAAGTGCAACATCAATTAATATTAATTAAGGGGGTGTGCCTAATTAAAAGAAGGTGTATGGCAAAATGATTTACTGCATTAATTGCCATAGTGCACATGCAATAGAGAGAATTTTGTTTTTCAGGGCTTACCACTACTGGTTCATTTCTAATGATGGGCTGTGGTTTATTATAAGTCGCTTCCAGCATTTCTTCTACGTCAAGATCATCTGTGCGATCATCCGCCATTTTGTTGACCTCTATCCGTTCGAATGACAAAGCAAGCTATCAGTAAAAAGAAAGGAATCAACTATAAAAATACACTCTCTGAGGCTTAGATCACCCACTGGTAGTCTGTAGAGAGGCTAGTTAACCTGATACACAGTCGCAAGTAGCACGTTGCACAATCCGGACGTAAACGGAGAAAACAATTACATCATATAGCGTAACACGTGTGATCTTGTGTGTGTGTGTAAGCAAAAATGGCCTCTTCAAACAAAACTTTACTTCAGCTACTACTGAAAAGAAGTAGCCATCATTGGAGACGATATCTTCATAAAGGAAGTACGCAGATGCAACAAACACAAATAAATTTAGATAGGCTATCGGACTCAAATAAAGGTAGATGACTTTGCCTAATCCACTCAGACAATGTTTGTTATTTATTCATACTAGATACAGTTACAGAACTTAGACCATTATATTTAGATGCACAGGCTACTACACCAATGGTAAGCAAACAAGCCACGTCCAGAGTCCTGGAGTGATAGCCCAATTATATGTAATATCTATGAATTGATCCTTACCTCCTAGGATCCTCGTGTTTTGGATGCCATGTTACCATATATGGTATCATATTTTGGTAATCCCCACTCTCGTACACATGCTTATGGATGGGAGAGTGAAGAAGGAGTTGAAAAAGCCAGAAAAGTATATAATGTTATGTACTATATTACCTGATATCCTATTTAGCAAGTAGCTGAGCTGATTGGGGCTGACCCACGTGAGATTGTCTTCACAAGTGGAGCCACTGAATCTAATAACATGGCTATTAAAGTGGGTGTGGTCTCATATTGAGAGTTAATTTGACTTTGTATAAAGGGTGTCCTTCATTTTTATAAACCAAAGAAGAATCATGTAATTACAACACAAACGGTAGGGGTATCCTCATTATGATATCCTCTTACATATAATCCTTAGGAACACAAATGTATATTAGATTCCTGTCGCTCTCTTGAGAATAATGGCTATGATGTAACCTATCTCCCTGTACAAAAGAATGGGATCATTAGCTTACAGGTACATATATTATATTATAATGCACGTACCTGTTTATGTCGCAATGTTCCTACATAGGAACTTGAAAGTGCCATACGACCTACTACTTCACTTGTGTCCGTAATGACCGTTAACAATGAGATAGGGGTTCTGCAGCCTATAAAAGATATAGGTAGATATATACATGTATAAATGATATATGACTTCTTTGTCTGTTGGTAGGAGAGATCTGTCGTAAAAATAAAGTTTTTTTCCATACTGATGCTGCTCAAGTGAGTATATGGATAAATGGACTGACCGGGTTAATGTACTTTATTATTTGTAGGCCGTGGGTAAAGTTCCTGTTGACATTAATAATATGAAAATAGATTTAATGTCAATAAGTGGTCACAAAATATATGGACCAAAAGGTGACACACCCTTCCAATTAATTAGCATTAATTAATTGCTTCATTAATAAGGTGTGGGGGCGTTGTATGTCCGTCGTCGACCGAGAGTCAGAATTGAACCAATCATAAGTGGGGGAGGACAAGAAAGGTGCATACTTCAAGAAATATTTATTTAAATTCCACACACATATATTAGGGGAATGAGGAGTGGTACAGTCCCTCATACCCTTGTCATTGGAATGGGAGCTGCTTGTGAAATAGCTCAAAAAGAAATGAAAGTACTTACATTAAAGATGCTATCAATATTTAACCCTTTATTCACTAGTATGATGCTGAGTGGGTGAAGTATCTCTCTCATCGTCTTGTTAATGGAATAACATCTCAAGTTGGTCACATTGTTAGAAATGGTGACCCTGACCAAACTTATCATGGTGGGTTGATTAGGCCACACCCATTTTATTGTTGCATTTGTTTTTGTAGGTTGTGTAAATCTGTCATTTGCTTTTGTTGAAGGAGAGAGTTTATTAATGGCAATGAAACAAGTGGCATTATCATCAGGAAGGTAAGTTATATTGGTACGATATACAATAATGGCTGTCCAAATTATTCTCATTGTTTTATTAGTGCCTGTACGTCAGCCTCATTAGAACCCTCTTACGTTTTGAGAGCTATTGGAGCTGACGAAGACTTAGCACACTCGTCTATAAGGTATGATGACTCCACCCATTTGACACGCCCACATTGATTGTATATTAGATTTGGTATTGGACGATTTACTACTGAGAAAGAAATTGATTTTACTATTCAAAAATGTGTAACTGAAGTCCAAAAATTACGTGAAATGAGGTGAGTCAGTCATGTCTATGAATATCGTTAACTGTTGTCTCCACCCACTAGTCCTCTTTGGGAAATGGTTCAAGAGGGCGTTGATATTAAAACAATACAATGGACACAGCATTGATATGACTCCTCCCACAAATTATCGTTCAGTCAAAAATAAAAATCCTTATACTTAAATTTGTCGTACTTTATATTGAAAATGTACACCTTTACCTGCTCAAAAATTTATTTCATTGTTATTACTATTTTTGTTGAGTGCATTCTCAATAAAGTAGACCCATTTGTAACATGGTGTGAGGTAGTAATCACCTTGTAATTGCTTTGAGACAGGTTGTGGTCAGTAATTAGGAATTCCGGACATACTTTTCTTCGTTAGTAATACCATAATCTGATATAGTCTTGTTGTTGTGCTGTCATGGCTAGAAGGAAAGAGAAAGATAAGAGGAGAGTTTGTGCACTCAATAACTTCAATGCTGTGGCAGTAAGTAATATATATTATGTCTAACATCTATCAGAGGTTATATAATACTGTATATACATATATATATATATGTAGTGTGTGTATATATATATATATATATATATATATATACACACATATGTATGTATGTATGTATGTATTTTGGATGAATAGTTACATTAGATTAAGTTTTGTATATTGAATAAAAGGATGTATTAGAATTACAGTAAGTGTGTGTTTACAAAGTATAAATTAAGTGTTTATCAAAATTATCTTTCTTTCGTTTTCAATGTTATTGGATGGGAATTGAGCCAAACATGTACTACATTTAATACTTAACATACTATATTAGTCAGCTTTCTGGGAATATAAATGAAATCTTTAATAATGGTATGATGAATTGAGGACACCCTCTATATTCAGGCCACTTGTTTTACTCCCATACTAATACTTTAGTGTATTATACAACGTCTATATTGAGGACACTTGTTCTAGCTTGTTCTAGTCCCATACTAATACTTTAGTGCATTATACAACCTCTATATTGAGAACACTTGTTCTAGTTCTATACTAATACTTTAGTGTATTATACAACCTCTATATTGAGGACACTTGTTCTAGTCCCATACTAATACTTTAGTGTATTATTTAACCTCTATATTGATGATAGTTCCCAAAACATCCATTATGGAGAAGTCTCACTGTAACATTATTTATTAAAGTTACCTTAATGCATTATCACCATAGCAACAAATTAAAAGTTATGTCCGTCTTTCCCTCCAGTTGCTCAGTTTTGTTTTACTCTTTGTTTGTCTAATATTGGTATCAGTAGCTCTTGGACTTGATGACTGGTCACAACAACAAGTAAACAGAAGAGGGAGTCATCAAGCACGGACTGATTCTAGTACTGTCAAGACTCAGGGCCTTGCCAAGAGATGTATCAAATATGTACTTAGTGATGAGGTCTGTGTGTGTATGTGTGTGCAATATCTTTTATAAGATTGTCATCACTAGGTGATTGCTCTTAATCTGCCATCAGAACAGTTACCTCAAAATGGCTGCATTTATTTAAATTCTATGTCATGTACAAATGAACAATCATATCTAGTAAGTGGCCATGATTCTGCAAGTGTTATGGAACTACAAAATACCGATAGCATTGCTGACTGTAAAGAAGGTAAAGACACACCCACTTAATAATCTTGTTAGCATCTCTTCCTCAGTTCGGACTAGACTACAAGTGTCTTTCTCCTTTAACATTCTCGGCATCCTAGCAACATTTGTTGCTATGGTGATAATGTTTCCTACCTGGCATCAAGTGTTCTTTGTCATTGGTTCTGGAATCAGTCTTTTAGCAGGTATGGAAGTATGAGAATAGAGCAACTACAGTGAGTATTCCATATCATTACAGCTATCTGTTATTCTGTGGCTTTGGGAGTGTTTCTAGACACTGATAACGATTATGCAGGATTCTTCTCCTTAAATGGACGACCCAATGAAGGATGTTTTGGAATAAGTTTTGGTTTGTCATTGGGGTCCTTCTCTATTGCTATCATTGCCTCCTTTGTGGGTGGTCTGGCCTATTGCTTTCATTATATTGAAAAATGGAGGAACGACAAGATCAACTGACATAAAAAACTACTTTCAGTTATCATAATTTTTAAATCATCAATTTATCATATCATCATAGCCCATATCTTTTCTAAAACATTATTTTTAGTTAGAGTTTCTATATAGAATATTAATATAACATTCACTGAATTGATAATATCAAATAAAAAAACATCTTGTTAGTATACTCAAGTTCGGACTGGACTAGAATGGACATGAGACTTAAATTAGATTTGGACATGAGACTGGATTCAGTGTTTATAGTTACAATAAATCAGTGCATTTTTATAACATAATAATAACACACAGAATTGATCATTCCCTCAATGTTTTTATAAACCTTGCTTTTGTAGATATAACTTATACAAAGTAATTTGTCTACTTTCAGTTTGTCGTGACATAGCCTTCTTAGTTTTGTTGTAGAAGATGAACAAAATGTACAAGTCTCTGTTGTGTCTATTATTATATCATGTGACTTGTTTGTCAGTACAAGCAACTTTGACCAGAAGTCCTATTATAATTGGTATGTTCTATAAAATATTATTAATACTCTCTTTCTTTCTTTTTCTCTTGTCCTTTTTCTCCCTCTCTCTCTCTCCCTCCCTCCCTCTCCCTCTCTCTTCTGGTACGCAGTGCCGGGCATACTAGGAAATAGATTGGAGGCCAAATTAGACAAGCCTTCTGTTGTAAATAAATATTGTAAAAAAACGAGTGACTGGTACACTCTGTGGATTGACTTGAAAATTTTGAATCAAAAATATGAGGCCTGTATTGTTGATAACATAGAGTAAGAGAATAATCCATCCATCCTTCCATATCTTTCACTCATTTATTATATCACTGTAGATTGCAATATGATCCTGCTACTAAACAGTATCATAATGCTACTGGTGTCGATATTAGAGTGCCAGCATTTGGTGGAACAGATTCTGTAGAATATTTATCAAATGGAGGATTCAAATTTGGCTATTTTACTGATTTTGTTAAATATTTTGAAAAACGTGGATACACTAGTGGCAAAGATATTCGTGCAGCTCCTTATGATTGGAGATTTGCACCAGGTAGATGGATGGATGGATGGACATACAAATGATGAACAGATGGTATGTATTTTTTATTTCAGATGGTCTAGAGGTGTTAGGATATTTTGATGCACTATATCAACTAATTGAAGACACGTATACAACTAACAATAACACACCGGTGTCTATAGTTGTCCATAGTATGGGCGGTCCCATTACTGTATATTTTCTAACTCACATTGCCAAACCAGATTGGAAAGCATCACGTATAAAACAATTTATTTCTCTCTCTGGAGTATTTGGAGGTTCAGTTAGAGCAATTAAAGGTTTAGTTGCAGGAGATTCATTCATGAACTTTATTAAACCACTAATTTTACGTAAGGCACAGAGGACCTTCCCCAGTCAACTTTGGCTACTACCTTCTCCTAAACTATGGGATAGTCAAGAAATTATTTTCTCCCAACCAAAAAAGAACTATACTGCTCATGATTTGAAGTCTCTATTTGTTGATATGAACTATACTGACGGACTGCGTATCTTGAGTGAAGTACAAAACCTTACCAGTGATTTCTTAGCCCCAAATGTTGCACATTACTGTTTCTATGGTAACAATGTCTCAACTATCTCTTCAATAACACAAGACTCATTTCCTGATGGTGAAGTTCAAGTAAAGAATGGGAATGGAGATGGAACTGTTAACATACGAGCGCTCAAGTCATGTTCATTGTGGAGTGGTAAACAGAAGGAACAAGTAGTACTAAAAGGATTTGATGGTGTCGAACATATTGAAATGGTTATGAATCAGGAGGTCATGAAGTCTGTAGAAGGATTAGTCATAACTAATTAGATTATGACTGTGTGTGTGTGTGTGTGTGTGTTCGTGTGTGTGTGTGTGTGTGTGTGTGTGTGTGTGTGTGTGTGTGTGTGTGTGTGTGTGTGTGTGTGTGTGTTCGTGTGTGTGTGTTCTTCTGTAATTTTAATAATAGTCAGGAACGGTAATTGGCCAACATTTAATGTTATTTTTACTATTATTGTTGTTGTAACTTTTTTCTGAACTAATAACTAATTAGATTATGACTGTGTGTGTGTGTGTGTGTGTGTTCGTGTGTGTGTGTTCGTGTGTGTGTGTTGTTCTGTAATTTTAATAATAGTCAGGAATGGTAATTGGCCAACATTTAATGTTATTTTTACTATTATTGTTGTTGTAACTTTTTTCTGTCTTAAAAGTAAAGATTTTGTAGATAATACAATGAAATCATTAACTTAAATAAAAATATATACTATTATATAATTTTTAAAAGAGATTTATTCAGACAAACAATTAAATAAATGTTTTCTCTTTTAAATTTGCATCAAAAGACTGTCACCGTTTAGTTTTTTTAATAAAATAACATAATTACATGTCTTAAATGAAACCGAATTGAGTCAATTTATTTTAAATAATTATTAATTAATATATATAATATAATTGTTTCCTTGATTGAGGTGGATCAATGCGGTTCTGTAATGGCTGCTAGAATTATGGCGGATTACACGTGTCTGCTGTTTATTTTACAGGCTCTCTTACTAGTAGTGCCTGTAGCAGGCAAATGTCAAAAGAACAGACCAATTATTATTGGTAAGTGAGAAAATACTACCTCATTAGGATTGTTTTAAAATATTACAGCTATTGTCTGCTCTTTTTAAAGAATAATAAAAGCAAACAAATTAGATCCTGACTGTCTAGAAACAAACTGCTTTCTAGGACGTGATCTTATTTTTAATCTGTGTTTCTTTTGATAGCTAAAACAATTAAGATAATATGTCATTTGGAGATGGAATGAATCTAATGGTTTTATTGTACAAAGTTGATAGAATCCCGACAGAAAGAAGACATACTTTAATACAAAAATATAGGTTCCAAGATTTAACTTCTGGGTTCTAGGATATTGTATTAAATATTGTCCTTTCTTATTGCTAATTAGATACAATGTTTAAAATAATATTTTCCTGACCTTCAATAAGTAGAACTAATCGCAATTTAATACTTAAAAATTAATGTAATAAAATTAACATTATTGATTAAAAAAGATCATAATTTTTTCATTATATTTCATCTGGAGGTGGACAGGTGTTATTCTAATATCCATGTTTTTCCTCTTAAAAGTTCCAGGTGCTATGGGAAGCCAGCTAGAAGCTAGGTTACACAAGAGCTCTGGACATTTATATTGCAGGCGCAAATATGAGGAATGGTATCGTTTGTGGCTTGACCTTGATGACTTATTACCTATTGTGCAGAACTGTTTTAAAGATAATATTAAGTCAGTGACTACACGTATGGCTTCTTTATAGGCTGGTATTGATTGTGTTAGTACTTTAATTGCTATATGTGTGTGTGTGTGTACATGTCAATAGGATCTTTCTATTCACATATTGAAAAGTGGTTTAGTCTACATCTGGTCATTGTAGAGAGTGGTTTTAAATAAATTGACTTTCTTGGTCGTTTGGACTTAATTTACATCATCCATTTATCCATTCATCCTTTTATCCATCCATCCACTCACCCATCTATCTATCTATTCATCCATCATCTGTTTATCCATCCTCTAGACTCCATTACAACATATCTACTGGTCAATATAGTAACACAGCTGGTGTAGATATAAGAGTTGTTGATTTTGGTAATACTACTGGTATAGAGACATTAGATCCTAATATAAAAAGTGCTAGTTATTTTGATGTATTAGTAGAATATTTTGTTAAACGTGGATACTCTCGAGGTATTGACTTACGAGCTGCTCCTTTTGATTGGAGACTTGGACCAGGTACAGACTATACTACATATACCAATGTACCATTACTGTGTGTACCAATGTATCATTACTGTATATACCAATGTACCTTTACTGTATGTACCAATGTACCTTTACTGTATGTACCAATGTACCTCTACTGTATGTACCAATGTACCTTTACTGTACATACCAATGTACATTACTGCATATACCAATGTACATTACTGTACATACCAATGTTCCATTACTGTATATACCAATGTACATTACTGTATATACCAATGTAAATTTCTTGTGGAGTTAGCTATATAGGTCCTTGTTAAGTGACATTAATATTACTGTTCTAAAATTTTGCATTACATTAAAAATATTTATATAATGTCCTTTGTTCTACTAGTAAATGTACATGTAAATTAATGAATATTTTTAGGTTTTTTTACAGACTTTAACAATATTATTAGTAGTACTCTAAAATGTTACTATATATATCAACATATCTTTCCTTTAGTTGAACTAAGTGAAGGAGGTTACTTTAATCAACTTCAGAAACTAGTTGAGTCTACATATAGAGCTCGAGGAAATTGTTCAGTTGTCTTGTTAGCTCATAGTATGGGAGCTGTTGTGTCTCATTACTTCCTCACTCAAGTAGTTGACCAGTCATGGAAGGACATGTACTTAAATCAGTATATTACCCTCGGAGGTGTGTGGGCAGGGTGTTCACGTTCACTCCGAGCCCTTGTCTCAGGTGATACAGATGAAATTTTCAAAATGTCTTTAAACATTGCAGTCCGTCCAATTGAACGGAGTTTTCCTAGTGACTATTGGTTGTTACCACTACCAACAAACACAGCTTGGAACAAATCGGTCACAGTAGTGGCCACACCCGCTAAATCTTACACAGCTTGGGACATTCCCTCGTTGATACAAGACCTCAAATATCCCAATGGCCAGTCAATGTATGAAGGAATTATGAAAGTTATTAATAGAAAAATACCACCCCCTAATATAACAACCCATTGCATCTATGGAGTTGACTTGCAAACTGAGGAGACTTACAAGTACTCTTCACATTCTTTTCCTAACGGAAAACCTGATATATCCTTAGGTCTTGGAGACGGGACAGTTAACTTGCAGAGTTTGCAGTTTTGTAATGAGTGGGTGGGACAACAGGAGAAACCTGTCAAATCATACGGGTTGAAGGGGGCGGATCATTTTGGTATGTTAGATGATGTTAATGTATTGAAATTATTAGAAAAATTAATTATTAAACAATGATCTATTGTATTATTGTGTTTTGATGACTAGGCAGCCACCCTCCTATATTTAACTCTGCATTTATTCGTTTGTCTTTATTGATCATTTTTGTTGCTATGGTTCCTTTAATAAGTCATTCATTTATATAATTTATATTCCTTTTCTTGTTAATATTTCAATGTTAGGTTATTCATTAGTACTATGTACTGTATGTAATGGAGTATGGAGTTATTTATTGTGAAGTTGTTGGAGATCTATCATCAACTCACAGGCTAACTGCTTTAGCTAGGAGAGAGAGAGAGAGAGAGAGAGAGAGTTTAAGTACATGCTACATAATGCATTACTTCATTATTAGTTGAAGATGCTAGTTGTTGTAATAAATTTATAGATATAGCTTCTATAGCTTGATGTTTTAATGCTGGTGTTAGTGGCTCTAAAATAAGAGACTGCAACAATTGGAGACAAAGTATTTTATTAGCTACACTGCTCTCCTCTAAAGAACAATGAACCAAATTTGTCACAGCACAAACTCAATTCACCTTTGGTTAGCCAGACAATTACTCGTAGTAATTCTGGCTGTGTTCTTAATACAGTAAGTCCTTTTTGATTAATACTAAACACAGAATGTATATTCAGTGATATCATAATGTGTGCATCTGTGTATGTATATACCTGATATTGTAGAGTAACATTAGAATGAGACTAGAGAGGAGAATAGACAGAGACTCAGACTGGTTTGAATGTGGAACTTACTTTTTGAGTTTGGAACTTTCAATATAAACAAGAAAAAAAATTAAATGTTAATACTGCATATTTACAGACTCATTCCTATTCCACTGGCTCATACCATACATAGGAAAGACTCATTCCCATACCACTCACCATTCTTGAGATACAGGTGCAGTAGCTAAAATAGAGCACATATTCTCTAAAAGACTTTGTCCATCAGAACATGAGGAAAGGTAGTCTCGACCATATGCTGAGGCAGCAATATCTATTAAAGAATCAACATAGCAACATTACTTCTAGACATACTGGTAACTATGCCACATAGAGACAAGACAAACTGGGATTCCTGACTGGTTTCACATGGTAGCTCTGTTTGATATGTTGCTAGGTAACTATGTAGAGTAGTAGTTACCAACTGTAAGAATTCATTGACACGAGACTGAGAGAGAGAGAGAGAGAGAGAGAGATGAGAGTTGATACCAAACAAACAACTTACTCCAGATAGTAAATTGTGAATGCAGTCTTCATTTTGTGAAGTTCTCCACAATAATGTACCACAGACACTTCCTAAGGAAGCACAATATTCAATTTGTTGTTGCAATTGTTGATTTAGATCAGTTAATGAGCACTATATTATGAAAATACATAATATATAATGATCATATTATATATTATGCGTATGTACTTTAATTGCAAACTTTTCCTGTTTCTCATGTTCATAGTCAGCCATAACATTGTCAGCTTTGCATGCTAATTGATCTCTTTCTCTCTCTACTTTCTCTCTCAATTGTTGTGTAGATATCAGTTCTATAAAGGTAAAAATCATTTGTTGCCATAGCGATAACAATGAATATTAAATAGTGGAACCTTTAGGTTTTTAAAAAGGATTTTTCACTGATGTCTTAGTTGTCATGGAAATTATTTATGAATAATTAATAAATCATTAATAGACCTTGCTCTGTTTTATTCAGTTGAGGTAGTAGAGAGATTTGTCCTAGAACAGTTGGTAAAAACTCCTTCATCATCATAGCTTCACTGACAAGTTGCTCCATATCACTACGTTCAACTATTAAATGCTGCAAATAGAGAATGTTGTAATAATATGAACTATAATTATTGCTATTACTTTAGAAGGATCTAGTTCCACTGGAAAGGGCTGTGATGTCTCTGTCATAAATTCTCGCCATTCTTGCATCAAGTCTCTCAGGTTCTCTTGTATACATTTCGACAGCAACATCTGGGAATTATGTACAATTATATTAATATTTATTAATATTTAATAACTTACTGCTTTCTCTAATAGAATTGTATTGCTCTCCTCGCCCAGCTGTTTTGCAGCCATGACTAACACCCACTCATTTAATTAATACACAACATGCTTAACCACACCCCCTATTAAAATCAAAGATGGCGGTGGAATTGAAAGATCTTTTATTTTACGAGACATTTTCTCACGACTCGTCTGAGGTAAGGAGCTCAAAATAAAGCAGTAGTTTGAATTAAAAAATTCAAAATAAATTGCAATTAATATTATTTATTATAGGAGCTATGGGTAGATATGGTAAAATTCAGTATGCCAGTTCTTATCAAAGAAGTGCGAGTTGTTCCAAAGGGATGTCCCCCCCACGTATCACTGCATATTATGGATAAATTAGGGTAAATCTGTATACCATATTGTTGTCATTCAATGTGCTTCTATCTCCAGTAAGACCACACCCTCCAGTTTTAAACTGGACGTATTCACTAATGATGCCACTAATCCATTAACGCCCACATGTAATTTGGTTGGCATGTAAGTATTATTAATAGTTATTAATAATAATTAATAACTGTATTAATAAAGGCTTGACTTTAATGAGGACTGTCTATCATTACCTTTACAATCTAAGGTATGCATTAGAACCAGTTTGACAAGTTATTCTAACTAGTTAAACAAGTAAAACTAGTTTGACATACAAGTATTCCTTTAGACGTCATGTGATGTGATTATAGTTCGAGGTCATTATTCAACATTGTCTCTTTGTCTTTATGGAATAACTGTTGCTCCCGTCTCATTTAACTTGCCTGGATTTACACCTGGAACAAGGTACAAATAAATAGATGTATTAACTGGAGGAATGGATGTATAGTTAGACCAATGGACTTTCAATTTGTTCCTGTTTTTTACTTCATCACACACACACACACACACACGCAGTCGTTCTCCTAGCCCTTATTCTGAAAAACTTGGTGAAGATGGAGTACGTCGTAAAAGAGCCCGGTCTCCATCAGATGCTGGTGGTCCTTTAGACAGTGGAAGAGATGGCTCTCCTGGTCAAGGTGAGGAAAAAGATGGCACCTCTAAGGAGTGGTCAAGCTTGTTAGACTCCTTTAACACGTTATTTGAACCTTTTTCTCCTGACCACTCCCCTGAACATTCCTTTGATTTATATGACGATGACATCCCGCCAACAAAGAGAGTAAGTGGGTGTGGTTTACTTTAATAAGCTACAACTCATATAGTCTGCAACTAATGATCCTGGATTTGAAGAATTTTCTGATGATGAGATTGCTTTTGCCGAGGAAGATTTTGAAATGCAAGAACCTGTAAGACAATCCATTTATCTAACTGTCTGTCCATTTTGTCTATTTATTTGTCCATTTATTTGACCGTCCATCCATCTCTCTGTCTATATGTCCATCTCTCTGTCTATATGTCCATCTCTTTGTCTATATGTCCATCTCTCTGTCTACATGTCCATCTCTTTGTCTATATGTCCATCTCTCTGTCTATATGTCCATCTCTCTGTCTATATGTCCATCTCTTTGTCTATATGTCTATTTTTTCTCAGGATTTTGACACTTACAGTGAAGATACATGGATGAATACTAATGTTGGTTTTAGTCCATACCACACAGAACTGACTGCACTTGAAGTATGTTCCAATTCTCTTCTCTATCATTTATATCATAATCTTTCTAGACATTTCCTTCATTGTTCAACTCTCCACATGAAGAACTCTTGCTAAAAAAAACAAAGACAGATTCATGTAAGTCACTGATATTTCATTATCTATGTCCTTATATGGTTATAGCTACCAGTAAAAAATCACATTATAATGAGGTAATACATATTATATAATATAATAGATTATTATAATTATTATATTATAGGGGACTAGGTTTAATGATCAATTATTAAAGTTGAAACAGGAGTCTATTTCATTCAAGTAAGTCACTAATCAGTTTTTGTAATTATACCCTCACTAACTACACCCTCACTAAATACACCTTAATTAACTACACCCTCACTAAATACACCTTAATTAACTACACCCACAATTAACTACATCCTCACTAATTACACACCCTCACTAATTACACTCATTTAGGTGGCTTGAGTCTGTTGAAGAGCTGAGCCAGCAGCTATATCCTTGTGTCGTAAGTAATTTCTATAGTAGTAATGTTATTGTGTCTTTATTAAAGGCTCAATTATTCATGAAATCAGAAGATGATGCTCAAGCCGCACTCCAATGTCTCTGTGATTGGGTCTCAACCTGTTTAGATAATGACATCATTCAGTCACACCCACCTCCTGTAAATTATGGATCATGTGACTATCGTATGACTTAATAAATATCTATTGTATAGCTTAATGTTCGTGTAATGAAGACTGGACTACGTCTAGGATTTGCTGTGATATCTTTGGGATCTGATGCAACCAACAGATTATTGGTACAGCTCCTTTAATTAAATATTTAATGACCACACCCATTTTTAATAGGAACTTGGTCTTTTGGAACGACTTTGTAATTTTGTCTCTCAACCATCTTCATTAATACCTTCATCAATAAAGTTAGCAGCTGTTCGAGTTATTAACGCTTTGCTGGACTATCCTATAAGTATGGAAAGGTTCTTAGGATGGAATACAAAGGTAGTGTCATGTGATACTCAAATGATAGTCATGTGATCTGTGTTTAATATTTAGGATAAAAAGGGTCAAACTCCTTATCGTGAAATGTTAGAAGTTGTTCTTTCTAATCAGGTTAGCTAAAACAGCCCCTTTATTTATCTAGTATTAATTAACTGATATTTAATTAGACTACGAGGGTACAATCTGCTGTTAGCTGTCTTCTTTGCAAAGGTCATCTTTATGAGCTTCTATCCAACCTCCAAGACTGTGTCAATGAAGTCATAATAGCTACTCCAGTTAAAAATATTACAGGACTAACTGAGGACTTTTGGAACCTTAAAGAGGAGGTGACAATGGAGACTAATTTGAAAGATGAGGAACAGACTGAAGGAGGGTCCAGAGGACAGGATGGAGAAAAATTTAATGAGGATACTAGTAGTGGTTCTCCAATGAGGGTTCAGCCCCTGTCTCCAGAACTTGTTAAGAAGTTAACGCAATTACTTGTAGAGTTACGTAATGTGTTAGATAAAGTGGACACTACGTTATGTCTATTACCACCTAAAGCATTTCCTAGTAAAAAAATAGTAGTGGATCAACCTGTACAGGAGGTATTTGTGGGTGTGGCTAGAATGCTTAAAACCAAGTAAATTGTATCATTTAATAAATTGTTTATTAGTCATTTTTAGACGGTTTTTGGAATGTCTTTTAATACTTTTAACAGCTCCTTCATTACTTGAGGAAAATAATATTTTTTCTGGTGTTCGTGATTTATTTTTATTGCTTTTATGTACTCAAAATGGTAACATTGGATTACATCATTATGATATCATTATGACTCATTCATTAGGTCTACTCTTTCTGTTGTCCCGCCCACCTATAATTAAGGCCATTATTAGGGTTCTCTTTCAAACAACAGTACGTCTTAAATATTTGTATATTAATGATATTCATTGTTCTTTCCCAGGACAATGAAGTCCCATTGGATGCAGTACCACCATTATCAGTAAGCAAATAAAATTATTTTGATTTTCTTTATGACCACACCCACCTACAGGATTTTTTACAGCCAGATGCCAACGATACATGTACGGCTTTCAACATTGGTATGCTCTTGGTATATCATTTACAGGTAATGACAAGTTGACTTATCTGGTTTGGCTGGTTGCTATAACTTGTTTTGTAGGTTCTTCAATCCTTAGATTCTTTACGACAGGCTCCAAAGCAGACCATGAGTGATATGGAGTCAGAATGTTTGTCATCATTGCATACTCTCTTCTCAATGACTTTAGTGCCTGTTGGTATGTCATGTGATTGTCATGTGATCATATCATGTGAGTATCATTTGGTTTTATAGGAAAATGTGCAGTGGCACATGTTCTTTCACTTGACAATAATATTACTGTCCTTTTGCCATTTATGGAGCCAAAAGGTACAAATCTATTCAATATTTAGTCTCACTTCTCTCTCTCTCTCTCTCTCTCTCTCTCTCTTCTTTCATCCTTCCTTCAGGTCATAAAGAGCATGATAGTAAACTCTCCAAATCCTGTATATCCAGCCGATATGCAGCTGTTCTCATTCTCCAAGTACTACAAAGTATGTTGGTCATGTGATTATCATGTGATAGTCACATGACTTACACAGGTTCCTGTAATTTATCACATGACTTTCTCACTACTCATTCTCGTCGTTTACTGGCAATGTCAGAATTCTTTAAAGGTGAATAGCATTAATTAAATAGGTGTGGTTTAATATTTTAAGTAGATAATCAAAGTCCAACAATGTCTGCATTGTATTGTTGGCTCCACCCACTCAAGCACCTTGGAGAGTCAGCGGCAACTATTTCATTATTAATGGGCGTGATTAAAGAGTAAGTATTAAGACTGTTATACTTAAATTTGATTGGTCAGTTGTTAGGAGTATTAGTCAATTGAGTTGGAACAAACCTACTCGAGGTGTTGCAGCAATTATCACAAGTCTCCGCCTTATTTTAACCTATTGTTGCCCAAACCCTCACCTCATTACTTATAAGAAAAGTAGATAATAATATTCATAGACTTGTGACTCCACCTTCTTTAATTAGAACAATTAACGTTAGTTGAACAAGAACGTTTGGTTGCATTGTTTTCTTCGGGAGCTATAGAAATAGTTACCAATTTATTACAAGTAAGTAGTTATTAAGTAGTTATTAAACTAAGATCTATGTGTAAAAACATTCTATTGGTACATGTAAATTAATGAAACTTTTTAGTTTTTTTACAAACTTTAACATCATTTCTGAACACAAACAATTACTCTACTTAACAAGGACTTATATAACTAACTTCATAAAAAAATTGAAGTGATTTCGCTACCTATCATCTTAGACCAATTTTTAGTCTATTATATTATATTATATTCAAGTAATTACTTTATAATTATAGAAGTTAAATATAATTATATTAATATAGATTCTTGTTAAATGAGTTTAAAAAATTATAAAGATCTTTTTTCTTTAAAGAAATTAGCTGATATGCTTCTCCCTCTTTGGAGTCAGAAACAAATTATTGGTCTGAACAATGCAGGAGTCCTTGTTCTATTGTCTTCACTAAGTCTGCGTTTATTGAGACTATTATTAGTAGAACTACTTGATGATGGGACATTTCAATGTAGAGATGTACGTGTTCTACATGCATTGTTCTCAGTACATACTGTTATGTGTTCAGCTCCTCATTCTGGTGTGTTTCAATCCTCTGTACCTGAGGTAATAGATGTACTGTTATTGTGGGTGTGGTTTAATGTGCTCCTCCCCCAATAGATACAGCCATTGATTGTTGATTGTCTTGTTACCTTCACTCGTCCTGATACTATCAATGAAGATAACAAAGAGTCTAGTCCAAGTACATCAAATGTTCATTGGTTTATTCATTTGTCTATCTATCTAGATGTCAGTAACAGCTGCTGGTGTTTACTGATAGCGGAACTGATTTCTTATACCTCCTCAAAACCACAAGGTTTTCTCTCTGGTCTTATGTTGTTTTCTGATCTCCTCCCTTTGCCCCTCCCACTTCACTCCCCTAAAGTAATATCTCCGTGGTAACCATCTAGAATTACAGTGTATTCTATAGCCATTATCTCCAACTGATCTTGAGAACATTGTCAGTCTCCGATATCTTTGGGCAGCTCATCTTCTCCCCTTGCTGCCAGAATTGTTGTCATTACTTGAAATGTTAGTCCCTTCAATGTGCTTAGCTTTGCAACAAATGTTACGACGTGTGTGTGCTCAGTTAGTGGATCTAGCTCCTACACTAGCACTTGGAATAGCTAAGTAAGTTGTAATGATTTGTATACTTCAGTATACTGTTGGTATTCCTTTGGATATCTCAGTATATTGTTTGGATATCTATTGTGGGTTTGTGTACTTCAGTATATTTCTCTCTCTCATAGAATTATTTGCAGTCGTGTTCTGATGAAGATAGATTCACAAGATGAAGGAGTTAAGGAGATAGACAATACATCTGCCACAACTGAGAAAAAAGAGACATTGTAAGTTAAAAATAACTAACTTAAAATGATACATATTTTTATCAGGTCACCGTTAGTGATGATATTAACATTATGTGCTGTACTGAGTAGACAGTCTATGTTTAAAGCCGCTCTGCTTTCTCTTATATCTAAGGAAGATAATGAAGAGAGTTATAGCAGATTCATACCTCTTCTTTTGTTTTTAGTTCAAAAAAAAGAAACGGTTATCTCAGCTAAATTATGTGTAATGGTAAGTGATAATATTCTATAGAACTAAATACATGTACATGTGTATAATATTAGATGGGAGACACACCCCTTTATTGTGTTATTTTTTTAGACAATCCTTCAAGCATTAGTGAATGTTTTTGTCACACTATCAGAGCCTGCTAAAAATGACTCACAAGTATCGCTACAACATGTTAGTTTAATTCAGTCTGTCCATTCATCCATTTGTTTGTACTTTCGCTGTCCATTTATTTATCCATTCATCCATTTTTACTTTAGTTTATTCATCTATTGATTATTCACCAATCTATTTATCCATTCCAGTTAGCAGACAGCCTTCCACCATTACCTCAATTGGAACACATACTCTCTGCTGTACTTAAACACATTGGATCACCTGATCAGCCTCTAACAACTATTGCTCTCGGTTTAAAAACAATATCTGCATGTAGTCAACATATGCCTGGACTCACAACTCTTCAAACGTAAGTATGTTGTCATAGTAACATGACCACACCCATTAATCTATAGACTCCTCCCATCATCAATCAAACAACTTGCAGCACTACTCAAAAGATTAGTGTCAGCTATAAGGTGACCACACCCATTTTAAGCCACGCCCATTTACTTGCATTTCCTTTTAGGGATTCCACTTCGCCTCCAGCAGAATCTTTACAATGTTCATCTATATTTTTGGACACCCTCGGAGACCTAATAGCACCAGATTCCTCTCTCCCCCTCTCCATCCCACTCCCACTATTAAAATGTGCCATTTGTGATGATGAAATGGGAGACCTTCTCCCCCAACTTCTTATAGCTATTAAGGAAGGTTATAAGGAAGAAGAAGATCAAAGATTGGCTGACGACTTTACTGCTTCCATAGCAGAACTCACTGATTTGCTAGCAGACTATACCCCAGATGCTTCTGGGCTGACTCCGCCCAGTTTGGATCTGCCAGCTATGCAGAGTTTAGAGCAGCAGTTTTTATCACGACCTAGTGTTCTACAAACAGGATTAGAATTGTCGTCAAGGTAACCAATATTATTATTGTTAATGTTAATTCCACTCATTCTTAGTCCTGAGTACTGGTTAGCCACACCCCCTTATGACGAGGCTGAGTTAGAACCAGAAACGGTGCGTTGATTTATAAATGAATAAAATTTATTTTTTTTATTTCTTTAGCTTTCTATAAACATTGAAGATTTAGCTAAAGAAAGTTGTTCTGGACTTAATTTACAAGAAGAGCTTAAAAAACAGTTTCTACCATCTCCACCATCATCACCAGCTAAACACGAAAGGTAAGTGGTAGTAGTGGGTGTGGTCAAAGGTGTGGTTTATTTATAACAGGAAGAAAAAGATTGTTATCAGTGGACCAGAAGCACAACAAAAACTAAAGGAAGGTATGTTAGTTATAAATGTACATACTAAAAATATAAGCTCAAAAATGTAATATTACAGAAAATGTGTTGTTTATTTAATAGCTATACAGCAAAGGCGTGCTTTGGGGCGTGGTCGAGATCTTTTCCGTACTAGAAAACAAAACACTAGTCGTCCTCCATCAATGCATGTTGATGAATTTATGAACATAGGACCGAGGGTAAGAATCATCAAGCCCCTTTACTAATGAGTATTAATTGCTTTTATTATATAGTTACCTGGTGGTTTACAAAGAGAAGCTATAGGAAGCATGTCTCGAGGATTAATTAGGGGGCGTGGTGGCATGGGTGGGCTAAGTAGTGGATACATGATGCCTCCTCCTCCATTGTTACCTCCTCATCTCAGTGGACGATGGATGAGTGGAATCTCGGCTAGTCTGGGACCTTATCATCGACGTGATCTTCCGGGTGAGTTAAGGGGTATCCTCCTTAAATTAGTTTTGTTTAATTAGGTTTACACCCACCATCAATGCACTCGTGGGAGTCCCGTACTCAACAGTTTTTGGCATCAATTAGTAAACCCGAGCCAATGAGGTATAATAACTATGTCATGTGATCTATCATGTGACTTATTAACTAGGTCTGTCTGGAGTCATGTGATGCAACAAGGTATATGTACATGTTTTAATGAATATTTTTTACTATTTTGTAGATCCTTATAATCGAGCTAGAAGTGCAAGGTATGTCACATAACATCACATGACTCTCGTGTGACTGATTTCACACTATAGGATGGTTGAAATGACACATTATGCACGACCTAGTCCAAGTAGTAGCCGGATGTCTAGTCGCCTCTCTCGTAGAAATTAACTGTCCCACTCATTAAGTATAAACCTTCAATGTCATTATTACATAATGATGATGTCATGATTTGTCATCATATAAAATTGTTAATAATAGTTATTATAACCAGGTTAATCAGACACTGAGGAAAATTCTGGTCGTGATGAAGGGGGTGGGGCAGTGGGGATGTCCCTCCGTCCCTTCTTTCGTTCTAACTCTTCCTCTTTTATTTTTTCAATTTTCTTCATATATACTTCAATTTCACTAGGTTCTAGAAACTAAACAAGAAGTAATGGTTATATATTATTTTCAAACAAACTTCTAACTGTTGTCCTCGTTCCATCACTGCTAGCTCCATGCTCTTACCTCCAGATTGAACTACCTACAAAAAAATAAAATGGGCAATTCTTTGTCTTAATATATCTTACCTCTAACAGTGCTCTAATAGCCAGTGTGATAGCATCTTCTCTCGTTTTAACATTCTCCTCAGAATAATGCTTCTCAAGAAACTCACGGACAGTTTTGGCACTACGACCAGTTGCTGCTGCCTATATAAGAAACCAATCACATGTTCATCACATGACATCACATGATCTTACTTTCCATTCATGGTAAGTACCAGCTGGTTCTGTTTGATATAATTTTGGTGTTGTACCCTCGTCAAATCCCATCACTAATAATGAGATACCAAATGGACGAGCACCACTACTTTGTGTGTATCGCTATGGCAACAAATCATAAGTCACATATCTATCACATGATAGTCACCTGACAGATAGTAGCAATATGTCTAGTAATATACTCAATAGTGACGGGATCTTCAACAGTTAACTTGTGACTTTGACATTCAATACGAGCTTGATTTATTAATACACGAGCATCAGCAGTAAGCCCTAAATATATTAACATTTACCAAATAAGGTAATACCATATTATATGTTACTATGGAGGCAATACTACATGTAGCTAGCCTGCTGGTAACAGGATTTAATGGCACATTAATATTGTAACATAAATGTGTTGAAGTGTGGTACTCCATTGGTAACTAGAGTTTAGACATTAAAGCTATACGATTAACAGTACTGGCTCTAGTGCATGTAGTAATGATATAACATTTACCAGCAAAAGCGAGGCAGACATGATCGTCTATTGAACAGATCTTACGTACAGTACGAGCATCTTGTAGCTTAGCCAACGCTCTCTTTTCCACTGCCAGAACTACAGTGTCCAAACCTCTCACAGCAACCTAATATATAACAATGGTACTGTACATATAGTAGTATATTATAAGGCTCACAGCTGTAGAGCCTTTTTTCACTGCTTCTTGCGCGTATTCTACTTGAAATAAGTGTCCATCTGGTGAGAAGACGGTTAAAGCACTGTCATATCGACCGCTCATAGTTACTGTTGTGTAGGTATTGCTGTAGAGAATACACGAGGCAGGGCATTAAATAAAATTTGAAGGTGTGGCTTATTAATTATTTTCCAATAAAAAGATGTGGATTAGTCTACCATTGTTTTTAGCAGACAATGCCTTCCTCACCAGTGAGAGCTCACGACAAAGATGATGACTGCCCCTTAATATTACCTGATCGATTACCTGTGCTGAAATCTCCACCCACGCATTATAATTATGACTGCAATCATCTTTCTACTGGTACTGTCAAGTAATAGTATCTATATAATACATGTATTTGTTCATAGAAACATGTTTTTCTGAAGATAAAGGACCACCCATGACTCCTCCCATGCATACAGGTAATAATGATACATTTAAATTACAATAATTAATTTATAATTAATAGGGTCATTGAAATTGAGAAGGTATTAATTTTTAATGAGATAATGTTTGTACAAGTTATTAGTGCATTGAAAGATACTACCATATCAGAGAGACAATGTAGGGAGCATTCAATTCTTTCTGTAAGTTTCAACAAGATAGTTCTTGTACGAGAATACAGTCCAGATCAGAATAGCAGGAAGAGATGCAGAGATCAGTCTGTGAACGACAGCATTGATAGCGAACAAGAGAACAAAAAAAGGAAGCAAGATCAATTATTTATGGATATAAATAATCATCAACAAATATTTCTGCTAAACAAAAGAAAGAAAAAAAGATTTCCTCTTACACCTCCATTCAAGTACATTGAAGTATATTTAATAAATTATTAATCATTTTAATTTAGGAGACGCAAACGTTCAAAAACCAAGGCCATTACTACAGATACTACAAAATAATATGATACATAATTATTAACCCTTATCTGTCAAAACATTGTAAAGTCTATTAATTATTGATCATAGTTGTTTAATTGACCGTATATTCCAGGATACTATTTACCACATGGTTTTAGTGTTAAGCGCCAAAGGTCAAAATGAGTGGCATGAAACGAGACAGATCTCCTCCATCAAGGAAAGATTATAGACAGAGAGAAGGAGGAAGAAAGGGTCGTTCAAGGTCTGTAAAAGTATTATATCTACCTGTAAACTATATAATAGTTATATCAGTTTATTTATAATTTTATTTTATGACTGGCAATCTTTTTCTTTCTCAGATCCAGGAGTCCAAGATTTACAGGACGTGATTGGAAAGAAGATGGCATAAGTAACAACACGCAAAGAGAAGAAGAGCACTTAAAAAGATCTCGTCTTTTTGTTGGCAATGTAGAATCTAACCTTATATCACGTACTGACCTCATTGATATCTTTTCTCGTCATGGAGAGGTTCTAGCTGTGTCTATACATGGAGGTTATAGCTTTGTCCAGATGGACAATGAAAAGAATGCCAATAGAGCAGTAAATTATGAACATGGAGCACAGATAAATGGTTGTAAAATAAGTAAGACCCTCCCCATGTATTGAAATGAATTTATTTATTTATTTTTCAGATGTGGAGTTCTCTACGGCTGCTTTAAAAGCTGGAGCTAGATGTAAATCTCTTTACTTAATAAACTTCTCTGTAACCACACCCCTTGCTCTTTTCTTTACTTGACTTTCCCATTTGCCCTTTCTTTTGCTTGCTAATCCTTCCTTAGTCTTGTCCTTGGCAAGTTAATTAACCACACCCCCTTTTCTTTGTTACATTTCTTAGGCTTGTCTTGTCTACTTACATTCTTTTTACTTTCTATATTATTTTCTTTTATCTCCCTTTAAGTCAAACGACTCCCAGTGAACCGATCAGTGTCTCCTCCTCATCTCCGAAACTATCCTCCACCCATTCCCCATCCCCCATCTCACAGTTATCCCTCAGATAGTGATCTGATAGACCGTGAAAGAAGATTAGCTCGTGTATTGGCTCTTGAACGAGAACTAAAACAAGAGATGAGCTATCTTGGATATGAAAATCCAGAACCTTCCTACAGCCGTAGGGGAGGAGGAGCAGATCTTGTCTCCTTTCCCACTTACCCTGATTCTTACACCAAGAAAGAACACCAACTACATTACACTAAAAGAGAGGACATTTATGGAACCACGTCAAGGAAACTAGAATCTCCACCCCACACTATATCTCCTCGAGGACGCTCTTCAGGAGATGGGTACACTTCAAGAACTACAAGTGATCGATTTGGTCGTTACTCTACAAGCATGGGGGGCTATCCTGATTATGGACGAGGGCCACAGAGCAGCTGGCAGTAATAGCGTTCACACCTATCCCTTATCACTTGTTGTACTTGTATTATTACATAATGAAGTGGACATAAGCTTTCTTTTATCTTGTTAATTATATCGTTTGAAAATCTTTAATCTTATCTTGGAGGTCTTTTCAAAATAAGTTTCCCTTGCTAAAAAATTAAAAATCCTTAAATGCAGTTAGCAGTTTACATATAGCAGTAAATGACATTTAACTGCTATATGTAACCACATGATTAGGGCCTAAACTAAAAATAGTAACACGATGCACATGTTACTAATTATAGTAACAATGTAGCTATATTAAGAGCACCCTTTATAACTTACCTCATCACATGACATGTTGTAATTGTGTAATACATTTCGACATCTATGAGTGATACTAAAGTGCCCATAAAATGTGTTATATCTTTTGTAATACTTACATGTTAGCTGCTCTACTTCGTTGCATAACACCAGACAGACAGAGTATGGCAAGAACAATTAGACATAATGATAATCCTTTATGTGCCCACACTAATTCTGTATATGTATTCTATACAATGTAATAAATAATTATGTAACTGATATTAAACTTACATATGAATTTTCATCTCTCCATAAATTCCATATTGATGCAAATAAAAACAGCAACACCATTACAAGTAGAACTATCGATATGAGAGTCATGAATAAATTATTATAGACCCCTTGCAGTAGTTCACTGCTACTTACCTCGCCATTTGGTGCTAGTGGAGTCAATGTAACTGACACATTCTGTTAAACGTTGTTCAAAAGCTTTCAAATCTGTAATAAAATAAATAAATAATTTTATATTGACTTAAGACCTTCAGTCTGTTCTCTAGTATTCATTGCCACGCCTCTTTAATTAAGCTCTTGCGGACTCCACCTACTTTTGCTTGGAAAAGGAGGTTTTAAGGAATTCATTCAAAAATGCCTTCTTTTTGGAGAAATGCAGGAATTAGGTACGCCATTACTTACCACACAAATACTAGATTAGAAATAAATTACAATAGATTAATAATAGTAATGTAATTTAATCAAATTCTTCATCTTTAGTTACATAGAATACTCCAGTATATGTGCTAGGCTATTGCGAAGAGCATTAAAACCTGAAGTACGTGCCGAGGTTTTGAAATGTGAGGAAAGTACAATGAAATTGACACGTTGGGAACAAGGAAAACCCGCTGAAAGTAGTAAGTCTGTGACAAGTGTTGTCTGTTAATTTTAACCCTTTACTTTGTAGGAACAATTAACCAACCAACACAATCGTAGTTCATTCAGATTCAAGGAAGTTAAAACTGATCTGGACTGTGTATAAAATATATCTATTGTATTTAGAACTAGTATTATTGAAAATAAAACAAGGTTGAATCAATTTCTAATTTAGCAAGCACAGCTGCTTCAGCAGGAGATACCAGTGAAACGTCTGACAAATTTACACTAACAAAACATTGACATCCAGTACGTTTAGCTAAAGAAAGTGGGAACATAAGTATAAATAAGGTTTGTGTTTATACATACCTAGTCGTTGAGCCATACCTGAAGATATCACATCAGTAGGTGGTCCAAATAATTGAGACGAAACCACTTCTGATGTCTAGTAATTGAACACCATAAATATTTACTAAAACAGTCACATTCCAATAATTAATAATGTTTTATAAAATAATATTTAAGTGTCATACATTTATGTTTTTCATAGCTACAGAAAGAACGTCCATTTTAGCTGTTGTGCCGATCCATAACATAAAACTTTGTTTCAGTCTCAAAACATTAAAATAAACAAACTGTCCTTGCAAAAGCTCCTTGAAAGAGTACACTTCTACACCACGTGGTTCCATAGCCATGATAATTTACGGACGTATGCGGAAACATTCTGAAATTTGTATAGAAATGTAATGCGGGAAAAATTAATTGAAAAATCATCTCCGTATACTACTAAGTGGACTTGTCAAGATGACAACAGAAAGAAAAAGAGTACAAAATAACTATGAAGAAGACGAGGAAGATAGCAGGCCTAAAAAAGTTCCCAAAACACTAGTAGAAAAAGACTCACAAAAAAGATTAATTATTATACTAGAAAGAGCGAACTTGGAAACCATCAAAGTATGTATCCTTACTAACGACTAATATAATTAAATTAATAAATTTAGTATACACAGTATTACATATAGGAAATGTGCCATTAGTGATGTTGTTATTTAGATAATTATTCTATAATTATGTTATTGTAAATAATTACTATTGATGTGTTTATGTAGGTAGGTAAAGATTTCGAACTGCTCAATTCAGACAAGCACAAATCTCAAATAGCCAAATATGGGCGTGAGGTCAGCTCAGCGAGACCAGACATTACTCATCAGGTGTGAAATTGTAAAAAGACATCACCATTGGAATGATTGTTATTATATTTGTGTGTCTATCTCTTGTTCTCACATAGTGTCTAATGATGTTACTAGATAGTCCATTAAACAGAGCAGGTATGCTACAAGTTTATATACATACTGAGAGAAACGTATTGATTGAAGTCCACCCGCAAACAAGAATTCCACGTACTTTTGATCGATTTTGTGGGCTAATAGGTGAGTAGTAAAGTAGGTGCCATTAATGTCTAAAGTACATTTAAAAAATTGAATTAATGATGTGGTTTGGTGTTTTGGGTATCTGTTTACTCTGTGTTATTTTAATCTGGCTTCCGGATAGTTCAGCTGTTACACAAGTTGAGTATTCATGCTGCAGATGGTCCTATGAAGCTTATGAAAGTACTAACCTCAAATTATCTGTGCCAACCTTTTCCTGACCAATGTAGGTTATCAAGAATCCTGTTGTTGACCATTTACCCACAGGATGTAGAAAAATTGGCACATCTTTTCATGCGGAACAATGCCTAAATGTACGCCAATTTGCTCAAGAAAAGCCTATTGTTTTTGTAGTAGGAGCAATGGCTCATGGAAAAGTAAGCATGATACAATGGTAGTCTTTTGTGAATGGCATTACAGGTATCTGTTGACTACACTGAACAAGATATTGCTATTAGTGAATACCCATTATCAGCAGCACTAACATGCACTAAAATTTGTAGTGCCTTTGAAGAGGCCTGGGGAATTCATTAATCATATTATCACATTTGTACTAACAAGTTATAAGTTAATGAACTAATGGGTATTACAATGTATTAATCAAATAAATACAGGCCAGAAGTTCCATATGGATATAGTTCAGGGATTTAAGATGAAATTTAAGCATCTTCGGCTTCCTCTTCCTCATCTTCCATTTCAGCTTCATCATCAGCAGTAGCTTCTTGATACTGTTGATACTCAGATACCAAATCATTCATGTTAGATTCAGCCTAAATGTATACATAATATAGATACACTCACACACAACAGTACTATAATTTACCTCAGTAAACTCCATCTCATCCATGCCTTCACCAGTATACCAATGCAAGAAAGCCTTACGCCTGAACATAGCAGTGAATTGCTCACTGATACGCTTAAAGAGCTCTTGGATAGCAGTGCTGTTACCGATAAAGGTAGCAGACATTTTGAGACCACGGGGTGGGATATCACAGACAGCGGTCTTAACATTGTTGGGAATCCATTCTACAAAGTAAGAGCTGTTTTTATTTTGAACGTTAAGCATTTGTTCATCCACTTCCTTCATGGACATGCGTCCGCGGAACATAGCGGCAACTGTGAGATAGCGACCATGACGTGGATCACAAGCTGCCATCATGTTTTTAGCATCAAACATTTGCTGGGTAAGTTCAGGGACGGTCAAAGCCCGGTATTGTTGAGAGCCACGACTAGTAAGGGGAGCAAATCCAGGCATGAAGAAATGAAGACGTGGGAATGGAACCATGTTGACAGCAAGTTTACGCAAGTCAGCATTGAGCTGACCAGGGAATCGCAGACAGGTAGTAACACCGCTCATGGTAGCTGATACAAGATGGTTGAGGTCGCCGTAAGTAGGAGTCGTTAGTTTAAGTGTACGGAAACATATGTCGTAAAGAGCTTCATTGTCAATGCAGAAAGTTTCATCGGTATTCTCGACAAGTTGATGTACTGAGAGAGTGGCATTGTAAGGTTCTACTACAGTATCGGATACTTTGGGGGATGGAACAACACTGAAGGTGTTCATGATTCTGTCTGGGTATTCCTCACGGATCTTAGAAATAAGAAGAGTTCCCATGCCAGAGCCGGTACCACCACCAAGAGAGTGAGTAAGCTGGAAGCCTTGAAGACAATCACAGCTCTCGGCCTCTTTCCTAACAACATCTAAGACGGAGTCTACTAATTCAGCTCCTTCAGTGTAATGACCCTTGGCCCAGTTGTTACCAGCACCACTTTGACCTAAAGAAACAGTTATCACCTGAAATAACTTTCAATATAGAAACTTACCAAAAACAAAGTTATCAGGACGGAATATTTGGCCAAATGGTCCTGAACGAACTGAATCCATTGTGCCTGGCTCTAAATCGACTAGTACAGCACGAGGTACATATTTGCCACCGGTAGCCTCGTTGTAGTAGACATTAATACGTTCTAATTGAAGATCAGAATCACCTATGTAAGTACCAGTGGGATCAATGCCATGTTCGTCAGAGATAACTTCCCAAAACTGTGAGAAAAGTTAGTCAGTATGTGTTAAATTTAAAATAATCTACTTACTTTAGCTCCAATTTGGTTTCCACATTGGCCAGCTTGTAAATGAACGATCTCACGCATTTTTAAAAGTAAACAAATCGAGAATAGAGAAATAGTCTGCACACAAAACTCACAACTGTCTGGCAGTGTCTGCAAGTGATATAATAAGGTGTGTCGGTTTCTTTTGAACCTCAGCAACGCGCGTTTCTAGTTAGCAACAGTATCTTAGTAACCCATGGTTGCTCTGCAGTCGTTAAGCAACATTTAGATTTCAGTAATTTCATTGGCTAACTTTTACAACCACGCGATGATGTCATTTATTATAATTTGCATTATTCATTACCACGTGGTTCAGTTTGATTATGGCCAATCCACACAAGCAAGGACTATCAAAAGCATTAGTAGATATGAAAGCAAGTAACTAAACAACCTGATAACATGAAATTGGTTTTAAAATATTTAATATCTTCTTTAGTTTATGAAACGTCGCTCAAGAAACAAATCAGATTTGGATGATGGAGGAGTGTTAACAGATAAATGGGTTGTACCAAATGTACCTGAGACACCATCATTATCTACAAGACTAGAAGTGATAGATAGTTATGTAGAATTTGAGGAACTTAATCAGTTTGGGCGGTTCTCGTATAACCAATACAACAAAGATATTGAAGTAATATATATAATTATAATAATCTGATTGTACATGTCTAATTTTACTGATCATATCAACTATTAAAATATTTGCTAAATCTTTATTTTATTATTGAATTGAGTGTGACTTAAAAATTACTCATAAAAACTACATTTTATATTTCTATATTTTTAAACCAGAGCATTATAACATATATATTTGTATACCACAATTAATGTAATACATAATGGTACTATACATTGAGATTATGGAAGTAATCTTGTTTATTTTAGCGTCTAATGGTGGCCTATAACAAACAATGGGACAAAGATACACTCAGTGAGGGTGAAGTGGAAGACGAGATGGAAGAGGATGTGTCAGTGAGAGCTGTAGAAGTAGCACAAAGGCAAGTGTTATCATAATTAGTTCATTGTCTACATAGAGCAGGGCTGTGGTATGACATAATGGGCCTATTAAATATTATGTTTATAAAAGGGATGAGTATGTAATCCTCTTGGAATAGGTATGAAGAATTGGGTATGAAACCAAGTAGCAAAGTGTTAGGAAAGAGACAAAGAAAGTAAATCTGAATGTTCTATTTGTTGGTCAATTCTACAATTAAATATAAAATATCTTCATTTGGTTAAATTTTGATTAGATATAAAATTATCATGATCATTGAATATATATTGAGATTAGAAATGATAATAACAGGGTTATCTTTTTTCTTCTAACAATCCACTCTCCACATCCTTTGGCTTGGCCAGCTTACTAAGTTCTTGTTTTGCTTTATGTACCAAATAAAGTGATAAAATAACACTGAATATAATTTGTATTGTTAAAATAATATATCCATCAGCTCTATCTGCTAAAATCTCTTTCATATTTCTGACTGTACTACCCATGTATGTATTAAGGACTTGAGTTGGGAATAGACCAAGTATTGAGCCGATTAGAGCTTTAGTAAATTCCACTTCTGTTATCTATTAAAGGATAGAGTACACATTATGAGTAACAGGGGAGTACCAAATATAGTAATATATTGATATAATTGTTCCATTACTAGAAGGTGCGTGTTTTAAACATGTTATTTAAAGATGGTTCTAATTTACTCAAAGACAAGTTATTAATATTATTAATAGTCTATTAAAAGATGACCTAATGATTGCTTGGGATGATCTCAAGTGTTGCTATGACACATCATGTGATGGTTAATCACTATTATCTTGTTTGTCCTTTTCTATATCACATCAAAGTATGTACTGACTGGGTGTTAAAGGTCACCTGATAGGAATTGTACTAATAATTAAAACAACATTTAGTATGTGAACAATAACATATAAAAATGGAATATTCATACTTACTGCAAACAATGCATTTTGAAGTCCAAATGGAATGGGAGTGAGTCTGGTTAATAAAATGACTCTAAATCCATGTGGTCCTTCAACAACTTTGGTCATTGCTAATAGAGCCGGGGATGAAGCAATGTACTGCCCCGCCCACTCTCTCATACAACATCGACACACCACAAAACCTATCATAAATCCAATAGCTACTGAGACAGTCACTACTGCTTGACCACGTAACATACCGTACAGATATCCGGCAGCCATATTTAAAATAATATAACCGAATCCAAATGGAAAAGATATAATTGTAAAGAGTAAGATGAAGACACTTAAACTCCAAATAAATGGAAGATTTTCTAACCAATTTAAGAGCTGTGTTAAATACCCTCTTCCCAATGAAATAAATGCAATGCAAAAAATACTAAATACTAGTAATGGCCCTGTGAATCGACCACATGTTACACAGGTACGCCTCCATCTTTGACATGCTGATAAGCTTTCGATGTCCTCTATATCAAGAACTGGTATTGAGGAAGAGGTGGAAGAAGGAGGGGTAGTTGGAATATCCCTGTGGTCGAGAGGGACGCAGCCATCTACTGATACAACAGGATAGCTAAGTTTATCTAGGATGATGTTACATTCTGGCGACCAATCGTCTTCTTGTTCTGAATGTGAGAGATCTGTACTGGAAGGGCTAGTGGAGACCAAATGGGGTGGCAACGAGGGAGCCTCTAGTACTTCCCTAGAGTGAGACATTAGCGGTTTGGTCAATTGCTTTGCCTAATGTAGTTAGGATCAGCTCATCATACGAGTAATTTTATATATATATAGTAGGCGTGGCTTATTAACTTAAAATTCTTTTTTTTTTTTTGTCCAGAATATTTGAGCAATGTTTTATTTATTTCTGCTCCTGTTCTCTCCTCAATTTCTTGACTTGACCACGAACAACACGATTTCTCTACAGTAACAAAATTAAATACAGTCATTTTTATTATAAACTGTTACCTCTTTCTTGAGTAACTGAACTTTGAACCTTTGAAAGTCAGTGAGTGAGGCTCTAGTTTTACGGAGCTGGATCTTTTTATATAGATTACACTCTTCCCACTTTTTGTCAATTTCTGCCTTTGCCCAAGCTAATTCAAAAAAAGTTCATATCTTGTTAATAACAATATTATTACCTTTTTTTATTGTCTTTTCTCTAGCTGATCGTGGAATTCTGATCTTAAAGTCCATCAAAGTCATTCTATTGAATTGTAGTGCTTGACGCTTGACACCATGAGCTGGTCCATCAATTAAGGCCTACAATGAGATACACGTAGAAGATAGATTTTATCAGACTAAGGTGGGTGTGGTGAATTCATACATAAGAGATATATTTAGCTATTTTGGTCTCTTTGCCTGAAATTGGTAGCATACTAGATGACTTGCTTGCATGAGCAGTTTCAAAGTAAAGTCTCTCTCCTTACAACAACTTGATGTGTTTACAAAATTACCAAATATGTACGAAATTCACCACACCTACTTTGTGTATATAGACAAATTATTTTTGTCATACAATTTTATTTAAAGCATGTTTTAGTATAAGAATCAACTGCTTAAACTAACTCCATCTTATCACAGACTATATTATGATTAATATATTCTATTTCACCTTCTTCTGATCAATAACATCAATAATAACACACAATTTACCAGCATCAGGGCCGTCTGTAATATAAACTACGCGACCTATTTCCACAAATCTTGTGAAAACCTACAGGAATGTGGATATAGAAGATATAATAAAGATCAACACAAAAACCTCACCATTTTTGTCACAACGTGGTCGTCTCTCATTGCGCCTGCGCAGAAGTTATTTAATTTTTATTGCTCTTTTTCGGCACGCACGTGAGGGAGATGGGTTGGTACTTCATGCCCTAAAAATTATATCTTGACAATACAGCCAGTCCATCATGGATCCCAAAATCCAGAGAATAACAGACATAATGAAGGCCTTAGAGTCTGGGACTGTAATGTTTAAGTTCAAACGCAGAAGGCCTCCAGAGAAACGTATTTTTACTTTGAGATTGACAACATTTGAAATCCTTCAATTTCCATTTCCAAGCAGAGGTCGAGCTATCATTGAAGACACAGGTACATTGTTATAACTTAACTATTTCTGTGAATAATTCACAAACTCTTTTTTTTGTAGTTGATGTGAGAGAGATCAGAGAAGTTAGAGAAAGTGTAGAATCATTGGATTTTAAGAAAGGCCAAGAGGATTTAAAATTAGTTGACCCCCAATGCTGTTTTATTATTTTATATGGCTCTGAATTTCGTCTCAAAACACTAAGTGTTGCTGGTAAATAAACTGCATTTAAAGTAATGCTACCTACCTATCTTATTATATGGCAATGATGTCATTCTTTAATATACGCTTGGTATTATTAAGTTTAAAGTTTAACACATATCTTCTATTGTGATTCTATTACCAGTAGAATAGCCATGACCCTAATGATATTTCTATGTAAAATACATGACATCAATTGTACATTCAACTGTAAAAAGAGGAGGTCCCTGTAATCAAGATACATAGAGTGTGATACCTTAATTGTATTGAACTAGTAGTACATTAATTGAGATGGCCTCCTGTATTATATAATGTAATACAACCTTGTTAATTACTAAATAACTCATCTACTAGTTTATAGATTCTATGATCATCTTTCCATTAGCTCTGTGTAGAGAAGAGAGAGATGCTTGGATAGATGCTTTAAAACATATTATGCATCCTACTAACTTTCAGACGCAGCACTTGACAAACAGGTATGCAAAACATGATTCTGAAACCTGTTAGCATGATCAATACAGAGTGTGTTTGTTTTGGAATATGTTTGTTTTTCTCTACCTGTTAAACTGTCATTAAAAACAATGTGAATTTTTAATAGTGTTTTCATCATGTTGCATGCCCCCCCTCTCTCTTTCTCTCTCTTCCTCCCTTTCTCCCTCCCTCCTTTCTTCCCTTTCTCTCTTTCTCTTCCTCCCTCTCTCCCTCTCTCTCTCTCCTTCTCCCTCCCTCCTTCCCTCCCCCTCTTTCTTTCTCTCCCTCTCTCTTCCTCCCTCTCTCTCTCTCCTTCTCTCCCTCCCTCCTTTCTTCCCTTTCTCTCTTTCTCTCCCTCTCTCCCTTCCTTCCTTCCTCCCTCCCTCCCCCTCTCTCTCTCTTTCTCTCTACCTCCTTCCCTCCCCACTCTCTCTCTCTCTTTCTCTCCCTCTCTCACTAACTCACTCAAACATACCACACCACTAGTAACATTACTGCATTGATCTTTATCACTCTAGGTGGCTCAGGAAAAAGTTTCTATCATTAGACAAAGGCAACAGTGTGTAAGTAGTACAATACTTGTATATACACACTTACTAATTATCTCCTCAAATGTTTAACAACTATACATCAAAATAGTGTGCGTGTCCGAACAGTGTTAATAATTACTTGAGTACATAATCAAGTACATATTATACAGCTAATAATACATTCTTAGAATACCTGATATATGACTCATTTGCATTATTATAGCCTTTATTTGGATGTATATGTATTTCACTACTTAATAATATATTGTCTTTATTTATTTATTTATTGTTGTTGTTGTTGTTTCAGTGTTGGTCCAGTTGAATTAAAGAAATTTTTCCAACAAGCTGGTCACAAAGGAAACATGTTAAAAGTCCGACAAATTATGCAGGTATTGTACTTGTCTTCTTAAAAAATAGACTCTTATTTCTTTATTATAGGACTTTGATTCTACAAGAACAGGTGTTCTGACGTGGGATGATTTTGGTCGTATGTATCATTATCATATCTATGATGAGCAGATTGGACGTAACTTTCATAACTATTGCTCAGATCAAACTCACTTCACTTTTAAAGAACTCTTGACTTTTTTTAGAGATGAACAAAAGGAACCTCATTCAACAGATCCAGCCTCCTTAGTATGGGACTTTGTCAACTTAGCTGGTGGACATCGTGATCCTAGACAACCTTCTCTCACTTTGCCAGAAGTAAGTTTATTAATTTATTGAGACATAGGAAATCCAACTTCCTTTTTTTAGTTTGTTAATTTCCTATTCTCAAAAAGAAATTCTATTTTCAAAGATGAATGCAGCACTGTGTATCAAGATATGGACCGCCCACTCAATCATTATTGGATAGCGTCATCACACAACACGTTAGTCCTGTTTTTAATACCTGTTTATCAAGTTTGTAAAACAGGTACTTGACTGGTAATCAGTACTCGAGTGAATCCTCTGTTGAAGCATATGTGAGAGCTCTACGACAGGGTTGTCGCTGTATTGAACGTAAGCTATTTAATGATGTCATAGATCTATTTACTGATAAGACCTTTTGTGTAGTGGACTGCTGGGACGGTCCTGATGGTCCTATAATTTTCCACGGCAAAACTTTGACTTCTAAAATCAAGTTTACTGATGTTGTACAAGCCATTGGAGAACACGCTTTTGCTGTATCTGAATATCCTCTTGTATTATCTATTGAGCAACATTGTGATGTACAACAACAAAGGTTTCAAGCCAATTATTTTAAACAAATATTTGGAGGTGTGTAAGCTCTAAACAGCAATACTTACCACAATTATCTAAGATAGCTATCATTAGTAAGCTCTAGATTATTGAACATCAGTACTTACCACAATAACCTAGGATAGCTACCATTAGTAAGCTCTAGATTATTGAACATCAGTACTTACCACAATGACCTAGGATAGCTACCATTAGTAAGCTCTAAACTAGTAAACATCAGTACTTACCACAGTGACCTAGGATAGCTACCATTAGTAAGCTCTAGACTAGTAAACATGAGTACTTACCACAGTAACCTAGGATAGCTATCATTATTATATAAATAACTGTTATAGATAACAGGATGACATCATTACTGGTACTAACTAAGGATGTTAGTGTTCAGTTATATAATTATTAATTTGTTATTGTTCTTGTTATTAGATATGTTATTAACTCTACCAGTATCATCAAGTAATGAATGCTTACCTACTCCAAATCAACTTAAAAAGAAGATTATTGTTAAAGTCAGTTTGTTAATAGTTAATTACAGGGGCAAAAGCCTAAACAGTGCTATACAGTATATTAAAAATGTTATTTATTTATTTATTTAATTAGTAGGGGTAGACTCACTTTCCTTTTGTTTTTAGCACAAAAAGTTACATGCCGGTGCAGAATTGACTGCCTCAGTATCATCTCAAGGAGGAGGACGTAGTGAAGGTAAGTTAGTTCTGTTTTATTCTCTTACCAGTGATATTACAATAAACAGCTGATTTAGAACATCCTAATGATGATCTGATCTTCTCTCTTAAAAACGGTCTCCTCTACATGCAAGATCCTATTAACAAGGTTTGATAGAGATATTCTAGGACTTAGTTTTTTTAGACATTTTTTTTAGAAATGGTCTCCACATTATTTTGTTTTAAGTCATGATAAATTGTCTTTTACTGAACAACAAGAGAAAGAGGAAGACCCTGAACAATCTGAAGATCAAGAGGTATATTATCAACTCACTCATCCATTTGTCTTTCCGTTTATCCATCCATTCATCCATTTGTCTATCCATCCATCCATCCATTTGTCTATCCATCCATTCATTTGTCCATCCATCCATTAATCTTCTTATTATCCAGTTGGCTCCTACAGAGATGCATTTAAAACAACCGTAAGTTATATCAGCAATTTCAATCACCTGGGAGGGAGAGGGGATGTGATAACTCTCACCTTATATTGACCATATTTTATATGCAGCTGGTTTCATGGCAAACTAACTAAAGGCAGAGATGATGCAGAAGTACTATTAGTTGACTATCAAGGTGTCAATGGAGCATTCCTGGTACGAGAGAGTGCGACATTTGCTGGAGACTACTCTCTATCATTTACGTGAGTATCTGTTATCTTTCTTTTGAATATCCTTTTCTTTAATATGTCTTTTCTATGCATCCATTTTCAATATTATGCATCCATTCTTGTCTTCTATCTGTCCATTTCTTACATAGTCGAGATCACAAATACAATCATGTTCGTATCCATACAAAGTCTGAAGGTGGCAAGACAAAATATTACCTCACTGACCACACCCTCTTTGACTCCATCTATGAACTAGTCGAACATTACAGACAAGCTCCATTGCGTAGCCCACAATTTGAACAAATACTTAGCACTCCAGTCCCTAGAAAAGTATGCAGGGTTTACCATATTGACCACACCCCTTTATTGTGGATAAGGGATATTGCCTTTACTTTGGTCTCCTTAGTATTGTACAATAGTTGAGCAATGTGCTATATAGTATTAACATGTGACTAGAACTAATGTCTTGCATATAGAATATGTCTTATTCATTGGTTGTATTTCTATTAGGATACTCATGAGAGACAGCCATGGTTCAACAAAGATGTCTCAAGTAGGAAAGCAGAAGAAATGTTAAAGAGAGTTAGAATGGATGGTGCATTTTTGGTACGTCCCTCGGGTGCAGGTCAGGAGTCATTAAAGGATGATCATTATGCGAAAAAAACATGGGCCATAAGTTTTAGGTAAGACTAATATGTTGATATTATTTACTAATCTCTCTTTCTTTCTCTTTAGAGCTGACAAAAAAATCCGTCACTGCAGATTTTGTGAAGAGAATGGTCAGTTTACTATTGGGTCAGCAACCTTTGATAGTATGTCAGAACTGATTTCATATTATGAGCAGAATCCTTTGTACCGTCGTATGAAGTTAAAGTACGCCATTAATGAAGATATCCTGAGACAAATTGGACAGGTATTTTGCTAAATGGACAGATGAAAAATATTAAATGGATTGATACATTGATAAAATAGATTAATAATTGTTTTAATGGATTAATGTATTAATAAATATTATATATTTTAGGATCCAGACAACAGTTTATATCACTCTGCAGTTTATTTTACGTTAAATGAAGAACAAGCTAAGACTGTATCAGTACGTGCTCTCTATGACTACAATGCCATGATGAGTGACGAATTATCTTTCTGTCGTGGTGCCGTCATTACTAATGTTGAGATATTAGAAGGTGGATGGTGGTGTGGAGATTATGGCAAGTTCACACGAGGGTGGTTCCCGGCAAACCACGTTGAGGAGATTAAAACAGAAGAAATTGAAGAGCAGGAAGAGAAGCAGCTGGGAAATTTACAACAAGGAGCTATTAATATTGTTGGTTGTATGACTGAGCTGTCTCAACCTCCTGGCTCTAAATATTACGTATTGAAAATATTCCCTGGGGCTAGTTCCGGGATAGGACAACCTGGTTTGGAGGTGTCTGCTGAAACTATGGAAGATATCTTGCAGTGGAAGGGTGCTATTGATGCTGCCAGTAACAAGGCCACTAGTATGGTAAGTAAACCATGCCCCTTTAATAACCATACCTAATAATACAATTATTTTTGCTATTTTTTTAGATTGATAAAATGAACAAACAGCAAAGAATTCAAGGAATTGCTCAAGAGATGTCTGATATTGTAGTCTATTGTCAACCAACTAAAGATTTTGACATTGATAGTGAGTATCTATAGCTAGTATGAGTCTCAGACTATAATTAATATTGGTCTCAGTATTGATAAAATAGGAAAGTATGAGTCTCAGTCTATAATTAATATTGGTCTCAGTATTGATAAATTAGTAAAGTATGAGTCTCAGTCTATAATTAATATTGGTCTCAGTATTGGTAAATTAGTAAAGTATGAGTCTCAGTCTATAATTAATGTTGGTCTCAGTATTGATAAATTAATAAAGTACGAGTCTCAGACTATGTAGCATGAGTCTCAGTTTGCCCATTTATTTTCTCACAGATCCTCTTAAAGGCAAATATTACCAAATGACTTCATTTGTTGAGAACAGACTTGATCGCTATGTTAAAAATAAAGAACATGTTGATAATTTTGTTGTATATAGTCGAGTACAAATGAGTCGAGTTTATCCCAAAGGTCAACGCCTTGATTCATCAAATTATGATCCCATGCCAATGTGGTGTGCAGGATCTCAACTTGTGGCATTGAATTATCAGACTCCAGGTTAGTCATGTGATTCCAGCATTCAAGTCATGTGATGTATCATTTGTAGATAAATCCATGCAGTTGAATGAGGGTCGTTTCATGCAAAATGGGAGGTTAGTTGCAATATAATAAAGTGGGTGTGGTTGATATTTAATTATGTAGGTGTGGCTATGTTTTGATGCCAGACTGTCTTCTATTTCAAGAAGGGTTTAACCCTTATGATGCAACTACACACAAAACTGAACCTAGTACTATAATCCTTACTGTAAGTGACCACACCCCTTTAATTACTAATTAACAAAATTTTCACAACTAGATAATTGGCGCCCGACATTTAGTCAAACCTGGGCGTGGTATCGCATCGCCTCTAGTTGAAGTAGAAATAATTGGTATGCCTTGTGACAACAGCAAGTACAAAACTCAACAAATAGGTCAGTTATATCTCTCCATTGATCTAATCCTCTGTCCATGTATGATTTTATTGACATATCGTTTCATTTTTTTCTTCACAGATTACAACAGTTTCAATCCTATATGGTTTGCAAAGTTTGAATTTGATATTAATAATCCTGAATGTGCTCTCTTGAGGTTTGTGGTACAAGACCTTGATGTGTTTGGTGATCCTATTGATCTGGGACAAGCAGTTATACCGGTACCTTGTCTGAAGACTGGATTTCGCTCGGTGGCTTTGAAAAACCCACATTCTGAAGAACTGGAGTTGGCGAGTTTGTTAGTGCATTTGGAAATGAGAAAAGTAAGTACTGATGTTTACTAGTCTAGAGCTTACTAATGGTAGCTATCCTAGGTCACTGTGGTAAGTACTGATGTTTACTAGTCTAGAGCTAACTAATGGTAGCTATCCTAGGTCACTGTAGTAAGTACTGATGTTTACTAGTCTAGAGCTTACTAATGGTAGCTATCCTAGGTCACTGTGGTAAGTACTGATGTTTACTAGTCTAGAGCTTACTAATGATAGCTATCCTAGGTCACTGTGGTAAGTACTGATGTTTACTAGTCTAGAACTTACTAATGGTAGCTATCCTAGGTCACTGTAGTAAGTACTGATGTTCACTAGTCTAGAACTTACTAATGGTAGCTATCCTAGGTCACTGTAGTAAGTACTGATGTTCACTAGTCTAGAGCTTACTAATGGTAGCTATCCTAGGTTACTGTGGTAAGTACTGATGTTTACTAGTCTATAACTTACTAATGGTAGCTATCCTATGTCACTGTGGTAAGTACTGATGTTTACTAGTCTAGAGCTTACTAATGATAGCTATCCTAGGTCACTGTAGTAAGTACTGATGTTCACTAGTCTAGAGCTTACTAATGGTAGCTATCCTAGGTCACTGTGGTAAGTACTGATGTTCACTAGTCTAGAGCTTACTAATGGTAGCTATCCTAGGTCACTGTGGTAAATAATGATGTTCACTATTCTATAACTTACTTATTGTAGAGGCTTACTAATGGTAGCTATCCTAGGTTACTGCAGATTTTTATTGTGTTTTTAGGCCAATGAAGATGAAGATCTTTATTGTACGATCAGAAGTCTACAAGAGAACATACAGCAACTCAACACACAAATGAGCATGGTTGCTACACAATATAACTCTCAAGGTGCTATGAAACAATTAGCTGATTTATCAGATCAAATGCAAGACAGTCAGACACAATTAAGAAAACTTCGTGATGCTAGAACAAAACAACAGTAAGAATGAAATTACAGTCAAATTATTGTTAATTCAAACATGGCTAAGTGGTCTAACTATTTGGTTGTCACTAAGTTAAGTAATATTGACTAGGACTAGTATGGGATGCAACTAACTATTAATGTTATGTAACTAAGGGTACCATGTAAATGAGGTCATATCTTTATTAAGTAGCAAGGGATGTTCCATCCTTAATAGGGTGCTCTGTTATGTATGGAAACTGGCGAGTGTCTGAGATAAGTATATTTTAATACTGATTCCTACCCCCTAAACCTTGAATATTAAGTGTGTGACCCTACCCCCTAAACCTTGAATATTAAGTGTGTGACCCTACCCCCTAAACTTTGAATATTAAGTGTGTGACCCTACCCCCTAAACCTTGAATATTAAGTGTGTGCCCCTACCCCCTAAACCTTGAATATTAAGTGTAGATTGTTCCACTGGCCCAAGCATGAAGTTTAAACTGAGGCTGGGTTTTCATAGGTATGAGGTATTTATTGTATGATACTAATATCTTCTATTAATAAATTTGTAATTTTAAATGTATTTGGTCAGTAAATAATGTTACCTCTCTCTCTTTCTCTCTCTGTCTTTCGCACTCACTCACTCACTCACTAGAATTAGAAGCACATCTCGAGTCAACTAATGTTATGATACATTTAGTAATAAAACATTCATTAACATTCATTAATTGTTTAGTGCTGGTCTCTCTTTCTTCTCTAGTTGTAGTACATTGTTTAGTGAAATCAATTTTATTATCAATGAAACAATTGAACTGAAATTAGTTGTTGTCTAAGTAGAGGAAAATAATTGAAGAAGACCTTTAGCGTATGAGACAATCTCTGTACCTCCTAACTTTGATTCTCCATATAACCTGTCTACGAATGTTATGGGTACCTAAGGGAATGGGAGGGTATGGAAGTAGATTAATGATCGTATGAAATGACTTGATGATGAATGGATGGGTGTTGAATAGTGACATAATCCAAGTTGAAGATAAAATCTACGTTGTTACCTCTCCTAAAGTGTAGCCATTTTCTCGAGCACGTACAATCATTTCCATTTGAAACACATATCCCTTTGAGATACAAAGTGAGATAAGATGTTCCAATACCTCTTTACGATATAACCTAACACATAATATAACTAACATATTATATAATATCTAACATATTATGTAATATAACTAACATATTATATAATATCTAACATATTATGTAATATAACTAACATATTATATAATATCTAACATATTATGTAATATAACTAACATATTATGTAATATAACTAACATATTATGTAATATAACTAACATATTATGTAATATAACTAACATATTATATAAAATAACTAACATACTATATAACATCTAACATATTATGTGATATAACTAACATATTATATAATATCTAACATATTATATAATATCTAACATATTATGTAATATAACTAACATATTATATAATAACTAACATATTATATAATATTTAACATTAATATATTGTATTTACCGAAAACTTCCTGTCAAATCTGATGCTGAAGGTCGCAATAAAATCTGAGCTAAAAAATTTGCTCCTCGACTAACAATGTAACAAATAATTACATGTAATCTTAATTAATTAATTAACTACATGTATTATCAATAATTAAATGTATAATTAATTAATACATTTATTATTAATAAATTAAATGTGTGATTAATTAAAACATGTAATATTGATTAATGATAATATTAATTAATTAATTTATTATATATACTATTAATTAACACATAATATTTATTAATTAATTAAATATATTTTATTAATTAATTAAATGTATTGTTAATGAATAATGTACCTTATCACTTTTCTGTGTAAGTCCCACCCATAAACTCCACCCCCTAATGAGTATCGAGTACCAGTGACAATATCATAATCACCCTCTTGTTGTTTTTTAATAAAAGTGGGAATAAACTTGGGCTGGAATGAAGGCATGGGAATGAGTCTAATAATTATGTAATATGATGGAAGAATAGGAATCAGACTACAATATAAAGCATGAAAATGAGTCTGTGAGCTCTGAGATTTAAGGTATGGAAATATTAGAACAGATTCATAGGATCATAGGAATGGAAGTACGGATCTGAGCCTTACATGATGAGACAGGTCAGCATCCATTAATATAATAAAATTTCCAGTAGCATGTTTTATTCCATGTATATATGCTGTACCAAGACCTAACTTAGCTGGGCGGGGACGTAAAACCTATAATGATGTCATTATGATGTCATATATAGTAACGATATGATACATACTATTTTTTCTTCTCCATAAATTTTCTGTAGTTGTTTCGCTACATCTAGTGTTCCATCAGGACTGTTGTCATCAATGATAATGACCTCATAATTATAACCACTGCAGAATAGGATATATTGTGGGCATGGTTTAACAATATTGCCTCACCTCTCTTCAAAATGTTGTACTAACAGCCAGATGACCAATGGAAGGTTCTCTCTTTCTTCATAAGTTGGAAGAAGGACTGTGTACTTATCTTCTTCATTTTCTTGATTCATTTTGCATCGCACTAAAGGGTTAAAATAATTTGCAAGGGCTGTTTTTAACCCTTTGATGACTTGACTCTAAGCAACCAATAAACAAAAAGTATTTGCAAAGAGTTCGCCAGTCAGTTCGGCAATGAGTATTCCAGGGGACGTAGCCGCTAAATGGAGAGTCTGTACACCTGATGGCGTCCATATGATTGTATTTGAACATGGAACTGCCAGTGGAAAAAGAGTCGTTAGAGTTGATGGCAAAGAGGTTAGGGAAAATAGTCTCATTTCCAGGCTCCAGAAAGGGAATTTAGGAACGAGACTAGGCTATAAATAACAGGACTCTTTTATATTTTAGCTCCTTTTTTAGGTGCTTCGTAAAAATTGGATGTTCTCTTTAATAGGAAAAGAAACATTTCTAGTCGGTAGAAAATCTGCTACCATTACTATTGAAGGAGAAGGGCTATCATTTACATACACGCTTACAATTAATGGACAAACGTTGAAACAATATATTGAGGCACATAACAAGCAGATGCGAACATGGCTACCAACTATTGCCGGACAACTTCACAGAATTGTTCTAGGTACATTCAGAAACAAGTTTGGTAAACTTGTTTGACCAGTTTTCTGTCTGTTTCTATAGATACCAAGACAATGGACGTTTACGTGGATGGCACCAAAACAGAAACAGTGGTATAAACAATACATACATAATAGTAGGTCTTGTATAACCAAACATAGTAGGGGAGATTACCCCTAAATGTCTGACCACATTACTTCAAAGGTAGAAGGTTAAGGACTAGTCTCATTCCCAAGCTTCCATATAGTTTGGGGATGAGACTAGCTAGGGACAAGGAGTTTAGTGACAATATATATTCAATGAGATGGATCTTTGTCAAATATTTCTATCTCCTTTTAGGGTAAATTTGTGGACAATGGGTCTGAGAATCATTTTAAAGTGGGCAGCTCTGATTCTGCATATATTAAAACATTTAGTTCTGGTGATCAACGTAAAGGTATGCTTTATACTTTAGTAGCTCATGATATAGAACTAGAACCTGTTGTTGAAGTAGTGGCTGATGACTAGTCATCTCAACAGTCCTGTAACTCGGTGACTGACCACATATATATAATATATTGTCAATTGCTAACACACTTTTATCATGATTCCTATTGAAATTATTTATTATCTCAAATAGTAATAAAACTAATAATATTTACAAATATCAATTCCGTTTTGGCTTTCTTGTTGCATGTCAGGAAATATTCTCACGATTTAACAGCTAAGCAAAATGTTAAATACTATTTAAGGTAATTATGAATATAGGTATATTCAGAAGTTTTATCATAACAATATTTCATGGCTGAGCTCAAAGAATCTATCATGGCATGTCTATCTCCTGAATTAGCTGCTATAGCTGCTAGAGAACTGAACGAGACGCCCGCGACAAGACGCCAGTCGCTAATAGAGCTCAAACGAAGACTCGGTAAAGACGAGGGAACACTTGAAGATGATACAATCCTATTGCGTTTTTTGAGATGCAAAAAATTCGATGTCCAGCGAGCTATGTCAGTATATAATGGCTACCACTCTTATCGACGTGATAATCCTGATCTCTTTAAAGATTTATCAGCTTCTAGCGTCAATCATATTTGGGAATCTTGTGTACTAGGGGGACTAAAAGATAGAGACAAAAAAGGGAGAGCTGTTATGGTTGCCTTTCCAGGTCGTTGGAACCCAGAGGAACACTCTTTAGAGGACATGTTACGAGCAATGATTATACAATTAGAATTTTATATACAAAGTATTGAGACACAGATAAATGGTATTGTACTAATAGCTGATTTCACTGATTTCTCACTCTATCAAGCACGTTGCATTCGACCATGGTGCATTCAAATGATGACAGCTCTTGTACAAGTAAGTCCTGTTATAATTAATGTCTGTTATATTTAAATGATCTATTTTTTGAATATATTACTGAAGATAGAATGGTGACAAAATCATAATAATATTATTTGTTAACTACTATAACAGTAACTTAGTTATATAAAATCAAGCATTGTATTGAAGTAACTAATTGTATTATATTGAGTGTATTCTTTTACCACACTTTTCCTGTGTTGTAAATATCAATTACCTTAGTCAATAGAGTAGAATAAATATTAATAGCAAGTGATAATTGGTGTTAAGAGCTAAAAACAAACAGTCAGAGTGATTATGTAATCAGAAAGTACTATATATATTGTGTGTAGGAACATAAAAGGGTTGTAATGACCATATTTGGCAAACCACTGTCTTACAAGTATATACCAACATGACACACCTGACACTAATCTTTCCTAATAGAATGCATTTCCGGCTCGTTTCAAAGGGGTCTACATCATTAATCAGCCCTGGTATTTCAGTTTAATTATGGCTGTCGTCAGCCGTCTCTTATCTGAGAAGATGAACAGTAGAGTAAGTTAACAAACCTCATCACCACTATAATACCTTGTTCACACTCACACTATGGAAGTAAAATGCTAACACATCATTATGACATTAATTGTATCTATTGTATTTTTGTAGATACACATGTTAGGTGACAACTACGAACAACTAAGTGATTATTTCAATCTGGAACAGCTGCCAGCTGAACTTGGCGGGTCACGGCCACCTTATGACTGTTCAGAGTGGATTGATAATCTGACTAAATTGTCTGTTGCTATGGAAACTAAAACCACACCCCTCACTATACCCTCAAAGAGTCACATTCAAACTGAAGTATAATGTTTTATTGTGTTATATTAATTATTAAAATTTATTAATTATTAAAATTTGTGCAATAAATTAATAATAATTAAGTCACCATTGATGATGCGTCAGAGATAACACGTTCCTTCCAAGTAATGTATTCATTTCTAAGAGGATTGGACAAACAACGTCCTTCAAATGATTCCTTTTGTAGTCGAGAAGAAATATCTAAGTCATCTGGAAAAAGAAGCATGTCAGTTCACTATTAACTATTCACTAACCTTCATCATCTTCAGATGTATGTTCGATATCTTTAACGTCTTCTGTGTCTTCTTTCCGACTTTTCTTTGCCTTAGGATGACCAGCAGTACCTACACTCGCTAAATACAATATTTTAAAGTCTTAACTTACTAAGCGTTTTTGGTGCTGTCTTCATCATTTCTTCATGAACTGAATTAAAGTTTGCTTTGCTTGTAGAAGCAGCCATGACAAACTCATTCTTGTCACATCTAATTTTAAGTAACCTGTTAAGAAAACAGGTTTGATCAGATTTAAGAAACTAGTTTGACCAGTTATACTTGAGTGCAGTGTAAAGTGCAGCTGATGAGTAAAGTGATGAGGTGAAGTTGATAGCTTCGTATTGAGCTGGAGTGTATTTAGTTTCAATATGTCTCTGATAACTGGAAAATATCCATCATATGTTGTATAACCATGTGTCCATTTGTCATACATGTATCCATTTAGCAATATAAAAATCCATTCAAACAGTTATGCATCCATTTATGTAACTATGATAATAATCATAAATCACTATGCATCCATTGCATATATCATGCATCCATTGCATATATCTATGCATCCATTGCATATGTCTATATATCTATTACATATATCTATATATCCATTTGTATTGTATTTAACTACCAAGAAAGCACTTCTTTTGCGGGTGATTCTATTTCTGGGTAACCAAATCGAATAGCAAGATCACGAAGAGAACTTTGAGATTTGACATCCAACAATTTCTCAATAACTTGATAACTGCTACGATAATATTTCATTTGTAAACCGCTAAAACGTTGAAATTCTTTCTGTAAAAGAAATTCTCAATAACTTGCCGTCCAATTTCACTTACTTTATCAGCAACTTCTCCAAGCTCTCTGCATGCAAGTTCCACACATATTGCTGCCAGACATGATGGTTGTAGACCAGCTGTACGTTTTAGTTCAGCTAGTCTGAAATATTCAGCTGCTTTCTCTTTGACTTCAGGAGGACACCTCAATTTCTTAACCAAACTCTGTACTTGCTCCATGTGGTATACCGTATATAGAATCTTACTCTAATTAGAAACTTACAAAATTGAGGAAATTGTCTATACTTTGACCTTATTTGCTGAATGTACAACAACAATGGCTAAGAAGGTTCTTGTATTGTGGCATGCTGGATGTTCCCCTGATATATTGCAGCCAGCACTAACTGAATTACGTGATCAATGGACAACAAATGGTGCTGAAGTAAAGCTAGAACATGTAGATCGATTAATAATGGGTACGTATATAACTTGCATTGTATAATGTGACCTTTATGTTTTCTTCTGTTATTAGCTGAGTATGCTCGTTCGACATTTGATTATGTTTTATTAGGGGTCTTACCACCTGTTAGTTATGTACATAATAGTGAATTGTTAGAAGAGATAGCTCGTATTATGAAACCTTCAGGAGTACTAACTCTTAAAGAACCCGTTACAACAATGACAGATTCAGGTATCTTAAAATACATTGAATGTATTAAGAAATCATTTATACTTACCTATATCATAGTTACTATGGAGACATTGTTGTTGTACATATAGAGGATAGTTTCCATGAGTTCCCTGGGTTCCACCTGCATTCCATTATTGGTTCCATGGGCTCCTTTATGAGGGTCCATTATTAGTTCCACCTGCATTCCATTATTACTTCCATGGGTTCCTTTATGAAGGTCCATTATTAGTTCCATGGGTTCCTTTATGAGGGTCCATTATTAGTTCCACCTGCATTCCATTATTACTTCCATGGGTTCCTTTATGAAGGTCCATTATTAGTTCCATGGGTTCCTTTATGAGGGTCCATTATTAGTTCCACCTGCATTCCATTATTTGTTCCATGGGTTCCTTTATGAGTTCCATGGGGTCCATTTTAGGATATGCTATTGGACATTCATTAATTTATCCATTTTGTTCTATCCTAGATACATCTCTATTGAGATCTATTGAGAAATTAATGTCTAACTTAAGATTAGCAGGTTTTGTTAACGTTCAACAGGTAAATTGTCTTTAATTAAATGGGTGTGGTTTTATATTATTTATCATTAGATTGACCAAAAACAATCTCCTGATAGTTTAGTGAATGAGGAGTTACAAAAACTTGGAGTTGCAACTGATAATGTTGTCATAGCAACAGTATGAACTACTTAACTTGTATATTAAACTGGTTTGTCTGGTTTAGGTTGAGTGTAGGAAACCTTCGTATGAAATAGGAACTAGTAATCCACTTCAACTTGGAGGGAGAGCACTTCAGTTGTCACGGCAACCTGTTGCAAATTCTGAATCGGCACGAATATGGACACTAGCAGCTACTGACATGTTTGATGATGATTTAGTGAGTTTTTAGTGGGTGTGGTTAGTTATTAATTGTTATTATTTCATTTAGGACTTGTTAGATTCTGACACTTTGTTAGATGAAGAGGATTTACTTCGACCAGACCCTTCCTCCTTAAAGAGTCAGTCCATTTGTCTGTATCTATTGATCCATTAGTGACATCCATCCATTCTTACCTTTTTCTATCAATTTATTCATTCATCTATCCATCCATTCATTAATCCCATTGGTCCAGTCACCCTCTATGTATCCATTAGGTGATTGTGGTCCTTCCAGTGGAAGAAGAAAAGCTTGTAAAAACTGGTAAGGAGCCAATAATTTCTTTATTTAATTCATGTACTCTTTCCTTTAGTTCATGTGGATTAGCAGAACAACTAGAAGATACTTCAAAACCAGTTACAAAGTCAGTGACTTCATCTTGTGGCAATGTAAGATAGAGTATAGGAATATAGAACATTCAATAACTATTTATTTTTAGTGCTATCTTGGGGATGCATTTCGTTGTGCCAGCTGTCCTTATCTTGGTATGCCCGCCTTTAAACCAGGGGAGCAAATTAAGTTAAATGATAGACAACTCAACGCTGATCAATAAAATTATATCAATAAGTATTATTTATTTTATGTTCCTGATCATGTGACTATCATGTGACTCTAATATCATGTCTTATCATGCATTACTGATATTTGTTATTCTTCAATTAAGATCACATTAAGTGCTACAGAGTGACTGTCACGTTACCTGCATTGTCATCTTTGAATTATTATGCAATGTGCGCAGTTATAAAGGGAAAATCCCTCCTTCTGGAGGTCATTTAATGAATAATTATTAATTCATAAAGAAGAAAGGATATTATATTTGTATTTATTCTTACTCATAAACGTAGATATTGTCTTCCTCGTCTATTTTGTTGTTAAGGAGAAGAACTGTACTTCACTGTGATGGCTGAATCCAGTGAAACTACAAACTTAGCTTCTCCTTCAGCCACCTTAACCTCAACAGAAGAGGTTGATGCTCCTGTTCCATTACCACGAGCTGTTCAGAATGGTAATGCAATGAGAAAGAGATTTAATTTCATGAGATAGAATATGAAATTTCTTTTGCTAGAAGTACAGATGTATCTTTCTCTCTCTCTCTGTTTCTCTCTCTCTCTCTACAGGTCTTCAGCTAAGGCAGTCTAATCAAGAACTACCATTTAAGACCTTCACGTACACGCCTGCTATTCCCTCCAAGACTCCACCCACTCCTGTTGACTGGCGTCTATTAGCATCTTTTCATGTTGAGGGTGAACATATTCGTCTTCACGAACTCAAAGAAGGACAGGATTTAAAGGCATTGATAGAAGACTATCGCTCAGCACATGCTAAAGCTGTGGTGGTTGTTAATAGCAACGAGACTCGTAAATTACCTGATGATATTGTGACTACATTGAAGGACTTTGAAAGTTATCTTATTGCTGTTATTAGTAGCAGCGATGGCACTACTCTCTTTGATTGTCTGGAGACCCAATTTCAAGATGAGGATGTATATGCAAAGTAAGCAGCTGGGATTATTTCTTATTATATTGATGTTTGTACTGGCTTCCTGCAGGTTAGAGATAACAAGTGTTAATGATACTCCATTGGCTGTTTTTGGGGAAGATGAAGATACTGCTGTCCTGGAAATGGACCCAACTCTTCCTCAACGTGCTTCTGATCCTCAAAACAGAGGTACATTTTGTGATTGCTACCATTAGATACAATGGTACTTATCACAGTAACCTATGATAGGATAGCTACTATTAGTAAACATCAGTACTTATCACAATGACCTAGGATAGCTACCATTAGTAAGCTCTATACAATTTCTAGGTCTCATGAGTAAGCTTTTTGGTAGCAGTGGCCGCACTTACGATTTGAAAGGAGAAGTGAAGAAGTTAATGTTTGATGGAGAAATTATGAAGCCAGTTACTTCAGATGCAGGTGTCTTTACATTAGTAATGTCAACATTTACACAATATGAGAAATCTGTAAGCACATCACATTACTACATACTCTATTTATAATTCCTTGTGTCTTTGTTATTTTAGTCCAAAGCAGACTCAAATCAAATTAAGGAACTCCTTCAAAGATTTTTGAAGTATTTTGATCCAGCTTTTCCTAAAGAGTTTCCTTTTTTCATTACTCTAGCTCATCGTCTAAGAACGTAAATACTAATTTTATTACATTTAATTTTAGCATATTATTTTACAGATACCGTCACCTGTATGAATGTGATGAGTTAGGTCCTTTTGTTACAAGATGTATTAATACCTTTGAAGGTTTACCTCCACAACAAATAGCAGAGACCTTGATTCACTTTATTGATCAGTAAGAATCTTATAGTCTGTTTAGCTAGCTTTTGTTCCATTAATTTATTAATCTTAAATATGTTATATATTAATCCACTATATTAATAGGAAAGACTTTGATATAATGTATGGTTCAGAGGAGGTCAATATGAGTATGTTCCAGCTGTTAGCTACTGCTTGTAAAGAAATGATGAATCTTTCTGCTCAAATCAAACGTAGTCAGCAGCGACAGACTGATAGTCCTCTGAATAGAGTCATTTATTCTCGAATACTGTGGAGTAAGCATCATGTGACAGTCTTATGATAATCATATGATATTTCTCTCTCCTTGTAGTATCAGTACATTTGAAGTGTCTTAGTGAAAAGGGTATTACAACAAGAGCTACTGCTGATATATGGCTTGAACATTTATTAAGAGTAAGCCCCTGTATTATTTCAACTAATTAATATCTTGATAGCCCCAGATATCACAATCAATTGAGTTAAAGAGAGTAGTTATTGAGGACTTTAAACTTGGTTTGTCATTTACTTCTCTCCTTAAATTACCACCGGAAATTCAGTTTACTGCTCATCACATGACCCACTTTTTAGCTAATGAGCGATTTATACGACCACTTGTACAAGCAAGGTAAATTCATTTATGGGTGTGGCTGAATTATACATGTCTCTATTTAAGGGATTTTATATTAGCATTGGAAAGTAATATTAAAAATGATCGTGAACTTTTAGTGCTGGTATTAGTCAACTTAAGATCTCTATATCAACCTTTCTTGTCCTCATCTAATCCTAAAGATGTTTGCCGTGCTAGCCAAGAAGGTACTCTATTAGGAGTTATAGATGAAGTAAGCTGTTTATCAAATTTTTCTTACTTGTTGACTAAACTTAGGGTATTTCTTTCTTGGATGGAATGATGGAGTTGTGGTTTCGTCGAGGTTGGCACAAAGGTGAACAGCACAAAGACTTTCGTAATGAATGCCTCAAATGGTTGAAACTGTTACTGAAGACAGTTAAAGTAACTGATCCTTCAGCTCCTCAGCTGTTAAAGAAATTCTTGGCACAAAGACGCCATAGTATTGTTGCTGATCAAGAGTTTCGTAACAATATTGTCAAACAAATATTGGAAGATACTCGTAATAGTTTTTGTTCACTGTCTATACAATTGTTTTTTACTCTTTACAAGACTTTTCGTATCTGGCCAATTGATGTATGTGATTGAAACTCACTCTGCTGTTAATGATCTCTCTCTCTCTCTAGTTTTTGCATGAATTCCTGAAGCAATATCGTATCCCTGACACAGTTAAAATTAATGATGCTACTTGGTCTGAGTTTTTTAATGTTGTTCTTGAACGGTAATTTACAGCTAACAAACATATGTGATATCAAATTCTTTCTTAATAGTTTCCCAGGAGATGAGCATCAACATCATTTACTCACTTTCTTATGTAAAGTAGGAGACCGTTATAAGGAAACTGGACGTTCCAAAGAGTTCATTCCTGATTTATTACAGCTGAATGTCCCACAGCTGTTCATAATCCCAGCAGATGCTAACCAAGAAATGGAAGAGGCTAGTGTCGGTCAAAAATTTAGTTCCTTTTTGAAGTCATATATACAAAGGAACAATCTTCAATCAGTTATATTAGATAATATGCAGACTATATTATCTAAATTTACTGATAAATCAGATATTAACTTTCATTGGATTATATTGAGTGTACTACAATCAGTAAGTTTGTGTCTCTTGTACATCTACATATATCCATTGACCTACTCATTCATAATCCATCTTTCTTTCTATCTACCTATTCATTAATTTATAGGTTATAGTTCCTGAGCTCAAAGCACTTCAAACTACAGATAATGAATCCTTACGATCAATTTTATCCGTTTCTGTCAACACCTTATGCCAGAATATCGAATGGTTTGGTTCTCTCTCTGCACGTCAAAAATTCTGTTGGGGTGTGGTCTCCATAGTCTGTAGCAAGCTCTCAGTCACAGCTGATAATTTTGACTGGGTCATTCAGTATCAGCCTATAATAGGTCAATTGGGTGTGGTCTTCAATACGTACTGCAACACACGAAAGATATATGATATGAAATGTCTCCTCTCAGATTACATGCCAGATGAAGTCCAACACTGTCCTTGGGATGATGTCAATAAATATTTTCAATGGGTCACTAGGGTTCAGGATATCTTACGTCTTTGGCAAAGCAAATTCCTCCAATATAAAGTAAACTATGATGAAATTTTATTGTATGCTAGCAACAATGTTGCTTTAAGTTCGCTTGGACGAGCTGTGTGTGCCTCATCATTTGTGATGGATCTTCAAGATATCTCTCAAATTAAAGACACTTATACTTACTGCTTTGAGCAGCTGAATGTCTACCTCCTACGATATGTTCCTGGTCACCCTGAAGTGAAGTATTGTACATTACCAGCTCTCTTAACCAAGTATGGTGTTGGATTGCCTCCTAATATTCAAGAGGCAATATCTAAATATATATTTTTTCCTGGAGAACAGAGAGTGACTAAAAACCAACGTCTTAAAAATGTCATACCACCTCCATCAACGAGGTTGTTTGAGCCAGGACAAGATATTACATTGAAAGTTAGCAAACTGATGACTTTGTCAGACCTACAACGACTACTTGAAGATCTCATGAAATTTCTAGAGCCACTGCTCTCTTATCTAGATATGGTTGTGTTCTTCCATCTGAATCAGAGTGAAATGTTTGAGAAACATTTACTTAAAGAACTGGAGAAGGTCATTAGTACCTCATCACCTTATCTTCCAAGAACGGAAAAGACCGGGTTTTCTTTGTTCCCCTCTCTTACACCATCAGTTACTGTCTTTGGTCGAAGAGACTCATCTACTAGTCGCCATGCCCAACTGTCAGCAGGTGTGTCCATTGAGAATTTGCAAAAAGCTCTAGAAAAGGTTAAAGATTTGATGTTTAGGATCTTGAAAGGGACAGCAACATATGCAGACATAATTGCTGAAGGAGCTTTGAAATTGGAATCTGTGAACACCGATAAAGAGTTCTCAATCTTGTCAGGTTTTTCCGAAGTGATGGAGATGAGACAAGAACAGTGCGAAGGTCTTCAAGGTGTTCGCTCTATGTTGGAGCTGTTCCAATTCACACAACATATTCAAACTATTTATAGTGTTTGTGAACAGTATGGTTTGGAAAACTGTCTGAAGGATGATACTCTGAAACAATTAATGACAATAATGGAGGAGCTGAGACCTGAAGGATCTCGTGCCAAACTCACACCTCTTGACTCCATGCAAAAAATGTACTTTATCAAAAAATCTTTATGCTTGGAAGGACGAAGTAATTACAGCTGCTTAAATTTGTTTCCAGCTGTTGCTAATAGTGCGGCTTTTTATCAGTTTGTGAGAGACAAACAGTTTGTTGGTCCACGAGGTCAGGCCATTTTTCGTGAGCAGTACCAATTAATAACTGCCCAGCTGCAACATGAGGAGTATGACGAGAATGTCCTTAATCATTTAAGAGCTGCGTTTGAATTTTTGGCTCCTTTTATGGAACAAGATACCACATTTCATGATCTAATGAGTAAAGTAGCTCGTCTGGATACAACCCACGGGTTGAAGCAGCTGGAAACTGTCAATGAGAATATTACTCTCATTCGATTGTGGTTTTCACGAGCTGAGGTAAGGGGGTATGGTTTGGAGATAGAATATGTTTAATCTTTTTTCTTATTTCTTTAGGGTGATACCATTGAGAATGTTGCTAATGAGTTAGATAATATTTTGTCGACAGGTTGCTATACTTTCCAGCTGTCTGGTATTGAAAGCAGTATATTACTCATGTACGAATCACAACAAAAGATCATATCTCAACGTAAACAAACTCCACAACCTCAACCAGAACTTAAACCTAGATTGGCAACTCAAATGCCGACATTACCCACTGTGTATCCCTCTCCTCAGCCACAAACAATTCCAACTCCATTCTTCTCTAAAGAGGACACACCCACAATGGGTGGGGGTATTGAACAACGTTGGACTAATGAACAGATAGCTGACTTTGTTAGAAAACTGGGTTTCTTAGATGCAGAGAAAGAGGGTGGAGAGAAAATCAAGCTGTTCTTACATTTAAACTCTGTGAGTGATTTCTCTTTTTGTTTATCTCTCTATCATATTATAACATGTTTTATATCACTTCCCTCTTCTCTACATCCTATAACATGTTTTGTATCACTTCCCTCTCATCTCTACATCCTATAACATGTTTTCTATCACTTTCCTCTCATAGACTGCTTACAAATTAATGGAGCTTTACATTAAACTAAATGAACTGGGTCATCCTAAATATCAAGCACATCGCCGGCTTCCTTCTTTGTTTTGCAATGTCTCTAATCAAGAAGCAGATACTATGGTAAGTCATTGCTTAAATCCTCTATTACTTTCTTGTTCTTAGGTGCAAAGTTTGGAAGACAATCTTCAAGAATGGACAGAGAAAGTTGCTGCACTTCGTCAGCAATATACTTGGCTGTTGTTCTTCTCTGTACCTAAGTTGCTACGGTTACACTCCCTCACTCGTTCACCTCAAAATTCCCTCACTGATCAACCTGAAGTTGACTTAGATTCAATTGTTCACGACATTTGCTTTCTGTTCGAGAATGATCTCTTAGTAAGACGAAGACTTAAACCAGTTGTACAGGTTTGCAAAAATTCTCTAACAGGTTTCTCTTATCGTTATTATCTCTTTCTTAGCAAGCTCTTCAATATTGTCTGACCAATTTAGAAGATAAAGAAGATTCCCCAATGCATTTTTTAGGACACTTTCTTCAAATTGTGTGTGAGTCTTCTGAACTAAAACAATTTCTTCTCAGGCAAAGAAGCAGTCGTAGAGGAAGTATTAGTCTTCCTCGACCTACCAACCTCTCTTTGAGATCTCCAGCTGCATCTGGTACATATATGTACAATGTACATGCATAAAACAGTATAGTATACTGATATATACTAGATGGGCTGCTGTGATATACTGACTTTTACTGAGGTATACTGTATTCATATAGGCACTCCATTAGGTATGTACCAGCTGCATTATGCTCCTGGATATACTCATAGTCAAATATTACGTCTCATTTGTGAGCTTTATGAAGGAGTCCCTGAATCTTTTGAAGTATTTCGTTGTCGACCTACAACCACTCATGAAGAACTAAACCTGTTTATGGAACGAGTTAGACATCATCCCCTTTCATATTTGATATTACAAGTTAATAAGCTGCCATTTAAGTTGCAAGAAGTAAGTTCTGATAGGTGTGGCTTATGCAATGACACCATTTTACTCTAGCTGTTAATGAACTTACCACGAGATCACAAAGGCTCTGAAAGTAATCCAGCTGGTTTGCCAACAGTACATTTTGTAGAGACTGCTCCATCAGTACTACGAGAGGTACCATGGATCACTTACAGAGAATATAAGGTATGCAGTATATATCTGGTTGGTCATGTGATCAACACATGATAATGTATCAATATTGTGGACCAATAAATGGGGAGGAGCTTAATTTTATGGTAGTATATATCAGGTTGGTCATGTGATCAACACATGATAATGTATCGATATTGTGGACCAATAAATGGGGAGGAGTTTAATTTTATGGTAGTATATATCTGGTTGGTCATGTGATCAACACATGATAATGTATCAATATTGTGGACCAATAAATGGGGAGGAGTTTAATTTTATGGTCTTATTTGTTTTTAGGATGACAGTCTCTGTCTCACTTTTGAGGAAGCAGCTCGTCTCAGCAAACGAAAAATCATTAAGTCTGCTGATTTCACTTGTGTACAGCTGGTTATTGGTCATGCTGGGGATGGCAAAACTCATTACATTCAAAGCCAATCAGCTATGTGTCCTGGTCAACTTACTATTGCTGTAAATGAGGCATTCACTCCTCTCTCAGCAATTCATAAACTCAATAAATTACCTTCAAATACAACAGGATGTGCCATCTTCTTTAACTTCACTTTAACATTCTACCAAGGAACTGCTCAAGATGAGGAAGAACGACTTCGGCTTGAACATCTCTTGGAGACTATCAGTTGGTTTTTCTTTGATTTACTTGTACTTGGTTATGTTGAAGATCCAGCAACAGGAACATCTTTCCGTTTTCCTGGAGGATTAGAATGGGCTCTATATATTGAAGTACCTTCTTTAGACCATCAGTCAAAACCTGAGGAATCTCTCCATCTTTTTTGTCAAGCTATTCCAGCTCTTGGTCTCTTGGGTTCTCCTCATGTTATACATCCTGCTACTCACTATGCTGTAGATGATGATGTCCAGCTGGTGTGTAAATACTTGAGAGCCTATAAGATGCATCGCCAGAACCAGACGGGTATCAATAGACTCTACAGAGATGGTAAGAGGAATGATGGTGCCAGACATGATATTAACTGAGTGACTGTGAGAGAAGTTAGAGAACTGACTGACTGACTAACTAAGGACTGAGAGCTCTTATATAAGAATAGATCCTACAGAACAATGAGATTAAATGTAAGATAGAAAACAATGAACAAAAATAAACTGTAGATTAAAGACAATTGATATAAGATAATAATGTTATGAATGAGAATAGAATATTCTGTAACAAGTCATGCAGGAGTGGAGACAGCATGTTAAAACTTAGCTCAGGAGGGCTCAGCATTCACAAAAAGGGATATAAAGTGCAACAGCATGTAGCTAGCGCTTACAGTTTGTTAGGGTGGCAATGTAGTCTTAGTATTAAATGTATCCTACGACAGGTTCTCTGCTAGTGTACATATACTAGTAGAACAAAGGGGATTAATATTTTTTAGAATTAACGCAACATTTAAGAGCAGTAATGAGATTAATATCAATGAACAAGGACCTATAACTCTAACTTCATAAAAAGTTTCAATGTCATGATCCAAATCTTTATTTAAAAAAAAAAAAACATGGAGTCCACAATTCGAGTCAAAAAATGGCCCAAAATGATAGGCAACGAAATTACTTCAAACTTTTCATGAATATAGATAGATAGGTATTAGTAGAGTCACTGTTTCTGCTCTAAAATGTTGTTAAAGTATTTAAAAAACCAAAAGACACCTATAAATATACTAGTACATGTACAAATACATGTGTCAATGAGCAATCATCAGTCAGTTTGTATATGTATGGTTGTGTGTGTGCATGTGTTTGACATGTGATTAGTAATAATGATTATTAATTATTAGTTTGTAATGTCAGAAGTACATTTAAAATGTTGTGCTCATTTCAAAACATTCAAAATATTATACAAATCTCTCTCTCTCTCTCTCTCTCTCTCTCTCTCTCTCTCTCTCTCTCTCTCTCTCTCTCTCTCTCTCACTCTCACTCTCTCTCTCTCCCTCTTCCATAGTACCTCTAGGATATGTTCAGGGCAGTGTGTTTCAAGCTAGCAAAATAGTTAAATTTAGTCAAGATGAAAATTTGACCAACGAAGAGTGCCATCGTTTGCTAACTGAGTTTATGCCAGATCACATACAATTGACAAAAATAACACAAAAGTTGTTCATAAAGTGAGAACAATATAACAGACAAATTGATAAATTCTCTTTCTGTCTTTCAGATATATGAAGCGAAGGTGTGCATTCTTGGATACTCTTCCAGCTTTTAATTATAATACTGGTATTGGAGAACCTATTATTGATGAATCAGGTCAGAAAATAAGGACTGACACACGTCAATTAGGATCAACACTTATGTCAACTATGTTGGATGAAGTGAACAACTTTTGTCATCCATCAATTCAGGCAAACTGGTCTAATAAACCTCATCAACAAGTAAGAAGTCACTTTAATGATATCCGTACAAGCTCTCTCTCTCTCTCTCTCTCTCTCTCTCTCTCTCTCTCTCTCTCTCTCTCTCTCTCTCTCTCTCTCTCTCTCTCTCTCTCTCTCTCTCTCTCTCTCTCTCTCTCTCTCTCTCTCTCTATCTCTATCTCTCTCTGCAGCTCATTTATGATTTTCGTGATGGTGGAGGTAGCTTTGGTCTTCTCTCTCTTCATCTTGAAAACTTACCTGAAGAAAATAGAAAGAAATATAAGAAGATTGGATTTGAACTTCATTCTAATAGGTTTGTATTGTATTGTGACTCATTATGATGTGATGTGACATCATGTTATGTTATGTGATGTGATGTGACCTCATAGTCTGTAACATACTTCACATGAATCATTATTGTATAATATTACGAGTCTTATGAATCGTTATGATGTTATATGACCTCATTTAATACCCCTATTATTATGTGTATAATTATTTTCATAGTAAACTTCAAGAGAGAGGTATTCTCGATCAATACCTAGCAAGAGCTTTAGGTCTCCCATCAGAGGAAGGAAATCGTCTCTCTGCCATTGATGATGCTAGTTACGTCCTCACATTAGACTACACAATTAAAATGTTAAATATTCATGAGCGCTATGAATGTGGTGTACCTGTGATTATTAAAGGAGAGACAGGTGTTGGTAAGACTGCCCTTGTAGACATGTTAAGTAAACTATGGAGCCATGCCCTTCTCCATCTTTGGAGCAAAGAACGTGGCATCATATTAGATGCCATTAGAGACCTACTAAGTATCAAAGCAGAAGACTCTTTAGATACTTACCAAGTATGTCTAGAAACGATGGAAGCTATTGCCATAGGAGCAGAGGTTTCAGTTGACAATCTTGTCATATTGTGTCAACTCTCTGACCCGACGACTTCTACAGGACAGTTTTATACTCGTTTAAGAGACTTGTTATTAGAAATGGCCAATAATCCAGCATTTGCATTGTTAAAGTTACCAAGTGAGAAAAATAAAAAGAAGAACAAGGAAGAACTTGAGAAAGAAGAGGACACAAGTTTGGATGATGTTTATAACTTTGCTAGAGCTAATAACTCTCCAGAGGTAAGTTCTATGGAGATCAGATATCGTTGATTATATTGTGTTCTGTTTAACAGTCTACAGCTTACCTTCTTCAGTGTGTACTCAAGGCAAAAGTTATTAATACATTTCACAAACTAAATGTTCATGCTGGTTAGTGTATTTTAGTTACCATAGTTACAGTAATGTTCTTGTTTTTATCTAGCATTAAGACCTTCAGATATTAAAAAGTTTTTTGAACCTGTTTTTGAACAAGCTGAAAGACTTTGTAATGCTTACAAGAAAGCTGATGAAAAGAAGAAGACAAAAATTAAAATGCCTTTTGTTACTGTAAGTTTGACTTCCACTTGCAATGTCAATGTCTCCTTCTCAAGGTGTTCCTTGACGAAGTCAATACTTCCTCTTGTTTGGGACTTTTTAAAGAGATTATTGTGGACAAAACTTTAGATGGACAGGTACACACATCATGTGACCATTCTATCACTGTCATGTGATTGTTATATGAGATGTCATGTGACTATTACATCTGCCATGTTATCACATTATACTTCTATAGAGTATCCCATCCAATGTTTTCATTGTGGCTGCTTGTAATCCTCACCGTGGTAACAGTATGGCTACTCATGCAGCTGAGACATTTGTTAGAGGATCTTATTATGTACGTCCACTTCATCCAACATTGGAATTCCTGATTTGGGATTATGGATCTCTGGATGAGTACCAGGAACGAGACTACATTCGTGCCAAACTTCAAATGTTACATGAAACCTTACCAAATATAGAGGTTAAATTTTAAGACATTATACTAATTATTTTCTTTTTTTTTTCAGGTGGTCACTCTTACTGATTTGATTGTAGAAAGCCAGAGTTTAATGAGACGTTATGCTATGAGACAGCTGCACAAACTAGGAATGAAACCTGAGGAAGTGGATGTATCTTCTCGGAGCTGTGTTAGTCAAAGGGACATCCAACGTGTCTTTACATTCTATCAATGGTTAATGTCTGTGTATGAACAGCAGAAACATCATGGAGATAGAAAAGATTATAACAGACGTGCTATTATGGTGTCTCTTGGTATCGTCTACTACATGAGATTGAACAGTGAGTTTCGTGAGGAGTATCGTAAGGTGTTAGATGATAAATACAATTTACCTCATGAGGTCAATTTCTCTCAGGCTTTTTTTCCTGAACTTGATTGGTTTTGCAGCAGCATTGAGTTACCTCCTGGTATTGCAAAGACCCAGGCCCTAAAAGAGAATTTATTTGCCACTATAGTTTGTACTGTGACTCACACTCCATTGATTATTGTGGGGGCCCCAGGTAGTTCCAAGACCCTATCATTTAATTTGGGAATTGCTAATCTAAAGGGTCCAGAGTCTAAAATGCCTCTGTTTAGAAACGTGAATATATTCAAAAGTTTAGACCCTCACTTTTATCAATGCTCACGACGAACAACGTCCAATGAAATTCAAACTGTATTTTCCCGTGCAATCAACCGCCAACGAAGCCACTCTAAATTTTCATTGCCTATTTATTGCGTAGTGTTTATGGATGAGGCTGGATTACCTGAAGAAAGTCATGAGTCTCTTAAAGTTCTTCACTACCATCTTGATAAACAAGAAGTTTCCTTTGTTGCTATCACAAACCACGTACTAGATGCTGCTAAAACAAATCGTGCTGTTAGTTTGTTTCGTCCTGAGGTATCTAATGAGGACTTAAAGACTTTAGCTAAGGGATGTCTGTGTGAAACACCAGAAAACCCTCCTCCAGAACTCAGAAAGGATTTAGATATTATTGTACAGTTTTGTCCTGCTTATACAAAACTGATGGAAAATGAACATATGAGAAAGTTCTTTGGTTTGCGGGATTTTATTCACTTCATTAATTATTTGAGACGTAGAAGAACAGAAATGTTAACTCCTCAGCTCATAATGGAAGGTTTAGAAAGGAACTTTAATGGAATATACTGGGCTTTGCCGGGAGAGGAAGAATCTTTCGGATGGCTATGTGAAATGTTTTTAGGAAAGGTAAGTAAGGAAGTGTTTATGATACACACACGCACACTTTCTCCTCTCCCTTCCTCCCCAGATGCTAACAATAGAAGACAAACCTGTTTCTCTTGATAACGTCAGTAGACGTAGTATTCTTGAAGTACTTCACGAGTCTCTCTTTGACCGACCACAACGTGGAGGTGGTGAAAATGAAGTCCGTTACAAACTTATCATTGATCCGTCAGAAGACAACAGTTTAGTTCAACTCTTGATGACATTTGGTGTCTTAGACAGAAAAAAAACACATGTTTATGTCTGCTCTGATTTCCCAGGAGATGGACAACTACAAAAGGTGAATAAAAAATTAATAATTATTAAAACATTTATTTTTCCTCTACTTCAGATAAATACAATAGCTGCTATACGTCATTCAGCTATTGAAGGTCATACTGTTGTTATGAGCCAAACTGATGATATTCATGAAAGTTTCTACGATCTTTTTAATCAACGATTTCGACGGATTGATGACCCTGAACATGGCCCTCGTTACTATGCCAATATTGCTATAGGTGCTCATTTAAAGCCTTGTCGTGTCCATGGTGATTTTCAATGTGTTGTGGTTGTACGCCAAAGTGAAGTACAAGATACTCCAGCTCCCTTCCTGAATAGGTTTGAGAAATATTATATTAGTCATAAGACCCTGTTGACAACTGCTATGAATCATTTGCCCCCTTGTGTAAGGGTTCTGTTAACTACAGCTCAAAATAAGGTATTGTTGAATGGATGGATGAGTAGGTGGCAGGTGGATGGACTCATAGACAATCCTACTAATGGCCCAGCAAACAGCTATGATTTCCTTTCTTCTTTTAATAGGTAGAACAATTTATCAGTGTAGTCAATGGTGACAGTAGTCTCTATGGGTTAAAGAGTGAAACATTAGACTCTTTACTTCTCTCCCTTTTACCTCCATACGGTCATAAATATCAAGACACACCCCCACAACAACCAGTCGGAGATGATATTAGGGTGTACTTGTTACAAGAACTGTTGAGATCATTAAGACATTCAGCTGGTTTTGCTGTACCAGTCGTAAGCAATTAACTTAAATATATAAATAATAATAATGCGCATTTATCTCTTTCAACTACAGTGTACAATAGGGGAACTAGAAATGGATGCCGATCACTTGTTTCCTCTTCTTTTTCGTGATGCTGCCTTTGAAGGAGCTTACCAAACTCTCACAATCGACTCTGCCCACCAAGCTGTCTCTACAGCATTAAAAGTCTTACACACAGCCACTGATCCTCAGGCAGAGGGTGTAGTCCAAACAGAAATGTCTCCAGAAGCTAGTCTTGTTGTAGGTCTCCTCCAACAGTGGTTAATACGTCACATGACTAAACAGCTGATGAAATTAATGACATCTGAAGCAGTTACTCTACATCGTAAACAGATCCCAGCCTCTTATAGTGATAACTATCTCACTTACCAACAACACTTTAGTATTAAGAAGTTGTTAGATCTACAATTTAGAGCATTGGAATACAGAAAAGGGTATGAATTAACAACATTGTAATGGCCCCAAATTGCACTATATATTAACTGTATTGTATTAACTTGTATTGTATTAACTGTATTGTATTAACTTGTATTGTATTAACTGTATTGTATTAACTTGTATTGTATTAACTTGTATTGTATTAACTTTATTGTATTAATTTTGTTTATTTTATAGTGATATTTCATATTGCGCTAGTAAGCTCCTTGTCTTTACTCGTTCTTCTCCTCTCATTCATGAACTCCCGTCCCAGTTTCCAAATCCAATTGGAGCACCTCGGGAGAAGGAACATATTTGCATCAGTGAACTTGTCTTCTCTGATCCTCAGCAAGTTATGGTAACCAAACTCTCAGCTATCCAGTCACAGAGCAAAGTCAATGAAATACTGAAAACATTTATACATTCTCCATCTAAAAAAATACTGCTTCTTATGGTTAATATGCAGGTAAGTAGTTATCGTTGTTATGATGTTGTTTGACATCACTGACCCCACCTCTTTTTACAGGAAGCTTCTCGACAAATGATCAATCACCTCAGAGTGATGATTGAAGAGGCAGAAAGTCAAGCTCCACCCATTTCTAATAAACTTTTTGTTGTTTTGTTACATTTTCCACCAGCCATGTTTTTTGATGCTTGTTATCCCTCTCTGTTCCTACGTGGATGGAGTCATTATTATTTGGATTCTATTGGTCACAGTCCCATTCTTCATCCTGGGACTCTGGATATTGAAGAATGGTTTCAACGATGTTGCTTCCCTAATAAAGGTATGGATGAATGGAGAGATCGACTGACTGATGACTGACTTGTAAGTATATTCCATTACTCTTTTTTAGATTTTCCTGATGATAGTTTGATGAAGGCCTGTGAACGGTTGCTAGGAGATGTCATTCCAGTTCTTGCTTCTCATGTGACTTATGGCACTCGATCCTCTGGTCCTTTCACAAAACCAATGAAAGCAGCTGAACGAAACACCAAACTACGAGAGTTACTGGATACTAAAAAAGTTGGCATGAGATTATGCAAGCTTTTTAGAGCATGTTGGCGTGCACCTGTGATGGTAGAACACCTTGAGAGGGCAGCTGCTTTCACTCGTTCTCATGAGTCCAGTCTCAATATTACAGATGCTGTGCAAGCAATGTTTCAATCTGCTTTCACAGACTTCATGATTGTCATGGTATCACGGATCAATGAAAATCGTAACCTTGATGTGTTGTTCTCTGATGAGTGTACTGACATCATTGAAGAACTCTTTTTATCGTTATTGGAAAGTTTTCCAACTCCTAAACTCACTCAACTAAAGGCTCTTGCTGGAAGTCTTACTCCGCCAAGACCTCAGGATCACCAGCCTAAGTTCCCATTTTTCAAGTAAGTGTGTCATGTGATAATCATGTGATGCTGTTTTGTTTTTATTAGTTTGGTGTATAGTGAGGTAGAGAAACTTGTTGAAGAAGCTAAAAAGGTCAAAGGTGACCAAGAAGACTTATTAGAAGAGAAAGATAATGACTTAACCCCACCTCCATCCACTTTGTCACAGATTGGTCATGAAGACGTAATGAGGGAGGTAGCAGATTATGTGATATTTGCTGTAGAACGGGAACTTAATGTGAGTACATGTACCATTTGGCCTAGGTACTATTAAACCTACATACCATTTGACCTAGGTACTATTAAATCTACATACCATTTGACCTAGGTGCCATTAAACCTACATACCATTTGACCTAGGTACTATTAAATCTACATACCATTTGACCTAGGTGCCATTAAACCTATATACCATTTGACCTAGGTGCCATTAAACCTAGGTACAATTTGACCTAGATACTATTCACTGATATAAATATACCACCTGCATTAACTAGTACATGTATATACTGTATTTATTAATCCACAGAATGATACCTCCAATAAACGCTCTGTTTGTACTACATTTCAATATCTTCTTAAATATCCTGATGAGTTATGGACAAGATATTTTGCAGATTTCACTCATCATTGTCTCCACCTGGACACAGGAGCCTCCTCTCTTTCATTTAATGTCATCCATGCCTTCTTTTCAGATCTCCACCAGCTACCTCCTATCCAACGTCTTGTGTACTTACATATTTATGTAGAGTACAACAAACTAAGCTTAGCAAATATTGCATCCCTGCTCCGCCCATTGGAAAAGATCTGGCAGGTAGCCGAGGGTGCTCCCCATGCCTTTTACTCAACAGAGCAGTCTCCATCAAAAGATTTTATTGCAGCTGTCCAACAAACAAAGTATCCTTTTGGTGATCCTCAGAGACTGAGTGAATTTGTCATCTCAGCTATGTTTTCTGCACTTGTCGGGTCTGTGTATCCTAAATCTGAGTCAAGTGAACAAACTCGTAAGTCTTTTGTCTGTATTATAGTCTTACTCTCTCTCTCCTATCTAGATTTCAATCCTGAGGTCTTACTAGATTGGTATCATGCATATCTTCAAATTATGACCATGACAGCTCTTAAAACTCATCTTTACACAACTCCCCTACCTCTTAAAGAAGAGGCCAAGTTTAATATTATGCACAGTACATATCTTGTTATGTATAGTTATTCTCAACCATCAAAAGAGGCCATGTACAAAGCAATTCAAGTTGTCATGTCGCTACTTTCAAAATATTTTAGAACTGACTTAAAGGTATTATTTTTTCCATTAACTGTCTGTCTGTCTGTCTGTTGGCTTGTCCTTTTAGCTGTATTTATCCATTTTAGTTAAAAGATCCTGAGAAGTTTCCTCACTTGTCTGAGTGTGCTATTGTTATTTGTGAAGTAACAAAGGATTCTGGCAGTGCTAGTGATGTTGATATGGAGTTATCAAGAAGAATATTGGAGGGACTTTTTTCTCATTTCTTCTCTCAATTCAAGTAGGTCCAAAGTAGTTAGCCATCTATCTGCTATCTATTTGTCTATCTATCTATCCATTTGTCCATTCATTCATTTTTTGATTCATCCATTTATCCATTTAGTTATCTATCTATTCATATAGGTCTACCTACTCAACAGTAGATAGGGACTGGTTCCTCAAATTATCCAATTCACAACATGAATGGCGAGCATCCAACCAGCTGTTAAATGAAGTAGTGATCAGTTCAAGTTTCTCTGGTGACTTAGTCTCTGCTATGGAGAGTTCTCTCAAGAAAACTCGCTACAGACCAAACATAGCTGCTGATATACCTGATGGTTGTGTTACTCTCTATGTCTTCAAAATGATTCTTTCTCGTCTCCTTGGTCATTGTGATCAACAGAGCAATGAGTCAGCTGTTCGTGGAGCAGGACCTCTTCTAATGTACAATCCTGAGGTTGGTATAGACTATTTATAACTAGAGACATCTGTTATCTATCAAAATGTAAACTAAATATTGTACATTATATTTAAATAATAAACTAAATATTGTACATTATATTTAAATAATAAACTAAATATTGTACATTATATTTAAATAATAAACTAAATATTGTACATTATATTTAAATAATAAACTAAATATTGTACATTATATTTAAATAATTAATACATTTATTAATGTTGCTATAATTTAATTGTGTATTGTTATTGTTATTTTTTATTTTAGGTACGTCAACATATTGCAGCTGTGTTATCAGCAAATTCAGATGGAGGAGAACCTGGTCCCTACATACCAGTATTTTATCAAGATTCTAAATCTGTGAGAGAATGTCGCCAAGCTGAGGTACAGTACATAGTAGTAGCATCTTATGAAATAATACTTTTTGCTTCCTCTCTCTTTTTAGAATCGTTTAATGCAACAACCTTTGTGTCACTTGTATTTTTTGACATTGTTAGAACATTTGACCTCTGAACCCAGAGATGTTAATAGTTTAGTTCGTATTGCACATACCATCACTCAGGTACGTTATGAGAACATGTGACATGTCATATGATGTGTCATGTGATTATCAGTTATACCACTATTATATCATGTTATGTGTCGTGTATCAGTTATACCACTATTACAATATCATGTGATGTGTATGTGATCATCAGTGGTGTACTATTGTCATGTCATGTGAAGTTCTTTTTCATGTAGCTCTATCGTCCTCAATCAGTAGATCTAGGGGAGAAAATCCTCCTTCATATTGAGAAACAAGCTATTGTCCAGTGTCTATTACAACAAATAGCTTTACAATTCAACTCTAATGAAAATAAACCAGTTATTACACAAGATGTAAGTTATTATATAATGACTCCACCCATGTCTCCGCCTACTTTAGTTACCTCCAGTAATGGTAGAACTTAATGAACTTCTTGAAGATCAAAGTATGGGTGGAGGGATGGTGGGTGGTCACCGTCTTACCCTCGGCATGCATCTCCTACGTCACCTACGCAGTGCTAGAAGATTCACAGATTTGTTAACAAGTAAATATGAATCATGTCGTGACATACAATGTATGCAGTATTTTCATCAACAACTAAAGGTAAATGAATAGAAGAATTAATAGATGGAAGGAAGGAAGAATAAGTGAATGACTGAGTATAATCTCTCTCTCTCTCTCTTTTTTTGTTTTCATTTAGACTCAGACAGAGAGCAAGCCATATATGTTTCCATTTATGCAAATCAATGACAATAGTCCTCTTAGTAAATTATATCAACATGTTAGAACAGCTATGTTAAATATTGATGAAACCAGAGGATCTCAGGCTGCTATTGACCAACTGCTAAAGATTGCAGATGAATGGTAAGTTTTGACTCCTTAACTGTCTTATTTCTACTTCCCTTCCTCTCTACTTGCAGTGCTAACCCACGTCCTAAAACTATTCGTCCTGACTCTTTAGCAGCTGCAATTGATCGGAGGTTAGCCTTTAGGATGATGGTCTGGTTAGTAGCTTATTATGACTTCTTCTTTGCTAAGGTATAAATTTAACCCTTTCCTCTAATAACACTGACCACTCCCCTTTAATAGAAAGTATCTCAAGTTATGTGTCTTGTTGTTGGTAAAGACCTTAAGCCTTACATACGAGAAGATGGAGTCATTCGATTAATACAATGTTTCTTGCAGCCTCGTTGGTTACTGACATATCCTGAGTCCCCTAATCCACTGCGAGAAGATGCTCCGGTATGCAATTGCATGATAGTCATGTGACATCAGCGATCGATCACATGATAATTACATAACAGACATTATGACTAATTAAAACAGAAATTAAGAGTAATGATGTATTATGAATTAATGTTAACTAGTATTATACTAGTTAACAGCATACAATACTAGTAGTATTGTATGCTGTAAACTAGTATAATACTGTTAACTTACACCCCAGACTCTTTGAAATAAACGAATGTCTTGAGCCTTGATTGTGATGTCCAACAATGCTATTGTAAGAAAGAAGTAATAATGTGTTATACACTGACATTACAATATTATATTTGGCAGTATTACATTTGGCAGTATTATATTATAATGTCAAAGTATCAGTTAATGTTTATACAGTTTTAATATTAATATACTTACCAGTTATTAAGTGCTTCATCTTAATGTTATGTGACACTCAATCATAGTTATGTCACATGATAATCATGTGAGTATTGTATCCTCAACTTTAGGTGATAAAAGTTTTACCAAATGGACAGTTTAAACCAGTTCAGCGAGATGGTCCAACAGTCGATCCCCTTTATGAATTACTCATCCCTCCACGATTAGCAAAACGAGGTAAGTACTAATTGATATGACATAATAGTTTAATTTATTATTTTCTAGATCAATCAGATCTTGACTTGTGTCACTGTATGGCTAATTTAGTAGCTGTTATTATTGGATGTCAACCACAATCTAACCATTTATGGTATCATCTTTTTTCGCCTCATGAATTAAAAGACACTTACATGACTGGATTTATGGTATATATGTCCATAGTCAACTACTTCTTCTGTTTATACATCCATTTTGCTTTTTACTTGTCCATTCAATCACTGTGCTCATGTATCCATTTGTCCTTGTATTCATCCATTTTTTCTCTACTTATCCATTTAGTATAACTCAAAGATCAGTCCCGAGGGTCTTCTCTATGACTGTGGGGTAGAACTGACAGCTGATGGACAATATGGTAGACCAGACTACATCAAACATGCTACACGAGGGACATATACATTACATTCCCTTTATTTTCTACTGTGGGCTAACTTTGGTTCCTTCTGTATGTCAATATTGACTCAAACTAACTCACAAAGTAAACTTCATGGAACTATAATATCAGATTGGCAAGCTATTCGACATTATTGTGTCTCACAATTGAAGACAATGTGGATGCATATTAGAAATAATCTCTCTGTCTCTGATGAAGAGAGATCATTTTTAGTGACAAGATGTCTTATGAACCTCTATCAGGTAATATCTCTATTTATATTTAACCATTTCTTTATCAATTTATTTAACTATCCATTCTTCTTTTATATATCTGTCAATTTTTCAGACCAATATGGACCCCACTGTTACATTTTTGGGTAAATTAAAGACATCAGAGGAACTAAACGAATATGAGACACTCTGGCATAACAAAATTTTTTTGCCTGCTTGGCAGGAACTTCGTCAAAAAGTATTCTAAAAATAAATTTTAAATATTATAATTTTAATTCTTGTAGTTTGCTCAATACTCAATGTTGTGGCAGAACAAAGTTTTCATTGATATTAAGTAAGGCTCCAATGATCACATGATAGTCATGTGACTCGCTATTACTATCCACAGAGCACTCGAAGCATGTTATCCACAATTTCCCAATGAGAAAAGTTTCCTCAACAGTTTACAAGGAGAAGAAAATACAATGGAGGAGAAAAATGGCCTACGTATTTTAACACACTTTGCTTTAGAAAAACGACGACTGGAAGTAAGGAATAATACAATACTCTTTGACTCTCTCTCTCTCTCTCTCTTTGACACACTCTCTTCTCTCTCTCTCTCTCTCTCTCTCTCTCTCTAGGTTGGTGGTCAACTATTACCAGCTCTTATTGAACTCTACCAATGGTTACACACTCATTTAGTACATTTGGTGACATTAGAGAGAGCTTATAATAAATTAACTATTGGACGTGTCATTTATCTTGCCTCAAGAAGGGGTAACCCCACCCTTATTGACCTTTACAACAAGGTCAAAAGTCAGTTGGACACCTTTGTTCCTCACATTTATTCTCTATTTAATAGACGAATATAATTTGTATGTTGAGTTAGTGGGTGGGGCTATTGGTCAGGGGGCATGTGCTGCAGTGAGGAGAGGTAACAGAATATATACCATAGCAGATGATCTGCCACTTATACACTTCCTCTCTGACTCGGAAGTAAGTCAAATTCATGCCACAACATTTATTATCTCTTCATTCACAGGAAGAGGGTGAGGGTAACGACTGGTTGTATGCCGTCATAAAGGATATTGTTGATGCCCAAAACCTTTTTATACATACTTTATATGCTGATATCGGAGGGGAACCAGAACATCCCCTGAGTCGACTCCTTACACCTGATCCCACTTACATTTACGCAGCTGAAGCTAATGAACATAGTTGTATTGTAGGGAAACAACAAAAGTAGGTGGAGTCAAGGAGTGTGTACTTATAATTGTATTTCTCCACTAGTTTTCGTGGAATGAGTGAGTTCCTGCAATTAATTCGATCTAGACTGGAACCTGCTCTAACTACTCACATTCCTGGTACAACCATACGAGTAACTCCCAAACTGATGTCTCTGTCAGGTGACACTGTCCCTCGGCCTTCGCTTTTGTTTAATCTCCATTTTCTTCAAGAGGACATTGTTGCACAATACCTATCAGGAAAACCAATGATACATGACATCAGTAGTTTGAGGAATGTGTTCAAGTTTCGTCAAAGTAAAAATGCAGCTGTCACTACTCAATTATCAGAGTAAGAAATGTTGGTTTATGATATTGTACTCTCTCTGTCTCTGTCTCTCTCTCTCTCTGTCTCTGTCTCTGTCTCTGTCTGTCTCTGTCTCTCTCTCTCTCTCTCTCTCTCACTCTCTCTCACTCTCACTCATAGTCCTATGGGTGCTGCATTTAGCTTATCATCAATGGAACAAGCTCTTAAATTGTCATTACGTGTTCCTTTACCTGATGGTTTAGAACGAAGATTGGAATATGAATTTCATTCAGCTAATTATCACATACTTACTGATATTGTCATTGGATTAAGAACAGCTCTGGGACATTTAATACAAGTTAGTAATGATATTATGGTATCACAATTCTTGTCTCATATTGTAATGACATTATAATGAATTTGAAGATATTAATAACCTGTGTTTATATCCTCTAATAGGTTTTGCCTGTTGATGGTGGAGTTAGTCAAGATCTTGAAGAGACTACTCTTCATGCTTTCATGTTAGTTCAGTACGACTGTCCTGAGGTAGAGTCTGCAAGTGTATTCGTTAATATTGGCATTAAAAAGTATGTCATCATTAATAGAGTTTATAGCTCTGTTTATCTGTTATCTTTCCTTCTCGACCATTTTATATTCCCTCCCTTATTCCATAGCCTTGTAGAGCCTCAATTAGCTTGTCTTGCAGGTCTCAAACTTGCCTATCTCTATTCCACTTTAAAATTGTTTCTACGTTGGGTCAAAGAAGGAATGTACGACTTTAGTGGTTTACCAATGGCTCTCAAAGTTCATTTATCAGATAATGATTGTGCAGTGCTGGAACAGATCCCGGCTCAATTTCCTGGTACATTATCTCAACTTTTGACAGAATTAAAAGGTTTAAGTGAAGTCTTGCTGCATGTGGAGGCCCATCTTGTAAAGGAAGTCAACGAGCAAGCTAGAGTAATCTTTTAATAATACTTTGTCAATCTATTTATGTATTCTCTATCTCAGTATCTATCTATCTAAACATACTTTTCTTTCTACTTGTTATAATTCTAATAATTTGTTGCTATAGAAACCATTAATTGAATTGTTGCAAGAGTTAAGTTTGCTCGACAAGGAACATGTAATTGACCTTATACCAAAGACTGTTCTTGTTCAACATTATGTCAAATTTAGAATCCAATTGAGAAGGTAAAAAAATATCTCCCTTCCACCTTCCCATGTACATTTCTGTTTTGTTTTGTTTCTTTTAGGATTACTGCAATTGTTGAACAAAGAGTGGCAATAGAATCTTCCCTCCCTGTTAATGAAAAAGGTCAACAATGGGCAGAGTATGTTGACAACCTTTGGAGTGAGGGTCTACCTCATTTGAGAGATGAAGGTATGATGAGATAATATATTATTTTTTAACTATAAAATTATTTAATGTGTTTTTATTAAGGATTTCTATATATTGATCCTGCTTTGGTTTTTGATCCATCTACTGGACGATATGGGTTTTTTGGTGAGGATTGGGACATGGAGAGTACAAGTGAACTTGCTCATGATCTCAATGAGGACATCTCTGAGCGTAGTTTTAATTATGATGATGATTCATTTCAGCCTATCTCAATGGATTACGATGATCCTTTCCTTTATCAGGACCAAATGTCCATGACAACCTTGGATAGTGATACCACTCTGATTCACTCAACTACTCGGGATGCATCTGTCAGAGAAACTTTAAGACAAGGCCTTGAAGATCCTCGACTTAGAGAAGAAATGCTTCGACTTATAACTCAAAAGAAAGGTAGTTTATTAAGTAGTTATGAAATGGTTATTAAACTGAAGCTTTCTAATAGTTAATAAGTAGATGGTTATTAAAGTGAATTAAGTAGTAGTTAAGTAATAGTTATTAAATAGATGGTTATTAAAAGTGGATTAACTAATAGTTATTAAGTACTAAATATTTTTACTACATATTATTATTATTTTATTCTCCTCTAGATACTGACCAACATGCTAGAGAGTGGTCACCAGAAAGAGTGGCCAAATTCTTGGAAAGCATTGGTCTAGAGAAACATACCAAAAATTTTATTGAAGAAGAGATTGATGGATCACAATTACTCTCAGCCAACAGAGAAGTCTTTCAAGATCTAGGTGTAACTAGCCTAGTAGAAAGTACTCGTATATCAGTACTTTTCCGTCGCAAACTCCAAAGTGAAGAGAAACCTTCATATCCACTAGAAGACTTATTAAAAACTACTCCAAAATTAAAGGCGTACAAACCAACATTAGAAAAAGCTGGTATTGATCTCAACATGATGTTGTATGCACAACAAAATGGCTACCTTGATGATTTCTTAAAAGAGTGTGGAGTGAACAGAGCATTGGATAGAAATAAATTTGACACCAAGCTGAAAGAACTACCAACATCACAGTCTCCATCACCAGAAGGTAGAGAAGTTAGTCCACCTTACATTGCTTACTCCACGCCTGTATAACTAAATTGTTTAAACTAATACATGTAGAAAGAGTGATATATATTAGCAAGTTTAAAGTTTTTCTTGATTTAAATTGTGTTTTACATTTTGATTGTTGTAATTTTTTCCATTGTAACCAATATGATTTGTATCTTGTAATATATTAGTAAATATACTTCTCTCTAATTTGGAATACTGGTAATTATTTGAGTAATATGTACTTGTATTTTGAATTTAAATTTAAATTACAAATGTTCAAATTATAAATATATTATGAAGAGAGTATTGGCATCAAAGTTGAAAGTCTTTCAAATGTCTGTCTTTAAATTTTCTTGCTGCACGATCACTTGCCCTGTATTTTAAATTATCTCCATATAATAAAAATTTATGATCTTTTAATGTGAACTGAAAGACTGTGTGAGCTTTAGGTATTGCTATAATAGATAAGAATATAATTAATAAGGTCAAAAGTTAGTACTTAATTACCACAGTGACCTAGGATAGCTACCATTAGTAAGCTCTGGACTAATGAACATCAGTATTTAACATAGCGGCCTAGGATAGCTACCATTAGTAAGCTCTAGACTAGTAAACATCAGTACTTACCACAGTGACCTAGGATAGCTACCATTAGTAAGCTCTAGACTAGTAAACATCAGTACTTACCACAGTGACCTAGGATAGCTACCATTAGTAAGCTCTAGACTAGTAAACATCAGTACTTACCACAGTGACCTAGGATAGCTACCATTAGTAAGCTCTAGACTAGTAAACATCAGTACTTACCACAGTGACCTAGGATAGCTACCATTAGTAAACTCTAGACTAGTAAACATCAGTGCTTATTCCAATTATTTTCACTTACTGAGAATTCTATTGTCAGAATTTATCAAACGAAAGGTGTTTTGTGTTTCTTGAAGAACAATTCCAGCTAATCCTACATTGCTGGTACATCTGGAACGAACCACTGTTGAAGCATACAATACAATTAATGATTGAAAGAGTGATACAAATAATCAATGCTTGCAATGTAATAGCAACATTATTATAGTAACTATGTATAATATATCATTAGTCAATTACATTATTTAATGAAGGAACTTGTGTTTTTACTTACCCTCTAAATCACAACCATGCAAATCAGCTTTAAGTACTTTTTGAGCAAGTTGTCGTGTGTTACTATATGAAAATAATAACTATATATTAAGTAATAATAGAATTAACATTTTAAAGGTAAAATTTTATAATTAACACTTATAGAACAGTAATATCATATTTATATGTCAGCTGGCTGATTGTAATTTTAACCCTTACCTGTGTGGTGTAGGTCTCAACAAATCTAACATATATTTTGTCCAAAGTTCATGTAATGGTTTATAATAAGCATATCTAAAAAAGTAAAACAGTATAGAATGTTACAGACCATTAGAGTACTTTGCAGACTGTTACAGACCATTACAGACTGTTACAGACCATTACAGAGCATTGCAGACTGTTACAGACCATTACAGACTGTTACAGACCATTACAGAGCATTACAGACTGTTACAGACCATTACAGTACTTTTCAGACCATTACAAAGTATCCTCTAGATCTAATGACCTGCAACAGTCTGTAACATTTTGTAATCCACTTAATTTCTCTGTAATAGTCTATAATTTGTCTCTAATGGTCTGTAATGGACTAAGTAGTCAGTAATGGACTATTTACAAATCATACTTTTGTTCAGTTTTTGGTATCTGTAGTAACCCAAGTTTCCTCTTCATTTTAGCAGAAAGTGGTTTTAATTTAGTAGGACAAGGTTGACTAGGTCGAGAAGATTTTTGAATTGGATCAAGGACCACAGCCTGATAGATCATATTGGACTCGTTATCTGCATATCGTTTGAGAAAGGACTCAACATATCCCTGTGGGTCACCATTAGTGTCCTAAAGTGCATTCAATCAGGAAAGGACAATATTTACATCATCATAAGATTAATAGTACATGTTATAGCTTATAGAACTAATGTATAGTTCTAATAGTCTTAACTCCAGATTTACTACACACTACTATTCGTTGCTATGGTAATGGTTACATGACAATATTGCTTAGTGATGTTCATGCTGCTTGAATTAAAAATGGTCCAAAGTGACATGTAAAAAGGTCACTTCAATTTTTTTATGAAGTTAGCTATAAAGTTCCTTGTAGTGTTCAGTAATTGTGTTCAGAAATGTTGTTAAGTCTGTAAAAAAAACCTAAAAAGATTCATTAATTTAAATGTATATTTACTAGTAGAACAAAGGACATAATATTAATATTTTTAACAATGTAATCCAACATTTTAGAGCAGTAATAATAATGTCACTTAAAAAGGACTAATATGACCTGGACCAAATTCTCAAATTTTTAATTTGGACCATGGTCTAGACCCAGAAAATGGCCTAAAATGATAGGCTGTGAAATTATTTCAAATTTTTATGAAGTCAGCTATATAATCGTTTGTGTTTAGAAATGTTGTTAAGATCTGTGTAAAAAAACTAAAAAGATTCATTAATTTACATGTACATGTACCAGTAAAACAATGGGGATCATTAAATTTTTTTAAAATTTATACAACATTTTAGACCAGTAATATTATTGTTATTGTTATAATATTACAGTTCAAATTAAAAAATGGCCCAAGATGAGGTGACAAAATCACTTCAAATTTTTTATGAAGGCATGTAGGTTTGAGACTGAGACTACCAGACACAGCAAATGCCATAAAACCTAGCTATCACATATATTTACCTCTCGCAATCCTAGTGATCTTTCAGCTTCATTCCATATCTTCTCTCTAATAGGTTTATTAAACTCAGCCATGTGGATTTTTTTAACCCTTTAATGCACAATTGCAGAGAGAAGCATCAGCTCCACCTCACATGATATCATGAGTTTCAGTCAAAGCTTTAGTAAGTCCACACCAACTCTACCATCTGGCTCAGGAGAGGATTACTGGTCGCTTGATGATGTCTTAGCTGGCCAAGAACGTATACCAAGTCAAGTAGAGCAACCACTTTATAGATTAGGTTATCTAAATTCTCATTGCAAAGAGGAGCATTTACTTCCTGGGACAAAATTAGAACTGCCATTATGGTTGGCTAGAGCTCTTTGTACTAGAAGAAGAAAGATAGTATCCGTACAGTTACCTAGACCTTATCACAAACCAATGAGACTAGCAATATGGGCAGACGCTAATGTCATTGATTTTCATCGTAATGGACCATATTATTACAATGTGGGTCTTTCACTGTTGCACTTTGACCTCCCAGAAAGAGGGGACCTTGCCAAAACTCTACTAGAGGTAACTAATGGGTGTTTTTGATTTAATTATATATGTGAGCGAGGTTTTAGTCAATGTTTGTGTAGGCATATGTGAAGAGATTTCGTCGTATTATGGACTCCGCCCACAATGCGTATCTATTAGACACATCACAGTTTACAAATAATTTAGATGAAATGGAAAAATATCTATTCTCGTTAGGACAAGAGGTAAACCACACCCCCTAATTATTTTATAGATTATTAATGTTCTTTTTAGGCTCTTATGAGACAAATCAATTGGGAAAGAGGACATTGTAAATTAATAGGGACTTCCTCACTTGTTGAGAGTGGATCTCGTAAGAGGAAACGTGAGGATATAGCATCATAACTTTTAATAACTACAATATATTACTTTAATTATGACGATAACAATATCTTCTACAATGATGTGTATGTCAATGTATGTAACAAAATGGACTCATGAAGTATTATTGTTATTAAAAGTTAGATTGTATCCCTGAAGTTCTTAATGCCTCTGGTATCTGACTAACATATATTATTAATACACAATATGTAATAATCATTTAGGACATGTATTGTTAATATAATTATAATAATCAAATATAACAACACATTAATAAAGTGTTCCTATATTTAATGTAATATAAATGTACTGATGAGAAATGTTAAAATGTCGTAATATCAAAGAACATACTCTTTCTTTAAGAGAAAGCTGTCACTTGTGCTATTGACGAACTAATTTTTTCTTGTGGAATAACTTTTCCATTACATAAGATATTATGTGGTTGTGTATAGCGAATATTATCGTATTCCACATTCTGTAAAAGAAAGGTCAAAGTTTAAAGTGCAAGGGACAACATAGCATACCAAATTGGGAATGTGGATATGTGATAGTATGGGATTGGGGACAATAAGGACATCTCCGATATTGAACTGGAAAGAATGCGCCAAATTGTACACGGTCATTCCAATACTGTCTCCATTTTTATCCACTAACACACATGCTCTGTTAATGACAAAAACAATTATATATATTATATTCTACATACATATATGATAATACACAACTTAATACCATATACACTCCATATAAAATAATGCTCACAATGGTACACGATCTTCTGTTGTTAAACAAGATCCCACAACTCCAATTAGGACTGTTCCTTTTCCTCTCTCATCTCCTCCTTCTCTTAATTCTCTAATACATACAATATCTCCACTTTCTTCAGTAGATCTAGCTTCACATGCTTCTAAAACAGATTGTTGTAGAGTTGCTAGCTTTTTCGGCTTAAGTTTTCCACGAGCTCCTATAAGTTGACTATAACTTTGTAAAAATTGTTTCATAGATTGTAGTTTTTGTTGTGGTGTTGACCAGCCTGGATCTAGTCTACAAGCCTGTTCTAAATGATCTAGTCCAATAGTATATTCTTCTTCATATAATTGAAGCTAATAATGCGTGTGTCAATGAGCATTGTTGTTATTAAGAAAACTTACTGTAGCTATGTTGAAATGTAAGTCTGGATTATTAATGGTGACAGGGTCTTTCTCCTAATGAATGCAGTGATAGATAGATAGATAGATTGAACGAGAGAGATACAAAGAAGGACTTACAGCTTGGTTATATGCTGTCCTACATTGTTGTAGCATTTTGGGATCTTGTTCAACAGTAAAAAAGATAGCCAGATAAGCATTACCGAGAACCACTAGTATAATATATCAAGTTAGAATAAATGAATAATGTACTTACTCCATGATGTTCCATCTTTCACATCTAATGAAACAGCTTGTTTAGCTTTCTCTAAACTCTCACGAGTGTTGGCCTTCTTCTCAGTAGCATCTACATTATATAATGTTATCCATTTGTCTAGAGCTCTGTCACATGACATATCACATGATATAAAATATATAACTTTTTCAATTATGCATGCCAATTATAAATAGAAGTTGAATGATGAGATGAACTATATCATTTAGCACATTTTTTACAACAAAATTATATTCCTCTATCCTTTCACTCATTTAATCCAGCATTCATCCATCCATCCATTCAGCACTCTTTTTACCCTTTCCAATCTGGCGTAAAACCATTGACAAATTTCTGAGTGATTCCTTATTCACTTCCTACAGACGAGGGTAAGTACCCTCATCAAAATTTTTTCACAAAAACTCACATGAGACAGAGCACCTGTAAAACAATGGTGAGCCTGGGAAATATTTCCGGCCTTCCAATAACTCTCTCCAAGAGAGTTCCAAGCATCAACAAGAGAAGGACTGCTTTTAACAGCTTGAGAAAGAAGTTGTTCTGCTTCTTTGGAATAAGTTGGGAGAACATTAAGGGCTTTACCTCGGAGATATTGATAAATGGGGCGTGGTAAGGTATCTATGGCAAGCAAGAACATGCAAGGAAGATGTACTTGCTGATTACCTTCTTTTAATTGAAGTTGTTTGACAGTTTCTTCCATTTTGAGTTGAACATTATAATCCTTCTTTTCAGCATCTTCAACATTATGCGTTTGAAAGTAACAACGATTAAATTGGTATAGCTCCTCAATTAAAGCCTAATTTAGTAAATGACAATTTTAAATGATATATAGTGTTTTAATACTTTAGCTATTTCAATATCTGTTTTTTCTGGTTGCTCCTTTTTATCTTGATGTTCCTCCTCCATGCTGATAGTGAATTTGCAGAGGTGTACGGAAGTATACTGAGTGTTTACTGTTGCAAAAGGGTGGGGCTCATAGGTGCAAATATCACACAGAAGAATGGAAGGTAGAATGTTGGTGCCATTGAGATCTACAGGAGGTAATGATAAAGGACTTTTACTATGAGTTATTGAGTTTTGATATAGGTCCTCTAGTGAGATCAAAGCCTAGTGGAATTAACTATGACAAATTAATGGAAATCTGTGGACTCAATCAATCAACAAGGTATGTTTAATATACTAGCCTACAAGATTGAAATAGATATTCTTACTTAGTACATTCAACAGTCAACCATCTTTGGACCATGAACAGTTCATGAAAGAATACCCATTGTTATTTCTTCCTCCACTTAATACTAAGACTGGGGGAAGGCATCGAAGAAGTCTAAGTGTCCAGCCTAAACACAGTTAGTATTTTCTGTAACAGTGTCCACTTGTAGTTCATAATACATATACAGTAGTTACCTCAGAGAGGCAAAAACAAGCAAGACCACGATCAGTTACTTCAGAATTTCTACATAGACAAAAACCCATGCAAAAGGAAGTTAGCATTTTAACACAGAGACTCATGGCAATATCAAAAATTACTCAAAAACAGTTAGTATTAAACAATTAGAAACTCTTTAAATTAAAATCTATGTGTATAATACATCAATATAGTCCTCCATTGCGTAGTTCAGATGAAATTAAAACTTTAGCATCATTGCTACATCATTTTCCGGCATTCTTATCACCTGATTTACCAGACTCAGTCAAAGAGGGAATAGCTGCACGAACTATCGCTGAGAGAGTTACAGATAGACGAGGACTAGCCTGTAAGTTTGAAAGACTTGCTATATATAAATAAATTGATTTGATTTTTCAATCACTATATATACAGTACCTAGAGAAGGAGGTAGATATCTTATCATACAAGGAAGAGTTCAAGAAGTTGAAAAGGATTTAGAAAGTGGTAGATACAAAACAAAAATGGTTAGTTCCATTAATTGACAAGACATAATATTACTTCTTATATCAGCTTTATGCAGGAGATGTATTTGGTGAAATGAAAGAAATGGGTTACCCTCCTAAACATAGGTGGTAGCCATGTGACATAATAATGATTTTATCACTCTTTTTTTGTAGTTATCCTATCTATTTAGGAGAAAATAAATGTTTACTTGTCAGAATAACAGTATCTGATATGAAAAGAGCTGAAGAAGTAAGTAAAAGTTAGCTAAGACTCTTTGGAACATATCGCCTTTAGTTTGTACATGGAAGACAGCTACAGGAACAGCTAAAAGTCATCAACTCTTCACCATTACTTAGATGTTTTCAGTTAAATATACGTCAAAATTTAGCCAGGAATATACAATGGAAACATTTCCCAATAAAAACAAGTAAGGATTATTTAAATATGAGGCAATCAGAACAATATTTTCTTTAGAAGTATTACAAGAGGGTGAAGCAGTGACTTTTTTAACTGTTATCAATAATGGTAAATGTCTAGTCACAAAGACTGTACCCATGATATCTACATCAGTAAAGGTTAGTTTAACTGTATAGGTATCAATTGTTACTACTTTGTGCATTCTATTTATATAGGTTTGTATTGGTGAGATAGGAGAAGGTGATTGTGTAGGTGAGCTAATATTTGATGGTTGTGAGATAGCTCCTTACACCGTGACGGCAACTACTCCACTTCAAGTTGGACAGATAGCAGTCAGCAAAATACTAGGTCAGTTTACGATAAGGAATAAAATATGTCTTTACTATATTTTAATAGCTCTTGAATTAGATAAAATTCTTCCTCCTCAGCGTCAATATGCAATAAACTTACCATCAGAGGTTTGTTACAAATTTATATTTGTTGACATGTACATGTCATAGAATGTTGTTTAATTTATAGGAGATGCTTTTAGAAATATATGCAAATAAGCAAATGTCAAGACAATGGAGTGCACTAAAAGTGAGTTAATTTGGTGTTTATTAGATGTGATAGTAATCCATTCTACAGAGAGCTATAGTTGGTGAAGTTTATAAAGAGCAATGTCGAATAAAAAGTGCAATGTCTTAATAATCATATATTTATTACTTCTCATAGTTATCAGTATATATCCATTACAAATATCTGAAAATATCATCTATTACAATGAAAAATAAATAAAATAAATATACCAACTCAACGAAACAAATTCATTACATGTACAAAATAATACTATTACAAAATAATGCATAATGATTGATGTTGTATCCAGTCATATAGTTAAAAGTGAAAGTGCATTTTCCTTGCTAGCTTGCATATTTTCTGACAAAGGGTTAAGAGTGTAAAACAAATTCTGAGAAGGGTTACGATGTGTCTTGTACAATCACAATTGTAGATTCATTTAAATCAACACAATGGTAGACTTCAGACTTAGCAACATTGGACTTGCACATTGAACTTGGTAGACTTGTACAATGAAATTCAGACTTGCACATTAGGATTAATTTTCAGAATGATTTGTTATAATTTCGCTCCCGCTTAAGGTATGTTGTATCAACAACTGGAACATACTATCGAATCTACGCTATGCGAAATTGAACTGTATTGAGAAAATGTCCTACGTACGTTGGAAAAACTACAAGAATTTCATCGAATCGTTTGTGACCGTCTTCAAAAATTAATGAGAGAACGTCAAAGATAAATTTTAATTTTATTGAAAATGAACAAAAAACTAAACAATCAGTAATTATAATATTGGTTAATTAACTGTAACTTTTATTGAATTATATTACCTATTAACCAATCAGATTCGTTCTTTTACTTAGTTCCTCACCAACTCTCACCCAATCAGATTACGGAGGATGACTAAGCATTTTTAGCCTAATGAACAGTGGTTGAAATTTAGGTTAGCATTTTCAGATAATATGGATCAGCAAAGGACTTTAGAAGTACTTATAAAGAGTGGAATAGAAGGTAAATGTTGAATTTTCAATTGTATTAATTGTTAATAAATTTCTGCTTACAGAAAAATATAGGGAAGAAAAAAAATATTATAACTTTAAAATAAGTTCATTGGAAAGTCAATGTTCTAATCAAATGGAACGAATAAATGATCTAGAGGCTACTATACGAGATTTAGAAAAATCAATTAAAGAAAAAGATGATCTAATCAAAAAACAAGAAGAAGAAATTGAAACATTAAGTAAAGTCAATTAATAGTTTTTTCATAGTATCTATAGTCAGCTTTTTCTTTCAACATAGTTTTTTCAAAAAAATTAATTACATATTCAATTTTATCGATCCTTGATAACTTTAATATTTGATTCAGCAATGGAAGCTTGTCTTTTAATCCTTGCCCTTCGGGCAGAATAAATCTACTAAGAGACTGTAGATTAATCAATCACCCATGTATTTAACATATTCAAGACAACTGGACTAGATAGAGTTTGCCCTCTACTTCATGAATTTACTATATCTTCATCAACTTACTATATCATTTTTTTCTGACAATACCATGCAGGTTCTTGTGAACATACTTTAGTGAACTAGCAGTAGTTAAGAATAAACTTCGTTCTACATCATCACAATACATATTGGAAGACCTTATGATACTATTTGTTGAGAATGAATTAACTGAAAAATTACCTTTTGATACTGTTGTTGATAATTTGGGGACTGGGAAGAATTAAATTATATTAATTCATTAAAGCCATGCTCTAATTAAATTAACTACTCTAAAAATTTTGGCGTGCTACTAACATGCGCCCAATTACTCACCCACTCTTCTAATGCACGCCTATGGGCTTCTGTTCCCATAGTTTTCTTAAATGTTTCTAATTGCTTTCCCTTTCTTCACAAAAAATATACCTTGTTACGTTTAAAAAATGTTAGAATATCCACAAACAAGTATGGTATTTGTACAAAAATGAATTGAACCAACAGAAATAGTATATTTCTGCTTTACAGTATAGTTTACTTCACTGGTATGAATTTTATCAAAAGGATTAAATGCTGAATCAGTAGTATTATCATTAGAGATAATTACATAAAATGAATAAATGTGTTGCGTACACTTAGCTATATCTTTGACTAGTATTGCATTTGTCATTTTCTTCTGAGGAACAAATGTACATGTAGTGTGCAATCAGTACTAGTAGAGTCTCTCTTTCCAACAATCTATACAAAGATTCCAGCCATCAAGAAATTCTTTTGTTTTAACCGGCCTTCTTTTACATTCATCACATTGATTTTTATCCCACATTATTTTTCCATCTTTAACAGGGACACTTTCTCTTGATCCATAAAATTGATCTAGTCTTTTTTCTTGTTTTTTTATATCATTATAAATTTTAACGTTGTTTTCTTTTATGACATCATGGAATTCACCAAGTTTCCTTTTTTGTTCTTCAATAGTATCTTGTTGTTTTTTACAAATTTTGAAAAGTTTTTCCACTTGATATTCTAATGTTTCAATACGATCGCTGTTGTCATCATTAGGTGGACGATAAGGAGGAAGTTGGTTATGAACATGTACAACTTGAGAAATTTTTTCCAATTGAATAACTTTTTCATTTATTTGTTCAAATTGTTTTCTTGTAACGAAATGGTCTGGTCTTCTGACGTCAGCTTTTAAAGTTTCAGCCATTTTCCTACTTTTTCTTCTCCGTTTCGGAATACTATAACGAATGCTTAACTGCCTTCTATCTCCTTCGTTGAAGTTAAGATGACATCATCAGCTTAATTTCATTGGTTATATAGAAGTCATGTGATTATTCAACCAATCAGATTATAGTTGGAGTGGTGTAGTCTATTAATGACAAGGATGTATTAAACAACTGATTGTAAACAGGTTCGCCTACTTGAACAAGTATGCCTGCGGATACCGTGATTCTAATTAAGTTTTCTTTGATAATTCAAAAAAAATAATTACAAAATACCAATAAACTACTCTGATATAATGTTTCATTATTTACAAGATTTTGTGTGCTTACCAACCAGCTACTTCAATTTTTACAATTACCCTTTGATTGTGGAAGCATTGCTCATTTATCTAAACAGATTCATCATAGTGTTAGTCTCAAAGAGTTAAAGGTTTAAGTGAATTTATTAGATATCACAAAGTAAAAAGTGCAAATATAAAATACCAATAATAATGATGATAATAATACTACCAAACTACCAATAATTAAAGCATATCAAATTATGAATAGTCATAGTCACAAGTGAAAGTGTGTTTCCATGTGTCTTGCTTGTTCATAGTCACAAGTGAAAGTGTGTTTCCATGTGTCTTGCTTGTGCAATTTTCCATATTTTCAATTTTTCCATATTTTCGTATGTGTCTTTGCTTGTGCAATTTTCCTAACTGCATAAATTTTCCTTGCTAACTGCATATTTCAGACAAAGAGTTAGTAGGTTAGAGCATAACAGAATTTAAATCCACACAATGGTAGACTTCAGACTGCAATATCACATATTCCTGGTAGACTCCACAATTAATGGTAAGTCATTGGTGGTAGACTGGCACAATGCAAATTTCCACAATCCCACTGGTACTTGCATCTGGTAGACTCCACAATGGTAAGGCACTGGGACAATGATTGGTAGACATAATGGCACTGACACAATAGACAATAATATTCCACTTGTTTGGTTAGACTCACAATATAGGTTTCACACAATAGTAATAGACTTGCACAGTTTGGTTGTAGACTCTCACACAACAATGACTCATAATACTAGTACTACTGGTAGACATTAAATTGACTTCACAATACACAATACTACAATAGACTATTGTACACTCAACTAAATAATGCAATAGACTCACAATACTAAACTAACAATGGTACACGATGGTAGCCTCAATTATACTCCTGCAACAATGGTACAAAATGGTAGCATCAATTATACTCCTGCATGGTAGACTCTCACTATGACTATGACTATGGCAGATTGCACTCCTGGTAGACTAACACAATAGCACTTGGTATAATGGTACTCAACACTCCTGGTACTCTAGTATAACAGCACTCTGGTAGACTCAATACATTCTTGGTAGACTCGCATAGACTCCACTGCACTCTATGTACTCCTACATGGTAGACTGTACTCCTGGTAGACTAGCACAATTAGCACTCCTTGTAGAGTACTCCTGGTAGACTAGCACAATTAGCACTCCTTGTAGAGTACTCCTGGTAGACTAGCACATAGCTCTTCTTGTAGATGCACTAGACTCGCACAATGACAGACAATTGTAGACTGTACTCCTGGTAGACTAGCACAATAGCACTCCTTCTAGAGTACTCCTGGTAGACTAGCACAATAGCTCTTGGTAGACTAGACTCGCACAATGACAGACAATTGTAGACTGTACTCCTGGTAGACTAGCACAATAGCACTCCTTCTAGAGTACTCCTGGTAGACGGTAGACTCCCATAAACTCCACTGGACTATATGTACTCCTACATGGCAGACTGTACTCCTGGTAGACTAGCACAACAGCACTCCTTGTAGAGTACTCCTGGTAGACTAGCACAATAGCACTCATTCTAGAGTACTCCTGGTAGACTAGAGACTCGCATAGAGTCCACTGCACTCTATGTACTCCTACATGGCAGACTGTACTCCTGGTAGACTAGCACAATAGCACTCCTTGTAGAGTACTCCTGGTAGACTAGCACAATAGCACTTCTTGTAGATGCACTAGACTCGCACAATGACAGACAATTGTAGACTGCACTCCTGGTAGACTAGCACAGCAGATTGCACTCTTGGTAGACTAGCTCTTGGTAGACTCGCATAGACTCCACTGCACTCTATATACTCCTGCGCACAGACACCACTGCACTCTAATACTGCATACACTCCTGGTCCTGGTAGACTAGCACAGCAGACTGCACTCTTGGTAGACTAGCTCTTGGTAGACTCGCATAGACACCACTGCACTCTAATACTGCACTCCTGGTCCTGGTAGACTAGCACAGCAGACTGAACTCTTGGTCCTGGTAGACTAGCACAGCAGACTGCACTCTTGGTAGACTGCATAGACTCCACTGCACTCTATATACTCCTGTGCATAGACACCACTGCACTCTAATACTGCATTCCTGGTCCTGGTAGACTAGCACAGCAGACTGAACTCTTTGTCCTGGTAGACTAGCACAGCAGACTCCTCTCCTGGAAGACTAGCACAATAGCACTCATATAATTGCACTCCTGGTAGACGCAGACTCACATAGACTCCACTGCACTCTATATACTCCTGCATGGTAGACTCACAATGACAATAGCAGACTGCATTTCTTGTCATGGTAGAATCACATCTCATACTGAAGAATCTTTCATGTTGTGAACAGGAATGTCTAACTCCACTGACAAAAATTGGATTCCTTTCTAGCAGACTACATTTCTTTTCATGGTAGAATCACATCTCATACTGAAGAATCTTTCATGTTGTGAACAGGAATGCCTAACTCCACTGACAAAAATTGGATTCCTTTCTAGCAGACTACATTTCTTTTCATGGTAGAATCACATCTCATACTGAAGAATCTTTCATGTTGTGAACAGGAATGCCTAACTCCACTGACAAAAATTGGATTCCTTTCTAGCAGACTACATTTCTTTTCATGGTAGAATCACATCTCATACTGAAGAATCTTTCATGTTGTGAACAGTAATGTCTAACCCCACCTGGATTTCTTTTAATATCATGGTAGACTCCATTTTCTGCTGTAGACTCTTCTGCAGGTAGACCCTTGCAAACATCTTTCATTATTTCATACTGAAGAATCTTTCATATTTGTGAACAGGAATGTCTAACCCCACTGACAAAAATTGATTTCTTTCAATCATCATTTTAGACTCGTCTTTCAATCATCATGGTAGACTCGCATCTTCTGCTGTAGATCTTCTGCAGGTAGAATCTTCTCTCTAAACCTATCACTAGCCTAGAAATTCCTTTTCTCTCTCTCTCTCACACACACACACACACATTCTCTCTCTCTCTCTCTCTCTCTCTAGTCTAATCCACCTACACTCTTTTTACCTATATACTAGCCTAGAATGTACATTTATATACATGTACATTTATTCACCCATATACTAGCCTTCCACCCATACTAGCCTTGGTCTAACTCACCCATACTAGCTAGACTTGCATAGACTTGCAGAAATAGACTCCATTTCTTGACAGTACTTCCTTGATAGCGCTGGTATAGATTTAAAGAAATCAATTTCTGACAAAGGGTTAGACATCTATTCACAATATTGACTTGAGAGAGAGTAACCAAAAATTTCCATCTTATGGTAGACTCATCAGTTAGGGTATGGTAGACTCGCATAAGTAGACTCTTGTTGGTAAACTCCGGCAGTTCGCGCGTTGTCATTGCTGGTAGACTCATCAGAAGGGCATGGTAGACTCGCATTGTTGGTGGCATTCTTGTCTCCTCAGTAGGGCAGTGGCATTCTTGTCTCCTCCTTGCAGATCAGTAGCATTCCCAGTTGGTGTTGTTACAGCTAAAGAGTTAGCCCTCCTTGCATATCAATCGCATGTGTTGTTACAGCTGAAGACTTAGCTAGCATTGTTACGTTGGTATAGCAACGTTAGCAGTAAGTGATCAGTAGGGCAGTGACATTCCTCATTGCAGATCAGTGGCATTTCTATTTTGTAGCACATTTAGTGCCAGGATCCACCATCAGTAGTAGCATCATATTCTCATCTCCTCCATTGCAGATTGGTGTTTCATAGTCAGCAGCATTCAAATCTCCATACAGTTGGTAGAGAGATATAAGCGGCAGCAGTATCATCTCCAATAGTAGGTAGCATAACGGATTGCATACTGTGGTAGTCTGCCAGAAGAGGTTCCAGAGAGGCTTCCAAAAAATGAAGTGATGTGATTGCTTCTGTACTCTGCTTATATACATACATAGACTCGTGCTTATCGGAACGTGATAAGAGAGACAATATGACTCCATGAGAGAAATAGCAAACACAGAATAACAAACACAGAAAAGATGGCCAATGAAATTTCTTTCTACACAGACCTTGGCGCGTTTGTGAAAATCTTAATTATGAGGCGTGGTAAGTAAAGATGGTGGGTGTTATTACATTACTGAAATTACAAGTTTTGCTGTCATACTATGATTTGCTATTCACCAGTCACTGTCAAGGTAAGACATTGCTATAGTAGTTAGCCACCTAGTTATAATAACAACTAAAATGGTCTAATTGATTTCTCAATGATTTCTATAGTAGGAAGTCACTACACTGTTTGTGATTTAGATACAAATCTCTTGAATTGATTATTATATTGCAATATAGTAGTGTACTAGGTCCTAGTGATTCTAAATTCAATGCTAATAGATAATTATATTTTAACGATATACGTAGTCTCATGATAGCAACAGCTTCTTCTAGATGTATCTACTTATCATTAAAATTGTTGTCAAAGAAGGCTGTCAAGATGTGTAAAATTTACATTAATTTCAACTCGAAACATTTAAGAAAATTACAATCTTTTTTACTTTATTATAATAATTATAATGTGCCTACATCTATTATACTATTAATATTAATTATTATGAATTCGCTAAGTTTATTGCGCATGCGCAGGTATTCATAACATGCGTGATAAACAACGAAGATGAGCAAGGATTCGTCCAAAGAAGAGAGATTGCAAGTTATGTACAACAAAGACGGACGAAACACATCTTCTTCTGATCCAGAAATGATGGAATCACGTATTTTCATTGGAAACTTGGCTTCAAAGAAGGTTCATATCTTATTCCATAAAATAGCCTGAGTTTTTATAATTCACTTTTTTTTCTCAGGCCACAAGGCACCAAATTGAAGAGGTCTTCACAAAATATGGCAATATATTAGGTGTCTCTCTTCACAAGAGTTATGGCTTTGTTCAATTTGACTCCAAAGAATCAGCCTTGGCTGCTGTAAAGGCTGAAAATGGGAATGAACTACATGGATTAAAAATGGGTATGTTCCTTTGTAATTAATATGATAATTACTGTCACTTTGTAAGATATTTGTATTGCTACTGAGAGACGTAAAGATGGAGGTGGTAGGGATAGTGGTCCAAAGAGAGATCATGGAGGTAGCAGGAGGCGTTCCCATCGTTCTCGCTCTCGTTCTCCTTATCGTCGTTTCCGTTCTCAAGATCATTATGAACGAGATTATTGGGGACGTTATGATAGATTTTCCCCACCCCCTCGTCTACGAGGACCCCCTCCACCATTGGATCCATACAGGTAAAGTAGTACATTCAACTATTAATAAATAAATATCAATTTTCTCTTTAATAGAGATCCTTATCCTCCTCGTGATCCTTATCTGCATCCTCGTGACGACCCCTATGATCGTTACCCAAGGGACTTTTATGATCGTCCATTCCACTCATCCTCTGGACGTCGATCCCCTCCTCCCCCTCCATATTTTTCAGATTACCCCCCACCGCCCCCAGGCAGGAGAGATCGGTATTAACATTATCTTATCTTACGATATTATTCCCTCTTTTTGAAGGTATGAATTAGACCCGTGGGATTATCCTCCTTCTCGTGAACGGGACATCCCTCCTTTGCCTTTTAGAGAAGAAAGGGAATTACCCAAGTCGTCTTTAGGTATTCGATCTCCCGAGAGGAGGTCACCTGAAATGCAAATAATAGTAGTAAACAATCAACAGAAGTGAGTTTATTTAATACAACATTGTTGTTGTTGTTGTTGTTGTTGTTGTTGTTGTTGTTGTTATGATTCTACAATGTGTATACATTATATTAGAATATGTATGTGTGTATTCTTTTGTTATGGCGGTATATTCCAGCTGTGTGTTGATTGCAGGTTGGAATGCTTTCATTTTAATGTTTAGTTATAAAATTAGTAGCATATTTTGTTCCAGTTTTTGGAATTTTTTTATTTTTAAAGCTATCCACACGTTCTCCCTGTTAGCGATATCTTTGAGTAAAAGAGTCACTTAAGCTTTTTTGTTAATAAACCAAATTAAAAATTATATTATATTATTGCGTCAAGTTGATATTTTCCTACAAATAAAATTGTTCCCCATTTTTGCATTTTTTAAAAGTCTGCTCTTTTTTCTTCCCCACATTTTTTTTCCACTTATCACGAATGTATTTTTAGGGAGTATGCTCAAATGGTACGTGATCGTGTGGAGATACTTGGATTAATTGTTGAGACAACTCAATTAAGTCCAACTGTTTCATTAGCAGAGACGCTGGACAATGCTGCTCGTCGAGGACTTCTTTATACCGTCATTATTACTAACCAACACGAAGCACATCGTTCAGTCACTCTTACTATCCTTCACGGCCGGAACCCACAAGGTTGAGAATGTGTTTCTAGAAAACCGGGAAATTTTTATCCAATTTTTTCAAATTTTACTGACAACCTGTCAAATTTTGGAGAACTGAGGGCAATTTTGAGACTGCACGTGCTATTAATGCCAGTATTTTTTAATTTTATATGAAGCATTTATTTGAACAAGATTTTAAGCAAAGTAGTCTACCTTTTTGACATAAAATGCGTTGAAAAGCATAGATATTTTAAAAAAGAATTCAACAATTAAAAGCTTGAAACCATTTTTAATGCAAACATTGTCTTTTAATAAATTTTGTTTTTCTTCTTCCCTAGAACACAAGAATATGCCCTTGGATGATGCTGTCGGCCTAATAGATCGAGACTTTGAGCGCTACTGTCAGACTAGCAGAGGAAATGGAGGTCGAGTCACTGGTTTAATGGCAAAGGCAGCTGCTGGTCATAATCTGACTACCAATGAAATAAATGTGTTGATTAACAATTTACAACAGAAACAATACAAGCAACATTATCGCAGTGGGAGTGGCAGTGGTGGTCCATCAAGATCACATGACTTCAGAGGTAGGCGGTAAAGTCATATGTACTAGTAGAACAAAGGGGATTATTATGTTTTATAATTAACACAACATTTAAGTGCAGTATTAATAATTGACAAGGACTTATAACTCCATGAAAAATCCAACCCATTTTATGCCATGATCCAAATATCAAATTTTTGAAAAAAGCAATGAAGTATATATAGTCCATGGATAAAACATGCTTGTCCCTCTTACTCAGCTACATTCCAAAGTTACCTTTCCTCCTCATTGTATAATTTAATAGATGAAGCTCTAGACGTGCTGTCTTCATTGTTTTGTTTATTTCAGATCCTCTGCCAGTATCTAGTGAAGATATACAGCAACAACAAGCAGATTTACAAGCTAAGATTCTCTCTCTGTTGGGATCCAATGCTGTAGTTCCAAACTCAGCGAAAGGACCTTCCAAATCCGCAGGACATTATATGGATGATAGGTCTCAGTATAGAGGAGGGAGTGGGGCAGTTGGTTACCATGATGGGTATGCTTCTGTTCAAGGTTTTGGTGGTTACAGATGAAATAACAATTTGTAGGATTGTTTAAGGGACATTATAACTTTCTTGTTCTCTATAATGTGATGTTGATTGTAATATGTTGTATCTCTAATTAATGCCTATTTTTTTAACCATGTTGCTCCACATGGTGACTAGTAGGTCTGTGATAAGAATTGTACAATTTTCAGGAAAGTTATCTGGATTAGTGGCATCTAATGTTGGTAAGAACGAGTCGTTATTATGGAGAGGACAGAGAACAATTCATATGGCAGCATTACTCTGCTCTGAGAACATAAGCAACTCAACAGACACTACTGCTATATCTGATGTCTTTGAGACTTCTTCACACGCTAAGTGGGCAACTGATGCAGCTGTTCTATCAGACCTCCCACCTCAAGGGGACTTAGCTAGTTTAGGACTGGGCGGATACTCGCCAGTAGGAATCCTTCAGACCAGTTTAGACTGGTTACATAGCCATACTGGTCTTCCTTGGTGGGGTGCTATTATTGCTAGCACTTTATTATTGAGGCTAGCTTTGTTTCCACTAGCTATCAAGTTACAAGTAAATGCAGTCAATTTGAACAACATACGTCCTGAAATGGAGAAGATTATGGCCAAAATTAAGGGACACCAACAAACTGGAAATACTACAATGGCTGCTCAAGAGAGCGCACGATTAATGATGTTATATAAAAAGCATAATTGTAATCCACTTAAAATGATGGTGATGCCATTTGTACAGGTACTTGGAAGGAGGTTGGTGGACGGATGGATCACTTTACAGATGTATGGAGAAAGACTTGGTTAATTGATTTAATTATAAAAAAATTAAACAAAATTGTGTATTTTTTTAGCTACCGCTATTTATCTCATTTTTTATTGCATTACGTCAAATGGCAGCTGCTCCCATAGAGACTATGAAAGTTGGCGGAATATTGTGGTTTACAGACCTTACTCTACCAGATCCTTATTACTTGTTACCAGTAGCTGCTTGTCTCACATTTATGGCAAATATTGAGGTACTGTTACCATGGCAATATATGTATATTGTGACATCATTGACTTTACTGATTGTTTAGATGGGTGGTGAGGCCGGAGTGACCAGTCCTCAAGTAGAGAAAATGAAGACAGTATTTCGTGCAATGGCCATCATACTAATACCAGTCACGGCTACATTTCCTTCAGTAAGATCCACCATTATATTAATAATTGTAATTTAATATAACATAATATATTGTACATATTCTGTATATGCCGGAACCCCACAAAAAAGGCGGGTTCTTAATATTTAACCTGTTCTAATATACAGGGTCTTTTTATGTATTGGATAACATCCTCACTTTTCTCCATGGGACAAATCCTAATCCTAAAAGTACCATCGATAAGATCAGCACTTGGAATACCAAAGCTTATTAAACACGAGACTGCTTCAGGAACGGGTGGAGCACCACAAGAAGGTGTGCTAAAGAAACTAAAAGAGAGTGAGTATTAACATTAATGAAATAGGAATACTACAATGATAGACCACTAGGCTATTACTGGAGTCATATCATTGACTTATCTCCCATTAGAAAAATGTACTAGTGTTACTTAGTTTCATTGATATCAAGTAGATAGACAACTTAGCTATTATTGTCCCTATGCTAACTTCTCCATCTTCTTCCATCTTAAACACCATATGGTATATAATGTGTAATACAGTGAATGGAGTTTAGGGTTAAAATAAGAATCAATTATAATTTTTAACTCTCAATAGTCAATGTTATTTCTGTGTAGGTTATCGTAGTGCTAGTATGATTGATGAGGCAAAAAGAAAAGAGGCAGTCGCTAAGAAAAATTACAATAAACAACTCAAAGATAAGTCGCCAAAATTATATGATAAACCACCTATTAAAAGAGATTGATTTGTTTTATAATCAAAAATGTTAATAATTAAATGATTATAGAAAAATATTGTAAAGAAAGAAAAGATTACTAATATTTGCTGAAGGATTTCATGATGAAATAGTTAGTCTGTAACTAAGAAAAGATATATTTCACTTTATAAACCATTCAATTTAAAATTACTCTACTCATAATTAGAACAACTGTACCATAAATGTGTGTTCCCTAACTGTACATACCAGATCACTTGACAACTGGTTTGCTCATTAAAGGACACATTTATTATTGGGTGACTATCAAAGGAACAATCTTCACTAAGGATTGGTCCCTTTCGCCTACCACCCTCTTTTCTTAAAAGGAAGTTAACTTACTTGTAGATGTGTTAGCTGGTAGGTTTTCTATGTGCTAAGTACGCCTTTACTTCTGCAGGAAAGGCTGGCTCTAACTGTTGTATTAGTTCTTCTCGGAATTTCTTTAGTGGGAAGAGAGAGAATGAAATATAATATATGACCCCTTCTACTTAGGACACAATATTTGAAAAAGGGATGCTCCTTTGATTAAGTGGTGTCCAAACTGTAGGTTCTAATTGATATTAACTGGATGTACATGTACATGTATATGTATATGAGACAAACAAAATAAAAATTACTTTGTATGTCTCGACTTTCTTTTGAACAGCTTGATAATCAGCTAGTGTCTTCTCTAACTGATGCTGTGTGAAGAGATCAGGATTTCGGCCTTCATCAACGTAACTAAATTGATGACGTCATTATGATATCATATATTAATGACTAACTTGAGTACTGGAAGTGGAACATGTACATCAGTATAGCGTTCTCTCTCCCTATCCAATGAACGCATATGAGTCACTACAGAGTTCCTAAAAGATGATACAAGTCACATGACAATCTCATGAAAGTCATGTGACTGTATTTTAAGGGTATATTATATAATTACGCACAATCGTTCATTGAGAACAGCTTGACCACTTTGTTGAAAATTTCCTGCAATGACACCTACAGCTCTTAAATCTTCTATAAACGACTCCAAACGATCTTCTAATTCCTCCAGTTTGTCACGTTCAGACGCCATCTTTACTGGTAGGAGTGATTAACAGAAGGGGTTGGGTCATATGTTTTAACCACGTGGAACTTTTGACAGCACTGTGGCTTGCATCATCATCATAATTAGGGGTCCATTTACCAGTGAACTCTTTCTGAAGATTTTTGGTAGAAGAATACAGTACCTATCTTAATGGCTGAAGAAGAAACCAAGCTGAGCAAGAAGTGACTAATTAACTAACAATGCAGAGATTATTAGTAGGGGCTTTACGAAATTATCCTCTTCGCTCCTTGTCCTCCTCTAGTGCTCTCAAACGTCAACTCAAGACAGAGAAAAAACTCAAGGAAAAAGCGGAAAAGCAAGTTCAATTGGAAGTCAAAACATCGTCTGTAAGTACAAGCATATCACATGACTATCACATGACATTCAATTAACTATCACATTAATTTTTAGTTGTCTCAAGAAAACAAGAAGCAACCATTAGATGATGAAGCCATTGATCCCAATGTTAGTAACATTAAAATAACCACACCCACTAATTTATAATTGTTATTTTAGCAATATTTCAAGTTACGTAGTCAAGCTATACAGGCACTGAAGACTAGTGGACCACACCCCTATCCTCATAAATTTAATGTATCTATCTCATTATTAGACTTTATTGAAAAGTATCGGTCAATTAATGATGGTGAACAGCTGCCTGATGAGGAATGTAGTCTGGCTGGTAAGAAATGATGTCATTATGATGTCATCATATCTTAAATCTATTTCATCTATCCATTTTATTTTCTATTAATCCATTCTTCATTTAGGTCGTATTCATGCTAAAAGAGAATCTGGTACTAAACTCATATTTTATGACTTGAGAGGAGAAGGGGTTAAAATTCAAGTCATGGCGGATGCCCGGTCAGTCCAATAGAACCAGTATTTTCATGAATATTATTAACTCTTCATAGAGCAACTAAGGAGGACTTTGAAGAGGCACATGGACGACTGAGGAGAGGAGATATTATCGGCATCACTGGATACCCAGGTATGAAGAACACTGTCATAATGTAGTGTGATCTTACATACCAGTTTTTAATGTCTTCATAATAATAAGTGAAATTTCTTAATAAAAAGATACTAGTTAAAATAGTTTTGTGTGTAGCATCCTTTTAATGAGGAGCCCCCTGTTAATTTAGACAATTAAAGCATACCATACCCAAGAGGTACCTTGTACATATTTGTAATGTCAACATTTGCTCTTTCTACATGATACACTGACTGATGTTGGTTATTTTTTGGACTGTAGGTAAAACTAAGAAAGGAGAGCTCAGTATTATCCCTCATTATGTCAAGCTGCTCTCTCCTTGTCTTCACATGTTGCCACACCTCCATTTTGGTTTAAAGGACAAAGAGACTAGATTCCGTCAACGTTATCTTGATTTAATTATCAATCAATCAGTGAGGGATAAATTTATATTAAGATCACGCCTTATTACATATCTACGAAGATTTATGGATGAACTAGGTTAGTGGGATGAATGACAGATGTATTTTGAATATCCCCCTTTCTGTCTTAGGATTCTTAGAGGTCGAGACTCCAATGATGAACATGATAGCGGGAGGTGCCACAGCTAAACCCTTTATTACACATCATAATGAACTTGATATGGATTTGTTCATGAGAGTTGCTCCTGAGCTCTATCATAAAATGTTAGTAGTTGGAGGTATTGATAGAGTCTACGAAATTGGACGCCAGTTTAGAAATGAAGGTGTGAAATTAATACTAAATGGGTGTGGTCAATGATAAGCCACGCCTGTTTTGTTGCCTCCACTTATATAGGTATTGATTTGACTCACAATCCTGAATTTACTACGTGTGAGTTTTACATGGCTTATGCTGACTATAATGATTTAATGGCTATTACAGAGGAATTAGTATCAGGTACAATAGTGTGAGATAATTGTGGGTGTGGTTTATGTATTTGGTATAACAGGTATGGTACATGAAGTTACTGGAGGATATCATATCACATATCATCCTAATGAAGATGATTCCAGTCAAGTGTTTGAGGTCGATTTTACGCCACCTTTTAAACGAGTTAGGTATAAGATGAGTTCTTGTTGAATGACCCTCTCCTTGTCTTTCTTCACAGAATGATTCCAGAGTTGGAGCTCAAACTCAATGTAACTTTCCCTCATCCTGAAACGTTTGAATCAGATGAGTTCCGACAGTTTCTAGATGATCTTTGTGTCAAGAACAAAGTAGATTGTTCACAACCTCGCACGTCAGCAAGACTATTAGATAAAGTAAGAAGAAAAAACAATAGAATGAAATTATTTTAACTAATTTATTTCTTTAGCTTGTTGGGGAATATGTTGAAGTTGACTGCATAAATCCAACATTTATTACGGACCATCCACAAATAATGAGTCCATTAGCTAAATGGTAATTCATTGTATACATGTAGTGAGTACTCAATACATGTAAAGGTAGTGAGTACTCAATACATGTACAGGTAGTGAGTACTCCATACATGTACATGTAGTGACATGTATAGGTAGTGAGTACTCAATTTCTATACAGGTAGTGAGTACTCCATACATGTACAGGTAGTGACATGTATAGGTAGTGAGTACTCAATACATGTACAGGTAGTGAGTACTCAATACATGTACAGGTAGTGAGTACTCAATACATGTACATGTAGTGAATACTCCATACATGTACAGGTATATTTACATGTACATGGTTTGATGTGGTTATTTCATAGGCATCGATCAATTTCTGGTTTGACTGAACGGTTTGAATTGTTTGTCTGTCAAAAGGAGATTTGTAATGCTTATACTGAATTAAATGATCCAATGGTACAAAGGGATATGTTTACACTACAAGCTAAGGTACATAATATAATAATGTGGGCTTGTGTATAAATATTGTTACCTCAACTCTACAAGTCTCTTGACAACAGTACTAATGTACTAGAAATATGGGATATATTGCTGGATAGGGGGATTAGGTAAAGATAGATATTTATATGCAGAAATTAGAATGGAATGGATTTTAGTGTAGAATGGTATTAGTTGCTAACATCAATTGAATAATGAGTCAAAAATAAAATAAAAACAAAAAAAGTACATTTTTTTTTCATAAAAAAATCTTTCTTTGATAAAAGGATAAAGAAGCAGGTGACGAAGAAGCTCAAATGATTGATGAAAATTTCTGTACTGCTCTTGAATATGGTCTCCCTCCCACTGGTGGGTGGGGCATGGGTATTGATAGGTTGACCATGTTCTTGACAGACTCAGCTAATATAAAGGTATTCCCATTAGTTGTGGGTAACACCCCTGTTAATTTATGTTTAATTGATGTAGGAAGTATTGTTCTTCCCGGCAATGAAACCACGAGATGAAAAAGATAAGTTAGTGGTTGAAAAGGCTCATTCTTAATTTGTTGTTAATTTTTTGAGCTTAAGTTTAAAATGACTGCTTTATAAGTTGCTAAATTCTTTCTGCAACAAAAATGAGTGTTTAGTTGAAATATTGAAAACAAAAAAAAACTAAGTTTTGTATTACACATTTTTTAGGCAGTGAAAATGAAATGAAAATTAAAAATTAATTACACAAAATATTTTACCAAATAACAGAGAACAAACTTCTCAACAAATTGATCGTTATCCAACATAGCAATGTGGGCGGCCCTACCAATAACAGAATCTGTAGATGTTGGCAACACATGATGAACACTAACTCTCACAAAATCTACACCAAATGCTTCCATTGATTGCATCATACGACTTGCCATCTCTTCTAATACTTTACTAAGCAGTGAGTTACCATCTCCTCCCGAACAGAGACGAGCAGATTGATGAGGAACATATTTATCTTGTGGAGAAGTCAGAAGGACAACATGTCGAAAGCATTCAAATGTTTGGGCTTCACTGAGATGATAAAGAAAAGTGTCTCGTGGATTAGAAGAGTCTTTGAGGGATAATTGAACCAGAGACCGAGATTGGTACCATTTACGAATGACCCACATTCCTGCACTCACCACAGCAGTTTGATGTTGAGTTCCAAGATGAGGACCACAAATTGACATTAGTAAATGAAGTTTTGGTAGAAGGTGTGATACAGCTGGTCGTGTGACAAGAGAACGAACAATAATTCCACCTAATGAATGTGCCAAAAAACTTATGTATGTTGGTGGGCGTGGCATGCTTTCTATCTTAGCCAATAGTTCTTCTTGCAGTCTATCTGTCATGATATTAAAGTCAGAAAATGTGTCCATTTGATTGGATTGTGCCATTAAAAAGTTGAGTTTATGATGAGGAAGTGCAAGTTCAATGAAAGAACGATAAAGGCGAAGATCAAATTGGTTGCCTTGGAGACCGTGTACACAAACAATGAGATGGGAAGTGGAATGATTTTGTCTACGACGATGATGTGATGGCAGTGATGACAACAAATAGGGTGTAAGGTGATCTGATTGATAAGAGAATCTTTTGCTGGGCTCATGTGTAGAGGAATAGTTTGTTTGCCAGGGACATGGTTCTATAAAGACAACACTAGCATTACAGGTGGTTTCCAGGTTCTCTATACAATACAATGGTGGTAGAGTTGTTAATACTTTTCTCACACTAGTTGCTACTGATGTAACCTTGTGGATATTCCCATGATCTAGTGCAGGACCCATTAAGGCATGGTCTGGCCAAACGAATGTCTTTTGAAGACGTTGTAGTCGATTTTCGTGACTTTTAGAAGCTAAGAAATTTACCATATCAGGATGAATAACTGCCGAGTGACAAAACCACTCCCACGTGGCCTGTAATTGAATAGTTAAAGATTCCAAATGTAGCTTACACTCAGCTTCAACTACTTCAAGTGTAGTGCCGGACTCATCAAGAACATCACTAATAGCCCTCGAGTCATTATATTGTCCGCTCATTAAATGAAATCCTTGTCGTAGTCTGTCTCGTGCTGATGTTAAAACATCAGCTAACATTTGGTGGACATGATGAGCTCGCTTTATCTCTTGTATTGGTACTGCATATAGTGAAGAAGGATCTTCGTTTGTTGAAGGAGATATAGGAGTCCCAAATAATAATGTCCAATACGTCACTAGAGGTATTGATGGTGAAGACTGATTAAAGGGCCATCCTCGTCGTTGAGAATTAACTGAATGGTCGAGTGGCCAGTCATCTGGTGATATACTGTAGAGGGAGGCGTGAACTGTTACTCCTAATGCTGCCATATGGAAGTAATCAAATAAGACTGGCCAATGATCGTGGAGTCCAGTGCGCCAATCTATTGTGAGGTGAATGGTACGAGAGGAGACTCGTTCAAATTGACCAGGTTGTGTAGGCATTTCTTCATCACCATTAAACATGAGATCAAGAGTCATAACTACTTGAGCAGGGACATAAGCCTCAGTATATTCAGATTTTATAGGGTAATGAAGCTTGAAAAGGAAGTACTCTCCAAATACAAATGATTGATCTGTATATTCTATAAGTGATGTTTGAGTAAGATAACGATCTTCAAACACACATGCTCCAGGGAAGTTGTGTTCACTATCACTGATATCACCACCTCCAAACAGATCTTTTATCCCCAGCAAACTGACATTGCTCAGAGTTGCTTGATCAGTCAAACGACAAGACACGTGGTAATGGCCTCTTCTGAAGAGATCTAAATTCACCAGTGGAGATAACAACACCAATATTCTTCCTTCTATAGAGGGCATCTTTTCGTACGTGACTTCGGTGACGTGTGATAATATTGCGCATGCGCAGTTTAACATGATGCGCTATTCGGGTTTTTCCTTGAGTTATTTTACTTATTTACTACTACTATTAATTAAATTAGTTGTAATTAATTAAAATCACTGATAATATATATTACAATGCTGCTAAGTGGGTGATGGAGTAGGTTGTGAATTTTTCTCCATATCTTCAAGTCCTTTCGGTAGTGAGGTATCTTCATCAAGGGATCCAGTGCCCTCGACAAACTCTTCATATGTAGATTTCTCTGGAAAAGGACGAGGTCCTAGTAAATCGATCATGTCCTCTCGTTGAAGAACTTCTTGTTGTAAAAGTCGTTCTGCTACTTTCTCCACATCTGCTCTGTGTTCCTCGATAAGTGTTACAGTAGCTTCATAAGCTTTTGTGATAAGTTCTCTAGCTTGGTCGTCAATGAGTTGAGCTGTAGCTTCACTATAAGGCTTTTCAAACATAGTGTCTCCTTCTCCTGGGAGATCAAATGAGACTTGTCCGACTTCTTTGTTCATACCATATTTGGCAATCTAAAGGTAAAATAATAGTTCTAAATATAGTACTTGTTATTATCATCAGTTTTCAAATAGTATGCATTACTAAATAATGAATGACACTATACAGGTGTAATACTTGTTACTAAATATAGTAGTACTGTTGAAGTACTTGTTACTAAATATAGTAGTACTGTTGAAGTACTTGTTACTAAATATAGTATCATAGCTCACCTGTGCATATGCACTACCAGTCACTTTTTGTAAGTCATCTTGAGCACCAGTTGTAATCCTTCCAAAGAAAACCTGTTCACTTGCTCTTCCACCTAATGTCATACACATACGATCAAATAACTATAAGAGATAGGCAAAGAGATGTTTACAATGCTTAACAAACTATTCTCTTACTTCTTCTGTTGTATAAAGGTGTTGTTCTTTGGGGAGATATTGAGCATATCCTAGTCCTTTACCTCGTGGTATAATAGATACCTAAGAGAGAACCACTCACCATCTATTAATAACTTGTAAAAACCTACCTTCATTAATGGGTCTGCATAGCGAAGGAACCACCCTACCACTGCATGTCCAGCCTCATGATAAGCAATCACTTTCTTTTCTTCTGGTTGTATAACTAATGTCTTCTTTTCTAAACCAGCAATAACTCTCTCAATAGCCTGCTCAAAGTGACTAAATAGTACTTCTGGTGCTAAATGACGAGCAGCTATAAGAGCAGCCTCATTACAGACATTAGCAACATCAGCTCCTGTGAATCCTGGGGTACGAGCAGCTAGTTTTCTCGCCAATTCATCAATATTTAATGTGGTCTTAATTGGTTTTAGATGTACTCGAAATATAGATGCCCTATACATAACAATATTAGCGTCACCATGGTAACTAATGGATTGCTTACCTTCCTTTAATATCAGGAGGTGGGATATAGATTTGACGATCAAAACGTCCTGGTCTCATGAGGGCAGGGTCAAGAACATCAGGTCGATTAGTTCCTGCCAAAACGACGACATTGGTAGTAGTATTAAAACCTAAAATATCAATTAAATGAGTGGGTGACACACACACACATGTTGTTTACCATCCATTTCTACTAGCAGCTGGTTCAAAGTATTCTCTCGTTCATCATGACCGCCAAAACTACCTTTTCTACCACGAGTTCGTCCAACAGCATCAATCTCATCAATAAAAATAATACAAGGAGCATTTTTACGAGCTTGAGAGAAAAGATCTCGTACCTGGATAATAGAATATTATATTTTGTCATTAATGGGTCTCCTTGATACTTACTCTTGCTGGTCCCACACCTACAAACATCTCAAGGAACTCTGATCCTGATATACTTAGAAAGGGTACTCCAGCTTCACCAGCTGTAGCTTTAGCTAACAGTGTCTTACCAGTACCAGGAGGACCACTAAGAATAGCACCCTAATGTATTAAGTGGATGAAAAATGGATAGAGGAGTCATTATTGAATACCTTAGGAATTTTTGCTCCTAGTTCTAAATATTGGTTAGGATTTTTAAGGAAATTAACAAACTCCATTATCTCAACTTTAGCTTCCTCACAACCGGCAACATCACTGTACAATAAAATAGAGAGTGATCAGCTGTAAATGATGAACTTACGCAAATTTAGTTTTAATATTGGTCTCTTTATTAATAAACTTTGCAGTTGATTGACCCACACCAAATATACCCTATTAATAAAATAGTTTACTAATAAAGGTGAGTGGGTGTCCTTTTATTACTTACACCACGCCCACTACTTCCTCCCATTGTCATTCTTCGACTGAAATAAAATAGAGCACCCAAAATGAGTAGAGTTGGTGTTAGTTTTAAGAGCTCTTTCCTAGAGAGAGAGAGATAAATGATAGTATTACCAACAAACTTACAAAAGACTAGTTTCATTCAAATAAATAACAGGTATCTGATTAGCAGGGGTCACCCCCAATTCAATTTGAGCCTGTTCCAAATTACGTTCAAAGGAATCCACACTTCCAATATTAAAGGTGAGAGAACTAGGTCCCTAAACAATAACATCAGTAAGTAAGTATATATATTGGTAGGGTCTTCACATACAGCGCCATGATCTCTTCTTAAATGGACCCTTACGATATTCCGGTTAATAACTTCTAATCTATCCACCTAAACAAAAGAGATAACAATAATAGCATTAATTATTAAGGGGTTATATCTCTCTTACTTCTCCAGTTTCCAAATATCGGGTACGAAACTCTTGCCATGATATTTGCCGTCCATTACCAGAGGAATGTGTCAACATGTACCCCGCCCCCACAGCTAATGCCAACGACAACCAGGTCCCACGATGTTGAGGTTTCATGGCCTCTTCTAGCCAATTTTTGTTCATCCAATCACCTCGTTTCCCGGGATCTCCTTTACTACTTCCACCACCTCCTTGTCCATCTTCTTTTGATGTCTGCTTGTTTGGTGCTATTAAAACATTGCATTAAAGGGTTAAAATATAAGCTTTATATTAATACCATGAGATTCCTTTTTCGGTGGTTGTCTGATTCCTTGGCCTTTTTTAAACCTATCAAAACCTACAGAGTTTAAATGTTATTATTATTATCATAAATATTTTTACCTTTATTTGAATATCTTCTCAAATAAATAGGCAGCTGTTGCCTTAAAGCACAGGAATGAAACGTGCTGGCCATCACTAATCTCCTCAGAGGAATAGCAGCCATCATTTTGCTACATGTACTGTTATATAACTAAATGTAAATCTATATTTCATCAGCTTTGTAGTTGCTGACTCAGCAGATGGGTGTGGTTGCTTTAGTACAATGAATTGGAGGTTGCTATCTTCTACATCTAGCAGTCTCAGAAGGCTATGGAATCACGTGATAGTCAGGCACCATTCAGATGGATTCATGCCAACCACATTGAGCAGAGTTGATGTAGCAGAGCAAGCTCCGTTAATATCAGCTTACAGTACACAGGGGTTTACCCTCCGAGGGGTTAGAGTAATGGGATCTGTAGCATTATTACCACGAGGATTTTTCCATTGGAAAGTAAATCGTGTAGAAGACATTACACCAGAATCATTAGTGTTATTTGAATTGACTCGGCCATCAATAGGTACATATCATCTATATATAGTGTGACATGTACATGTAATGGACCCTCTTGACTTTGGGGATAATTGTAGAGGAGACTTATTATGTAACTAAGACAAGTACTTCAGGTGTCCTTTATGATAGTTTCTATTGCTAATAAGTACATGTAACAATAATTAATGTGCATGTGATATGTACATATATCATGTGATATATACATATATCGTGTGATATATACGTGTAATATACATGTGATATGTACATGTGTTTTTTATAGAACTTCTTGTATTGGGAACTGGTACTAAAATGGTTCCTGTGGACATTGGTATACGGAGATACCTCCAGAGCAAGGGTATCAGTATAGAGATACAGGACACGGTAACACATTGTTCATTATAATTATAGTTAATTAATAGTTAATTAATAGCATTGTTTTATTTTATAGCCTAATGCTTGTGCTACATTTAATTTTTTACTTGATGATGGAAGATTAGCAGGGGCAGCACTCATACCACCAGATACTATTTGACTAACCATCAGTAATGTTGATTATATAGCATGTTATTAATCTATTATAAAATGTATTAAAAAGAGTATAATTGTTCTAACATATTTTAATATTACTTAATATAAACTAATGCTAGAAAACAATACAAAACTAACTTAAAAAGTATAATAAATCATTTAAAATGAACAATGTAGTGTAGAACAATTAGGATGGTGTTTAACATATAACCTCCATATTACTTAGACTTTGGTATATGAGTGGATATAATATTATGTTAACAGTAATCATAGCATGGTACCACTGAAGGGCGGGTCTGAAACCACTTGGAAGAGAAAAAGGATCTGCTCAAAAAAAGCAACAATGGCTACTGGTAATGCTGATACTACATCTAAGGAACATCAAGTGCTAAAGAAGCACTATGCTAGACTGACTAAAGCAATCACTAATCCAGCTATATTAGTTGATTTATCTGGAAGCCTGTTCTCAGCTAACCTCATTTCGGAATCAACTAAAACAAAAGTTACCAATGAAAACAGTGATCTTAAAACTAAAAGTGACTGCATATTGAATGAATTAATGGCTGTAATAAAACAAGATTGTAGTAAATTTACAAAGATTATCTCAGTATTAGAAGATATACCTCCAATATTTAGTGCTATTGCAAATAAAATGAAGAGAGAATGTGGTAAGATGACAAACAATCATGTACTACATCAAAATCACAGAACAAACAAAAAGTATGATATATACTTATTTCTACAGATCAGCAGAATGAATCTACAGTAGAGCCTTCTACAATAACCAGTACTCCACCCACTACAGTTGTACAAAGTGAGTCTGAAAAAATAGTTGTACTTAATAGAAATATCTTTATTCAGATACCAGCAAAGTTGAAAGTATAGATTTCACTAGAAAGTCAGCAGAGTTGGGGTCATTGGTAGTAAAAATTAGAAAAGAAGCTGAATCAGCTCATATTAATATCGATGAACTCAAGGGTATACTTCTTGTGTCTCATCAAGAGTTCGAGGAGGAAATTCAAAATGCAAAAGATCTGTCACGAGTTTTTGTTGTCACTGGTCAAAAAATTTGTACTCCAGATAACATAGAAGTCCTTAAAATTATTGTTCGTCACTTTGAGCTCTATGGTGCTCAAAGAGCTATTCAAGAATTTGAGGAAAAAAATGGGGTAAAAGTGTATTATATAATGTTAAAATAACTATTAATATGTTACAATAGATTGTACACTCAGATATACATCAGCCTAATTCAGAGACTACCATTACTCCTAGTAATACTAATATCACTCAAGATGTCCCTAGAGGTGAGAGTGTTGACAATAGTATAGAGAGAGAGGTAAGACTAATGAATTAATTTATGTAATGATACGAAGTGTCATTTATATGTTAAGGTAATACATACAGAAGTGTGTCAAGACCAACAACCTCTTCCAGTAGATATCTCTCAGACAGGTTAGTAATAATATTAATGTTATAACTATATTTACTGTCTAGTAACATTATTAGAATACTATCAATGTATATTAGTTTATTTTATTTACTTACTTTATAGTTCCACAACAACAAAGTCAACTACCAAATGTGCCTAAAAAGACAATGGATGTCAATAAACATGGTGATGATATTGGTGACTCAAGTGAAGACTCAGCAACTGGCTTATATACTCCAACCTTGCAAGAATTGTCTACTTGCTGTAAATATGATTTACTGGTCATTGGTTCATTTGGAGAAGTTTCTGATTCTCAGAACATTCATATTGCACGCAAAGTTGTACTAAATGATCACCAAGACAGATTTAACCAATGGGTGACAAAGGAGACAGATCTTATTAGGGACATGCACAAAAAAGTTCCATATTGTAACAATATGTTAGTCTTTTCAGATCTTCCAGGAAATGAACACTCCAAGGATTACTATCTAGAGAAGATAAGGAATTTCTTAACTGATTCTAAACAAGACTTAGGTAAGTGAGACATATATACATTACATCAATGAAAGATATTAATTACTTAGTTATCATCTGGTACACTGGTAATGGAGAGAAGAACACTGGGAACTGGTGTTTTAAAGATGGTGTCATTACCTTTCAGGATATCTTTGGTCTATATATGGAATGCTTCAGACGAAAACGACTTACAATACGCTCTGATTGTAGTTACTCTGGTAGCTGGATTAAAGATTGTGTCAAAACTCTAGATGACCATCGTATCCTATCTTGTGGACATCGTACAGGAGAACAAGGAATATTCCTCAAAATATATTGTTCCTGTGGTGCTGATGAAGAGGCTACTGCACTGTGTTATATTACTGAGGCTAATGAGTTTGATAAAATAAACAAATTTGTTGTCGTTGATAACAATAAGATGCTCTCATCAGGACAAACCACAAAATATGGAGATTTTAGACAAATTCGTTGTAGCAAGACAGACGCTGAAACATGTGAAATAGTAGATTCTAAATGTACCTGGGAGGATCGTATATTTTATAAGGGTCATCTAGTCTTCCTAGTTCATGGTAAAGACAGAGACAAACCAGTCTGGCATTATGTACTACTTGACAACGAAGACAAGGTAGAAGGTTTCAAAGCTAAAGTAAATACAGGAATAATAGATATTGCTGATTATGGTAAAGTGCTGCACTCTGGATGGGGATATAATCCTCTGAAACATATAGTTCGTAAAGTGAACTTAAGATTTTCGCCATGTATTAATCCAGAGGATTAGTTAATACATAATATATGTTACTATAAATATATAATAATATTGTGTTATCTCATGTAGTCTATTGATAGTTTTGCTGAACGTGAATGTTTTCTCTCCTTAATAATGACAACAAAATATTAACATCTCAATAATTTCATCTTCAATACTACTTAAATTGATCACTATAATAACTCAAATTACAAACTTAAAAATATCAATGAATAATAATTATTATGATAGTTATAATTGGATCAAGACTATGAATAATATTAACTAATTATTGCCAAAAATTAACCCTTCAGTTGTACATTGTGCAATAAAGTTTAAGTATGTCTTCTAGAGCATTTAGACGCTTACAAACTGACTCTAACGTCATCAAACTCCCCACCACTTCATCAGGATTAGTTGAAACTGACGAGGATGAAAAAAACAATGATCTTCTTACATGGACACCTCAAGCTCAGACAAAGAAGAAAGCAGTTGTCAATCCATTTGATGTGGTAAGTTAACTATTATAGAGACTAGATGTACATATGTGTGTGTAGTTCACAGGAGATCAAGAAGAGAGTCTTGAAGAAGATGAAGTAGACAATGAGGATATTGTTCCTGTTCCTGTGTCCGAACAATCGCATGCAAAAAAGAAACGAAAAAAGAAGAAAAAAAAGAAAGCCAGGATCAGTGAATTTCAAGTAATAATCTAAATTTTGTAAAATACATTGACTTTTCATATTTAAAGGATCAGGAAGATGATGTTGAGACAGCTATTAAAGAGGTTACTGAACTGTTAGGGGGTCTGGAGACTACAGGGCAAAAAGAAGTCGAATCAACTGGTGTCAAGACCCCTTCATTAAGACCACTTTTAACTGTTGATAGAAGGTCTGGAGAGAGAGAGAGAGAGAGATATTAATACTATAATTTGTCGTTAGATTTCTAAATGCTGACAATGAAATGAGAAAGATCTTTGGTTCACGAGTTGTCCGAGCAGAACGAAGGTAGTCACAATATAATGCACATATGATCAAATCAACACCTTCATTATTATAATATTAATTAATAATTTTATTCACAGCCAAAGGAGAGCTCATTCAAAGAGATTTCAGAAAAAATCAATGTAATAATGTTACTGTTACCATAACAACATTATATATTATATGCAAATAGATTAGCCACACCCAAAGATACATGGCCACAAATGGAAAGACTAGGTATAAAGAAGATTTTACTAATAATTCAAAAAAATACTTTATTAATAGGTCTGAGTATGCAATTGTCTGAAGTTAAAAACAAGTAAATAGTTGACCTTTAAACTCTGACCTTTGTAACTTGATTCTCTTCAGCTGTCAGTACTTTGTATTTGAGCACAGTACTGAGTATCAGAAAATACAGTGTAATTTCTGGGATGCTGTGGAAACATATGATCCCAATTCAATTGCAGTGAGTTGTTATAATTCAACAAAGAAATTATTTCTTTCTTATTTTTCTAATTAAGAGAGTATTACATGCTCATCCTTACCACATTGACTCACTACTTCAACTCAGTGAGGTTTGCAAGATGGGAGAAGATTTACAAATGGCGTCTGATTTAATTGGTAAGGAACATGTGCACATATCGGCCGTGTGACTTCATCATTATATACATGTCCTTTAGAGAGAGCATTATATCATTTTGAATGTAGTTTTCATCCACTCTTTAACTTTACTCAGGACAATTGTAGACTCAGTTATTCAAGCACTGAAAACAGGTAACTAGTTATATACATATAATTCTTCTACTTATATATCTTATATATAAGTATATATGTCTCTATATATATATCTTATATATAAGTATATATGTCTCTATATATATATATATATATTATATATATGTCTCTTTCAGATCTCTTTTTTTGGTGTTGTTCAGACATTTAAATTACATAGGGAGAAGAGGTAATAAAATGTAATCATTAAATTCATACAAAGTAAACTTCATATTACAGGATGTCATAGAACTGCTTTTGAATTCTGTAAACTTCTATTGAGGTAAGTATAAAGAATTTGGAGCTTCATAATATAGTATTTTATTTGTAGTTTAGAACCAGACAGTGATCCATTGTGTGTGTTATTATGTATTGATTATTATGCTATAAGAGCATGTGAATATCAGTTTATGATTGATCTGGGTCAAAGATGGGAGGTGAGTGAGCTACAGGTTATGTTGTTAAGTAATAGTCTAGAGCTTACTAATGGTAGCTATCTTAGGTTACTGTGGTAAGTACTGATGTTCACTAGTCTAGAGCTAATGGTAGCTATCCTAGGTCACTGTGGTAAGTACTGATGTTCACTAGTCTAGAGCTTACTAATGGTAGCTATCCTAGGTCACTGTGACAAGTACTGATGTTTACTAGTCTAGAGCGTACTAATGATAGATATCCTAGGTCACTGTAGTAAGTACTGATGTTTACTAGTAAAGATTAGCTATTGAAGTTTTATAATTATGATTTGTAGGTCAAGAAGAACTTGTCTCAACTTCCAAATTGTGCATTCTCTATTGCATTAGCTCTATTTCATCAGTCATCTCTTAAAGATGAGGAAGAACAGGACATGTTAGCATCAGCTAATAAGAGACTTCAAGATGCCCTCATCATGTTCCCATCAGTAAGTTATATCCAATGATTGTTGTTTGAAATGGTTTAATGTTTTAAATGATTTATTGGATATGCATATTGTGCTGTAGTCTGTTACTATATTTATTTTAAGCAAAGTTCCTATCACTTTCAATATAATATGTTAGTGGTATTTAATGGAATATTAACTGATGATCACTACAATATTTTAATATATATATTTTATTTTAGTTGTTAGTGTCTATGTTAGATAAATGTGGAGTTGCACTGGATAAATCAGCTGGAAATCACACTTATTTTACATCGCCTCAAAAGTAATGCACACCATTAATATTACCAGACCCTTTACTATATCTCCCCCTTGCCAGGGACCCTGAAGCATTACAATTGCTTATAAAACTTTATGTGGAGAGAAGTCATTCTTTGTGGAAAGAACCAGAGGTTTGAATAATACCATATTTGGAAGTTCAAAGACAATTTATTGATAGGTGCTCTCTTGGTTGGAGACTAATGTAATACAAGTCATTAAAAGGGTTAACGACAGTGACCCTCTCATTATGGAATGTTATAGAAAGTATACACATGCTATGATGTAATGGGATTTATTATTGGTTGCTAGGAGACAGCGTTGTTACATTGGTACTCCTCGCAACATATATCGTCATGTGATCTTGTCAGATATGGAAGCTATCACTACTACATTACCTCAAGTGAGTAAAATAGTATTTTATTTATTAGAATTAAGGGTCTTGTAATTTTTAGGACATTACAGGAACGCCTATTATGATGTATGATCCCCTCCCACCAGAAGATAGTACAAGTGGTTATACACGTCCTCCTAGGTAGGACTGAAACTCATACTGCATGAGATTGAGACTTTTTATATTTTAGATCTCAGAGACATATTGAAGATGATAGTAACCCTTTTACACTATTTCTAAGGTCATTGCTACCATCTTTCAACTTACAGGTCAGTATTTCAGAAGTTATATTAAGTAAATGTTGTGTTTAGGGACAAGGTCAAGTTGGACTTCCTAGACCAGGTCACATTCCCAGACCTGTGGGTATACCTCAGGCAGGTCCACAAGAAGGAGAAGAAGGTGCAATTGGAGGAATGGAGAGAGCAGATGGGTTTGCTCTTGAACAAGCTATTGGACAATTGACTAACTCTTTGAGGAATTTGTTGGATCAAATTAGAACAGTTGTTGATGCTAATGTTAGCAGTGGAGAGGAGAACCAGGAGGAGGAGAGAGATGAGAGATAATAACAGCTGCAAGTGTCAGTGTTATAATAACAAAACAATCAGTGATAAGTGAAGAACTGACTTAAGTTGTCACTTAATGTCATAAATCTCTTGTTGCTATGGAGTTGGATATATTTAATGAAATTTCTTAGTTTCTGATACTTAGTGCAGTAAATAAAAAGTCAATATTTCTTAATTAACTATTATAAAGTTTTGGAAACTAAATAACAAACTGAACATCAGAACAAAAATTGAAAATGTAAATTCTATAAAAAGAATTTGACTTATTGTTTATGAGATTATTTCTTTATGGTGCCTGTAAAATTAATCAATGATAAAAAATATATAGTAGTGTTGTTTTAGTATGCTCAAATGGGACTATTTTTATTCTTGGCTCTTAAAAATTGACTATCTAAACATTCTTTTTAAATTGACTATAATTGACTAAACCATTTACAATAGAAAATTAAAAACTAAACAGAAAAACTTAATAATAATAAAGTTATAATAATTTATAAAAATAATCATAAATTAATTGTTATATATATATATATCTATAGTTTAGATTTTTTATTAGTTATCCAGAAACAAATTTTTATTACAATAATTTTTAGTTCAAAGTACCTACATTTGTTATCACCTCATCCTAATGTATACATTAAAAGTTATTTTAATTTAAATATTCCAGACTTTGCTGGATCTATTTAAAATCAATTAAATGACTTCATAGGAATTAAAACATTTCAAGACTAAAGAGTTAGAAAAAAACAATCATGTACAAGAGAAAAGAGAAAGAGATTTTTTATACAATACATTAACATAAACTATCATTTCTAGAAGAACTTGTAAACTGTTAATGTGCCTGAGAAATTAAGAGAAGTTGTTTTATAAATAAATATTTTCGATACAAACACAGCTTTTCTTGATGATTTCAGCTAAGATAAGATTTGTAAAGCAACAATGAACGACATGTTTCCTTTTCTTGTTCCATCGTTAAAACAACATCTTTGACTTGTATACGACGCTTCTGTTTTGTTCTTGAGGCACTCTAGAGAGAGAGAGAGAATGAGAGAGAGAGAGAGAGAGAGAGAAAGAGGAAGGAAGTAAAGAGAGAGAGAGAGAAAGAGGAAGGAAGCAATCAATAGATGGAAATGATTCACACATACAGGTGTACTAAAGACAGCTGCTACAGAAGAAGACTGAGACATTAGACCAGACACATCAGTTGACTCATTAGCTCCACTACCAGGTGAACTCTGAAATATACAAGTTATATTACCATATAAAAAATGGTATTATTTACTGAGCTTTCTCCACCAAAAGCTGTTGTGGCTGTTCTTTTTCGCCGACCAATTGCAGCCAAAGCTGTCTCATTGGCAGCTCTCTGGTGGATTTCTCGCTCTTGTTCTAGTTGGAGCTATACCAGAGAGAGATAGGAAGAGGATTAATTGTCTCTGAATGAACAACCATACTTGTTTAGCTTGTTCTTTCATCTTGGCTAACTCAGGATCATCTTGTTTCGATCTACTTTTAGCTGCTCTAATAATCTTCTCCTTTTCTCTCTCCTGGCGTCGACTAGCACTGATTTCATCAATCCGTTCTAACACTTTCAACTGTCCTCTTACATCACTGGTAGTCTCATAATGGGAATCATCCTAAATGACTCAATCTTCATACTTTAATACTGTAAGTAGCAAAGACTTACCTTTAAAGTTTCTACTCTGTGTTGACTGACAAGAATAACTTTTTCAATAACATTTTTTAAGCGTTCCTATTCAAAATAACATTTGAGACAATAAATGAAAATGATGTCATACTTCACTGGCATGTGACAGAAAAGATAAGTACTCCTCTGATATTTCTGTAACTCCATGACGACGTGCTGTTGTATTAACAAAATACAGCATTAAGGTAAAGTGAAAATCAAATAACAGATAATTAACAACATTTAATAATCCTAGTTAGTAAAACAAATTTTAACTACAACTTAAATTTTGCAAGTAAGAGATTAAAGAGTATTAATTCTTTAGAGATCAAGTAAAAACACACAACACTCACCTAACGTTTGTACTCTGTCTCTAAGAACAGTAGGAGATATAAATGTCTCATCACTACAGCTTCTACTTGTCATGTCAATGACAGATGTAGGTAGAAAATGAGCTGTCTCTTCCTGTTAGGAAAGGAGAGGGAGAGTGTTAGAAATTATGCTAATAAATAGTTACCTTTAAATTGATACCAGCGATATCCATACTTTCTTCTTCATCATCATCCCTAAATGGAGTTATAAATGAGTACCGCTGTGTGTCAAAAACAATAAAAACCTCAAGACAACTACAACTTTTACTGAACAAAATCTTTGATCTACTTTTATACTTTTCCTAAACCCTAAAAAATAGCACTAAATGGATATTCTACTAACTTCCAGGTTATTTTTGAGACATAGCAGTGTTTATAAATAACACAGTATTGCCATAACATACTACACTAAGAGACACTAGTGTATAACTTGACTTACTCCTGTACTTGTGTCTTTCCTCCAACAAAATTATCATCATCTTTACTCGTCTTAACTTTATTCAACAAACTATTTAACCCTCCTTTACGTGGAGATGGAGAAGCACCTCTCTTGGGACTACCCTGTCCTTGAACGGTCAAAGAGGACTGGTTAGCTAGCGCTAACGTTACTTGTTGTTTTTGCTCTTTTATTAATTGTTGTTGTTTTAATAACGCACTAAGTTGTTGTGGAGTGGTCGAGGTAGTTGTTAGAAGGGGTGTGGTCGACACTCCACTAGCTAGCTGTGTTTTATTGTTCTTTTGTTTCTGCAAAGCTAGTTGGAGTTGTAAATGACGTTGTTTGTTAAGTTGTTCTAAGTATATTTTTCGTTGCTCCTCAGGTAATTTCGCTAGTTGTAATCTGATAGCTTGTTGTTGTTGTACTGTTAATGTTAACAATGGATTAGCAACAATGTTGGCAGCATTTCGAGCTACTTGTTGTAACAAGATAGTCGAAGTTGGAGTCTGTTCTAATGTGGTTTGGGGCTGAGGCTGTGTTGTTGGTATGGGTTTCTGAGGAGTGGTAGTGACAGCATTGGATGTGATACTGGGTATGAAGGCTTGGGTCTGAGGTTTGGATGGTGTCTCCTGTTTTGGGGTGGACTGGTCTGTATTTGTTTGTTGAGCCTGTTTCTCTTGGACTTTCTTCTCGACAAGTTGTCTCATGTATTCTTTCTGTAGTTGTAAGTGAAGTCTCAAGTCATGAACGCTATTCTGGAAAGGGGAGAGTAAGAGAGGGGGAAGGAAAAGTAAAATAAAGAAAAAAAGTAAAATCATTTCCTGACAAAACAAACCAACCTTTAAAAAGGGAAGAAGACCAGGTTGATGCTTTGATTTGAGATCCTCTTCAATTTTTTTTGCAAACTCTTCTTCAGTAATGCTACCAGCCTGTAAACATTATGAAAATGAAACTAAATCTATCATATCAATAAACACCACAAAAAACAAAAAAATATATACAACACCCACTTGTATTGCATACAAGTTGATAAACTCAATTATTATAAAGTATTATTCTCTTCTAGAATAAAACTTACCACTAATTTTTGGACAAGAGAATGAACAGCAGTTTTTACTGAAGGTCCTGAATTGCCCGCCAACTGAATTAAATTTGTCAAAAAGTTTTTTACTTTTGTGACTACGTTGAGCATCTCTTTAGCCTTTGCTTGGCCACTTTTACTAACTAGTGCTTGTATTGCAAATAAACTAGCCTGCTTATAAAGAGCCGACTGTTCATCACTGGTCAATAACTGAGTGTTAGGTGTCTGCGGTGTGATACCTCCAAATGGTGACAGGGAGGTTAAGCTTGGTCTTCTGTTAGAGCCATCCAGTGGTAAAGAGCCTGCCTTTGCACTGGTAGAGAGAGGAGTGGAAGAAAGATTGAGGGTTAGGCTGTGAGAAATTGATGTCAATGAGGCTGATGAAGCTTCACCTTTTGTTTTCACTGGTTGACTGGCATCAGTCGTATCTTGTGTGTTATCTTGAGAGCAATTTTGACTCTCAATGTCACTGGGAGTCGGTTCTATCGATACAAAACCACTATCTTGAGATAAGGATAAGGCGCCATCCTTAGTCGAGTTCAATTCTTGATGTATGGAGCTGACAACGGCCGACACATCATTCTCGTCCATTTCTGCATTGATCAATGCTTCAATATCAAGATCGCCGGACATTTCTGTCCCAATTTCAGACGTGGCCATCATCAGAACAAGGAGATTGTAGACGATTTCTTTCTCCTTTTCTTTTAGTGGCCAACCATTTTGATATAAGAACTCTTGAATTTATACTCCCGGCTAGTTTCCGGATATTTCCGTATACTTAGAAATTTCCTGCCAACTTGTCTATAAAAGCAAGCCTTCCTATATATTTTACTATCACTCAGTGATGGCAGAGGCTCCAGGAGACTCAGAAGATTCAGACTATGAGCAGGTACATAGCACATTTGAAATAATCATAACTAAAAACTTATTTTGTGGTAGACTGAAGGAGATGAAGATATTAACGAAGATCAAGAGATATTGAAAGATCAAGTTGTGGGATTAAAAATGGATGATTCAGTGCTTGAATCAGGAATATTTAAGATCCTTGAAGAGTACGTAACCATGGCTACAATGTACAATATGTAGATTAGCAGAGTTTTGTATCCCAGCAATGGATGTCTCTATATTAATTTATGAAGTTAGGGTCCAAGGTTCAAAGTTTAGGGTATACTGTTGATATTAATTTCCATTATGATGATGAAGCCAAGCCAGCAATAGATTAGTTACATTCTATTTTTTTCTTTTTTAGTTTCCTAGATCTTGGTGGTGAAACACGTAGTGCTATTCGTCACCTGACCTCTAGTTATAAAGGAATGCCCCTAATGATTAACGTGTTAATTGACTGGCTCCATTTTTCAGGTAAATTAACATTAGTTCATATATAATGTTGCTATAGTTACCAAGTAGTTACCATAGCTATGTATTTCATTAAGGTTGCCGTAAAAAGGAGATTCAAGTATTAGTTGAAGATCATTTAAAATCATTAATTTTAAGACATTTTGATCCTAAAAAAGCTGACCTCATTTTCACTGAAGAAGGCTCTGTAAGTAGACACTAGAGTCTGGGTCAGGGAACTAATATTTAAATATCTCTACTCCAGACCCCTTCTTGGTTAGAAGAAATGATCAGTTTTACAACTTGGAGAGAAATGTTCTACCAACTAGCAGAGCAGTATCCAGACTGCCTTATGCTCAAGTTCACTATGAAAGTACTTCAAGTGTATAATTAACTAACTATTTATTATTTTATTTAGCTTATAACTGATGCTGGTTACCAAGGAGAAATTACAAGTGCTTCTACAGCCTCTCATCAACCTGAAGTGTTCTGTGGACTAATAAAGACTTTATTGACTGACATCATATCATCATCATCAAATGAATTAGAGAGTAAATTTAAAGATTTTTCTGTAAGTTTAAAATAAGTGTTTTGATCCATTCACTCAACTATTTGTTCAACCATCTGTCCGCCCATCTAACCATGAATTTATTCATCCTCTCTACCTACCCACCCATCTTCTATCAATCTTTTCTATCACTCATTCTTTACCTAGCAACTAGTATGTCATAGCCAACATACATATTTCTATACACAAGCTATGATAAAGACATTGGAACAACGTCATACAACTCAACGTCACTTTACTCAATGGCTTTCAGGAGAAGTTCAAAGAGAGGCTAGAAAAAGGTAAGTATACAACTATTATGTTGTATGACATCATCATGACATCATAGGAAACTCGATGTAACCAATATGACGTTACATTTTAATGGAATTGGTACACATGCTAAAGTGTTTGAAGCCCTTGGTTCAATGCTGTCTAGAAATGCTTTAAACCCTGCTGATGTTACTACAGTAAGATCATGAAACATTTGAGCATAGAGTTACATTGCTGTTTAGTTATATCGGTGCTATACAGATCAGGAAGACCAGCCACCTGTAAAATTTCTTCACAATGCTCAGTTCCTTGGTGAGTAATGCTTGAGGTGTGTTTCCATTGCATTCTCTCTCTCTCTCTCTCAGAGTTACTTGTTCAGGCTTTATTCAAACCAGGAAGCACAGTTAATCCAGATCATAAAGAGAAGTATCTTTATTTACTAGCATATGCTACCAGTGTCTATGAGTCATCCAGTGATAATGATGATACAACAGTTATTAAAGATGACCTGTTACCAACAAAAGAAGCTATTGAGACTGCATGCATGATATGTTCAGCAGCTAATGATTCCTATACAGAATTATTAACAAGAGTAGGAAAATTATTTGAGTGTTTAAGGTACAGTGAGAGAGAGGGGAGGGAGACATGTTATATTGAGAGAGAGAGAGAGGACATACTATAACAAGATTGATTGTTCTCATAGGTATCCTATTGTATCAATGGGTGTTTTTCGGTGGGTAGAGGCCACCGTTGTAGAACCTAGTTTCTTTGAAGTATCAGCAGAGACATCTTCTCTGTTTCTAGTCTTATTGGATGAGGTACAAGCCATTCTATTAATATCTCTCTCATTTTTAATATTTGTCTTTTATTTAGATGGCATCATATCATTCTTTACAACATCCTTTTATACTAGAATTACTCCAGAGATTGCTAGAGGCTTCGTATCACTCAATGGAAGTACAGATGCAGGTACAATAGAAGAAAACCATAGTGATAATAATAATATATTAAGGAGTACATATCTTATTTTGTAATTGTTTATTTTTTATTGTAGGAATTAAAAAGAACATTTCTCGATCATTTTATTCACTTGTTAAGTTGTGGTCATGTCATTCCTGTTGTATATTATATGCATAAGTGCATGAAGAATGAAATATTAGATCACTCTATGATCAGATATTTTGTAACAGAGGTGTGTGTAGTATACACAAAATGTAACTAGTAAGATCATATTTTTATTAGGTATTAAATATAATACAGCCACCCTATTCAATGGAGTTTACAACAGTTTTTTTACCTCTCCTACAAAATGACGAAATTACCGGACCTCTCGTATCACAAACTAAAGACGATCCTGTTTCACTATTTCTTGGTAAGTTTATGAGATGAGAGGAAACCATACTTACTTATATAAATACAAATGAATATAATTATAGTAATAGTTGTATTTTATTTAAATGTATACATATATTTTATTAATTTATGTAATTATCCTTGTTTGTTACTTTTATAGCTGAATGTCCACGAAAGTCAAAGAAAAAGAAAAAATCCAAAAACATTTAGCTAGTACAACATATTCACCATCTTACACTTTGATCGTTATAGTTTTTTTTTCAAATCTTTTTTTATTATTGAAATATTACATCTACAAACTTATATTATAAATATTTTAAGTGATGTGAGTTGTAAGAACTATATACCTCTTACTTATCTACTGGTAATCCTTTAAGATAATAAGTCCATTTCACATTACTAGTATTTCCTCCACTCTTAACACAAGTAACAATTAATTTCCCCACTTTTGTAAGACTTGTGTCAGCTTGTTTAGCATCAAAGTGGACAAGGATGTTGTATATCTTACGAGGCTTTAAATTATCACCTGGTTTTACTGTGAATGCTGGGTTGTCAACAGAGAAACTGAACTGTTTTGTTTGATGGAAGATATTCCTGAATGGAATGTTGATACTACCTCCTGCTTTGATCGTATAGGGACCTTGTGGTTTGGGTTCTAGACAGTGCCCATGTAAAGGTATGACATAGTCTCCTCCTAAAATGTGAAATATAAATAAAGTCAGTGGTATATATATATATAAATGGACTATATCTAATGAAAATTGTTAGCATGAATTTTGAAATGGATATAAACCTGAGGTTGATGATATAGATAATGTTGCATGAGTGTCTCCTAAAGATGAAGGTTCAAAGGTCATATCAACAGCTGCTTCAGTGGTCGATACAGTGAGAGATTTGTCAACATGAAAGTCAACATTGTCAACCTGTAATGGAAAGATTAATTTGATAGTTTACAGATGAAGGATTGACTGATAACAGATGAATTGATGGTACTGCAGGTAAACAGACACACAAACATACCTTGCAAGTGTATTCAGTTCTTCCTTTAGCATAGCTAGTGAAATAACATGGCAGTGACTGGTTGTTGCCTAATGTTGTTGTAAAGTGTACTGGTCTCTCCGGCATTGGTGGAGTAGCCTTTAGATGCAGTTCATAATGATAAGCACCTAGTTCAGAACTTTGTAGAGTAAGTTTTCCAGTAGAATTATCAACTTTGAGAGGCAAATACTCAAAAGTACATTTACCCTATAAAAAAATAAATCATTCTGCTAGTCTGTACAGCCATCTTTTCATCTTTTTTTTTAATACAGACCGGATGTCCATCCATCTATTGCTACCTGACTTTCTGCTCCAATAAGAAAGCTGGTAGGTATTGTTATATCAGATACATTAACTAATGTAGACATATTAACAGGTGATGGTAAAGGATTATCGATAGTAATTGTGTGAGACACGCTCCTACGGACAGCTGTTCTCAATTCAATAGTACTGATAATACCAGCTGAAACAGATTTGAAATGAACATGATAGAAAAGATACTCTCCTGTCTGTTCATTCTGGAATGTAACCTGAAATGTAGAAATTGATGGATTACAATACAGATCTACTGTATATGTTTATTACTTTAGAAAGAAATGATCCTTCTTTAAAAGAATAGAAGTTAAGCTTATAAGCTCTTTTTCCTAGCGCAGGTACATCAATATATTCCGCTCCATAAAGACTTACAGAACGATCAAGTTTCTCTGGTCGGATCATATCTCTATAAACTCTAAATCGTTGTGACTGACGCAGCCAGTTATTGACACTGAGAAGCTCTGTGTGTGACGTTTTGCAAGGTATCTCTTGTACAATAGAACCAGAATGTTTAGGAGGATCAGCTGTGCCCAGAAGATTGTAGAGCAAACCAGTACCATCTGGTATAGGAAAAAAGATGGAGCCCTATAAAGTATACAAAAGGATCAATAAAAATGTTTATATCAAGTTTCCATGACAACTATATTTTTTTACCTGGTGTTTCTGAGGTTCATGTGTCATTACTAGTGGATGATATAACAGTTCATAGTTACAAGCTTGCCCAGGTCTTATACTAATGGATACAGGTCCAGACCAATGTTCTCCATCTATAATTGGATGGAGTAGCCATGGAGTTGAAGTTTTGTTGTGAATGGTTAGTTGTTTGGTCTCTTTATTGCGCACAGTAGTAGTGAAATGGATGACCTGTATGTGTGGAGGAGAGAGAGAGAGATGAAACAAGTTGGTATAGGAATGTTTCTCACTTCTTTTAGTGGTATTTGTTCAATACAGACACCTGTGAGAGTGATGCGTAGAGGAGAACCATCCTCAATGTTACACAAGAGACCATCATAATGTATATCATTATGAATTTGTTGAGGATGAAAGACAAGATCAAATGCAATCTACAATAAAACAGTAATATATTGCTATATATAATATATTATATATACCTCCATTCCAGGAGAAATATAACCCTCTATTGGTTTTATAGAGAAATCTGGACCAAATGTGTCTGCCTCCCATTGAAATCTAATGATAGAACAGTCATTTATTATTAAAAATGAATAATAGAAATATTGTTCAGAAATAATGGACAAAATGACACACACTTAATGTTGGATGTATTGACTTTACTTTGCTCCAATGTCCCCACTGTTAATCATTTGAACTCTCCTTGTGCTTTGACTATGTAAAACAACAGCTCCAAAAGGAATGTGGTCATTATCAAGAGATATCTCGAGACCATGACAGGAACCTCTCACAACAAACAAGGGACGATAGAGACCATAACTTTCCATTATAACCTACAGAAGATGTAAGGATGGGTTATATCTTAAAGTCAATGTGGTAAGTACTGGTGTTCACTAGTCTGGAGCTTACTAATGGTAGCTATTCTAGGTCACTGTGGTAAGTACTGGTGTTTACTAGTCTAGAGCTTACTAATGATAGCTATCCTAGGTCACTGTGGTAAGTACTGATACTCTTAAGTCTAGAGCTAACTAACCTCTTCAGAAAACTGAGGCACTCTAGCCGTGGGACAAAAGGTCACTTCAACCATCACTTCTTCTTTTGGTTTTAAAGTGATATCTCCCATTACTCCAAGTTGTTGTCCTTTGATTGGACAGAGAGCAACACTTAACACACCTTCCTCTTGCAGAGCAGGTACAAGAGTGCTTGGCACAATGTCAACAGTAAATTTAACAGCTAATGGACTATGATTCACTAGCTTCACTTTCCTGTTGGTTTTCTCATTGACACGCAGTGCTCCGAGATTGACTGATTTCTGTGCAGGATTAACTAACTCCACCTGAAAAGATCAACAGATGAATAATATATAAAAGAATGCATAAAATCAATACCTTGATAGGCGCTCCTTCACCTCTCACTATGACAGTTTTTCGGCTAATCCCATTTATTTCAAACATAATTTCTTCACAATATTTAATTGCCTTATGTGGTCTGAAGTAACAGTCAACGTCCATTGTCTCATCTGGTGCTAAGAGGCGTGGTTCAAAGTGGAGTTCAATATGTTGTGTATTTGTATAGAGACATTCCACACTGAGGTCTGCCTTGTCATGATTGGTGATTGTGAGGGTAGTGATATTGGGAGGCATGTTTGGGTGATGGAGGAACCGAGGACCAAAATCATACTCTTTAAATGAGAAAATAACTTTAGGTTCTGTACCGGAACCTTTAAGAGTAATGGGGATAGTTGGTCCATTTGTAATCTAAAGAGGATTTGAGGAGATAAGTCATGGATGAATGGATGGAGAGATTGATAGATAGATGGAATGGATGGAGAAATGGATGGATGGTTAGTATATGAGTACTTGAAGTAACAGTTCACAATTCTTCAGTGAGAAACATGAAGCAGGAGAAAAGATAAGTTCACTGTTAACTTTATCATGAGCCTCAACCATTCCTTTCATAGGATTAATACATACAAGTTGATCTTCAGCTCCACCTTTTTTACAACAGTTATCAGAGAAGCTCCAGTTATAATGACAAACAAATTGACTATGATTATGTACAGCCACCTGCCATAATGCCCTCTCATTAACAAGTACCTGAAAAAAATACAAATTTACAAGTCTATTTGTATCATGTTTACAAGATCAGTCTAGTCTGACCTTTCCAAAATCAATGATTCTTTTAGCATGTTTGTCTACTGGGAGGTCAGTCTCTGTTCCACTAGTATCAGTCACTGAGAGAGACAATTTTATAGCATAAATTTCAGCTTTGATATTGATTTTAAGAGGTGTAGGCTTGCTTTTCACATTGCAGACAAGATGGAAGATGAATTCGTTTTCTTCTGTAGCTGTGAAGGTTATATCCACTGGAAGCCTAAAACAGAACACAAAATTAGTAAAATAGTATATAAGGTAAGCTAGTTAAAGTAACATTGGTTAATAGTTTTATAATCAAATGTTATACTAACACATAGACACATGGGTCCTTCCTTCAGTCATTAATGTATTGCTCTCTCTCTCTCTCTCTCAGATGAGATAACTTTCTACCCACTTACTTTGTCATTGGAGCTATCACTCCAGACATTGGACTAACTGTTAATTTGGCTCTAGGATCACTTGATTTACAGCTCTTCTCATTGAATGAAAACTGGTAAGGCTTGTCTTCATTGTTAATTAAATAGACAGTCTCTTTAGAACTAGTACCTATACATATAGACAGAGATTAAGTGATATATGCTCTATTCATCTATCCACTCCATCCATCAATTCATCCTTTCATTAATCTATCTAATTGAGATTGTGCTACATAACATTGTACAATAAAATAGACTAATAATAATACTGCCTGTACAATGTCATAGGATTTCTAAATCAGCTATCCAAGTGATGTCAACTATTCTAGTTTCTTGTACAGCAATGCCGCTTACCAACAAGCATAGATCGAAAACTTAAATATGCTCGATCCAAATTGACTTGAGGTTCTGAGGTATGTCCAACAAGTAAAAATGGTACAGTAATAGAAAGAGATGGAATAGAGAAATGCCACAAAGCTTCCACGTGTTCTTGAGTTGTTGGTGTATACTCAAACACAACCTACGAAAGTAAATAATTATTTCTATAAATTATTCACATGTGTGCTTAGTTACTGTGTATTTCTTTCCACCCGTTATTGTTCCTTTGGGATTGTGACAGTTAAAAATTGGAGTGGCTAAATGACTTGGTTTTTCTTCTTGAGTCCATTGGAATTCATAGGAGAGAGTGGTTGGGTTAACAATATCCAATGATCTAGGAGATGAATAGGAATGGTAGCAGTGTCATACGATCAATATGTGATTATGCTATCATAAACACTGTAGTCTCATTCCCAGACTACCTAAAATTTGGGCTGAGGATGATACTAGACATTGTAAATTGTACTTAATCTCATCCCTGGAGATCTGGGACAAACATCTAGAAACATTGCTTATAAATACTGCTTTTGGTCTACCTGTGTATTTTAGGACCAATTCCTTTTGAAGAGAACTCAATGACTTTTGTAGACAAGTCCAAATTTCTTGTAGCAGCTGTAAATCCTTCACTTCCCTTGACTTCTGTTGGTCTTCGTTGAGTGAGGTAGTCATTCTCAGGTAAGTCAAAATAACAGTATGGCATCAGGGAATTGCATTTCACAACCAAATCAAGGGGGTGGGCAGATGATTTAAGATTAGCAATTCTAAAAGAGAGACAAGATCTCAAGTGACTGCATATCTTGTTAGCATTAAGTAGATTAATTGAATGTTTTTTCTTAAACTAACTTGCAACGAAACTTGTATTCAACTTCAATCAAATCCACAGGAGAGAATGTCACAGTGATAATCTGCTCTTGACCAGGAGGAATCTGGCCAGATTTGGGTTCGATAGTGACTAAAATTTCCTCTTCTTCTTCTATTGTGTCTTCACCAGAACTAGTGGAGATACCTATAGAACTCTGAGAGTCTTCAGGCATCTCTTTTGGAGTAGTTGTCAAGAACCATTTGTAAGAGAGAGTGATTTTGCCAGTATTCTTTAAAGGAAAACTATAGAAATATTGATATTAAACAATTTAACAAGGCAATTATTTACCTAAACTTTTGACTCTGAAGTAGATAAGTGTCTTTAAACACCACAGTCCTTGAGGGACATTCGTATTCAGCAAATGTTGTCTGTGCTGTTAAAAATACTTCCAAATCTTCTCCTGCTTTGTCTAGTAATTTATTTTCAGGTTCTGCTTCTGTTTCAATGATTTTACGCTTAATAGGGAGTTTGACTGGTTTCTCTGCAAGAGGAAGATCAGTACAGTAATAAGATACCAGGCAAGAACTCAATCTTATATGAAGTTTGTATTTATGGAAGTATTTACTTTAAAATGCTAAAGCTTTAAGCACAAATACTATTACAAGCTCATAATATAAGTATTAATAATCAAAAATTCTATACAAAATTATTGTACCTTCTGGCTCAGTGTCTTTTTTACTTTTAGTATCAGTACTTCCTGGTCTACTACTGTGACTACCCATAGCTGTGGGAGGTGCATTAACCCATTTAACAGTTTTCATTGTATCGTTCCATTCTGGTACCTTTTATTGAAAAAATAAAAAGCAATAATAGCAATATAACAATGTACATAGATAGATCAAGTCATACCTGGTTGATTGGCTCAGTGTAAGATATTTTCCAATACTTGCCGGCCAATCTTTGTTGTTTGTATTCCTTCGGTTTTATATTTGTGAAGGTTGTTGTTATATCGCAGCTAGCACCTGAAAGTAGGTGACCTAATGATGGAGCAAATGTGAGGCAAGGTACAGCTGGCCACTGATATCGAATAGGATCAGGAGAGTAATTGGTGAGTGTGAATGTGAGATTACAGGGATCTCCAACAGGACAAACTCCAAAGTAGAGGTTATTTTCTTTGGCAGCTATGGAAAAGAGCATGCAAACAAACAAACTCAATAGATGAGAATAAAAGGCATATTTGTACATCTCTGAATACAGATAAGATGCTAAATAACTAAATATGTAAGCTATTAACAATTAGCAGAGACATCAGTAATACATTATATTCCGTATACAGATAATGTGCATGTAGTAACTAGTACAGTCCAAATATTATACCTCCAATTTCATCAACAACTTCTTCCTTGTCAGTGAAAGTTGTCACATGACGACGAATGTTTCCTATAAAGATCTCACTTTGATAGCCCTCACCAGCCAATACAATAGGTATTGTCTCGAAGTGATTGTCTTTAACTGTAATCCACAGACAACCTTTATACTCTCGTACATCTTGTGGACAAAAAGTCACTACAATTTCCTTTGTAGAATTAGCTGGCAAATAGAGATGCATTAAAATGCAGGAAGAAAGAAGGGTATCATCCTCTGTTTCATCCGAGGAATGTGACACAATAAAGTTATTTTTAGCATCGTCATCTAGTTCAATTACTACATTAGCTGGTATACTACCAATATTGGATATGATGATTGGTAAGTCTTCTTTTTGTCCAAGCAAAAGTTTTTTAAACAACAACAGATGTTGGCCTTGGGCACTACGAGTGGTAGGTTTTAGAATTGTAACTTGAGGCAAATTTCCTTCTCCTGTAAGGTCAAATGTTAGTCCCTTTCCTCTAGCTTGTGGAGGACCATCAACTGTAGCCTCAAAGATAGCATTATAAACCTGTACACATAGATACAATATTATATGTATTGTGATATATTGTGCAATGGTATACATTACCTGCATTGCAGAAGGTTTGAATGTCACTGTAGCATAGATGTGAGAATAAGAGGAGATGGAAGCTCGAGGTGGCTCCACTTCGAATGCATCTACTTTTTGTTTTAATGAGATTGGTTTGATGTTAATATTCACATCACAAGGGATCTATTATCAAATGAATGAAGATATTGTTATATAACAGTATTGATTAGCATACCTTGTTAGGATTTATAATTTTTATTCTAGCTTTAGAAGTGTGACCGACAATGATACTCTTGAACATAAAGCGTCTTTCATTCTCTCCATAGACTCCAACACATCCATCCTTGAGGAGAAACAAACAATACATTTTAATGAAATCTATAAATCCTTTGTTGTTACATTACCTCGTGGAATTCATGTGGTCCAAGTACTCCAAGTTGCCTGCAAATACGATGTTCCTCAAAAATAGACATCACATCTGTACTGTTGATGGCTGGAATTAAGACTTCAGCACAAACTTTATAGGAAATAGGCATATCTCGTTTATTACTGTCAGATATCTCAACGGAGAGCAACTAAAGAGAAAGAAAGTAATATGATATAACAGTAGCAACTACAAGTCTAGGTCTATAGTTATATAATGGAGCTATGAACCAAAGACATTGATTGACAGTACCTCTTCGTGTTTGCCCTGTCTTTCAGCCACACACTCAACAGTGATAGTTTGAGATTGACCAGGAGTGATTGTACCAGTAGCTGGAGAAATATTGAATAGCCCTAACATGAGACGTTGGCTACCACCGCCTAAAACTTCATACCTAGAACACAAGCAAGATAATATGTACACTTGTACATATGTAATGTTGCACAATATACCTTAAGGAGCCTTCCTTGGGTCTTGCAGATGTATTTAATTTGCTAGCCACAGAGGAGGCACGAGAGGGGGTGGACTGTTCTCCTTTACCTCGTTTTCCTTGTCCGATAGAAGGAGGCACCAACATGCTCCTAATATGAGAAAAACAACATACAGATGACAAAGTAAAACTTGAACTATCATTTTCAAAAGCTATTACTCCAATACATTGTTATAACTCACTGTCTCAATTTCTGTAATTCCAAAGGCAGTCTCTTACTAACAGCATATCTAAACTCAAACTCTCCTTTATTTTCAATTGTAAATGAACCTGATTTACGACTACCAATGACCAGAGATCCAAAATTAACCTCATTTAGAGGAATAATAGAATATCTGATGTAAAGAAAACAAAACAATTTATTATAGTTCAGTCTTTTGTTAATGTTAGCTTCAGTCAAACTCACTTTGAGAAGACAGCTCTGGCAGAGATACGAACTGGAATATTAGCAATGACTTCACCATGCTCTCCTAGATGAGTATCAATAACCTAAAGAAAGAAAAAGATTAGTGAAGAATATATGTCCATGTAATGATGATTTATGGTAGTAACAAAAGATAAAAAATAACTCAAGATGACATTGGTAGAAAGAGGAGATGTCTTGATGTGATGTTGGTAGGTAAGTGAAGATGTAGGAGTTGTGTTACTTACTTGACACTTTAGAACAGGTTGATCTTTAATGTTTAATTCTCTATCTGCTTTAAAGAGGATAGAGATGGTTTGAGATTTCTCTCCAGGATAGAGTATATTGTTTGTTGGGTTAAGAACAAACCATTTACCATAGTCTAGACCTTGTGGATTGACATCAAAGAGAAAGCTATGGATAGAAAAGTAATTAAAGATAATCTCTCATCTTTTCTACTTACTTGTAAGCAATATCATATTTCCCTTTGTTCTTTAGTTGCATTGTAAGTTTGAGATCATCATACACTCTTTGACACCCAAAGTCAAGACCACCATCAGTTCCTTAATAAATAAAATAGTGATAATGAATTAATTGTTCTATAGTCATATCAATATTGACCTAATCATATATATACTTAATGGATAATGTGTTACCTTTTGGAAAGCTGATGTCCATTGCTACATCATAAGCCTCGGCTTGTAATTGGACACTTTCCACATGCATTAAACCAATGATCTGCTCAACATCTGAAATCTAAAGAGACAAAGACTTCATATCACAAACAGTATACTCACCAGCTGGCCTGCTGACCAATAGACCAACCACTATTATCTTACTTCAACTTTGAATGCTTTCTTAGAGTAAGAGACAGGTTTAACTGCTCTAAAATGTATGTTTAATGGAAATGCTGATTTGGGCTGAACAATGCCTTGTTCTTGGCTGAAACTAAATTCTTCACCAATTGTCTCTAGTCCACTTAATTTCCAAGCAGCAGGTAAGAGTGTGTTATTACGAAGATGAAGCACACAAGACTCACGTCTTAGTAAAGAAGACTCAATATCTGACATTATTATATCAAATTATAATGTACCTGTGTAACAAGACCTTTCCAAAGTCTAGTGATTTCTTATCCACCTTAAGCTCAGGCTCTACACCATGGCAACAAACATGGAACAATGTTGGGGCTGGATTGTGATGAATGGAACACACAAGATAGTCCTTGAATTCTCCTGAAGACTTTGGATAAGCCCAGATTGTAAGAGGCTAAAGGAATATTGAAATGGAACTGTTAAAACTTTTATTAACTAACTTTGCTTTCTCCTGGTTGGAGAGTCATGTTAGGTGGCTCAAGTAAAAAAGTGGATGCATTGCTGTCTGTTTTGAAGCAAAACTCTACTTGACTGTCCATGTTCCCAGGGTTGCTGATAATCAAAGTTTCCATGTTTTCTGGGTACCTTCCCTCACGATATCTCTCCCTTGGCTTGCCACAGTGTAAAGGACCAAAATGATACTCATCTTTATCTAGTATGTATCTCTTATGTACTATCTCTTCTATTTTCATTGTTCTTTTGCGATGACAAAAAACAATTCTAAAAAAACAAGAGTATTATTTTTTCTACTTTGTTAATGTCAATCACCTTGGCTCTCTACTTATAGTTGGCAGTTGACACAGACCTCTACAGAACAGTTGATAATGACGTCGAGTTCCAACTATCTCAAAGTTGAGTGTCTGATCAAATTGACCTTCTTCTTGAGATACAAAGAGTAGCTTCAATTTGTACTCTTCTTTAGGAGGGATGACCCAACGATGCTGAACTGGTCTAAAATTTTACATCAACAACATTACTTTATAGCTTTTATTATCTACAAACAGTATGCCCATATAAACGACTTACTTGCTAGTAGTTATTTGCTGTTCACTGGTATGATCATCACTATAAGAAAATAATCCAAACATTAGAGTCATGCTCACTGAATTTAAAATAGTATTACTAACCTAGTGGTTTCTTCTTGTTGATGTTGTGGTGACGAAGATGCTTTACCTTGTCTTGATTTTATCATCACTGATCGTTTTCTTGATTGACTCAAATCTTCCTTAGACTTAGCACTGTGTTTACTAACACCAAGATGAGATGGAGAATCACGAGATTCCTTAGTATCAGGAATCTGTGATTCTGTTGGTTCTAGACTGGCCCTACGAACGGTCTCTTGGATTACATTACTGTTAAAAGAGGGACAATCTTTACATCAGAAAACCATTTAACTCACGTTCTACTTTCTGTTTCATTTTCAATAAATTTAAAATGTTCTAAACGAGTGGGTTGAATTGGTTTTCTCTTTAAGGGATAAGGATAGACTTGGAATGTGACTGGTTCTGGAATAGGTGGACCATCAGGTCCCAGTCCAAATCCTTCAAGAATCTGTTAGTATAGGAATGAAAGTATGCAATGAGTATTGGTCGGTGTCTTACTTCATCTAGTGATGGAAGTCCTGAACTAGTTATGTTCATTGTCACATTTTCTTTAGGTTCACAACCTTTTACACTAATTAATGGTACACCAATTCCTTCTCTATTGTCATCATCATCTGTAGATGTACCAGTAGTATCACCAGTTAGTTGCTGTAATGGATGAGCCTGCTGTTGTTGTTGCTGTTGGTGTTGTTGACCAAGAGATGACTCTGTACGACCACCAGTACTCTGATGAAAAGATGCATAAAGGATACTAATATTTATCATGATCTTATAAAGAAAAAGCCTTTATTGTTACTATAACAGTAGTCATTTGTGCTCATACAGTAGTAATGACTAATGCAAAATATATAAGTCTTTCACAGTGTGAGATGTAAGTTGAACAATGATCAGTATTATGATTCTTGTGCTTCACTGCAGTTATGTTACTATCTCAATTCATATACCTTTCTACTTTTAGTCTTCTTTGGAGTGGCTGAGACTTTGCCATTTTTTTCTTCTTGTTCTGGTTGTGGAGGTGGTTTTTTAGTACGTACAATTCCTTTGACTCTGTCCCAGTTCTCTAAGAGATTTTTTATACCTTGCATTGTACTCTCATAGAAATGAAAACTGTGGTGTTAGGAAAAAAAACATTATAAATAAATCCAATGTCACACATCACTTACTTCCTCTTCAATTCTTCTTCCTTTGCATCTATCGGTTCCAAAGACTCTTCTTTAGAATCTTTTAGTAGAGATTGTGATCTGTGACTTTTTCTCCTATGCAGACAAGAATCAAAGGGAGACATAATATTAGAGACTGTTACATTGTACCTACCTTCCAGACACTGAATCTGTTGTGCTTCCAATGCTAACAGCAGATGTACCTGGTATACCTCCTCCAAGCTGTTGTGGAAGATGCTGAAGGTGTGTGGATGCAGCAGACTCAGGTCTTGAGGTAACAGTGTGAGCAGGAGATGGTTTCACTTGGTCTCCTTGAACAAAAGGCTTTGTTACAGTACCACCACGGTTTTTCTTTCCTTTCATTTTTTCCTCTTCTAACAATCGAAGCTCTTCCAATCTTTCTTGTTCTAACCTCTTTTGCTCCTCTTCTTGCTTACGTCTAATGTTATGTTGTTTGAATAGAGAATGAAGTATCAATTACTTACTTCTCTCTCTTCTCACGATATCTTTGATCACGTATGACGTCTATTTCTCTCTGTTTTTGTGGAGTTAGTGCCTCATATTCATCTTCACTCATGTCCAAGAGAGCCTGTATATTTTCCTCCTCAGCTTCTTTAGCTTTGATTTCTTCCTCTGAAAAAGAAGGAAGAACAATTAACAATATTATTTTAAAAAAGTAATGGTTACATTACCAAGTTTTCTCTGTTTCTCTTTTTCCATGTCCTCTACTCTCATTTTCACGCCGTCAAAGTTCAGCTCAAGATCAATGAAGTAGATATGTTTGCGATTGTCAAGTGCTTTTAACACAAGAGCTCCACTCATTAACTCATCTGATGTAAACTGACATTGTAGGCCATCAAAAACTACTCCTTTTCTACAGTCAGTATGTAATAGTCTATCAGATAGTACTTCCAGAATTATTTCCTCTGGAAGTTTCATTGAGAAAAGACATTCATCAGGAACTGCATAATCAGATTCCAGCAATGGTTGGACAGGAAATGGTTTTGGCCGAGGAGTCTTTTCAGGTTCTAGAACTTCTCTCAGTAGTTGTTCTTTAGTAGCTCCAGGAACACGACTTACCTTTCGAGCAAGGCTTGCTTTTGAAGCAGCTGGCGTTTCAGTCTGCTCAGCCAGGACAGCAGCTGCTTCTGCTTCCATTGCTTCCTTTGTTGCCTCCATACATAATGTCCTAGCTTTACATCCAGCTGGTGTACTAGCATTTGAGATGGCATTGATAATCAGTTCATTGATGTTAATAACAGGAGCATTGTATAGAGTTGCTAGTTTATAGGCTTGCGTTGTCTTGCCACTGTGTTGGGGACCATAGACTATTACAGCTACACCACGTCTCATGTCTGCTATGGCTGCTTCAGGAGAGATATCAATACCAAGGTATCGAGCGATGCAAGCAGCTACTGGTGACGAATCCAATCCCTCAAGTTGAAGTTCACTGAGAATGGAACCAACAGTGGGATTGCTCAGTAATGATGTGGAAACAATTTGTGGTATAAGTGCTGTAGAACTAGGATGAGGTGAAGAATGTAACTCAGGTACCCTCAGATTGATGAGATCGTTTCCCATTTTATCAATAATGGATGCAGTGCTGCCTTCTACTGCAATGTCAGTAACTGTGGTCAAGTCATATTTACTGGAAACAGGTGGTTCTTCGTGCATGCCTTCCTTCTTAAATGCTTCCATAATTTCATGTGGTAGGGATCCACCTGTCTCAACAGGTGGAAGACAGAGACGGTTTTGTCTGTCATAGCCTTTGACCCATCTCAAAGCCTGTTATTGGAAAGAAACTTAAGATTGTTTACATAAGGTTTTTGTCTTACTTCCTCCTCTTCCAAGTATTGTTTATCAAACTCTAATGAATATATTTCCACAGGATAGTCTAATGGATTTGCAATAGTGACTTCGGCCTTTGATCCATTAGAGAAGGGGAGTATCGGAAGAAATTCTACAAGAGTTTTGTCAAATAAGACTTGAGGTTCACTGCCTTGTCCAGAAACGTGGAGGTACAAGTCAGCATTTAAGTTTTGTTGTATATTTATTAAGATCTTTTCAGTGTAGTGAAGCTAATAGAATAACATAATGTGTCATTTATATTAAAAATATCAGTGTACCTCTTCACTTGGCATAAACTTGACTTGAATGTTCATTTTTTGTCCAGGCAAAATAATGCCACAACTAGGTTCTACTTCAAAATATTTGGGTGGTGGTTTCTCTTTAATTTTTTTGTGTACATGTAATGGAGTGTTTTTTGGAAGCTAATGAGTGAACAAAAATGAATGTAATATATAAAAAATGATAATCCTACTACTTTTTTTGGTGGTTTGTCAGTGACAGCATTCCATTCACATCTGTATGAGTAGATATATTATAATGAATGAATGACTGGGTTGATGAATGAATGGATGAGATATGGATAGATGAAGTACAATGACATTTATAATGATACTCACTTGACTTGTAAAGGGTTATACACACGTACTGTAATAATACGACATTGTCCACATAAGACAGTTTCAAAATCTAATGTTGTACTAGATATCTCCAACATTGGAAGAGTGACTTCAGCTGTTAACAATAGAGGATATATTGGACCACCAAGAAGCTGTAAGTGAATATAGAAAGCATGTTATTAAAGTGGCAGATATAAATAATAACATCTTGTTCATATTTCATGCTAATACTCCATTACTTTACATAATAATATTGAGGATATCTCTATAATTATGGAGAGTTTTCAATTTATCCAACTATGCACTATAAAGAGGTTTTATTATGCATGTGTACCATACCTGAAAAGGTAGTGTTATTTCTGCATGTCCTAACGGATGGTTGACTGATGCCGGATCAAAAAGAACAGTAAATTCAATTGATTCATTCTTTGGAAGTGCTTTAATTTTATTACCCAATTTAATAGTGAAACCAGACTCAGCCAGAGAGGAATGGGCTGGAGAAAAGGTAAGGGGAAAACTCCCTATGTTGGTAAGTGTGATGGTATGTGAAGCAACTAAACCATAGACTACATAACCAAAATCCAGACAATATTCTGGTAGAACAGGCTTCACTTTTGTTGATTTAGTACCACTAATGTGTAGTAATAGATTGTGTTCCTTAACAAACTCTTGAATTACTAATTGTTCCGCTTTTTTTCCAACCATTTCAAGTGTAAACTAAAATAAAAATGACACATTAAATCATCAAGTGTAATATTTAAGTAAGTCATATCATAAGTCCACTAATATAGTGTACATTAACAGTACACTATTGTTATTTATTACCTTAGTTTCTTTAGAATTCTCCTGAAGACATTTTAGTGCTATGTTGTATGTCTCATTAGAATGAGTAAGGATTGGACGAGATACAGATAGTGATAATCGAGGATGGCTAGCTTCTCCTATTAGAGAGATGACTTCAGGTTCAAAATGAGCCACTTGAAGCTGTGGATATTAATGTATAAGTCAATTCATCAGTTCATCATGATTATGTATCAATTGATTCAATGATCATACTCAATGTTCATGATGCAAGCTGTGGATATCAATGTATAAGTCAATTCATCAGTTGATCATGATTATGTATCAATTGATTCAATGATCATACTCAATGTTCATGATGCAAGCTGTGGATATCAATGTATAAGTCAATTCATCAGTTGATCATGATTATGTATCAATTGATTCAATGATCATACTCAATGTTCATGATGCAATCAATTGATACGATCATGATATGGATCATCTGCTAACCTGAATTGATTTTTGAAACTCTTGAGGTACACCAGGAAAGAACTTAATATCTAAAGTTTGACTTTCAAGACACTCCACTTGTCCCTAAAGAAAGAGGTAAGCATTATCCTTATATTATAAAGAATGTACCATTGGAGGAAAGACAGTCACTTGTCCTGGAAGCAGTTCTTCTGCATCACAAGTCCCCAGTACACAGAAATCTAGTGGCACTTTACCAGTGTTAGTCAAAATAACTTGGTCTATGCACAGATTGTCATAAGCCTTTAATTCAAGAAAGCAATCATTCAAAGTATTACTAGAGAAATTGTACATACCACTGTCCCAACATTAAGTTTCTTCTTATTAAGTCTATATTCAATATCAGAAGCTTCTCCAGCTAATATAAGTTGATACGTTGGACCACCTTGAACTTTACAAATTGCACCAACTTCAGTAGCAATGTCAGTATGTCCGTAAAATGTCATCTCAACATCTTGAGTCTCGCCTGGTTTTAATACACCAAACAGTGGCAGAACATCGAAAACCTAAAAATTAGATATATCAGTATGATAATGGAATGTCTTACAGCTGGTATAGGATGTACCTGTTCAATACCAATAGGTACAAAAGGATCAGTAGCTGTCTCCCACGGTTGATGTCTTATCTCTTTACTTATTTCAATTTCAGATTGAACTGTCGATTCACTGTGTTCAGAGGGAGGCAAAGACTCTGTCAAGACAGCTTCTCTATTGTCTTGATCTTCCATCATAGTAGGCAACACCTCCTCCTCTCCTACATGCTGGACATCTCTCTCCCTTTCTTCCTCGCCACTCTGTAAGCTTTGTCCTTGAAGACTAGGTGAAGTAATCTCTATTCTCACATCATCAACAGGAGCAGCTTCTGGTGTGGGAGGTGCCTGTTGTTGCTGACTTTCAAGACTGATTGTAGAACCTTCTAGCGAATCAATTTCACATTCACTTTGCATATCAACACCCTCGTCATCATGAACAGGATCTTTCTGATAGACTGGGGGTCTTTTGAGGAAAGACCAAACATAATGAACTTCAAGTGGACTAGAGTTGGTCATAGTTATTGTTTTAGTGATCTCAGTATTATTGAGAATGCAACCAAATTCAATACGATTGGTTTCAAACGTCAAATTAGGAAAGTAGACCTCAGCACAAACTTCTACATGATCCTGTGTTATATGAAGTTGTAAGTCATTATATTTCTATAAAAGAACTCTTACTTTTTGAGGATGTTCTCTATATGACACTTCTATACTTTGTTTTTCTTCTCTGCTCTGTCTGTCAGCACAGTATGTAGAATCATATTGTACTGTAAGTGTTATTTCCTCATTTGGAGATAGAGACAACTCCTAAAGAAGACAGACAAAAGGCAGTCTAATAAAACTGATAATGAGTGATCTATTGTTCTACAATTGACTCAATTATTATTTCTATTTCCTAGTTTCTAAAACGTATACCTGATTGACATTATATTGATTGTTTGATATACGCATACTAAATGGATAACTGCAACTAAGTAGAGCTGTCAATGGTAATGGAGACACATTCTTCAATGACACGGATTGTGTATGTTTTATCAGTTGGCTGCCTGGTTGCTACCATAGCATAATATAAAGGTGAGTTATTAATAATAGTCTAATAGATACATTATTTACTTGTTCAATTTTAAATATTAATTCTTTTGTACTGAACTGTAAAAGAGGGGCAATAAATAAACTATTGACATCAGCTATCATTATCCTCTCTTTATGAGGATTACGGCCGATAATAGCATGACATACCAAACGTTCATTTACAGCTCGAGGACTTTAGAGAGAGAGAGGGAAGGAGAATATATAAAGATAATATAAAGATATATTACTGACCAATCTGAGTAGCCAGTAATAGTGACTATTTGTGTCTGATATGGAGATAGAATGAACTTATCAGGTGAAATTTGAAACATCGGTCTCTTAATAAGGTCTTTGTTTCTTTGAGACTGTTATAAAAGTATTAATAATAAGTACATACTAGAGTAGATTTATTATTGTCATTCAATGGACACATCATTTCAGTATTCTCTTATGAGTTATAGTTTAAAGCAAACCTTTGTTCTAATATCTGAGGTGTCTCTGGCTGCCTTTTGCATTTCAGCTTTCTTCAATTTGGCCATTGAGAATCCTTCAGTGGTCCATGAGAGTGACTATTAGTAGTGTATGCACAACACAACATAAAAACTATAGCAGTTTTTGTATTTATTATACCTGTGTTCTTCTTCCTCTATTAGTGAGTGAAAACTGTTTGCTACACTGACTACATGCAAAATGTGTTCCTAAATCTACTCTTGGACTCAAGGGGGGATAACTGACAATGGTTGTTCCCTTTCCCTCGGCAAAGAGAGACACAGTATAGCGCACTCCTTGAAAGACAGACACTGTTAGTTTGTCAGTAAATCTGAAAAGTGATGGTTGAATGAGAAGAGAAGATAATAGAGAGAAGATAACAAGAGAAGATAACAAGGAAGGACTTACTTGATGCAGTCATTTAGTTCAGCTATCACACTCATTTCAATTTTATGATGAGCAGAAATGACACCTGATGCTGGTTGTACTATAAACACACTATTCTCCTTAACCTGTAAAGAAAGAGGAGTCTTTTTTTATAGTCTATTCTAATAAACTTGAACAGAGAGCCAGTCATGACTATACCAATGTGACAAGAATTAAAGAGTATATATATACTGTAGGAAGTATGTAGGTCTTGGTAACTAAAGACTTACCAAATATGTTTCATACTCCGCATCAATTTCAGACTCATTGCTAAGAATTAGTTTCTTAGGTATTGGAGTCAATACTGGACAAACACCCCAGTCTAAATGTTCAGGAGTGATGTTGATGACTGGTCCCTCTCCGATGCATTGGAGTTCAACCTCTAGTGGTGGATCTGAACTACCTAGTATGTTTAATGTTGATACTGATGATAAATGCCCTGTCTTATTAGCTATGATAGTGAACGGAAGAGTCAACAATTGCTGAGGATCAATGATGCCCTAAAAGAGAAAAATAAAATGAAGTTAAGGTGAATATCAAGAGAAGAGGAGAGAAAGAGAGAGAGAGAGAGAGAGAGACCTTTGGGTGTGTTGTAGTACACTGAATAGGAGCATCCTTAGCCTGTAAAGTTCAAAAAAGTAAATGTTAAGTATTTACATGTTAAAATGAACTAAAAGTACACACATCTACCTGCTCTGTTATCTCATATTGTGCTGGTAAGTCAGCTGTATTACGTAAATGAACATCCATTGTGTATGGATGAGAAATGAAACATCGTCCATAATTGAGTACAGGAGTGTGCAATACAACTTTAGGTACAATAACTCTAGACAAAGAGAGAAAGATGAATAGCTCTCTAACTCACTTAATTGATTACTTTGCATAAATTGGTAAAGAGAATACATCTTTGCCTGCTTCTTCTACATCGACAACAAGAAAGGTAGAATATGACTTGACATGACAAGGTATTAAAGTGACCTGTTTAGAGACATGAGTCAGCACAATTGATAGCAAATCTTTATTATACTGACTTTAATGTTGTTTTGCATGCTTGGTGGAATAGTTCCTTTACGTGGCTGTATAACAAATTCATGTTTCTTTCCTTCATCTCCTGGTACATGAATGTTGTAAGTCATAGGCACTTCAGATGTATTTGTTAAAGAGACCTCATGAGTGACTGAAAAACCTAGATATGACAGTTCATAGTATAGAAATGTTATCATAATAATATAGGTATACCATAGGACATAGTGCCAAAGTTAATTTCAGAGACATCAAATTGAAATGTTGGTCCAATTACTGTTCCACTGTGTTATAAGAAATTGTTCTCAATAAATCATATTGTCAATTAAGACTCACAGTATCCTTAGTTTAAGTGGCTCCGGTGCTCCTTCAACTGTCCATATAAACTCCTCATTAAAACTACCCAAAGTTGAAGATGAAAATGATATCTACATGAAAGTAAAGAGTTCATTACATATCCACCATACTGCTACTATAGCAACATACCTGTATGGCTTGTAAACAATCTGGTAACAGATGACCTGCTGATGGTGCGAAGGAAAACTTGGGGCCAAAGAGAGTGGATGTGGGTTGCACAGAATAGCTGGCTTCAATATCACCTTGATTCTCAATGATAACCTGTAAATCAGGACAGTTTGCAACATTTATTTTAATATATCTAGATTGTAACCTCATAAGCATGTGCAGAGTTGACAAATACATTTTGTATGTCAAGTGTATCAAATGAGAATCTCAATTTGGGTCCTAGACCTTCTCCTTTGAGTTTTAATAGAAGACGTGTCTCTCTACCTGTCACATCACAAAATGCTACACTAGAGTAACTAAAGAGAGAAATAAATAAATATTAGATTGGAGAATAGGGACTACTTTGATGCTTTCTCTGGTTGGAATGTAACAGTTATTTCGGCATGTGAATTTGGCCATATATCACCTTCCTATGAAACAAATAGTTCGTTATATAGATATTATTAATTAATTACTAGTTGTACTACTAACCATAGGATCAATGGAGAATACATCATTAAAATAAAGAAATTTCTCATCAATTACAGTCTGTGGTAAAATAAAAAAAAAAGCACTGGAAAAGGAGTAGTCTTACTGTCTTCCTTGTATAATATGTATGACTTAGGATAGGTACTCTGTCTCTAAGGAAAGGATTATGCTGACAACGATCTAGGAGACTATCCTTGGATGTCATTTCTTCATCGTCAAGGTATTGTTTATATCTGTAAAAAGAGAATCAGTGATATATTTTAAGTGCTAGCATTGTACTAACAGTTCTTTCTCAAAGTCTTCTTCTGCTTTTGTAGACTTCAATTTCCATTCAAAATGTGCAACAATGTTGGAACGATTATGTAGAGCAACCGTTCTATAAATAAAAAAGTGTGTATATAATTATTGTCATAAGGGGGGGGGGGTCAATTATTGTCATAAGGGGGGGGGGGTCAATTTACTCTACCTTTGTGAGTTTAATCCAATGTACGTATTCCCTAACATCAATGACATCTTTTCAAGTCTTATATTAATGTTGATAGCTGTACAATGAAGTCGAATATAGACAGTTTCACCTAGAAGAAAAAAATCATTTCAGCATTACTTGAGACGCAGCTAGCTAAGAAATGTTGCTCAAAGTTATAACTATATCGCTAGTAGACAGCACAGAACACAACTTTATGTGTTCATGATGGTCTGCTATTAAGCTTTAGTCCTCAGACTCCTTGACATTTTGGACAGAAATGTCAGGGAGTTTGAGAACAAGACTTGCTCTGTGCTTTTTGAAACATACCAGTGTTATAGTATACCCTAAGGTATCCCATATGCTCTCCAGTTTCAAGTGGTAGTAGTCCTATAACTAAAGGTATGCATGAATCCACACTGAGACAGTATTGATCAGAAGAGACTGAGAAAGGACTAGACAATACAAAAATGTAATAATTATAAAATGAAAGCTAAAATGATCATACCTGTCAGCTTCTAATTTGAATTTGGCGTCTTTCTTTCCAATGTTTCTAACAAAAACTGTTTTACTAGTTTTGTGCTGTTATATAACAAATAATAATAATAATTTAATATTGAACTTCTTCATTTTGTAGGGTAATAGCAATATCAATTCTTACTTTAACTGGTGTTGTTTCAAAGTGAATATCATCAGGAAAATCTAATATAGCTCTTGTACTAATAGCTCGAACTGGTACAGCAAATTTTTCTTTTTCATCAATGCAGACAAGCTCATCTTCATAATCCTACAATTGTTAAAGAAGTGAGGTAATAAGCAAATATATTTAATATGTAATAAAAAATTATCAGATTCCTTACTATGTCCTCGTCTGGAGCAAAATGTACAATGCAGGTAAACTCCATGCCAGGTGCTACTTTTTGTCCAGTAGGTTTATTACTAGTCACAGTAAAATGTGAAGACTTTTTCAGAGTTATTTTAACATAACGAGCAATCTAGTGTGAAGAGAATTTTAAAGAGGAATAAACATTATGATCTAACTTGATCAAGATTTCTAAATGAGATTGGAAAGTCGTAGCTTTTACGTGGCTCAAATTGTTGGAATACTACTTCTGATGGAAAAGGTTGAAAGATTGCTTGATAACCAATTGCAGTGGGATCCTAAAAGATTATGATAGATGATCAGACAGGCAAATATATAGGTGATAGTTGAGGTACATTTTGAGTGTCTGCGTCTCCAGTATTAAATACTTCTATTATATGAGGTGGACACATTTCTTGTGTGTTTGATAATCTCTTTTGAGTAGTGAGACTCATCTCAGCAATGTAAGTGGAAGGTGTCAACTGAACAATAAAGATATTTATAACAATTTATAAACACTGTAATAGTTTTACCTTTTGAGGAGAATTTGGCTCCCTTATCATTTTCGTGACTTTTCTCAGGCTGGAATACCCTGAGGGTTTTTTCTTGGAGCTAATTTTTGCGGGTTTTTCTTCAGCCATTGCTATTTAAATTTCTAAACCTATTTATTTTAGGCTAGAAAATTTTTCTACAGTGGCGAAAATCCTATTCTCTAGCAAATCTCAACACTTGTACAGCAACTTTGTTAGATAAGTACTTGTTACCATGGAGATATGGGCGGGGCTCATAACCCACGTGTAAATGATTGCTCTACAATGAAAAGTTGGGAAGATAAATATGTATTTAAGTAAGTTCTTAGTTACTATATAGAACTCATCTTCTTCTTGTTAGTTTCCCTTGGCATATAGTGATCCAATCTGCTTATCGAAAATATCCAACAAAATATAATCCCAATGTACGGAGCCTTGATGTATTGGAGAGACAAGTGAAAGGAAAACGTTTGTACAGTCACAGACTCTTTTCAACTTTATGGAATGTACCAACAATAGTACTAAAAGTAGGTAGATAGAAGAGGACTTGAATAGATAGAAAGTCATCAATTTATTTTTCTATTGCTACCAGATTTTAGGAGCCAATGAAGATCTTTTAATACACGAACAATCAGTATGTGACACAGAAACAAAAATCTTGACAATTGCTGGTTGCAATGTAGGTAAGATGGATGAGAGTTCTTTACCTTACATTTGTATAGGTATCATTAAGAAACCTCTTTAAAATGCATGAAGTACTTGAGTACACTCCACACCCAGATGATCCATCAAAGCAAGTCTTAAAAAATGAATGAAAGAGCAAACTTGTGTTTTTTTCTCTTAATTTCCTAGGACCATATTAAAACAGAGTGCTAAAATGTATGTATTTGGCGTACCATTGTTTGGGGATCTCCTCGAGTCTCTTCTCGTTAGCTCCTATGGAGGGGTAGTGATGAAGGTATTACAAGAGAGAATGGGTACCTTACAAAATTGTCATTACCATTATATAGGGCAGACTTGCAGTGGAGGAGAAGTCAGTAGAAATAATGAAAGAAGTACAATGACTATATCTTGAGTATTATATTTTTTTAAAATCCAACTTTGAAATCATGTTTAATGTTTTAGAAATGTTTTTTATTACTTTAAAAAAAGTAGCTTAAATCCTGAAATTATGTACAACGTCAGAGAAGAGAACTGCTCTTACATGTCAAGTAGTGTTAGCAGATACATCTAAATTCTTATCATTAACGATTCAAATATATGTATGTTCTTATTATTAATGTATTCTTAATGGATTAAGACAAAGATGGTTTAATTATAGTTCGATAAAGAGTTCTCAAGAAAGTTCTCTTACGAACAGTTACTGATTGATTCATAATATCTTTATCGTTGTTGGTATTCAATTCTGGTCTGCCTGCAACTTGGATCTAAAGAGAGAAAAAGACAAAACACTCATGTCACTGGATGTCAGAGGTAGCAACTTACAGCTGCTGCTAACTTTATGCTATCTCCTTGTTTTGCTAAAGTGTCTGAAGATATTTGAAGTTAAGAAGTCAAGAATTGACTATTAAAAGTATTTGCATTATTTGTAATAACTTAATACGTTGTACTAAATATAGCAATATTAAAATGTGTAATGATATGATGAATAGAGGAAATGATTGGAAGACAGTATTACAATGTTACTATATTATAGAAGAATTGATGTGACACTATTACAACACTAAATTGATATTGCTATGACACTATTACAACACTAAATTGATATTGCTATGACACTATTACAACACTAAATTGATATTGATATTACACTATTACAACACTAAATTGATATCGATATGACACTATTACAACACTAAATTGATATCGATATGACACTATTACAACACTAAATTGATATTGCTATGACACTATTACAACACTGAATTGATATCAATATGACACTATTACAACACTAAATTGATATTGATATGACACTATTACAACACTAAATTGATATTGAGATTGGATACATATGAGGAACTCTATTATTGTCATTTCCCACAAATAATCAAACAATGATACTAACACGTGCCTGTAAAGAAAGATGAAAAATAACTCTATTGACTTAGTCTATCCATTGATCTATCTTTTCTTTTGTCCATCCTAGTCTGGTGCTACTGACCCTTGTCCTCAGACCTGTCCTCTCTTAGTGAAGGGTCAGTAACACCAGACTATGTCATCATTTTGTTTGTTGATTCTTACTGTATATGTTCTTTTAACAATGAAAATGTAAATGAATAGTTTGGAGGATCCAGAAACTGACAGAGAATCAGAGCCTAAAAAGAAAGATGGACATTATGTTATTCTGAGTGAGTCACTATAACACGACCAGTATATCTACAACTTGTATCTTAAAAGTGAAGTCTAGTTTCTTTCTTACATGACTGTGATAATCAAGTTTATTGCAACAATAAATTAGTCTATGATAAACCTGTAAAGAGACAAATGAAATATATTATTATATATAGTTCAGTAGTCTCATGTCCAAACCTGTTTATTCCAAACTGAATCTGGAACTTCTCCTTCAAAAAAGTCTGATTCCTGTGCACCAGCTTCAAGATAACATTTGAGAGCCCCAACAAAATTACCAGTTGCTAAAGACATTTATTAAATAAAACTGTTTTCTATATTAATACAATACCTAGGAAGACATCTCCTTGTATTACAAGCCAAGAGGAATAAGAAGGAAGGAGATTGAGAGAGTTAGTTAAAGTTGCAGATAGAACTCTTAAAACTTGATCAGGATTAATACTGCTAGAACTAGGAGAAAAAGGATCAAGACAAGATTATAGAAGCAGCTCTCACTTTCCAACAGCTGTAGGCCAATGAGTTGTATATTCACTAGATATTTCAAACTCAGGTTTCTAAATAAATGATATACATTTGTGACAAAAGATCTTTGAAAATTCACCTTGATAAGGTTCCATAATCTTGCTAAAGCAGCCATTAAATATGAGAGACAGACAAGATCTTGTAAATTTGTTGAGATGAGTTCAAGACATTTTCTACAAAGGAAATCAAAAAAAGATCCACTTCAGTGACAGAGACAACAATTTTTTTTTGTCATCTTACCTTTGCAGCTGTTGATTAATATCATTACCTCCTCTCATTGGAGCAGTAAAAACTATCGATACTAAACCAAATATCATGTTGAATAGCAATCATGATTATACTTACTTGTTTCAAAAAGATCACGTGTACATCTTCTTAAATCTTGGCCATCTTTTACACATTGTGCAGCAACAGCTAGTCTGGGACATATCTAAAATGGAGGGCAATTGTTCATTGAATTTTAAAGTTAGTTCTCAGACCCTTTCATGTAGGTTCATGTGATCAAACCGAGCTACAAAACTGTATTGTTGTAAATTTAGTAGGAATACTCCTGCCAATGTAGTGATAAGAGGATCTCGATTAGGATCTATGTGTGACAAGAGAGAGAGAGAGAGATCACTGTCAAAATCCATAGCAACCTCACTCTTGTTGTTGCCATAGTGACCTTTGGCCTCATCTAATAATGCAGTGTGCTTATCACAAGCTCTATTAGGTTGAATTAAATGCATCATATGATTATCACATGATATAGAATACATACTGTTTATTGGACATGCTTCTGAGATTTTTTCCTGCATTCATCATCCTTAATTTTAGACTCTGTTCCATGAGAATGGGAATCAACCTTATTCGAACAGAATTGGGGACCATATTGTTACTATTCAAAAATTGAGCCGCTGCAGAATATAATTCCACAGCTGTGGAATAATCCTGCAAAGGGGAAAGAATTTTAGTAAATATTTTTTTAAGGATGACTAACCTTTTCCTTGAGAGAAATGACCACTTTATGGAGAAGTGCATTATATTGCGAACATATCAGTGGGTTCTTTACTTGGTCTAAACTGAGAAACTCTTTTTCCTCCCTTTGAAGCTAGAAAGAATTAAGAAGTTAATCACTCTCAATTCTAGATACAGACCGTGGTTGCTATGGAGAAGTGCTGTGATTCAGAGCTATTAAGAAAAAGATCAGCAATTGCTGTCAATAATTGTGATGGATTTGAGGACATAAATATAGGAACAAGTCTTGTAATGGGGTCCAAAAAAATGGAAGATGGTCGTGAAGTAAGATCAATAGGATGACTGGCTAAACTTGTAAAGTCATCCTAGAGTTGTAAGAAAATCCAAAATTAGTCTTTTAAAAAATGTCTATGTACCTGTGTTAGCAGCTGATGGACTAGAGGGTATTGATCTGTGTGTTCCCGCCATAACTCATCATTGATGTCTATACTCTTCAAAAACAATGCCAATCTTTGAAAAGAATCACTTTCTGGTTTAGTATTAGTTAAAACTTCATTGATTGCCTATTATGTGGCAACAAACAAAGTGAAGTTAGGATCACAAGAAGATTACTAACTTTAACAATGGTTGCTATAGTGTTCTTGTCTTTCAGATGAGATGGGGTAAGAATCTTTAGTACTGTGGGTTGTACTCCATTACCCTCAGCTATAGAACAAACACTGCTCCACAAATCAAGCTGAGCTGTAGGCTTTGCACTGGAAACTTCTAAACGTGATCTCTTGTTGGTTGAGGGCTCCATGGCAACTAACTCTGACCAATCTTTGATATCAATTTCCAACCCAGCTCTATAAGCAACTGATAAATCATGAAGACAAGGAAGTACTTCTGCTAAATCCTAAGAAACAACAAAGATGGATAATACATTTAAAATAAATATTCTGCACTTGTCCTATGCTCTTTTCCTTTCTAAACTGTTCTACAGCAATCACAGCAGAAGTATTCTCTTCTTCTTCTTGTTCAATCCATTCAACATCGAATGAAGTACAAGCAACCAAATATCCTTTTAATTGATCCATATCAACAGCAGGATAAGACCAGGTATTATCGATGGTGTTAAGGTCTTGTAAGAGATGAGAACAGGTATCGAAACATTGGATTGATCTTTGATAGTCTTCTCTTTCAAAGTGGAGTTGACCAAGATCAAAATAGATCTGAAAAGTAAGAGAAATATGTTTGTAATAGATATTCTACCTACCTGAGTATGTAGATATTTCCAAGGTATAGAATTCACCAAGAAGGGCAATTTAATTGGAAAAAACTCATCTCTTTTAAGTGATTTAGGTAATTGTAGTTCAGCACAGGGCAATGGAAAGTTGATATGTAAATTACAAGCCTCATTTAATAATGAGATAGCTTTGTCAAGACAAGGGCTAACCTGGAATGTAAGAATAAGTTAGGATATATATATAATGTTATGAACATATGCATGAACAGATAACAAAGTTTAAGTACAGTAGAGAGTCCAATCAGTCTCTAATGGACATATTGGTGTAGAGGTGTGTATCCTCAAGATAGAGGAGATATACTACTGGCTAGAAGAGATGACTCAAATATAAACCATGTCATAAATTCAAGAGTGTCCTTTAATGTTTACCACTGTTTTGACATTAAAAATGCATTCTGTTAATATTGTTCCTTACCTGCTGCTTAATAGTATCATTTGAAGCACATGTTCCCTCCCAAAGTAATCCTTGAGGAGGGTGTGACAGAATATCACATTGTGTCATAAATCGTACAACCCATAGACTATAAATTACATGAGCTGTGTATGTCTTGTGAGATACTTTAGCAAGATGAAATAAGGAAGTTGAAGACGAAGGAGGAAGAGGAAATTTTGAAATTAAGGAAGTGACAAGTGAATAGACAACTGCAGAAGGAAGACTAACAGGAAACATTTGTGTTATAGTCATAAAGCATTAAGCCAGTAGTCTCATACCCAAACATGATCTGGGTTTGAGACCCTTTTTGTAATGTGCATGAATTGCTACTGACTAACCCCTTTTCAAATATAAATAGATCCCATTTTAAAAATGCTGCCATAAAACATGCACAATTTGTAAGTATTTCTCTTCTATCTTCAGTAATTACTCCGTCAGCTGAAGGGGTCTGGAGTGGAATATCAAAATAATTCAAAATTTTCACAATCCACCGACAACTTACTTGGCCTTCAATACATCCTGCCTTTTCTAAAAATGTTGCTATTAAAGACAATGCAGAAGGTTCAACTAAAAACGAAAGAGAAACAATTCAATCTACAGATCTGGTTAAAGATAATTTACTGACTAAGTTGTTTTTTATGAAGTGTATCCACGTGATTTTGAAATTTATCTGGTCTTAAAACCAGTTCAAACCAAGCAGGAGGAAGATCTTTAGGTTTAGCTAATTTAAAAATGAACTCTTCTACAACAGCCATTAGTGAGGGTGTGGTCTAGAGGCATGCTCACATGTGGAAACCTTATCATTATGTAAGTGCGAATAGAGCATACTCCTTCGTAAAATGGCTCTTACAATGAAGACCGTAGCAGTTGCTTGGTAAGTTCAAGATACTGTTTTTATATTGAAGATTTTACTAATTCTCTTTCTTCTATTAAAGGGTAGTAGTTATTATTGGAGGTGTGAGTACATTTGTAATCTCTAAGAGAAAAATTGATCGAATGAGAATGGAGCAGCTAAGACAAAAAGGAGCATTGCGAAAAATTAAGAACAATACTCCTTTATATCCAAAGTAGTATGAGTATGAGTCTAGAACCGGAATGAAAGATGAGAATGAAACCAACTCTAATTCAATTTTGGCATTGACCCTAGTCACTTGATTTTATATTGATAACACTCACTGTAGAAACAGTAATAATAAAGACATAATTAATAATTGATCATATTAATAATAATAATGATATAATTCTGTTAATAATCATAATTATTAATGAATAAATATAACCTTAAAGTAATATGATACATCAATAAAAGGAAAAAAGCTTGATTATCAGACTAGTAAATACAAGAGTTAAAAGATCATTAAAACTACAATATTAGCAGTTAATATAGCGTGCTACCTATGTCCCTTAATTGTTGTCAACCTCCTTGTCCTTCTGAGTTGTTGACTCATTAGCTGTTGTTGTTGTAGATGGGTCTTTTGAAATGATCTGTTGAGGTAGTTGATGTTTAAGACCACCCTATAAACAGTAAGATTATGGTAACATTAACAACTCAACCATAATCCTTATTGACGTAGTAAAATATTTACTGTAGTGTATTGACTTACCCATCCAATGACCAAAGGGGTCCAGGCAGCCTCAACAAAGAAGTCAGGATGGGAAAGTAACCACGACTCCAATTTCTTCAACGTGGGTGAATGATTAATAGCAAGCTAATAAAATTGAAACACTGGTAACATCCCGATAACATCATGATAAAACCATCAAATGACATTGTTTATTAGCAAGTCCAATTAACAGTATGTCTTTTAAGTAGTCATTTACTGTGGTAATACTACCCCATCTACCCCATCTATCACATCTACCCCATCTACCTCATCTACCCCATCTATCCTATCTACCTTATCTACCCTATCTATCCCATCTATCCTATCTACCTTATCTACCCTATCTATCCCATCTACCCTATCTATCCTATCTACCTCATCTACCCCATCTATCCTATCTACCCTATCTCCAGTGTTTCTGCAATGTAGTCATTACTTACTTTGTCTCCAGTGTTTTTGTTAACTACACCTATTCTTTCATTGCCAGTGAGATCATTAACAGTGAGCTGGTTAGGGTTGACTATTAACATCTACATACATACATACATAGGACAAGATGTTAATACAAAGTATTTCATTTTAGACAGCAGATTTATTGATAGCTTATGTTTATGATAAGTGTTGTCAAGATTTGCCATCAGAATCCCCATGGATTCCCATGGTCCCATCAAATATCATTCTTTATAATATGGACTGTGGGATTATGGACACCATAGAATCTTCCTATAGGTATTGTGATGGCAAACCTAGACATATGTGCGTATAGTTGGCTCACCTTAGGTCTTGGAGACTTTGAACTATCTGGATCACCTACAACAGACACAATAAACAATTGTTAATGGCATTTTAATGGTAACCTTGATTAGTAGATTGTTTCTTTTTAGGTATTCTCCCTAATCCTTTTCTACTAGGAAATTGTAGAGTGATCAGTGGTATTTTGACATTCATCTGAAAACAAGAACAAGTTCTCATTACAATATCTAGTTTAAAATTAAAATGTCATTTATACATCCTCATTCCAAAACCAGTATGGGTGTTTAAATCCAGTCATAGATAATAATGTTACATTAATAATTATACCTGAGTAGGAAGATCTTCTGGTGTAGCTGATAGAGAAGGTTGGTTATAAGAACGAGGAAAGAATCTACCTTTTTTCAGTGTCATCTTCAGACCTTGTTGCTATAACAAGTATGGAACAATTATTATTAAAGGAATAAACTCAGTATCAAGTACAATTTAATACACACACACATTGTTAAACAAATCATTACGTTTGTTTTCATTACCTTCTGGACTTGAAAATTATCACCTGAACTCTCTTCTATAGCGACTAATCTATCACCAATGGTTTCATCATTATTAAGTTGGTTGTCTTGATCTCCCGTATTAGGGCCGAGGGTCACAGTGAAAGGGCCATCAGCTGATGCCTTACCAATTCTAAGTGTCAAGTTAGATTTGACTGAATCCAACATTCCTTGTCTTTCTTCTTGAATGTAGTCATCATCACTGCCATGGTCAGAATCCAAGCTGCTGTCACTTTTCTGTGGAGAGGGAGATGGTGAAGGCGAGGATTCTTCGTCATTAAGGTTCGCTGTAGGATTAAAGATGTCCAGTCCTTCCATTGGTTTAGGCCATGTCTTGTTCCGAAAAGCATATATAATTCGACTGATTCTAATAACAATAGCTTTCTCCTACAAAATTAAACCAATCAAATTTGTCGCTATTTTTTTAATTTTTTGTATTTTTTTCACCTTTGGCCAACCCAATGGAACAGGAGTTGAATTACTGGGAGCTGAAGGTTTTACTTTCTGTCCTTCTTCATCCTCACCTTCTGCTTCACTCTCACTTCCGCCATCTCCTTCATTATCTATAAGAGAGCAGCCAGTTAAATGACATTTACATCTTGTCTATGATAATTTCACTAACCATCTACAAGAGAATAGTTAGGAGTAAATAGAGCAGATTTGGGGACAGACTCCAGAAATGATAGGTCGGGATCATTGTATAACAAAAAATCAGTCCGATATAAACCATGTCTGAAGAGGAGAGAAAACATCAAGTCTCATCTCATATCTTCGTTAGCTTATGACATAACACTACTTTATTAATAATTTACTTTGCCACTCCTATCAACAGATCTCGATCGTGTTGTCCTGGCAACCACCAATGAGGAACCTCAAAAGATGACTGACATAATTTTATTAAGTCGTTAAAATTAGGATGAGGTAAAAGCTACAAAAATTATAATAAATAAATTTAATAGATAATGGTCATTTTAAACCTCTTTTCTAACAGCTGACAGCAGATCAATCCTTTGTAGACATTTAATGGCTCTCTCTTCATTGACAGGCTCAATTAATATACTAGAGTATCCTATAAAATAATCATGTGATAGTCATGTGATAGTCATATAAAAAGACAAACCAATCTTAGGGCGTTTCTTTCTAATAACTCTTCTACACATCTCCTTGAAATCATGAAAATAAAGAGTGAGACGATCGTCACTCTTTTTACCAAGATTAGCTAATTGTCTAGAGAGAGGGGGGAGGGAAGGAGAGACATTACATTTTTAAATAAAATACTTTTATTAACTCACCTAAATCGTGTCCAATCATAATGATTAGATCCTTGTTCATATTCAATACCAAAAAATGAGATGACTCGTGTAAAGTCTTGTTCCTCTCGTTTAGACCATTTCTGGGCTAATTCTGCTTTCTTTTGTTCTCTCTTCCTTGATACCTCTGCTTCTCTAACTTTCCTCTCTTGTTCCTAAAGATATGGACAACAGCTTGTTAAACACTATATTTGATGTTTCACATGTGTCACTAATAACCACATTTGTTTATATATAATTATATATAAGTTGTTTCTATTCAACTACTATGATATAATAAAGTATTCAGTTTAGGAAACAAGTGGATAAATAATGTATTATTACTGTCATGAATACACTTAAAGTGGGTGGTTACATAGGGCAGTTATCAATTATTCCATGAAGGCAGGTGGCTACAAAATCTACAGAGAGGGGTGTTTTGTATGGAGAATCTAGAGCCAGAGTTAGTTGAATTTAGACAACACTAGTCTGTAGAGCTAAACTAGCAAGTTAATGTGAGTTTGGGGACTTTCTTTATTTGCCTGACTTCAAAAACCACTGAAATTGCCAAAAGGTTGCTTTTTTCAGTTATACACTGTAACAAGATCTTTCAGTAAACTTTGAGCTACCTCTTTGAAATTCATTTGGTAACAAATGGCTTATAACATGGAAGAAACCAACATTTCAAACAGTACCACATGTCTTAATTTTAACAAAATTCAATCTCAACAAATTGGCATAGCTCGTGGGGTCACAGGACTTGCCACTTTTGTCATCTGTTTGGTTGCCTTAGCAACAATTTTGTGTTTACGAGCATATAAAACATATCCCCATAGGTTGTTCCTATACCTATCCCTTGTTACCCTCGTTCAAGCACCTACATACACGTTAGAAGTATTGTCTGTGAGTTACAAAAACCATGAGTCTCGTCAGCCATTTTGTTCTCTAACTGGTGTTTATGCCATGTATGTCTGTTGGTTACAAAATTTAATTGTCTTGTGGATAACAGGTTATTTATTTCGCATCATTGTGTTAAGAATTATGATGCAAACAAAAAGGGTAGAGATTGTTATGGGAATTATATTCCTTATTGTACCTATTCCCTTTGCACTTATTCCTCTTATCGACAACCATTATGGATTAGTTGGGGTGTGGTGTTGGATAAGAAACGATGCAATAGGAGACTGTTCCAAGCAAGACTGGATGGGCCTAGTATTTCAATATTCATTGTGGTTCATTCCAGTGATATTAGAAGTAATAGTGATCAGTATAATAGTTATTATAATGGTCACTACCTTATTTGCAAGAGCATTCATTGTAAAGAAGTATGTCCCATTCCAATATGAATATAGACGACATTTTCGAGACTCTCTTCCTCTCATGGTCTTTCCCATCTTCTTCAGTATTATAAGTTGTTTTGAACTAGTTTTATACATACAAAGTGCACAACACAAACCTATATTTGGTCTGTGGATGTTAAATGCAGTTATTACTCCTTGTAAAGGTATCTTAATGATTATGAGTTACTTAATACCTATGATATGGATAAGAATGAAGGATTGGCTTCGTAACAAGACGCTAGTTTTGCGCAAGGAGGAATGGATAGCAGAGCGGGATTCACCAACACTTGATAACATGAGTGTGCGGTATTTATCATCAAGTGGAGAAGATTATTACGGAAGTGTTGAAATTATTGACAAGAGAAAGAAACAATTAGATAATGGTAGACACAAGAATAATAAGGATGACAAGCATCCTACACATCAGAGATGATGGTAATTTAATTTTCATTACAATTTTTTGTACTTTTAATATTCTATAATTTTAATAAGTTAATTATATGTACTGCTTACTGAAACAAAACTTGTAAACTAAATCTGAAGACAAACAGCTGTTAAATACAACTGCTAACAAAACATACAATACATTTAGCAGCTGATCATGACATTTGGCTCCATAGAGACATATATAGTCTTGAATTATATAAACCAACAATAGTAATATAAGTAGTACTATTATTAGAGTTTACTTATTTAGTAGGTATACTGGGTTCATATACTCAGTTATCCAAACTTGCACTTCATAGTCAAAATTCCTCACTAAGTTGCCGTCATAATGTAACAATTGATATATAATAATATAGGTGCTGATCTAGTCCCCAAGTTGAGATTCAGTGCTGCTGATAATCTGATCAGAAAGAGAGAAAGAGATGGAAGTCAATATCGGAGTTCTAATAGTGGCCAACATCAAAGGGGTGGCAGCTTTGTTTTCTTCAATTGCTAGTATACTTACAGCTGTATTTTTATGTTATCACAGGGTTTATACGAGAGTGTTATACAGACTGTTTCTTTGTCTTCTCTTCACAACAAGTCTCTCCTCTATAGCTTTGATCTTTCAATCAATTTCGGTGAATATTCTCTTACTCTCAGACAACAATGAAACCTGGGAAGAAAGTGATCTCACGGATACCTTGTGCACAATATCAAGTGCATCTTTGAATTATACAAGTTGGTTAGACGTCTTTGTTATCACTACAATAGTCATGTGGTTAGTGCGAACAACAGTCAAATCGACAACATTCAACAAGGCAGTTGAGCAATCATTGAAGATGACAAATCAATCAAAACAAAAATGCTGGGAGTTTTGGTGTTTTTTCTCCATTATAACACTACCACTAGTCACTATTGTACCTCCAATATTAGCTGCTAAGATAGGGTCAATAAAAGGACTGTGGTGTCAAGTTGGAACATTGACGGTAACAAACAGAACTTACGAGCTCAACGAAGGGATGGATACACTTAACATAATTCGTCTTATATTGTGGTATGTCCCAACATTTGTATTGTTAGTTCTTGATACTATATTACTTATATATTGCACAAGCAAACTTTGTTGGAGATTAAAGACAAGTTTTAGTTTTTTACGAGAGCAACACAAAGAAGTACTCAAAGACGGTATAGCAGTTACAACATTTATAATGATCATTTACGTCATTTATTTCGTTCAATTAATGAGTGCACTGTATTTTATTGTTGCTGCCGAATCCCAGATTGTACTCTGGGGAATTGAGGCGGTTGCTATTGGTATCCGAGGTGTGGCTATCGTTGTTATGTTCTTTAATTCACATACGAGAAAAAAGATACAACAGCTTGAATTTGGCAAAGTAAATACACAGCTGTTTAGTTCAGGTCAAACAAATCCAGCTTTATGTGATGATGAAGATAATACTCCAGCTGTTTTGAATTCAAGTTACTCGTTTGATAAAAGATTGCGTCTTCAAGAATCGCCAGTTATTCAAAAACATAATATAATATTATCAGCTTCTGTTCAAGTCTAAAGTGTGTGTTTATAATTGAACCATTTTGTAGTAAAGTTTATTAGTAATCCTTAAACACGAGACTCATTTAAAGAAGAGTTTCTATAAGTGTGTCTAAGTATGTATTTATAATAATTACAAAAAATATAACTAAAAATTTAACAGACAATGTAATTGAACTGTACCCTCCACCCTTTCTCTAATATAAAGGTAACAGGTATCCTAGTACAATATGGTCATTCATAACAATAGACTATATGATATACAATGACATATAATATAGCAGTATTATTTAAACAATATAACTTAACTCTATTGACTGTGTAGGTAGCATGTATTTGAGGATGAAACATAACAATTATAACCAAATAGGGGAAACGATTACATTACAAACAATTTGATCATATAAGCTAAAAATGGTTACCCAAACTAAACTTCTAGTAGCAACCAATATCAAAGCAATGACTGCTTTGATATTGGTTAGTAGCTAGTATCTTAACAGTTGTCATTTTGTTTTGCTATGGTGTCTACAAGAGAGTGATCTACAGATTACTGCTATATATTCTGGTCTCAACAATTCTCTCCTCTCTTGCATTGTATTTGAATCAGCAGCTGTCAATAATTTATTACTATCTGATTATAATGACACTTGGAATATATATAATTACTCGTTTACTGATCAAATTTGGAATGTAAATAATACAACAACTATTGATGAAAACAATAATACTTTGTGTACAATATCAGGTGCTTTTTTATTCTGTACCAGCTGGATAGATGTTTTTATTATCATAGGACTAGTAAAGTGGCTTAATAATATCTCCTCGAAAACATCAATTAACGTGGCAATTGAGTTTTCAATGGCAGGGACAAACTTAAGCCAGTGCATTATGGAATTTGCATTGGTTTATTTAAGTATGATTTTATCACTATTGCCTAGTGTTGTAATCTTTGTCATTCTAATTAATGCTTTTCAACCATGGTGTCACTTAAGAACCAAAGACACTGACTATTCAATATCCATAGTATTGGTTAGTTTAGTCTGGTATGGACCAACAATCTTAATAGTAAGTTCAATTATTCTTCTACTCATGAGATACACAATCAAAGTTCGCAATTGGTTGAAGACAATCCATCTCCTAAGAGAACAACCCAAGGATATTCAGAAAGATGGAAAAATTCTCACTGTATTTATATTATTTGTTTATTTTATAACAGGTATACTATTAATTCAAATATTAACAAGTTTTTCATACTTTTTCGTACACCATAAGATTGTGCTATCATGCATTGAGGCAACAGTAATTGGTATACGTGGTATAATTGTCATGTGCCTAAACTCACACACGAAATACTTGAGATGTGATATCTGTCAGTTACTTACAAATTGTTTCAAGTGCTCACAATCCCTGATCAACAATATGATACCATAGATGAAGACAATACATATATATCAGACTACCAGAATGAGTTAACAATACATCCAAAACATAACAGTTATTCTGAGAATTATATTCCACTTACTCAAGTCTGAACTGATAACCATTTCGAATATCTTTGTCAGGATTTTTCTATTTAGTTAAGACTAAATAGAAATGTTGTTATATTTTTTTCATCTCCATTGAATTTTATGAATTTATTGTTTTTTTTTGTATTGTAGCCAAAGGTTGTATTTATATTTTAATTGTAAAAATCTAAAAATTCTTAACCCTATGTTGTATAAGTATGTGAGCACTAACACAATTCAACCAATCCAAAGAGATTTTAAAAGGTTGAAGAGTTCTTCCTACATCATTTATAACACTTGTCTACATTGTAACAGCTGTATAGTTCATTCAAATATTGGCGGATTGTTTTAATTTTTTGCTACCAAAAAATTACACTCTTATGAATTGAGATAACAATACGTGATATATCTGATACAACTATCATTGTCATGTGCCAAACACATGCATGAAATACCTATAAATATAATATTTTTCAGTTACTATGAATATAATATTTTTAGTTACTATGGTAACCATACATAATATTAGAACCATAAACTAACAACATGAAGTTGTGAATAAGGGAATTGAATAGACACCAAAATGAGTTGATGGGAGACACAACTACTGTTATGTAATAGGAATGATGATATATGTCTGTATAATACTAACACACGTCCATTAAAATATGATTGCTTTTAAGCTAAAACTAACTTTTATATTTTTATAGAACAATATAAAAAAATTAATTTATTGATGTGTGTCTACCACTCTCTAAGTAAGCACTAACACAATTATTATTGGTTATTGATTTAATTTCAGCTAATAAATTAACACACTATGTTAATTTAATTGCTTTTCTCATAATAAAACATTTTAGTGTTTTTCTTTCTAGTTCCTTGATAATCCTATTCCCAATATGGAAACAGCTGCTAATGATTGGGACATTAGGTCAATGTATTCATAAACTTTGAAAAGGAAAAGGAATTTGTTTTAACCAAATATAAAAAACAATGAATTTAATTACATATATTCATACTCATAAACAAAAAATATTTTATAGGTGTAACTGGTAGCTACTATGACAGAGATGGGTTCTCAAAGTGGGCTTTTGGTGGTAACTAATATCAAAGTAGTCGTTGCTTTGTTTTGTTTAGTAGTTAGTATCTCAACAGCTGTCTTTCTTTGTTATTATCGTAAATACAAGAGAGAATTGTATACACTGTTCATCTTCTTTTTAGTCTCAACTATTCTTTACTGTATAGCGTTGTTGTTTGAGTCAGCAGCTGTGGATATTGTCTTGGGCTCCGATAAATACGAAACTTTTTGGTACAACAACAAACTTGCCAATGTTTTGTGCACAACACAAGGTATTTTAATACACTACACCACCATATTGGATCTCCTTCTTATTACAACTATAACTGTATGGGTTGTGAGATTAACTGTGAAATCAAAAACGTTGGAAGAGGCAATTGAAAAATCAACAAAGAAGTCAAGTCTTTGTTACTTTGTTTTAATGTCATTCTGTCTCATCATACCTTTACCCTATGTATTGGGTTTTATTAAACTAAATAAAGGATTGTGGTGTCATGTGAATCAAGCTGAGTTAAATGATACTGATATTGACTGGATTTATTTTGCAAAGCATCTTGCATACCTTGAAGTACCAATTTTTGCATTATCAACTCTCAATGTAGCTCTTTTTGTGTACAGGAAATGCATGATGACTTTCAAGATGAATATAAGTGAAGTCAGGAAAATTCAAACCGAAAATATACGTAAAGAGGGAACAGTACTTATTGTATTGATTTTAACAGTCCTGATTACAATTATCATAAGTAATGTTGAAATTATGGTGATTATGGTATCTAATATTTTGATTGTTGTTACAAGACTTGTACTACCTAGTTTTAAGGCAGTACAAATTGGCATTCGAAGTATAATGATTATTTTCCTGTTCATTTATCTCATAAAAAATAAATCCAAGATGCAAAAGCAGTCATCTGATACAAACATTCTTTACCAAAGAGAAGAGACACAATTAATGTTTCCTAATTATAACAGGAATAATAATAATAATGATGATGATGATAATGATAATGATGATGATAACGATGACGAGGAACTGGAGGAGGACTGATCTTTATAATATAAACAAATTTAAGCTACAAGTCCATTTAAAATGGTTACCTTTAACCCCAAAACAAACTTTATTATTGTTTTTGTATTAAGATATAAAAAAACATTTTGCTAATTGTTAAGTACAGTATATATGTTAATGCTAACATTATGTAATTATTAAAATTATTATAAATAATATTTTAATCTTATCACAATGTATAGAGTGAGCCTTGTGTTGGGCCAAACTGAAAAAGCCACACTTACTGAAAAGACTTCCACATACACAGTAACCTACAGCACAGAAGGATTACCAAATTTGGTATCCAGGAAGTCTAATCATTAAACAACTTAGATATTAAATTCAGTAAACATCCTGTATACATTTATGGCTGCATTGCAGCTGCATATACTCAAGCGTTCGTTCAAAATTTCGGGTCCTTCTTGGTGTAACTTCTATGATGATGTAACTTGTACTATGATGATGACATCACTATGTGTCATAAGGTTTGGTTTAGGGTGTAGGTGATAGATTTAGATGATGTCATCATATATGATGACATCACTAGGTGTCATTTAATGATGATGTCATCAGAGTGAAGTTACACCAAGAACCACCCAAAATTTCCCTCTCACAAAGTTTATCCCACCAAATTGGATCACAAACATTTTAGTTGCCTACCTGATACCAACTAACTAAATGAGTAAATCATAATTAATTGCAATTAGTCCCACGTTGTAGTAATTCCCACTATAAATGGATCAATTAACAGTAGAGTAAATTTATTGAGTAAGACATAATGTTTTCATAATAATAAAATAACAATGTACATACAATTTTATCCTCATGCCAATACTATCATCAAGTTTTCATTCCCAAACCAAACAATAACTGCAACCATACAAGCACACATTTTACACATTCCATTACAATATAGTTAAATATAATATCTCCTAATACTTTAATGAACAATACACATTAATACACATCAATCCACCAAAGTATTAACACTATGCATACAATTGTTAACCACACTATAAAACAGCTGGTCAATTGGAACTTAACAAAAACAACAATGTTACAACACTCTACTAAAGGAAGTTACATAGACTAATATACAAGTGATTATAGTATACACTTCTCTCCACCCTCAAGTCCTCAAGATTACTTGTAATAACAGAGACAAGAGCAGCTATAGTGGAGTGATCAGAGGTAGGCTAACTGGTGTGGTAGATAGTTTCATATTATAGTAAATAGTTCTTCATATGAAGATATCTCAGATCTGTACTTCTCTAACAAATTGTAGTACAACTAAAGTTACTCACTACTAAGTTATGACTATAAATTTCATAACTTGTCAGGGGCAGTTACAAGTATTTTGATTACTACCAATTAGAAGGCTGAACTTACAAGAAAAGAAGAGCTACCAGTCTGACTGTCTTTATATATCTGGTAGTAAACAACAGCCAGTGTTTCTCCAGGAGTATAACTTTTCTTTCCATACTTACTTCCATATTACCAATAATATAAAGACCAGGGGTAAGCCATTATTTATAAAGATCCTTGACAATCTTCCCAAAAATGCAAGGGTCTGGTAATTTCTCAGACCCTTGTGATGAGTTTCAAACTCTCCAATATAAAATCCTATCAGGTTTCCGTGCCTTTCTGGCACTTTTCTCTTTCATCTCTTGTCTCTTGGTTGTCATCCTGATACTTCTCTTCAAAAGATATCATTTTTTTGTACAAAGACTAGTATTATATGTTTGCATAATAGCAGCCATCAATTCCATAGCTATTATAGCTCAAAAAGTGGACTATTTCGATCCAAACGAACAACAACAAAATATCATTGATAAATATTGTATTTTTAGCGGGTTTTTTGAATTGTACACAAGCCTTGTTGAGTTACTTATTCTTCTCTGTATAACACATGGTCTCTACCATAGTGTGATAAAACAGAAACCTAAAAAATACCTTGAAGGAATCTATGTCAGTATCTCACTTCTTACACCTTTGATTGTTGCTTGTATTCCATTTTTCGGACCCGAAATCACTTATGGCAAGTCTGGACCCTGGTGTTGGATACGGGAACGAGACTCTGAATGTGAACAATATCTCTTTGGTATCATTCTTCAATTTGCTATTTGGTACATACCTTTGGTTACCATAACGATTGTTATTTTATCTGCTTATGTCGCCACTTTGTGTAAGCTCAGAAAAGGTATTGAAAACCATTGGCAAGGACCTTATGATCCTGAAGTCCTTGTACATCGTGGAAGACTTCGTAAAGTGGTCAAAATCATGTTATCATATCTCCCGGTCCTTTATCTATTAGTAAATCTCTTTTCCTTACCCAATGCTATATACTGGGCAATAGGAGAGCGTCCTATATTTGCTTTGTGGGTTTTGCATGGTATTCTTCCGCCACTACGAGGAGCACTTTTTGCCATACCTTACCTCTTCCACACTGATACCAGACGTCAATTGAACAAAATAAGTCTACGTGCAGCTGTAACACGAAGACTAACCAGAAAGAAACAAATTATTAAGTCCTATCCGGCTAAAGAATGTGCCTTCTCTGATAGTCTGACTTTTCCAGCTACCGCTGATACTACTATTGAAAGACAGAGGCCTTATAGAAACCCAAGCTTACGTCTCCAACCTTCAGAAGAGACTTCACCTAAGAGTACTAGTGAAACTGATTTAAATCACTTGAATGAGGAAGAAAGGGTAGAAGCAGATTTGGTTACAAGGCTATCCCAAACGAGTACTGTAAGTAGTTATATTGAAAGTGAAGCCAGTTAGAAGAGATAGATGATGATATGGTGTTAACCAGTGTGTGTGTGTGTGTGTGTGTGTGTGCTAAAATAATATGAATTAATGTGAGTGTGTATATGTTTATATAATATGTATTTTTCTAGATATATGGTACTAATTATGATAATAATTATTATCTACACTCTGTGTGTACATAATTACATATATTACAGTTATATCTTTATCGTGTTGTGTTCTCTATAATAATAATAATAATAATAATAATAATAATAATAATATTAGATCAAGGGCACTATTATTAGGATTCATATTTCAAAGCAGTTCAAAGCAACCACAAAATTCCCTAACACCTGATATATGCTATGTATTGATCAGACACAAGCAATTACTACCATACCATGACACAGCCACTGTCAAGGAAACAGGAAGTGATCAATTAGTATAACAATATTCATAGTATGACATCACATGATTATTATATCAAGCTAAGTCAATCACAAGCTAAGTCAATCACAACCGAGCCAAATTACTACAACCACATCACAACAGCAGAGAGACAACTAGCTCACTCTTTATCCAGTTCTAAGATGAACAACAGCAGTGATCTGTCTTGCTTTGAAATCTATGACAACAATGGCTTCTTTGCAGCTGTCACCCTTAAATCTACCATATCTGTCATCTCCTTCTTTTGCTGTCTCTGTATGATATTTTTTATAATACTTTTTCAAAAATATCTCTTTTTTACCCAAAGACTCATTTTATATCTCAGCATAGCTACATTGGGGTATTCTATTGCTTCAGCTATCAATGTGGAAGGATACAAAGCATATAGAAACAGTACTGTTCAAGGATATTGTGTTTTTACTGGATTATTAGAGCAGGTTATAACATGGTGGGTTCTGTTGTCTATCACATGTATTATGGTAGACTTGTTTATGAAGGTCATGTTTAACAAAATGACGGAGTGGTTTGAGATTGGATACCTTGTTATTATATTTGTTTCTCCTTTACTTATCGCTTGGATACCTTTTATAAACCTTGCATATGGGTCTTCAGGAGCATGGTGCTGGATACGCTCCAAAGATTACAAGGATTGTTCTAACTTTCCCTTTGGAACAGCGTTACAGTTTGCTCTATATTACGTTCCCCTGTATCTCCTTATGGCTATCCTTCTTGTCCTATTGATTATCGTCTTGGTCAAGTTACGTAGACAGCAAACCAGCTGGGCTGGAAAGTTTGATCCAAAAACATTAGAAATGAAGAAACAGATGCAAAAAGAAGTTCTTCCGTTAATTTACTATCCCATTATCTACTTGGTAATTAATATACCTCCATGGATCACAAGGATTACAGGTGCTGCTCAACCCAATAAACCAGTTTTGGCATTATGGATCATATCAGCTATAGTGTTCCCACTCCAAGGTGTCATTATAATGTTAGCATTTGTTTTTGATTCTGAGACACGAAAAACACTGACTTTGCCTAAAATTGCAGCTGCTTTGAGGAGGTTTTTTAGACGAGAAGGAAATGTCGATGAGTACCCATTGGACACTACTCATACTGAAGAGCCTGAGATTATATCAACACATGACGTTAATGATGATTAAAACACGCAACAAAAACCAACGACAAAACAATTAATATACTCAGTGAGTCAGTGTATTTATTTGTTACACATTTAACGTTATTGTTTGGTTTTAACACCTGTCTATATTTATTACTAGTAATTATCGTTTGGTTGTAGCTATATTATAAATTTTTTCATCAATATATAATTTTAATATATCTCTTAAATAAAATCCACTGAACTAATTTTAACTTTATATAATGTAACTCTTTTGTTGTGTTATTATGAACAGGCAAATCATTTTTGTATAATTGTTGCTCACATTTTTAAATTAATATCATTAATAATAATTTATTAAAACAGATTATGTACAAACTATACCTAAAAAAATGAGATATTTTATTAAATTATAGTTATAGGTAGGGGTCTGTGTCTACACTATTATATGAGTCAAGTCTTCCACTCCCAAATATATGGTTAGCAATAGTCACATTCCTTAAAGCCATATCATAGTATATTTGGGAAGACAATGAATCATGTTGCTATGTGAGTCAAGTCTTCCACTCCCAAAGATATGATAGTCACATTCCTTAAAGCCATATCATAGTTAGTATATTTGGGAAGACTATGAATCCTGTTACTATGTGAGTCAAGTCTTCTAGTTAGCAATAGTCACATTCCTTAAAGCCATATCATAGTACATTTAAGAAGACTATGAATCTTGTCACTATGTAAGTCAAGTCTTCTAGTCAGCAATAGTCACATGAACTCATAGTACAATTTGGGAATATTCATGACTTGTCATAGCAAAGGGCTATAATGTATTATGAATTCAATTACCATCTAGTTCTAAACAGCCCTGGTGAAAGTCAACTGTTAAAGGAAATCTCTCACAAGACACAATCCTTCTCAAGATAGACAGCGGTTTGTAGTTGGTATGCTTATTAAATAGTTTAAGCTCAATAATCAAGTGTGAGTTAGTAATGGCTACTAATAATACCAGTGAACCCTGTTGGAGTATCTATACGCTACCAAAGTATGATGCTCTTCTTGGTTTACGATCCTCGCTGTCTTTATTGTCTGCTATATTCATCCTCTGTATGTTAGGAGTTATCATTCTTTTTAAGAAGTATGTCTTCTTTACTCAACGACTCATTCTGTATTTAGCAATATCAGCATTCTCTTTTTCAGTATTTGCTTTTATGGATCTGAGTTCAAATTTAGCTTACGTTAAAGAAAGTGCATTAATTTATTGTGAAATCATAGGACTTTTTCAGCAGATAACAATATGGTGGATAGTACTGGCTACTACTGTAATCATGGTCGTTGTCTTTATCAAAGTTGTCTTCAAAAGAAATACAGAAAAGCTTGAGTTATTATATATTTTTATCATATTTGGTCTACCGTTTCTATTCAATTGGATACCACTTATTAAAATGACATACGGACCTGTGGGTTATTTCTGTTGGATAAGGAACAGAAACATTGACGATTGTACAAATTATCCATTTGGTTATTGGCTAAGCATTACTCTATATTATATCCCAATTAATGTGATAATGGTAACTGTTTTAATACTACTTATTATAGCATTTGTATTTGCTAAGAGACAACAAAGAATATGGCAGGGAAAATATAGTCATGAAGTCAAAAATTTACAAAAACAAGCTGAGTTAGAGATTCGTCCTTTAATAGTTTATCCACTGATCTTCATTATAACCAATCTGTTTTCTTTATTGGTTCTTATATTTAGCTTGATCAATAATAACGGGAATTTAAACACAGCTGCTTATGCGGTTAACGTAATATCCACAATAGTGTTTCGGTTTCAAGGAATCCTAATAACATTGGTTTTCACTTTGGATCCTGAAACACGACGCACATTGAAATGGCATAATATTAGAGTAGCTTTTCAACAACGTTTTCGTAAAGAAAAGAAACCAAAAGAGTACCCTATGCAACTTTCAAATAGAAAGTCATTTCATGCCTCATTATCAACACCATATACCAATTCAGAGAATGTTTAAGTTGCTTATATTCAGACTTGTACTGAAAGTATGGATTTGAGACTTTTAAGTATTCTTTTTGTACATGTATTGCATGTTTATCAAACTCATACTAAAAGTATGGGTTTGAGACTTCAGTTGTTCTTTTTGTATCTTCATGTTTACCTATATATGTGTGAATTTTAATCATTTTAATGAATATGATTAATATATATTTTATAATTCACAAAGCAACACACCCAAAAACTGGTTGTCTTGGTAACAGTATTACAACATGTAGAACAAAATGGCTGACTTTTTAAACAACTCCAATACCAGCTGCTATCCTTTTAACCGTCTCCAATATATTGTACTAGTCAGTATAAGAGCTGGACTGAGTACTATCTCTTTTATGGCATGTCTAGCTGTGATAACAATCATCGTTCTCTTCAAAAAGTACCTCTTCCTTACACAACGCATGATCCTATATCTTGACATCACTTTGTTGCTGCGAGCTTTCATCAGAGCCATGGACAGTCTGAGTTACAATGAGGGCATTAATTTGGATATCTACTGTGTCATAGTTGGTTTTCTAGAACAATACAGTTCTATATGTGTACTTATATCCATTACATGTTTTACTATCAATATATTCATACAGGTCACATTCAAAAGAAATACACAAAAACTCGAGGTTATATACTTGATATTTATCTTCCTCTTCCCTGCACTAACCTCCTGGATACCATTTATTAAAAATGCCTATGGGTTTGCAGGAGCTTGGTGTTGGATAAGACAATATGATTATGCCTCAAATTCCTGCTCTGAGTTCACATTTGGTGTCATTTTACGCTTTGCATTGTATTATCTTCCTTACTTCATTATCTTGCCAATTCTCCTTCTTCTTCTTGTAATAAGTTTATGCAAACTATATCAACAAAGATATGAGTATGAAGCAAGGTTTGATCCAGTTGCACCTCAAAGAAGAACAGCCTTGCGTAGTGAAATAAAGTCTCTCCTTTGGTATCCTTTTTTTTTACTGGTGCTAACAATAGTACCTTTGGCGACACGTATCTATGATGCTGCCAATCCCGATCACCCCATCTTTATCCTATGGATATTTGACTCATTTTTTACAGGAATCAAGGGAACAGTAATCGCTTTGATATTTACAATAGATCCTGAGACCAGAAAGAGATTGAACTGGGTTAACTTTAAAAGTGCATGTAAGAACTTTTGCCAAAGAGGTCGGCAACCTGGACAAATTGATGAGTATCCAGCAGAACTAACCACTTCTTCTGATAGTCGGAGAATGTCACTTGTTAATAGTCAAGCTGAAACGAGTGATAATAGAACAGCACAACGAGGTGATGATCACGAGGAATTATTAAGCGAATATTACCCAAGGAATGATTAAATTGACTTTAAACAAAAATAAATATAAAGGTCTAAAAATATAATATACAACACATTGTCTCATAGAAATATGTCATATAGATTTCCAGATAATTTTTTTAAAAAGACTAATAGACTACATGCACTAAACCACACCCATTTGCCAGCTAAGCATAATTTTAGCTCTCCACCCCTTAATTGTTGACTAAATGGATGACTACCAGGAAAGCTCTTTCAATGGTTCAATGAGCTGTGGCCATCAAAGTGGCCATGATTATAAGATAGTGGGTATCCTACACTGTTGTTCAGCTGCTGTTTCGTTCATTTCATGTCTATTTGTGATAGGACTGATTATTCTCTTCAAGAAATACAGGTTCTTTGAACAAAGGCTAATCCTCTATCTTAGTGTGACAGCACTTGTGTACTCATTGGCAGCTGCTCTTACCAAAACAGATTTTATGACAATTAACTCCTTAACAGAAGACTATTGTAAATGGATTGGATTTATAAGTCAATATACTCAATGGTCACTCTTATTAGCAGTAGCCATTATCACATTTGATATCATGTTAAGAGTTATCTCAAAGACATCAACACAACCTTTAGAGATTGCCTACATTGTGATAATCACTTTCTTTCCTGGTACTTTCAATTGGGTCCCATTTCTATGGGACTTCTATGGTCCTTCAGGGACGTGGTGTTGGATTAAGACTGATACACTCAATGATCATTATGAATGTGTCAAAAATAAAAAAGGAATTATCCTTCAATTTTCATTGTGGTACGGGCCTCTCTTTATTGTATTGGTAGCCATCTTGATTGCTTATATTTTCATCATTAGATTACTGAGACGCCAAAGAAGGAGAGTTAACATTTACAACCCCGAGGAAATGAGGACACAACAAAGAATGCGTCGAGAAGTTTTTGTTCTTCTGTGGTATCCCATAATTTACATGATAATCAATCTATTTCCATTAAGTAATAGAATAGTTAGTGCTGTTAGGGGTGAACCATTATTGCCCCTGTGGATACTTCATGCTATCATTTCTCCACTACAAGGTGGTTTCATAGCAATTGTGTATGGTCTAGATAAGCAGACTCTTAAGAAACTCAATTGGTGGGGTTTCCGTGGGGCCTGTTATGATTTCTGGCCTTGCCTTGATGATCAACAGCACACTATAAAAGAATATGGGGCTTTTGTTTGTAAAGAAGCTACTGCTCGTGGGAGAACAGAAAGTGTCAGGGAACCATTGCTTTTCAATACTAGCCAAGATGAATCATGAATGCAATCATTATTACTATGTACTTTTGTGTCAGTATTGTAATGTTAAAACCCTAATTCTACATGGTATCACAATTTTCTCACTGTATATTAATGATATTCAAAAGGAATAAAAAGGTTTATAACTATTATAACTCTAGTATCTTAACTTTTAATTTATATAGCAATTTACCACCTGCAAAAGATTGGTTTCTTTATATAGTACAAGTTACTAATTTACAAGGATAATAGACAATGTAATTATTATACCATCACTTTGTTTAGTGCATAGAGATGGCAGGAAATAAAACAGTTGTAACACTATGTAACACTAATTTAACAGCTGCTAGGCTCATAATGTATTATAGATGTAGCATTTCCAATAATGATTAAAGTGTTCTTATTTGAACCTGTAATGAACCAACAACTATGTACCTCAGCTTTATTAAAATTATTAGAGACCGCCCCTTAGTTAATAAACAAAATGGCTGACTACATGATGGAGGTTTCCAATAGCTCAATGAACTGTGGCCATCATAATGGTACCAATTATATGATAGTGGGTATCCTACACTGTTGTTCAGCTGCTGTTTCTTTCGTTTCATGTCTATTCGTGATAGGACTGATTATTCTCTTCAAGAAATACAGGTTCTCTGAACAAAGACTAATCCTCTATCTTAGTGTGACAGCACTTGTGTACTCATTGGCAGCTGCTCTTACCAAAACAGATTTTATGACAATTAACTCCTTAACAGAAGACTATTGTAAATGGATTGGATTTATAAGTCAATATACTCAATGGTCACTCTTATTAGCAGTAGCCATTATCACATTTGATATCATGTTAAGAGTTATCTCAAAGAGTTCAACACAACCTTTAGAAATTTCCTACATTGTGATAATCGCTTTCTTTCCTGCTACTTTCAATTGGATCCCATTTCTATGGGACTTATATGGTCCTTCAGGGACGTGGTGTTGGATTAAGACTGATACACTCAATGATCATTATGAATGTGTCAACAATAAAAAAGGAATTATCCTTCAATTTTCAATGTGGTATGGACCTCTCTTTCTTATACTAGCAGCCATTTTGGTCACCTATATATTCCTTATTCCTATACTGAGATACCAAAGACAAAAAATGAACACTTATGATCTAGAGGAAATTAGGGCATTGAAAAAAATGCGTCAGGAAGTCCTCGTTCTTCTGTGGTATCCTTTAATTTACATGCTAATCAATCTCTTCCCGTTGGTCAATAGATTAGTATATGCCTCAACAAACAAAACTATATTTGTACTCTTGATACTCCATGCTATTATTTCTCCACTACAGGGTGGCTTCATAGCAATTGTATATGCTCTAGACCCAGAGACTCGTAAGAAACTTAACTGGTGGGGCTTGTGCGGTGCATGTTATGACTTTTGCCCTTGTTTTGACAAGCATGTAGTACAAGAATATGATGCTGTAGTCTGCAATGAAGGAAAGTCTGAAAGGATCAGTGAGCCGTTGCTTGCTAGGTCTAATGATGATGACCAGTACGATGACATGTAATAGTCAGGAATGTTATCCTTGTTAAAATTTTTCCACTAGTGGTGAAGTGATACTTTGTGGTTTGTATCTCATCGTTCTTGAGATTGTATAATTTTTTTAACTCTGTATATACACTGTCATTATGATTATCATTAATAATAATTATCATGCCACACCCCATGTCTCAATTAATTTAATATAAAGTAAAGGACTATATTGTACAAAGTCTTCATTATGATTATTATTAATAACATCATGCCACACCCATGTCTCAATTAATATAATATAAAGTAAAGATAGGACTAGCTAAATACAGTAACTACTAGAGAAGTAATCTACAGATCCAAGTATTAAATGGCTGACTATCAGGAGAACATTTCCACTAACTGTGGATATCAAAGCTTTGATAACCACCGTACTATTAAGATAATAGGAATTGTTCACTGTTTTTTTGCTGCTGTCTCTTTTGTAGTCTGTCTATTAGTGATAGGACTATTGTTGCTCTTTAAGAAATACAAGTTCTTTCAACAAAGGCTAATTCTCTATCTTAGTCTGACAGCACTTGTATACTCACTAACAGCTGCTCTTGTCAATTTAACAAATTTCACAAAAGCCAAAGAAGACTATTGTAAATGGATTGGATTTATAAGTCAATATGCTCAATGGTCACTCTTATTAGCAGTAGCCATTATCACATTTGATATCACGTTAAGAGTTATCATAAAGTGTTCAACTCGTCGTCTAGAATTAATATACATTTTGTTTATCGCTATCTTTCCTGCCACTTTCAATTGGATACCAATGTTATCAGTATATAACTTGTATGGTCCCTCTGGTATATGGTGCTGGATTAAAGTGAGTACATTGAATAATACAGGTCACTGTATAAGCAGCGAAACAGGATTCATTTTCCAATTCTCTTTATGGTATATGCCACTTTATATCATAATGTCACTTGTTTCATTGACTTATATTACCATCATTGTAATTTTACGAAAAAAGAGAAGTCAATTGAACAGAAACAATATTGAAGAAATTGGCACAATTCAAAGACAGGTTAATCAAGGCCTTGTTTTTGTCGTTTATACAATAATCTTCATGACTGTCAACCTTATACCACTAGCTCACAGAGTAATAGAGTATATACATAAGCCTATTATGTCTCTTTGGTATCTGGATGCTATTATAACTCCATTACTTGGAGGTTTTACAGCAGTTGTTTTTGCTCTGGACCCAAAAACACGTAAAAAATTGAACTGGAGAAACATACGTGCAGCTATTCATAATTTGTGCTCTAAACAGACTTTAAATGAATACAGAGTCTCTTTTCATGAAGGAAGTTCTCGTGATAGTACCCCTGATCGTACAAGTCATCCATTACTTTCCGGAGAGACACATAATTGTTAAACTTATAATGTAATTAATTTTGTGTGGCAATAGCATACATTTTTAAAAGAAATCCAAATTTTTGTAGAGATTTACCAACAAATTTCCCGTTATTTATACAAGTGTTTTTTCCCAAGACAAAACAAGATTCATTTATTGAAAAGATGTAATAATCAACAAAGTCATTATTGATTCAATAGAAATATAATACTCTATAGAGTACTACCATAGATCAGGAAAGTTTCATTGTGAAAAATTTCGAGCATTGGACGATGCATGAAAATAAACATACTAACATTGAAATATTTACTGTAGGAATATTTGTGGTATGTAATTGTGTTTGAAATTTTTTCAACATACCAATTTTTTGTATGAAACTTCTGTAATGGAACGTTATAGTATATAGTAAGTTTGATCTGAACAGCATTGATCAAAGAAGACAACAGTATATATAATAGTTGTAATTAGAAATCATGTTTGGGATCACTGTCGCAATAGGTTTGATATGAACAATGGATTTAGCATTGACAAAATGACTCAGCATTTTTATAATAGTCCTGTGGCTATTTTGTAGCAACAGTAATAACAGGATGTGTAATCAAATTTCTAATGTTTTTATTGTAACTATCCATTTATGGTATAGCCAATTATAACTTGTCATGTGATCAAATTAATAATAGGGAAACCACTCAAGCAAAAGACAGTCTTATTTCATAAAGTAAAGCAGATAAAGGCTTCCAATTCTTGTAAGTAAAACATAGTAAGTATCAACTATCATTGTAATGTAAAATTTAATTTAGGCTACCTACAATGTTCCTATGAGTCCTTTCAAGTAGTTGTATTATTTACTACTGTTCAAACATAATGACTTCTTTATAATATTGTAGGAATTGTTACTCACATGAAACCACAGCTCTCTGTTAGAGGATAGATTAAAAATGTCGGGTGATGATAACCTATATAATGAAACTTGTTACCCCACACCAGAAGAAATCCGCAAAATAGGATGGGTCTCCATCGGAGGTGGCACAGTATCTGAGCTTTGCTGTTTCTTTATTTTGTTTATTATAATTCTATTTAAAAAATACCGAAGCACACCTCAACGTGTTATCCTTTACTTAACAATCACTGTTTTGTTGTATAGTGGTGTCTTCATATTACATGGAGTCAGGAATAAATTGGATCCAGACTACGATAGTGACCCATTATGTGCGATTACTGGTTTCCTGGATCAAGTTGTATCATGGATGGAATTAATAGCGATCTGTTGTCTGATATTTGATTTGTTTGTAAGGGTATTGTTTCTCTGGGACAACACAAAGAAATTTGAAGTTGTCTATTTTATACTAATTTTTATTTTCCCCTTCACTTTCAATTGGATTCCTTTTATTAAAAACACCTATGGATTTGGAGGATCTTATTGTTGGATACGTCAGTACAAATATAACAATTGCACATTAGATGAATTCGGATTGGTTCTACGATTTGCGTTATTTTGGGTCCCATTTTACATCCTTATACTAGCTATGACAATAGCCTATGCTACTGCATTAATAAAAGCTCACAGAAGAGTGAAAGAATTCTCTGGAAAGCACAACCCAGGAGAATTAATCATTAAACAACGAATGCTCTCAGAATTTCACTATTATAAATATTACCCTATTATAATAGGTGTTATATTCTCAGTTCCGCTAATTTCACGAATTGCCGAGGCCGTTGACCATGAAAAGAGCTTCTTTCCTTTAAGACTAATTCATGTTATCGTGTTTTGCTTACAAGGACCTGTAATAACAATTGCGTTTCTTTTGGATCGTGACACACGTCAACAGTTATGTCGATACCAAAGTCTCCGATCTGCTCTTTATGCACTTTTCTGTCCTTGTAAAATTGCCAAAGTCCAAGAATATCAAGCTATTATTTCTGTGCCCACTGATAGCTTACGGACGAAAAGTTTTGAGAAGGATGGAAGACAAAAAGGGAGAAGAAATGAAACTCAACAGTTAAAGAATAGTTCTGAACTTGATGCTACATAGATCTCAATATTGTGTGAATAATACTGTATATAAATTTATACATCATATAGGACCTGAATTTATTGGTATTTTTAAAATTGTTTTATTTTTAACTCTTTTGTGAGGTATATGTAGTAGTATTATTAATTATTAATATTGGGATTAAAAATTTGAGCATGTGTTCTCATAACTATTTTAACCCCTAAACAACAACAACAAAACGTCTTGAATACAAAACTAACTCCTAAGACAAGCAAAGGTATAATGATTACCATATAAGACGAGTCATTCATGGTGTGCGAGGTTTAAAGTGAAAGTAAACTGTTATCAGTTGTTGTTTTTGTCTAATGTCAAATTGAAAGTAAACAATCCACACTTGTAAACATATAATTATCGTTGTTCTGACAATGAATAACGTTATGAATGTTTTTATAAAGTGACGTAAGGTGGGGCTTATGATTTTATACTTTCAAGCAGTTCATCTTTAATTGAAGATGATCTCTTCAAATTGTTCCAGCTATACAGAAAGGGACCAGAAAATTATAGGGATTACTAAAGCAATATCATCTTCCATCTCTATATTAGGCTGTCTCTTTGTGATAGCATTAATGGTCATTTACAGGAAGTATGTCTTCACTACACAAAGACTCATTTTGTATCTTACAATTAGTGTTTTGTTTGATACTACGGCACAAACAATTGATGGAGGAGGGTATCTTTTTCTTTCAAAAAACAAGACTTCATGTGAAGTGATTGGATTCATTAGACTTTATTTTGCTTGGTGTATCCTGCTCTCATTGTTATGTATCCTCATTGAACTTGCTTTACGTTCAATCTGTCAAAGAGAAAGTGGTCCTATAGAATGGGTCTATATTCCAGTTATATTCTTGTTACCAGCTACAACAACTTGGATACCACTTATACATGGCAGTTATAATCGAATAAATGGTGATTGTGTCATTCAAATAATTAATCCTGAAAATTGTACTAAATCAACATATGGATTATTTCTGAAGATATTTTTATGGTGGATTCCTCTCTATTTTACAATTTGTATAGGAGCAATTGTCTACATAACTGTTCTCTGCCAACTACGACATGACAGATACAAATATACACCGCTACTAGAGTTAGACAGAGAAGTGGTCTACCAGAGAGGTATACAAGGTGTGTCACATTTAAAATGGTATCCACTACTGTATTTTGGTATTAATTTGATACCCATTGTGACAGATTCCCTTGAATATTGGAAACCTAATAAAGATATTCTAACTTTGTTAGTAATTTCAAAAATTATCGAAGGCCTTCAAGGTAGTTTTATTGCTATTGTTTTTGCTTTAGACTACAAAACAAGACAGAGATTAAAATGGAAATACTTTCGATCAGCTTGTTTACAAAATGTCCTCTGCCGAGAAAACATAGAAGAATATCCTATATTACCAACCAACTATACTGACAGTTTAACGGAAACATCGGATGATATTAATACAGGATAATCAACAATGACCAGCCAGTGTGTGTGTAACTGTATATATAGATAATTTAGCCACTTGTTTACCTGTAGATTGTGTGTTTGTGTGTGTACATAAATGTTTGTACTTAAATTATTTGCTATACATTTTGTGTTTTTTTCATCACAAAGAGTCCATCTTTCATTGTTTGTGACATGTGCCTGTGTTATTTGGGTATTGCAGTTGATTATTAAGTCAAATTATTAGTTATTATAATAATTTAATGAATATTATTAAATAACTCCACCTAGTTTGTGTAAGCACTGACAAAACACTTTGTGTGGTTACATTTAAGGGCTGTTGAAGCACAAGGCTGCTAGTACTACTAAACATCCAAGATGAATAACTCAAGTTGTCCTAGTTGGTCTGAAGAACATCTAAAAATCATAGGTATTATAGCAGCTGTCACCTCCTTCATTTCTATACTGAGCTGTTTGTTAGTGATACTTGTAATAGTGACATACAAAAAATATCTCTTTACAATGCAAAGACTACTTCTATATATCACTATCAGCGTCTTATTGGATGCTATATCAAATTGTATAATGGGAGGCAGTTACAGTATAATCTACAGCAGTAGTAAATACTATTGTATGATGCTTGGTTTCTTGGTACAATATTTTGCCTCGTGTATTCTTCTCTCTGTTGTGTGTATAATTATTGAGCTTCTTCTACGTACAGTCTGTCAAAGAGAGAGTGGTCCTATAGAGTGGTTTTACATCCCAGTGATATTCTTATTACCAGCTATAACAAGTTGGATACCATTCATACATGAAGCTTATGGACCGGTACGTGGTTTTTGTACAATACAAACAGTTAATCCTGAGGACTGTAGCAGAAACCCATACGGACTAACACTAATGGCTGTTCTTTGGTGGTCACCTCTTTATTTCACACTTTTCTTTGGGAGCATAGCATATATAGTTATTCTATATAAGTTACATAAAGCTAAGAAGCAATACACACCATTAGTTGAAGTGAACAGAAAAGTTATATACAAACAAATAATAGAAGACGTATCGTATTATAAATGGTACCCGATATTATTTGCTTTTGTAAATTTGATACCTATCGTGAATGACATTGTTGATTTCTTGAAGCCCAATACCCATGTTCTCGCTCTATGGATAGTTGCTACTCTCGTCAAAGGTCTCCAAGGTGGTTTTATAGCCATCGCCATTGCATTGGATCCCAAGACAAGAAAGAGACTAACATTAAAACAACTTCGAGCAGCTTGTTTGCAAAATGTTCTCTGTCAAGAAGTCTCTGAGGAATATCCAGTTCTATCAGAAGTCACTGACAGTCTAACATTAACAAAAGATTACAGTACAAACACAAAAGAGATTTAAATACAAGTACAGTATGTTGAATAAAATAACTGAGTGTGTGTTAATTCTGCACAGCTACAAGATTGTATAATATTATGCCATTAAATTTAACCCTTCCAGATCATATGATAGCTCCACCTAATAGTTGACATAAGACAACTGATCAAGCATATATTGCCAAGTTGAAGACTGAAACTTCAAAGATGAATGCTTCAAGTTGTTCCAGTTGGTCAAAATATGACACATTGATTATAGGGCATCGCAGAAGCTATGACTGTTTTTGTTTCTATATCAGGCTGTCTATTGGTGATAGTAATAATGGTGATTTATAAAAAAAATACATCTTTACGATGCAACGACTCATTTTATATCTTACCATCAGTGTCTGCTATAACCAGTTGTATAATGGGAAGTAGTTACAGAGTTATCTACACCAGTAAATACTATTGTATGATGTTTGGTTTTTTAGCATAATACTTTTCCTGTTGTATTTTTCTCTCTGTTGTATGTGTCATCATAGAACTTACTTTACGTATGATCTGTCAAAGAGAGAGTGGTCCTATAGAATGGGTCTATATCCCAGTGATATTCCTATTACCAGCTACAACAAGTTGGATACCATTCATACATGAAGCTTATGGACCAGTACGTGGTGCCTGCACCATACAAACAGTTAAGTCAGGCAATTGTCGTAGAGATACACATGGATTATTATTAATGGCTGTGCTGTAGTGGTTGCCATTTGACATCATTTTTTGGAGGCCTGGCTTATATCATTATTCTATATCAAATGCATAGAGTTAAAAACCAATACACACTTTTAATTGAGGTTAACAGAGTATCCATTGATCAATAAACGATGAAGTATGTGTCTTATTACAAATAGTACCCTTTATTATACATCATAGTCAATGTGATACTCATTGACTATTGGAACCTCAGTGACCATGTTCTTGTTTTGTCGGTTATTGCAACAATCATCAAAAATCTCCAAGGTGTTTTTGTAGCTAAAACTATCACTTTAGATCCGAGGACAAGAAATAGACTAAATTGGAGGGAGACATTTTCGAGGAGCTTGTTTACTAAATATCTTTTTTCGTGAAGCTTCTGAAATATATCCAGTTATGTCAGGGGAACTTACTGACAGTTTAACAACAACAAAAGAATACAGTATGAATTTAACAAGGATAATATATTATAAGTGTGTGTGTGTGTGTGTGTGTCATATTCATTATTGCCAGCTGGACTATTTGCATTCAATCATTTACTTAAAAAACTTAAGGGCTTGCTACATTTCAAAAATGAAATTAAAAAGAGATTATTATTGTCATTCTTGTTAAATTATTCAATGCTTTAAAATGATTAAATAACCCAGTAGTAAAGTTTACATAGCAAGGAGTAGCCACACCTATTTATACAGCCATTTTGGCCTTGCTTGCAATAGGAGAGGGGGGTTGAGGTCTCAAGATGCCAGCTGGAAATTGCTCTAATATTACTGAATATGACCTGAAAATTGTAGGTATCACAAGTGCCGTGGCCTACTCTATCTCTATACTAAGTTGTTTCTTTGTGATTGGAGTGATGGTCATTTACAAGAAGTATACCTTCACTACACAACGACTCATTTTGTATCTTACTATTAGTGTAATGTTGGATGCTATAGCTAATGGATTAATGGGAGCAAACTACAATCTTATATATAACAATAAGGCCTTTTGTGTTACACTTGCTTTCTTGACACAGTATTTTGCATTGTGTATTCTTCTCTCTGTGGCATGTGCCATTGTTGAACTTGCTCTACGTATGATTTGTCGTAGAGAGAGTGGTCCTATAGAATGGGTCTATGTTCCAGTTATATTCCTATTACCGGCTACAATAAGTTGGATACCATTTATACATGAAGCTTACGGATTAGTAGATGGGTATTGCGACATTTTAACAGTTAATACTGAAGATTGTACCAGAGACACTTATGGGCTTGTTCTAAAGGCTGCAATATGGTGGTCTCCACTTTATCTGACAGTTATTGGCGGAACAATAGCATATATAACCAGTTTATGTATACTGCATCGAAGTAAAAAGAAATACATGCCATTGATTGAGTCTAATAGAGATATAATTTATCAACGTATAATGGAAGAGGTTTCGTATTTCAAATGGTACCCTCTACTGATCATTGTTGTCAATTTGATACCAATTGTTAACACTACAATAAGTTTTGTTCAGCCCCAACAACCAATTATATCGTTGTGGGTAATAACTGTCGTTATTAAGGGTCTTCAAGGTGGGTTTTTAGCTATAGCTTTCACTTTAGATCCCAAGACAAGAAAGAGACTAAAATGGAAATACTTTAAAGCAGCTTGTTTTGAAAATGTCGCTTGTCGAGAGGCCTCAGAAGAATATCCATTCGTATCAGGTTTAACTGACAGTTTGACTTCAAAAGGCAGCATGTCAAGCACACCAAGTGCTATTTGACAATGATGTCATAAAAAGTCTGGTGTACTTCAGTCATAAGGTATTCATTTTGGGAATACTCGATTGTATTTATTAATATTAAGTAAGATAATACATTGTACGTAATATTGTCATGACTTGACTTTTAAAAAATGAATGTATGTATGTGAAGTTATTTTTGTGAAAAAAACTGTTTCTTAAACTATAACTTTTCACAAAGACAATTCAACAACATACAATAACTGAATGTTATCTGTCTGTCACATCCCCTAGTGTTTACATTACACTCACCTCATTAGACATATTACATAACTGCCTTTAACACACCAGCTCAACAAGGACAAAAGTAAATGTAAAGAGAGATCTTCTCTAAAGGAAAGTTAAACTAAATCTTATATAGCTGTGGTCTACTGTTAACTGGTTTCTTTATTACAAGTTGTTTCTACAAAGTGTACTGTGCACAATGGTCAATAACACCAGCTCCAATTGTACACCATTGTTTGATGAGAGACAGTTGATGATCCTGGGTGTGACTCAAGGTGTAGCAGCCTGTTTCTCATGTATAGGTTGTTTTTTTATCTTCTTTATCATGCTTATCTTCAAGAAATACGTCTACTCTACTCAGAGACTGTTTCTTTATCTTACTATATCTGTTTTGTTAGTGAGTATTAGTTTCATAATAAGAGGATATGGCTATAATCTGATCGATAATACTGTCTTCTGTGAAGTCATTGCATTCTATAGTCAATATTCAGGTGGTTGTATCCTGGCTGCAGTCTCTTGTATTGTTATTAATATATTTGTCTGTGCAGTTCTTAGAAAGGAACATTGGAACTTGGAGCCTATGTTTGTGATCATTATATTCATTGTTCCTGCTCTTCTTGATTGGGTACCTTTTATCTCACACACATATGGGCCTACAAAGACGTGGTGTTGGATACGAAACCAGGATCTTGCAACATGTAAACCACACCTGTTTGGTATAGCAATGCAGTATGTTCTCTGGTTCATACCGCTCTATTCTATCACTATCATAGGTGGCATATTGTATATCATATCTCTTGTAGCTATTTCCAGATGGAAGAGTTCCTACACAGCAATGGTAGAACCACAACGTTTAATGCTACAGAAATCAGCCATTGAAGAAATCAAACCATATCAGTGGTACCCTTTGCTCTATATTATTGTGAATATTGTTCCATTAGTTGCTCGTATTCTCAATGACATCAATCCAAATTTAGATATATTTTTTTTGTGGGTAATAGCGGCTTTAATTCAAGGTCTCCAAGGAGGTTTTGTGACCATCGTCTTCTCCTTAGATCCGGAAACAAGACGAAGATTGAAGTGGAAAGAATTAAAAACTGGGTTCAAGTACAATATACTTAACTTAGAGGACACTCTAGAATATCCTATTATAACTGCTGAGAGTGACAGTAAATTGACTGACAGCTTGGAGGTGCGAAAATGATTTCCTTGCATAATTTTTAAAAGATATCCATGTCTAATTTTTTTGTATTTTTATCATATTAACTATTAAAGTAAATTATATAAAACTGGTTGATGACAAAAATTATTGAAAGAAAGGTAAGGTGTGTTAATTATGCCTGATGTCATCACCTTGTAGGTGTATTTTTCACCTCATTGTCAAAACATTAGTGAGTTATGATATGTCATTATATCATGTGATGTTTTGAGAGTAATAAATGACAAGCAAGCATTCTTTATCAAGTGTCAAGTTTCTCTGCACATTCAACACAAGTAAGGAAGGTGCAACTTTGTAGTTTCAGTGACAAGTAAGCATTCTTTATCAAGTGTCAAGTTTCTCTGCACATTCAACACAAGTAAGGAAGGTGCAACTTTGTAGGTTCAGAGTACAGACTTGCGTTCTTTAAGAGTTTAATACCTGGTCAATTCTGTTCTATTGAGCTACCCCTCCAATGGATAAAAACAGTTGTGCATTCTTTGAAGAGAATGATTTAAAAGTCATTGGATTGGCTCAAGTTGTAGGAGGCATCATGTCAATATTAGGCTGCATTATAATGTTAATACTGATAATGGTCCAGAGGAGGTTCAAAACAACAACTCAAAGATTACTGTTATACCTCAACATATCAATTCTTATAGCCAGTGTAGTCTACGTGGTACGTGGTGCAGGCTATGGTTTGCTTGATAAGCAATTCTTTTGTGCAGGTATTGCTTACATTAACCAAGTTTGTTCAGCAAGTTTGTTGGCTGTGCTGTGTTGTTTTTTATTACATCTATTCTTGAAAGCTCTGTTTGAAGTACGGATTAAAAAAATGGAGATACTTTATATACCAACGATATTTATCTTGCCTGTATTAGTTAGTGGTATTCCATTTATAAAGAATTCTTATGGAAAATCAGGTCCCTGGTGTTGGATACAGGGGAAAGAAGGAAAGTGTAAAAAATTTCAATTTGGAATGATTATGCAATATTCGTTATGGTATGGTCCCCTCTATACTCTGACAATAATTGGGGCTGTAATCTATGTCATCTCAATCCTAGCACTGAAGAAAAAACTCCGAGAACAAGAAACAAGGTATACAAGTGATCGAGAGAGACAGAAACAGCAGATTACTCTTCGTGAATTGAATAATTTTTGTTGGTATCCAATAATATTATTCTTTTTCAGTCTTGTACCCCTAATAACACATGTTAGCGATAGTGTTAAACAAGATCATGCTGTGGTACCACTATGGATAGCATCAGCTATTCTTCAAAGCCTTGAAGGATTTGCGATATCAATCATCTTTATTATTAGAAAGTGTTTTGGTAGAAATAATAGAAACTCATGTAAACGACATTGTTGTTGTTGTTTTACTAACAGAAATGAGTCACATGTGTTGGTAAGAAGTGGAGACAATATGTCAACAATAAGTCCTGAGGCAAGCTACGAAGATGATGATAAGGACATATATGAAAGTGATTTTGGCATTCTAAATCGTCAAAGACAATATAGAACAATGTAAAAGTCTTTTCTGTACACTTACAACCGTTTATGACAATCTTTAGACTACGTTTCAATGTTCTGCATTATCATTACTTTATTATCTGTGTGTGCATAACACTGATATCTTGTAGTATGTGTGTGTTTAGTTCTCTACATACATGGATGTCATTTGAAGTACATGTGATGTTTTATTAAGTATGTTATGTTTTCTTTTATGAGTGATATTATGAGATATCTACTACTATATACTTAATAGTATAGATATGATAGTGTACAGGATATGAAGCCACTATAAAGATAATTAACACCTGCTATTTTTTAATAATAACAGTTAGAAGGCTTACTAAGCAAAGATATCTCTCTCCCTCTCTCTTAATTAACAAGTCAGGCTGTTTGTTGCTGCCACACAACAAACAAATGGAGATGGATTCTGGTAGTGGAGGGTCTAATACAACTGAAGATTGCAATGCTAAGTTTAACACACAAATATTTGTTGTAGTGGCTGTAACACGTGCTGTGAGTGGATCTGTCTCCTTCTTTGCATCATTGTTTGTAATTTTTTTAATCTTATACTTGAAGAAGTACATTATCTTCACACAACGTCTGATTCTTTACCTTAGTATCAGCTCTATGTTAAATGGACTTTCTGTAGCATTACAAGGAGCTAACTATTTTCCTGACAACACAGCCTCAAGATGGTACTGCATATGGGCAGGTTTCTTTGATCAAGTTACATTGTGGTCAGTACTATTATCAATATGCTCCATTACAGTTGACCTGTATTTTAACGTTGTCACTAAAAGACAAAATCGTTACGAAATATTTTATATATTTTTAATCTTCATTTTTCCTCTAATTTTTAATTGGATACCATTCATAAATTTAACTTATGGACGTGATGGGCCATGGTGTTGGATTAAAAAATTTAACAGTGACTGCAAAAAGAATGTGTTTGGTAAAGTCTTGTTTGTCACATTGTGGTATCTACCTCTACTTCTCTTTATTTTTGGCTTAGTATTCGTTTATATAAGAATATATTTTGCTATTCAAAAAATGAAACGTTCTTATCAAGGCACTTACAATCCAAAAAGCAGACAGCTGGCTAAAATGATGCAGGAGGAATTTAAACCATTAATATGGTTCCCAATAATTTTTGTAGTTTTAAATATATTTCCTATAGCCAACAGAATTGTAGATTTTATATTAGAGGAACCTGTCCTTCCATTGTGGTTTCTTGACGCCATTTTGTCTCCACTCCAGGGTGCTTTTGTGTCTCTTGTCTATGCATTAGACCCGGAGACTCGCAAACGTTTAAAGAAATGTAATCTACAATCTGAATTGAAAAATAATTACTCAAAAAGTGCCCATGAGTATCCATTTAAAAATTCAGTAACTGATAGTTATGCTAAAAACTTTTCATTGAGTTGGAAGAAGAAAGAGCGTCTCGTGATACCATCAGAAGACGAAGAAGGTCAATCACCTTATCATGGTTTCGCAAATTGAATAAATTATCATAAAAAAGGTTCTTAATTTTCTTGTTATTATTTTAAATATTTAAGAAACTAAACTTTATAATAGTAATGTCTCTAAAGAACACCAACAGAATAGCCATTATTCACTTTTATGATAACATATACTATGTAACCAACTTTTGTTTTTATAGAACTGATAAGATAGTTCTACTATTACTACAATATGTGTGTTTTAGTTTCAAATATAATCACAACACTGCACATTAATTACAGAGAACGTGAACATAATTAAAAAAGAATTGTTTAATATTAATAATTATGGATCTGTTGAGAATTTAATCATATGATTACACCAAGACCTTCACAAAAGGGACATGAGGACTAACGTGGGAAATGCCGGTCCCTTGTGAAACATGTATTAACACAACAAAAATATTCATACAATACACCACACCATATCAACAATACCAGTTTACAATACCAGTTTATAATACCAGTTTACAATACCAGTTTACAATACTAGTTTACACATTATATATGTACAAATTATACATGTACACATGTATATAATGCATTTACTTGCGCCAATTATGAGAGCTCTGGTTGACTTACTTACAATACATTATACATACTCTTACATACTTACCTTTACTAATTGGGCCAGTCTTAATTCTTCCCTTCTTTGTTGCTTCAAGTAAGCATTGACCAGTCGACGAGCACGTGTGTTGATCTCAGCAAGAGAGGGCCAAATAAAAACTCCACCTCTTAAAGGAGATATAAAACCTGGTGATGCACCCAACATAACAGCTGCTGCTGCTGATGCTCGTGTCCTAAGCAATACATAATATAAAATATATAAAGACACTATAGATCTCACTTTCTAAGAGATGGGGTCATCTGAGGGGTGGATGGAGCACTACTACCTCCGTCACTCTCAATACCAATATCTAACTCCTCCTCTAAATCTTCTTCATCTTCTACCTCACTCTCTGGATCCACATATGATTTCTTTGAGGCTGTCTTAGAAGCTTTTTTCTTTTTGTTCTTTATCTTAGTCTGAGGAGCTTCCTCACCGACTAAATCTTTAAAGCAGAGTGTTGGATCAGCACGCCAAAGTTGGAATTGTTCGTAACCTGTCAAATTTTAAAGGTCAAAGTTCAGACACCGAGACGTTTAAGGTCACCATACCGTGTTTGACAATTGCTACTAATAGGGAAAGATCACAGAGGCTATCCCACCAAGGAGCAGGAGGTTCTTCTTCAGGTTTTGGAGGTTGAAGACCAAGATCCCTATGTAAATGGTGCCATTATGATATGTAATGCTTACTAAAAATAGTAACATTTCGTTACTAAAAATAGCTCACTTTGCATGTACACCTGACATTATTAAATGCATGTATGGCTTCATAATGTGCCAACGAATAATATGGAGGAGTCGTACCCTTAATAAAATCCTAAAACAGTTCATTAATAAAATGCATTTATTAACTTATTCATCTACCTAGTCGAATGTCGACGCAGATGTTTCATGTATGATTCCTCTTGAAATAGACTGTCTGCATCTTTGGCCATCAGTGCAAGATAGTCTTCTTCTGTAAAACCAGAAAACATACCTCTTTGTGCTTTGTCGATCATATTGGAATCTTCAGTGACCTCGCTAGGATCAATGAGCTGGTGGATGTAAAGTTTGATCTTTTCATCACCAGAAAAATGATGAAGACAATACACCAGCTGTTACGAGAGAAAGAGATAAGAATTAAATATTAAAAAACTTGAAGTAAACTTTTTATTTATTTATTTTTTTGTTTCTATTTTTTTATATATTTTTATTTTTCAAATGTATTTTTGAAGTATACTGACCATAGTTCTAGCAATGTTCTCAACATCTCTTGTACTTAATTGTCTCTTTCTAAATCGACCACTGTCCAATATATCAACCCATTGACCCCATCTAATATTAGAATACAATATAAACAACACTAACTCCACCCAACACATACCCATACACCAGCAGAGCCTTTTCTGTTTTAAAACATTCCAATTTAGTCCAACCTTTTCTCCCTCTTGATGGCAAAATATCCATAATCTCTTCATGACTTTCGTCCATGTCCACAATTGTCTCCAGCATCTCATCACCATAGCGACGAACCTGACGTCGTACTCTTGGTTCATCAACTACCAGAGTGTCCTAAGAATACGTTGGTGAGATCAGTACACTTCACAAACTGTTGTCCAACTTACTTTCTTTGCTAGTTGGTCGAGATTCAAGTTAGCCTTTTCAGCCCATTTTTGCCAGAAGTCAGGATCATCAATGTCAATATCAGTTGAACCATCAGTAGCAAAACTGGCTTTAGAGAATGTGGACCCTTTGCCTTCAGACTCCAGCTGAATAACTTGAGTTCGTCTCTCCAATATTTGATCAATGTCTTCCTCACAAAATCTGATAGAGAGAGAGAGAGAGAGAGAGAGAGAGAGAGAGATGTGAAAAGTGTTTAAATAAAAAGGATTATCCTTACTGGTTAGCTGCATCATCACTCTCCATAATAGAACCATAAGCTCCTTTCTTTAACAAACTCTCTATTTCTGTTTTACTGAGTTGAGGAGGCTTAAAAAGAAATAAAAGAAATAATTTAGACATGTTAGTTTAAGTCATGTGACTTACTCCACTAGCTTGTTGCTGTGTGTTCATAGATTGTAAAACAGCTCGATCAAGACCAAGTTTTAGACTAGCTCTGTGGATACAGACAGACAAATTAATAGAGATAAAAATATTTAAATTTACCTGTCAAACATTTCTCGTTCATAGGAGTTAGTAGTGATGAGTCGATAAACCTTCACCATTTTGTTCTGACCAATTCTGTGACATCGTGCTTGAGCCTACAGATCAATTCTTGATCAATTATGCTCAAATCAATTATTTATTAACTAATAACTTAGAATCAATTATGATCATGCTTGTATCAAACCTGTATGTCATTTTGTGGGTTCCAATCTGAATCATATATAATAACAGTGTCTGCAGCTGTCAAATTAATACCCAGGCCACCAGCACGAGTGCAAAGAAGAAAGACAAAACGATCATACTCTGCGAGAGAAAAAAAAGAAGAGAAGCAACACATCTAATTCACATTCACCAACCAAATTACCTGGTTTAGAAAACCGATCAATTGCAGCTTGTCTCAGTGTCCCTCTCACTTGTCCATCAATACGTTCATAAAGATAACTATATTAACAGTACATGTACATATATCACATAGACTTAAAGTATTATCATTGTTACACACCCATTCATTCGAAGGTAGTCTTCTAAAATGTCCAGACATCGAACCATTTGTGAGAATATGAGAACCTAGTAAATTATACACAACAGTCTTTCTTCATCTCTCTCTCTCTCACCTTGTGTCCTTTCTCTCTTAGTTTAGGCAAAAGTTTGTCTACAAGGACTAACTTTCCTGATGCTTGTATGAGTGAATTTGATATGTGCTTGTCAGGATAGCGAATTTGAAAGTCTTCAACAATCTTAGCTTCTGCTCCTGTAAACAAATGAATAAAGAGATTAATCAACAGAGAGATGATTGATGAAGTATAATTTCTAACCAGAAATGAGGAAAGGATGGTTGCAACATTTGCGTAACTCCATCATTGTATTCAATAGATTAGGAACTGTTGTTCCTTTTGTCAGAAAATTAAAGTTACGCTCTAAAATAGCACGATAATATTGCTTCTGTATAGCAGTCAACTCAACCTAGTAGAGTAGTATCATAAAATAAAAGAATTGAGTGTTCAAATTAGAACATACTTCGACTATAGTCTCCTCCTTTGGAGCTAAACTCTTCTCAACATCTTCTTTCAGTCTTCGCAACATCATAGGTTTGAGAACCTGACAAGAGAGATAGAGAGACAACAAATTACACTAATTCTGTACAGCCATCTTGTTGAATGTTTACAGTAATGTGCTTCATCAAATTCTATAATTTATTACAGCTGCATAATGTAGGGTCTTACAGCTTTTAACTCTTCTACTTGTTCTTCAGTTTTAAGATCACCAAATTGCTGTAAGAAAGCTTGAGGAGATGGGAATTGTGATGGTTCCAAAAAATTGAGCAAACTAAATAATTCATCTACGTTATTTTGAAGAGGAGTCCCAGTCAACAATACCCTGTGCTCCTGTAATTAGAGGTAATAATTATATGAGTCATACATGTGATTATCATGTGATTACCATGTGGAGTTCTTTGAGTCCTTCAAGCATTTTACAATTTTTATTTTTAAGACGATGAGCTTCATCTATGATAACAGCTCGCCATAGTATGTTTTGTAGTTCACTATTATCAGCTAGAAATAGATAGATAAAAAAGTTAAATGGATGAATAAAAAGAATAAATGGATAGATAAAAAAGTTAAATGAATGGCGTCAAATAAACATTTTATATATAGTAGTTATCAGTTAATGGACAATTAATAAAACAATTGACAGACAATTAATGGAAATAATATTGTATTATCAACTATCATTTTGTATAAATGGGATATATTAATATTAATGTTTATTAATGTTTATATTAATAATTAAAATTAATTAATTAATAAATGCAAACTTACACAACATCACTTCATATGTGGTCACTATTACATTAAATCTGTAAGCATCCATTATAATCTTCCCTCCATTATCTCGATAATATAATTCATACTCTTGTATCATTCGACGACTGTATGCACTAGAAACAATAATTATTATTACATCAATGCTCTAAAACATTGCATTACATTTGTTAAAAATATTTATATAATGTCCTTTGTTCTACTAGTAAATGTACATTTAAATTAGTGGATCTGTTTACTTTTTTTACAAACTTTAACAACATTTCTGAGCACAAACAATTACTCTACTTAACAAGGAGTATATAGTTAGCTTCATAAAATATTTTAAGTGATTTTGCTACCTATCATCTTAGACCAAAAATTGAGAATTTGGTCCACGTCACCAAATCACTTGAAATTTTTTATGAAGTTAGGTATATAAGTCCTTGTTAAGTGATATCAGTATTACTGCTCTAAAATGTTGCATTACATTGTTAAAAATATTTATATAATGCCCCTTTGTTCTACTAGTAAATTTACATGTAAATTAATGAATCTTTTTACCTGCCATGATAAATAACAACATTGAGGTCACTCCAAGTTTCAAACTCACGTTGCCAATTAGAAATAGTAGATAGAGGAGCAATGACCAGGAAAGGTCCTCGTATACCTGCATTCTGGAAAGAAAGAGGGAAAGAGGTGAAACACCTGTTTATTTTCAGATGCTACATCTTACAATAATTTCCAATAAAAAGACAATAGATTGGACAGTCTTTCCGAGTCCCATTTCGTCAGCAAGGATACAATTCTGACGAGTGTACCAATTAAACAAGAGCCAATTTAAACCTTCTAATTGATAGGGGCGAAGTTTATTCTCCCCTTTGTATTGAAATGACTCCTTAATTGGCTTGAATCTATTAGGAGCTGGTCGCCGAACATACTAAATAATGTTTAATTAAAAGTTATTAAAAATTATTAATAAATACTTGAAGTTCTTCAAATGGAGGTACTGTCATGTAATTCAAAAACTTCGTAATGGCTTCACGATCAACATCTTCCTATAGAGTAAACATCCACATTCTCATACCAGCATAGGTCTCAGACTTTATATATAATTATGTAAAGTGTTTAATTATGTAGAGTGTATCATCCCTTTAAACACATTCCCATTCTCAAATATTAACAGAATGGAATTATTGGTTTCAGACTTAGTATATTACCTCTAATTCCCAAGTACTATCTTCGTAGGGCAATGACTTCCACTTTACTAAATAATGAGTAACTTTCTATCAATAAAAGAGAAAGTATAAAAATAGCATTAAAAATACTGCCACATATTTACATATAATGTATAAAGTTGCTATAGTAACTGTTACTATGGTAATTGTTGCTATAATAACATGGATATTATTGCTATAGTAATTATTATGGTGATGTTATCCAATACTATCCATGCTAATAGTTATGATTACAAATATGTTGTTGCTATGGTTATAGTTGATATGGTTACACATAAAATATATGTGATATTGCTATTTATATAGGTTACATGAGTCCAAGAATTTTGGGATTTTATGTGTTCCAAACCTGATTATAAAACATGCCGATAATGCATGGAAATAAACAATAGTCGTTAATTGAATATCAGGTATGTTTTGGTATTGTTACTAACAAATTTGGAATAGCTACGGCAGTAAATGATTTCCTTCCAAAATTTGTAGAAAATTGACACAGTGTCTAAATTCTGCACTTTTTGGTAGAAAATTGATTTATAGTGAAACTTGTCATAAATATATATATATATATAGGATCATGTATTTAAGAGGAGGATCATGTGATCATATATTGTATACTTACCTCTCCTGATGGTTCAATTTGTGAGGCAATATCTAGTATTCTGTCAGCTACAGTGTAGTCAGGATTAAAAGGCTCATCATCAATCTAGAGAGATAAATTAACAGTAAAAAGCATTAAATTAAAGATGAATAGTTCCTGTGTTTTTTACATATAGTATAAACATGTATTTACAAGAATAATGATATCAATATTTTGAAGGACATACATTGGCAAAGATGCCCAACGAAGCTTGCTTGGTCTTGTATCTTTTGACCTTACCATCAAACCTCTTATCTCCTTTTAAAATTTTCTCAACAGTGGCCCATTCAGTATGCAGATATGAACTAAATGGATATGCATTATTAAAATGATTTTAATAACTACTTATAACTAACTAGTTTTTATATTTGACAAAGAACTCCTCAACTTCGTCACCATACTTCTCCTGCTCTTCTTCGTTTTCTGCAGATCTAGTTCGATGTGACAGAATTTTCTCAATGATATGAGCCTCCTCTGCTGGAGCATCCTAGAATGAAAAATGAATGAACGAAGGAACAAACAAGAAATGGTTCAATAAATAAAACACAAAATTCAGAAATAAAAAACTTACTAAAAAAGACCTAGACAAAAAACTTACCATATATATGTCTGAATATCTAAACCCCTCAGTAGGGTTTATAGCAATAGCCTTCTTGTGTCGGGTCAATCTATCTTTTCCACTCAAGGAACTACTCCCACTCTCATCATAGTCACTTTCTTCTTCATCTTCTTGTAACATGCTATAGTATCCTGTCTTCTTAGGAGGTGGTTGCATTATATCTTCGAGAGCTTCTTCATCGCTAATGCTAAGATTAAGATCATCTACATAACGTTTTCTTTGACCTTTATTACGCTGTGACCTCCGACGCTATTAAATGTACATGTATTAAATGTGATAATATAAACCACTTGCTTACTGTGGCATCTTCATTTTCCCCATCTGATACCTCCGGAGTTCCTGACCCAAAAGATTCATCTCCACTATCAACCGTGCGTGATCTTTTGCCGTAACCACTTTTACGTTTTTTAGAACTATTAGAAGATATCTTCCTATAATAAAGTAACCATGCATGTAATAAATACATATCTACATGTCATCATCATACTTGTAGTACAACTAACCTTTGCAATCTTCCAAGAGGTGTCCCGTTACCTTTGATACTGCTCCTATGACGTGAAGTACTTGTACTTGAACTCTTTTTTGGCATCACTTTCAGTAATTTGAAAAGAGTCTTTGGAGAATCCGGCACTTCTGGTGCATAGGAGAGTCTCTCGGACGGTATTGTTATTAGTCGGTCTGGAATTGATCGAGATCTAGAGGCAATAGTTGGGTTGTAAATGCAGTAGGTGTGGTCAGCTAGATGAGATGGGAGTTCCATTGGAGTAACTGATCCAACATCAATATCCATAGGTTCCAATTCTACTGGTTTGACAACTTCGGCAGGTGAATGAGAACCAGAGGACAACTTTGCAGATAATGCAAGCAGTGGAGACTGACTAGTGGGTGGAGTCTGTTTTCTTAAAATTGACGGCACTTTAGATTGAGAAATAATAAACGATTTCCCTAATGGAGTTGTTGTAGGAGTCTCTGATGGGTCTGAGGAAGGTACAATATTCAAACTAACAGGGCCCAGTGAACTAGTAGATACAGTAGCTTCACTAATGGAAGATGTTTGTGGCAAGGATGTAGTACTTGCAAGAGGGGTAACACCCATAGTAGAAGACCCTCCTTGACGAAGAGAACTTGGAGTTTTGGCTAACAGTTGGGGAACAGATGGTTTCTTTACTGGACCCCCTGTGCCAATAACTTGAGCTAAGACTGGTTTACGTACTGTCTGTGATACTGAGGGAGTGACATTAGTAATACTAGAGGCTGCTGGTAAAGGCTTAGATGGTGAAGCAATTAGAGAAGAAGAGAGCGATGTTTTTATAGTTTGCAAAATTAAATTATTTTGAATGATTGTTTTAATATATTGCTGAAATTCGGACAGATTTGGCGTACTTAAGTTAGCTGTTTGTAGTAGAGACAACAATTGGAGATCCATTTGAGAGAGAGGTGAATCAAATGGAATCTCTACACCTTCTGGTGTCTTGAGAATGTGTGATTTTATACCTGTTTGACCAGATGATGATGCAGCAATTGAACCCGTTTGACTAGATGAAGACTGAGTAGTCAAACTGGTTTGACTAGATGAAGACTGAGTAGTCAAACTGGTTTGACTAGATGATGAATTCATGAGTTGATTAGAAATAAGTTGACACTGAGACGTTGATACAGCAGAGACAGAGACAGGTGTTTTCAATTGATGTGGAACCTCCATAGGTTCCTCAGAGATCGTAGCAATATTTGCAGAGACTGCATTCATAATCTGTGGCATACTTTGAGGAATAGGTGTACATACTTCCATTGGAGCTACAACTGATGTTAATGCAGACATTTTTGGAGAGCTAGATGAATGAGACACAACACTACTTGGCTGAATTTGAGAAACTTTGATATTGTCAATAGTGGGTGTGCTCAGTAGATCAGGCTGATTATGGACTGATTCCAAAGTCATCAAAGAATGGGAATCAGTCTGTGTTTGACTATTTGGCTCAGAAATATTGTTATCTGTGGAAGCATTAACAAATAATGACAAAAAGTCTAAATTGGAGTCGAGAATAGGGTCTGACCCATCATTAGTATCCGTTAAAGCAGTTTGCAAAGCTGAAGACACAGGATCAAGAACAAGAGATGAGCTAGGAGCAGTAAGAGCCTCCTCTAACGGATCGAAGTTTAGGGAAACAGAAGCAGGAATTGAGATATTAATGTCATTGTTTTCTTCCATTTCTTAAAGCAAATCAATTATCCTCCTGCAAACAAACAGTGAAAGTTTCTATTGTACATGTATACTATGTACATGTACATAATATGTACATGCACATGTAATGCTTCCAATAGACTTGTAGTCAATACATAACAATATACATGTGGTGATCATGTGATCATATCATGGTCTGTGTTGCTATAACTGGTAATTAATTTGTACATGTACTTATAAATAAACTAGTGGATAGATAAAAAAATAAATGGGACAGATGGGTGAACTGGTATGTATAAACTAGATGAACTAGTATATATAAACCAGATGAACTGGTATGTATAAACCAGATGAACTGGTATATATAAATTGAATCCATTAAGATCCAATAATTCCATTGACATTAACAGTATGTTGCTATAAATAGATGTCAAACAAATGACGGAGTTATTAAAGGAGTATGTGAAGTGACATTTGTAATTACGCTTTATTAAAACAAACTGTCATAGTGTAATCAATAACTATACTACACTTAACATAATTAATGATTATTATTATCTGGGCTCTTTTTGTTAAATAACTATGATAACAATTTCTGTACATATAACCATTTGTATATCACATGACCCATGTACTAGTATCATGCGAATATCATGTGACCATCACATGTAATGAATCCTCTATTTAAACCACAAACTGTTATGTTATATAAATGATTTGTGTAAATAATGTTATAAAAATGGAATATCTCGTTTATAAGGACACAAGCATTGATTGAAGACCTATTACACTGTAATGTATTCTATAAATATTAGATGTACAAATATTTTCTTTTTTTGTTAAGTTTTGTTGAACAACTATATAAAAGAGGGTCATATAGTGGTATATATAGCTAAAAGTCCACTCAAATTCATTGCAGAGTCAATTAAAACACTCTCAGAATAGTCAGGTATGCTAACACAGTCAAATCATTCTAATTCTTCAGACCAGTTCAAATGCTCAGTCTGGTCCATTTTTAAATTGATAGACATTATTTTTCCGCCGAAAACAGCATTTTGCCACCTAAACCACCCAAAATAGACCCTCCAGACACTGACTAGAACACAACTATTACTACAGCACGTTTTACTAATAGACTCACCCAACACAATGGAGGACTGAACAGAGGGTCGATCAATAGGCTCAGCAGAATCACTCTCCCGATAACGAGTATATGTTCCGTGGCGTGGTCACTATTGCAAGATCACGTGATCCTACGCGTATACGGAGCAAGACCGAACAATACAATGTTAGTTTTCGATTAATTATTATAATAATCAAGTTTATATATTGTTATATCAAAAAGTTTTATTATTATTACGTAGAGAGAGAGAGAGAAGGAGAAATCCATCAACAATTAATATTACAGTAGTAAATATTAATAATGTAACAATTATTGACTGCCTATGAAAAACCATACATTGCATTAATTAATTAATAATAATAATATAATGAGACGATACAATGAGAGGGGTCTTAACAACAGCCACCTCCATTTTGTGGTTTATTGGGATCACCAGTTTGATTTTTATAACCACCACCACCTGGTTGATGTTGAGGACCTAACTTGATACCATTCGCCTAAAATGAAACAATTTCAATATTACATTTAGTTCATTTAATAAGAACAATGCATTAGTTTGAACATACATGTTATAAAAAGTTATGTATTTCAATTTTACTTTAACTTCACTTTAATAGAATAATCAAGGTATTGTCATATAAACATTAAAACCAATTTTAAAAGAATGGTATCTTCTTTCACTTCAGTATATAATTTAATTAACATCAAATGTAGCTCATTTCAGATTTGGAATGAGTAAAAATAACATCATTAGTGAGAATATTACAGGGGCTACCTATTAGGGACCACCTTTTAATATTACACTACATTTACCTCATTGGTAATATCAAAGACTCCATCTTGTATCTTTTTATAAATTTCCTTTGCTGTGTTTATAAATGCCTAAAGAGAATGTAAGTCTGAAACAATACAATGATATTCATCCATCTGTCAAACCATTCAACCAGGCATCCATTCATTCATCATTACCTCTTCTACATTTGCTGCAGTCTTTGCTGAAGTTTCCATAAATACTAGTCCATGTTCCTGAGCAAATGCTAAACCCTACATACAAACAATAATGTAATAAAAACTACATTACTTTATATAAACTACAAACCTCTTCAACTTTCACTTCTCTCTTGGCATCTAAATCACTACATAGAAACAATGGAATTATCAATGTACTACACTCTATTATAACTACTCTATATACAATATAACGATATTACTAATGAAACAGTCTATATTTAGACATAATGCTAACTACAAAACACCTTGATATCTTTACTAAATCATAGTCATGTGATTTGAGTCAGCAAAGACACATCATCATTTATTACATTAATAAATTATATTCATATAATATATAATGTAAGTCTGATGTAATAAGGTAGTGAGTGCATATTAATTTTAAACCTTTTGTTCCCAATTAACATAATGACCATATTAGAACTTGAATGTTGTCTTGCATCATCTAACCAAGATGTCAGATGTTCAAAAGTGTCTCTTCTGCAAAGAGAAAGAGATGTTAAAGTGATGTAGCTAGCCATGTTCCTTACCTTGTAATGTCATACACCAATAATGCACCAGCTGCTCCTCTATAGTAGGATCTAGTGATTGATCTGAAAGATTCTTGCCCCGCCTACATGATTAGATAGATATCAACAAATTAATTATTGATTTAATTTAACCTACACATTCCATAGTATATAAAATATGATCATCCATTCAACATTCTATCCATTTTATTAAATCATCCATCCATTACTCAATGTACTATATATCCATATATAATTCCATTCATCCATTGTTCTATTTAGTATCCATTAACTCACTGTGTCCCATATTTGCAACTTAATCTGCTTGCCATCAATATTAATCATACGAGCACCAAACTCAACACCTTAATAAAAATAACAACATTTAACAACAAAAACAATACATTACTCCCTAAGAACTGGTTTGAACTGGCAGACCTTAGCATAGACCACGTGTACTATAGTACTAAGTACTACAACTACACACAATGTATTAACAGCAACAAGTGTTAGTGCATATTATTATTATAGTACATGTATACTGACAAACAAGGAATTGAGCTATTAATTAGAGTGTAAACTTCCTAATTGTAAAGTTTTAATATTATTTTTAACAATAATTATAGTAATGCATTTCAGTACAATAAGTGAAGACAAAAGAAGTCAACTATACAATATACAATGATACAATACTTTATAAACTGGAATTAATAGAGTTAATGGTTTAATAAATACTTATTAACTAATAAAACAATGACCATATTGAAATGCTTATATATCATGATATACATATTCTGTTAATATTTTCACTAAAGAAGTATATTCAATACTTGAAAAGTAACAAACAATTACTGGAGACTGTAAATGACACCTTCAAGCAGGCGTGGCTTTATAACAATATCATGACACAATAATAGTGTACATTATAAATAAATCATTCTAAACTTTCTCACCAATAGTCAAATCATGAACTGGTTGAAATCTTTTGTCTGTGAATTGTAACAACAGACACGATTTTCCCACACCTAGACAATTTAATATATATCAATATTAGCATTCCATAATATTATTGTGTCTGCTATAAATCGTGACAATTTAGTTACCTGTATCTCCAATTATAATGTACTTGAATAAGTAAGAATACGACATGATGACGCGCTGGAAAATGAGAGTAAAAAAAGGGCTATTGCTTCGTGGCAAATCTAACTTTAAATAATAACCAGTCACGTGTTAGCTCAGCCCATTTCTAATTAAGCGAAAAAAGGTATTTTTTCCTTCTTATCATGCTCTTTGAAATTGAACGAGATGCTGTTTTTGCAGGATTCTTTGCAGCATTTGCATCAGTATTTTCTAAGCTAGCATTAGAAAATGATGCCAAGTCGTTGCATTCCTTATTATGTACTTTACTGGACAAAGACCTATGCGATCTGGTACGTACCGTAAACCTTTAATTAAATGAATGGGCGCGGTTAATAAAATTAATTTAATTAATGATTTTTGATTAATTTTTTTATTACAGGGGCTGCTACCAATGAGGATTGTATGTATTGCTTCGATGATCTTAAGCAATATTATTATGTGGGTATTATTTACACGGTCCCTCCAAAATCATACAAGCACTGCCAAAGCAACTGTAGTTAATAATGCCTGTAATTTTTTATTTAGTGTAAGTATAATTACTAGGAGGTGTGGTTTATATAGTATCGTTATTTTAGAGTTTATTAGGTTGGTTGTTGTTTGGTGAAGTCCTCTCATTAATGTGGTGGGTGGGGTTCTCTTTGATTATAATTGGTTTTATATTAATGAGCAGCGATACTATGACAACGGATGGACAAGAAACTCCACCCACTCCTTTGAAATTTCATTAACTTGTATGTCAAAAAATGTACTATTATGTACATGTAGTATTTCATATTTTATTTAGTAAAGTTTCATGAACCTCCTTTTGTCTTCCTGATCAAACTTTCTAACATATCCCATTGTTCTGAGGTTACCTATGGAATGTCAGAAATAATACAATAATCATTGACTCATCTGTTATTTTAATTAATTTAATTAACATCTGTTATTTTACTATAATTATGTATCATTAGCTTTTGTTATAAAATATTTGAGTATCTATTGTATAAACTCATCAATATTATAAATTGTCTAGAGTTTTCTGGAACTATAAATGTAATTAAAATTTAATTATGAAATAATTACTCTACTTATAGACTTTGGCTTGTAAAATTCAAATTACTACATACAGCTGCCCAGTACCCCTGTAATTTTATTCTTATTAATTATAAAAAAATTTTTAAATGTTTACTTAAGATTTACCTTAGTGAGTTGATTAAACATTCCTGCCATATATGGTAATTGTCCTCCATCAAATGCAATTATTTCTCCAGTAATCCAGTTGGCATAATCACTCACTAAATATGTCACTAAATTAGAGAGTTCTTCAATGTCACCTAAACGACCAGTTGGTATCTGTTGTAACATTGTATCCATGAATTGTCCAGTAGGATCAAGTCGAGAGAATGCCCCCTAATTATTTGATTATAATTATATACTTAATTTTAATAACTTTAATATTTATACCTTTGTTTCTATTGGACCAGGTGCTATAGCATTAAATCTCATACCATAACGACCCCATTCACTAGCCAATGATCTGTAATGATATTGTATATTTACTGGAAATAGCTTGTTACCAGAATCTTAATATAACTAATCCCATTTATAAAAGATCAGAATGTTAGAAAAAGTTTGTAGATCCAATAAACTGTTATTAATTAATGAACACAAATTAAGCTTTCTACATAATTTGCATATTTGTTTAACTTCTCATCCGGAATCTCTTAACTTACTACCATTACATAACCAGAATAGATTCTCTTCATACAAACTCCAGTGTATATCAAACCCTCAAACATGTACATATCTATCGCTACATTACGAGACATTACTAACCTTGTCATGGCCTCCACGCCAGCTTTAGCAGTAGCTGAAGGTACAACAAAACCAGATCCATATTGTGCATATGTTGTAGTAATTGCAAGAAAACTAGCACCTGTAATTAATAATAGAATTAAAATTCATTGCAAATGATGTATGCAATATTGTATTAAATAATATAATTGAGGTCAAATAACTAGTTAATTTTCTATAAAAAGAAGTAGAGTTAATCTCTGAAAAGAGGACAATATGGGTCCATGGTGACAACACTATATTAACTAGAATATTTTAACCCATTATGAATTTGATTTGCATTAAATAACTAGAGAGAACATTACCTTTTTCAGCTGCAATCAATCTCTTTCCAAATTCCAAAGTGACATTACTCGTTCCAATCAAAACTATTTCGATAATTGTACGAACAGCGTTATTACTTAGCCTCTCAAATGGAGATATAAAATTGCCAGCTGCATTATTTATAATAATGTCCGGCAGACCAAGATTAGCAACACATTTGTCGGCCACTGTCTTCACTGCTTCAGGATCACGGACATCCAATGCATAAGGAACAATCTATGAATATTAATAAGGTATACTATGAATATTAATAAGGTATACTATGAATATTGATAAGGTATAACTATGAATATTAATAAGGACAGAATAATTATTGATTATTACATTGTTGCCTGTTTTTTCTGAGATCTCTTCTGCTGTTTTCTGAAGTAGTTCAAAATTCCTAATTGGTCAATTAATTTACTATGAATCATTAACATTATGAATATGATTATAACAATGAATATTATTAAAAATGTAAGTCTCAACACTACACAATCCACTCACCTACTGGCTATAGCAACCTTAGCTCCTAATGCTGATATCATTTCAGTCATTCCTCTCCCTAAACCTGTCCCACCACCAGTAATCAAGGCTACCCTTCCATCAAATGCACCGTCTGGTAACAATCTGGACTTTATGGAAGGAAATTGATTTCTACTGAAGTATCTTAGCAATAATTTGCTTGAATATATTTTGTATGAAGCTGAAAATCTGCAAAACATATTGACTACTTAGCCACTCCTTTCATTTTATTTGCAAATTATGCGCATGCGCAGTAAGTGAATACATGACTTAGTCTATTTCCTGGCTTTGTCCTCACAGTAACAGAGGCGAAGTCGGGACTTAGTTTTTTTGACAGACTTTTTTAAATTCATTGCAACACTTCCATTGGGTGAGTTCACTCCAGCCGTATTTCTTTCTTTCTTTAAGTTTATCTTAAAGAACACATTAGTTTCTATTACTTGGTAAGTTTATAGTTGGAATGATCCAGTATGGCGAGCTATTTACCTGTAGAAAGATGTCCTACTGCATGCATTAATGCGGAATATTATAATAACACCTTTATAATTTGTATGATTTTAAAGTGAAGTGTTCTATTTTATCCTTTAAGATTTAAGGTATATATATAAAGTGAAAGATAACTATGGAGTCCTCAAAGAAAGTAAATAATAAAGACATGTTAATTATATTATATGATATTCTCAATGTGTACATTATTACCTACAATAATTGATATTGTAATGTTCTCTTTTGTTAGCCAAAACCATCTCGACCTTCTCCTTCAAGTGAAAAGGGTACGCATTCTATTCAATAATTTTGAACTGTTAATCAACAGACAATGTACATTTATGGCCATATTAATTAGTAGGTCTTAATTGTACTGACTATAGGGGACAAAGGACACTCTAAGACAACCTCTATATTAGGGACACTTGTTCTAGTCCCATACTAATACTTTAGTGTATTATACAACCTCTATATTGAGGACATTTGTTCTAGTCCCATACTAATACTTTAGTGTATTATACAACCTCTATATTAAGAACACTCGTTCTAGTCCCATACTAATACTTTAGTGTATTATACAACCTCTATATTAAGAACACTCGTTCTAGTCTCATACTAATACTTTAGTGTATTATACAACCTCTATATTGAGGACATTTGTTCTAGTCTCATACTAATACTTTAGTGTATTATACAACCTCTATATTGAGGACACATCTATGCTAAGTATTAAAAACCTAATATCCCAAAGTGTCCAGGTGTTTCTTAAAACTGGTGTGTCCTAGTTTTGATAGCTACTGACAAGAACTAACCTGTTAGTGTTATTACTTCATGTTATTAAAATTGTTTTTACTTGATGGTATATATATATAGATAACATTACCTCTACTATATTAAATGATAAACAATTTACTATTAAAATAGTTTTAATTGTTTAATATATCTTTTGTTTCACATTACCATAGTAACTAATGCCATTAAAAGATCACCATTAGAAAAGTAAGTTATAAAATATAATGGAATACATATATAATGAAGATATTATTAATTGTTTGTAGTAATTATAATGTTTTAGTAATGAAAATAATTAATATATTATTAAAATTAAGATATGTAGTAGTTCTAAGAATTATTTTAATATTTATAGTAAACATATCATATTTTATCACTGTATGTATGTACTGAGTGTGTTTACTAGAATACTTGTTTGACTGCTAGCTACTAAGAGATCTTACAAGTTACATTATATTGTTACACACCCACACATCATGTACCTGTATAAGCCAAGTAGTAATAGCGTCTCCATTACGTAGGAGTCAGAAACCAAAAGTAAAGAAAGATGTCCCACCCCCTTCTAATCCGTTGAAACGTAAACCTATGATAGCGGAGAGTGATAGTGAAGATGATTTTCCTCCTCCTCCTGTATGATTGAATTTTTATTATAATTATAACAATTAATGGGTTTTGTTACCATAGGCACCAAAGAAATCCGTACCTGTTGCTCCACCCCCTTCAATTAAGAAAGAACCTCCAGCCACGCCCACAAAACCTATTGATTTACCTACCATTGAAACGAAAATGGAAGTTGATATCAGTCAAGTTAAACCAGAAGTGACTACGTCCACTCCTGTCAAATCAAAACCTGTTGTTAACAATAGTAGTACCAAAAAATCCTCCGCCAAGAAAGCTGGGGTAAGAAGGGCTTTAATTGGAATGATATGAAGTGATAATATCATTAATAAAGGACTACCTAAATTTACTTACTTTTTTATGTAATTATATGTACATGTAACACCTAATACATGTACATGTACATGTAATAGCCAATGTATAAGATGTAATGTAACATTTAATACATATAGATATACATGTAACACCTAATACATATACATGTACATGTAATAGCCAATGTATAAGATGTAATGTAACATTTAATACATATACATGTACATGTAACACCTAATACATGTACATGTCATATGTATGTATATATGTATTTATATTACATGTATATATCATGTGACATTTATTTCATATAAGATGAAACGTAAGAAATCTGACGTTGAAGATGAAGAAAATGATAACGATAATGATTGGTCTAGAGGTGATGATGTCACTGATGATGAATTTAAACCTACTATAAAGAAAACTAAAAAAACAGCTGGTAGAAAATAATAAAATGAAAACAAAAATTTTAATATCTTTTTTTATTTAGAAAAAGAGAAAAAACGTAAATCAACTGGGACTCCCAAAAGTGCTAAGAAATCTACAAAACCTTCAGCTGCTAAAACTAAGACTCCGAGCTCAACTCCCAAGAAAGAAGGAGGAACCACTCCGAGCTCGACTCCTAAGAAATCTGAGTCAGCTGGTGCTACTCCAATAAAGGACAGTCCAACTAAAAAAGGACGTAAGAAAAAAGAAGAGGAACGTGAAGTATGGAAATGGTGGGAGGAGGAACCTCATCCAGAAGGAGTCAAGTGGCTCACCTTAGAACATAATGTGGGTGTGGTTACTTCCATATTTGATATTAAGGTTTATTTCTATAGGGTCCATACTTTGCTCCTCCTTATGAGCATTTGCCGAGTAATGTCCATTTTTATTATGACGGTATGGAACCTTGTTACCTCTGTTATTATATATCCATTTTCTTATCATTTCATTCATCCATTTAATCCACAGGCAAACCAATGGAATTGTCAGAGTTGGCAGAAGAGGCTGCAACGTTTTTTGCCAAAATGTTAGATCATGATTACACTAAAAAAGAGATTTTTTGTAACAATTTCTTTGCTGACTGGAGGAAGGTAACCCTCGCTGTACATGTAAAGATTATGTAAGATTGTCTCTTTAATAGGAAATGACACCAGAGGAAGCATCAAAAATTAAAGATTTTAGCAAATGTGATTTTAGAGAGATGAATAAATATTTCTTAGATAAATCAGAGCAAAGGAAACAGATGTCAAAAGAAGAGAAACAAAAAATTAAAGAAGAAAATGAAAAAATAACAGAAAAATATGGTTGGGCAATAATCGATGGACATAAAGAGAAAATTGGTAACTTTAAGACGGAGCCTCCTAGTTTGTTTCGTGGCCGTGGGGATCACCCCAAACAAGGGAAAATTAAAGTCAGTTATAATATCCATTCATTGTTTATATTTGAATTTTTATTTAGAGACGTATCCAACCAGAAGATGTTATCATTAATGTCGGCGAAAAAGATCCAGTTCCTGTTCCTCCTGAAGGACACAAATGGAAGACGGTACAACACGACAACAAGGTCTGTAATATATCCTTGGATACCATCTTCATAGCTAACAAGTACTGTAATGATTGTACTCTTTCTAGGTCACATGGTTAGCTTCCTGGACTGATAAAACACAAGGTCAAATAAAATATGTTATGTTGAATCCAACATCACGTCTTAAAGTGAGTTTTTTGTCATGTGACTGTCACATGATGTCTGTGTGATTTATAGGGAGAGAAGGACTGGGCTAAGTATGAGACAGCTCGTCGTTTGAAGGCCCACATTGATCAGATTCGTGAGAATTATACAAATGATTTGACAAGTAAAGAAATGAGAATAAGACAGAGGTAAGTTAATGCCGCATAGTAATAGGTGTAGTTTCATATGACTCCACCCTTTAGAGCTGTTGCCATGTACTTTATGGATAAGTTAGCATTGAGAGCTGGTAATGAGAAAGATGCTGATGAAACAGCTGACACTGTCGGCTGTTGTTCTTTGCGAGTAGAACATATCAGTAAGTATGGATAGGGAGTTAAAATTACATAGGGATTTCCCCTTTTATTAAGTATTATTTTATTATTATTGTGTTATTATTGTATAGAACTTCATAAAGAGTTAGATGGTAAGAATGATGTCGTAGAGTTTGACTTTCTTGGTAAAGATTCTATTCGTTATTATAATCGTGTACAGGTCTGTCTAATGGATCAATACATTGATTAATAGTTATTAATGGTTATTAATATTTTTAATTAGGTCTCACATCAAGTGTTCAAGAACTTAGATTTATTTATGAAGAGCAAGTCTCCTGGCGATGATCTTTTTGATCGACTCAACGTGAGTACCTCCCCTTATAACTCCACCCACATAATATATATTTACTTTCCTATATTAGACGACTACATTGAATAAGCATTTGTCTGAACTAATGGAGGGTCTTACTGCCAAAGTATTTAGGACATTTAATGCTTCCATTACTCTTCAAGAGCAGCTGGTTGAACTTACAAATGGTATACCACACCCCCTCGTTATATTTCACAATGTCATTGGCACAAACTTATGTCTATTTATGTCTTTATATTTATGCATCCATTTATCATTTCTATATGTCCATTTTTTGACTATGTATCTATTTAATTTATTTTCTAAATGCCTTTTTATCTTTTATGTATCCATTTATCTTCCTATACATCCATTTATTTTCTAGGTGACGATAGCGTTGCTGAGAAATTTCTTTCCTACAATCGTGCTAATCGTGCTGTGGCCATCTTGTGTAATCATCAGAGGACTGCCCCTAAATCATTTGATCAACAAATGACCAACCTTCAAGCTAAGGTAACTAAGGAGACTTTGTAGCTAGGACTAAAATATATTAATGTCAATTTTATCTCCTACCAGATCACAGCTAAAGAGGAGGCCATTTTGGATACTAAAAAAGAAATAAAACAATTGAAGAAAGAATTAAAAACTAGTTCCGACCAAAAAACTGAAAAGTGAGTTTAATAGAATAATTTAAAGGATGATGAAAGGAGTAACTATCAAATGACCAGAGAGACAGAGGATGAACAGACAAGTAATGATTTCTTATTTAGGAAACTTGATACAAAGAAGAAGCAGTTAGCTCGTTTAGAGGAGCAACATAAGAAGCTAGAAGTCCAGGCTACAGATAAGGTACCTCCATACTGTCCTGTCTTATTGTATGTGCTGTAACTTGTCCTCTCTATTACAGGAGGAGAACAAAGAGATAGCGTTAGGTACGTCCAAGTTGAACTACCTTGATCCTCGTATTACTGTTGCCTGGTGTAAGAAATATGATGTCCCAGTTGAAAAAGTTTATAATCGTTCTCAGAGGGAAAAATTTGCTTGGGCCATTGATATGGCTGATGAGACATTTGAATTCTAAAGTGCAGCTGTTCTTTTAAGTACTGCTGTATTATAGGAGCTATTTATTATTAGGGACAGAATTATTAAAAAATAAATGTTATTTATTAAAAAATGTCAGTTTTGCTGTTTTTTTAGTCTATTGAACTATTTGTATATTACACTTTAAAGGAAGAACTTTATTGTTTTGTTGTATAATTATATTTGTTATGAATATCATTATAAGACTGTAAAAATGGCTGCATTACAGATGGTATATAATGTGTACTATTTAATTGTGTCTCCTAAATATAATGTACTTGTGTCATTACTTTTATTACTAGCGGAATGTATTCTTGTTCCAGTTATATTGTGGAAAATACCATGTAAGTTATATGTAGATGACCCTTATTCTGTTGCTATGGTAACTGTATTGCCATAGATACTGAGATTGACTGGAGAGCATATATGCAAGAAGTAGAGGGATTTCTGAATGGAACAACTGATTATTATCAGCTACAGGGAGACACTGGACCACTTGTGTAAGACAGCAAACAATCCCTGCCTGTAACAAGTAGAATTGCAGGAAGTGCGGACATTATTCTCTCTCTCTCTCTCTCTCTCTAGCTATCCAGCTGGTTTTGTGTACATTTATTCTATTCTTTATGCTGTGACAGAGAGGGGTCAAGATATTGTGTTAGCTCAACATTTCTTTGCACTCTTATATCTTATCAATTTAGTTATAGTATTTAAACTATACAACTGCTTAGCAAAGGTACTATCCAACTCACTTTACTAATGAGTTCCACCTACTCACTTAGATATTGGAGTTCCCGGTCATTCTCCTACCATTTCTATGTATAACAGCATATCGTGTTCATTCAATATATATGTTAAGATTATTCAATGATGGTATAGCTGTGACACTATTAAATATTGGAGTATTATTAATGATTGAAGATAAATGGACACCAGGTTGTATATTATACAGGTAATAATAATAATAATAATAATAATAATAATAATAATAATAATAATTATAATAATAATAATAATAATATAATAGTTATTATTAATTAAATTAGTATCATAACTTTATTGACTACATTATTACTATATAATAGCATAATAAGATATGAATACATTTTAAGAGTTTTTGCCATATTTGGATAATAATGAAATATTTGTAGGAGTGGCTATCCATTACACTATGGATCATTGTATTTGTTATATTTGACTGCAATAGAGAGTAATAGAGTCATCTTTATATTTTGTTTGAGAAAATGATATTCATGATCAATATAATGATGATAAACCACGATGTTATGACATGTGCTATAGTCACGTGATTTCACAACATTTGTTCAATACAGCAAGCTATTCTCCCACCTCCTTTTTTCTTAAATCATGATTGATATCTCTCAATGGAGAGCTAGTATTGGGATATGGTATTGTCATCAGATATCATGTACTAAAGCTAAAAAGCAGTCATCACAAGAAATTTCTAGTGAATCGTTGTTGTCAAAGAAATCAAACAGCAGTAACCTGACCTTCTCTTTGGTGCTGGTTCTCTTACTTCTCCTCATTTTATCAGGTGATGTTGAACTCAACCCTGGACCTAAAACAGGTCAGTAAACATTACAGAATGTTTATAACTGTAATTTATACTATCTGTTAACCATAGATCAAGTCAATCCAAGTGAACTATTTCGTAAACTATCTGCTGATCTTAGTGGTATCATTACTTCTATCCTTATCAGTATAACAAATGTACTGTACGCTAAAGGACTGATATCATCTGATACTAAAAATGATATTTTGACAACAAAAGGAGAGAGTGATTTGTTAAAATCTACCAAGTTGATTAATGAGTTAGAGAGACAGTTACAAGCACAAAAAGATCCACGTCAGTATCTAGTAAACATTTGTCATGTATTAAGAAGTCAAGAACATCAAAGACTAAGAGAAATTACTAACTATATATTAAAAGAATTAGGTAAGTGAAGTGATTCTTTTGTTCCCATGTTACATATCTATATGTGTTTTTGTTTTAGGTGAATTTGTTGATGAAGCACCACCTGCCACTTCATTAGATCCTGATTTTCAACGATACCGTAATATCATGATAGATAGATATAAGTACCAACCTATTGTTCCTTTTGATTGGCCGCCACGAGTTGGAGAAGACTTTTTTGGAAAACTGGCACTATTGAAAGCACGAGACAAAGATCATACTCTTGAAACTCTACAACAGAAAGCATGGTACATGTTAAGAGGAAAAATAGACAAAATACCTGGAGTTACTGGAACAAAAAAGATAAAAGTACATCATGTTCTTAAACCAAGTAAGAGTGGTCAGTCTCTTAGAGTATTGATTGATGGTCCTCCTGGTATCGGCAAGACAACACTCTGTCGTAAACTGTTAAATATGTGGGCAAAAGGAGAACTCAGACATGGACAATATAACTTGGCACTTTATTGTCCTCTCAGAAATGACAAAGTGGCTCGAGCAAATGAATTACAGGAGCTTCTCAATTGTACATATAAATGTAAAGAGATCACTATGGTGACTGAATGCCTGAACAAAGATCATGGAGAAGGACTATTAATAATCTTTGATGGATGGGATGAATTAAGTCCAGAACTCAGACAATCTTCACTAGCAACTAGAATAATTTGTAGAGAGGAATTATACAAGTGTTCAGTAGTTGTTACCTCTCGTAGCTATGCATCTTCTTTGTTGTTAGAATTTACTACAATTAACAGACATATTGAAGTTATGGGATTTTTAGAGGAAGAAATTAAGACAGTAGTTAGAGGAACACTTGAAAAAGAACCACACCTAGGAGAGAAACTCATTAAAGATCTTGAAATGCGAGATGACGTTAAATCTTTGTGTTATATACCTCTAATCTGTTCCATTATTATCTTAGTTTATCGTAAAACAAAAGGAGAGTTACCAACAACACTTACACAGTTGTATGAGAATTTTATCTTACAAACTATCAGAAGACATGTCAAACGTAAGACTACTCACAATATTGAACCAAAGCAATTACACGACCTTCATCATTTACCATCAGTCTTAGATAAATCATTTCAAGAACTTTGTGAGTTTGCTTACATCAATTTGAAAGAAAATAATCGAAAAATTACATTTTCTTCATCTCAACTCACTCAATTTTTGGATCAGTCAGTTCAAGAAGACTATCTTGGACTAATTACAACATTTACTTTATATGATGAAGAAAGTTATCAATTCCTTCACTTTACTATTCAGGAGTTTCTAGCGGCTTGGTGGATTACCAAATATAATAAGACAGAAAAAACAGAGAAAATGTTTGCAGATCATTATAATGATGACCATTTTCGAATGTGTCTGAGGTTTGTAGCAGGGCTAACTCAACTTAAACATGAAAGCTATAAAGAATTCTTTAATGTACAACATCTTAAAGGGAAACTACAGCATACAGCTTGCAGGTCAATGATATTGTTTTCAAGCATTACTTATATTGAAGATATTAGTGATTTAGAAGATACACATATTAACCTCTCAGACATATCTGATATTCATCTTCTCCATCTTTTATATGAGTCACAGAACACAACATTATGTCAATTATTGTCTGATAATATCACTTTGGAGTGTAAGTCACTTCGTTTTGATGGAACACATTTTGACATGTTATGTCTTTGCTTCTTTCTAAATAACTCTAATGTAACATGGAATTGTTTGATCCTGGGAAAGCAACTCTTTACAACTGATGTACTAACTAACAACATCCGATGTAAAAGACTTATGATGCCTATGAGACTGAGCTTTCAAGATTATGATCAAACTCAAATATTTGACAAGGAAACAGTATTGTCTTCATTTTATCACAGTCTTGAAGAGTGTGTTATTAATATGGATGATGTTAAATCAACACAAGATGTACTTGATGTTTCTCTCACATTATTACAGTTAGCAAAACTACAAAGTCTCAAGATGCTTTATATAAAGTTTTTAAATATGGATTTTAATCTGATAGATCGTACCCTGTTCTTCCAGATAGACACAATTTTATCTGAATTGGAAAAGAGTTTAAAAAATAATACTAAACTAAAGGAAATAATTGTTGTTGTTTATGTTCAAAACAGCATGCTCTCTCCACCTATTCCTATAATCAACCGTATGATTAGTGGATTAACCAGAAATAAGTCAATTCAAAAGTTTTCACTTGAATGGAATCATTATCCAGAGGTACGTGAATATGCAGATGATGTTAAAGCTTTTGAATGTTTACTAAAAGGTAATCACACACTGTATGCACTTCAAGATACACCACTCACTGATCTGATCATTCCGAATTATCATTATGATCAATTGCCATCTCTGCTTCAACATATCAAAGGATTACATCGCCTTGAACTACGTACACCATATCCATTACCTCCTATATTTGATGCTCACCCCAATTTACAACATCTTGTAATATCACTAGAAACAGCTGAGGAAACAATTAGACTATTTAATTGTCTTCAGATTAACAATACTCTTAAAGTTCTGAGAGTGACATCAAATAGTCTTCTTAGTGATGATATATCAGTGTTTTCTAGTTTACAAGATATGCTAACACAGAATAAAACACTAGAATATCTTACAATAGGTGGGTCACATCATGATGTTATTTGCAGTACTTATCTCTCATTCTTAACATCTGGTATATCATGCAATAATAGTCTACAGAAATTGGATGTTCCCATTACATTGTCTGATATCAATCATAAAGAGGTAGAAGCTTTCTTTACTACTATTTCTCAAAAGAACAAGCTCACAAAACTTTATGTGTACTTCAAACTAGATCATTTTGATGTTCTTGACCTTAGTGATTTGGAGAAAAAAACAAAATTGATCTATTTATTTTATCATCAAGGATTAAGTCTTATTGCGAACATGTTACAAAGACACACAACTATGGAGTATCTTGAGATATTGTGTGTAGACATTATGATAAATCTACCAAATGATCAAGAACATATAGTATCTGATGATAGTCCTTGTTCAACAATAGTAATAATAAAAGATACAGTAACTGATTCGTTACCAAGTTTTTTTCATGATAGTCCTGATTCAACAATAGTAATAGAACATTTTTGGAATATTGTTTTAAATCATCCTTCACTTCAATGGATTAAGATTAGACGGACTAAACCTCTAATTGATACATATGAACAGCACCAACAACAACAACAGAGACCTTTACCAGTATATTTTGTATAAAACAGTTTAATGTAAATGTTTCTTTGCAAAATTCTTTAAAATATATATTTTTGGTCATTGATATATGTCAGTAGTATTAGTATCAAGGTACATAAGATCATTGTTGTAATAAGTAGACATTAAATGTTAAGTATTTATTATCAATATCATCTTTTTAATAGTTTAGCTGTCAGTGTGAAGATGAATATTCTACTATATAGTCCAGGACTAGCTATTTTACTTTTAAGAAGATTTGGTTTGAAAGGTGCAATAGAAAAAGTATCAATTTGTGCTGTAATACAGGTATGGATGAATGGATGGATGGATGAATGAATGGATGGATGGATGGATGGATGGATGAATGGATGGATGAATGGATGGATGGATGGATGGATGGATGGATGGATGGATGGATGGATGGATGGATGAATGGATGGATGGATGGATGGATGAATGGATGGATGGATGGATGGATAAATGGATGAATGGATGGACATGTATTACTTACAATTCTCAGGTCATTCTTGGTCTTCCATTCCTACTAACATATCCTATGTCATACATTACAAGATCATTTGATATGAGTCGTGTCTTCCTTTATAAGTGGACAGTTATATGGAAATTTCTACCTGAATATATATTTTTATCACGTCCATTTCATATTATATTATTATGTGGTCATGTGATTACATTACTGGTATTTATGAAAACAAAATGGATAAAGTAAGTTAGTCCAAAATGAAGTAACCTTTGACCTCTTTCTCTTCATAGGTCAACAACTTTCACTGACTTATTTCAATGGAAACAAAATATTCTGTTAGATCCTCAGGGTAACCTCATCTATCTATCCATCCATATTTTATTTTAATCCATTATATAGAAATAGTGTATATTATGTTCACTAGTAATTTTGTTGGTATCTATTTTGCTCGATCTCTTCATTATCAATTCTATGTATGGTATTTTTATACATTACCTCTCCTAGTACACTGGTCGCAACTAACTATCATTATCAGGTAATATACATTAATATATAATACTGTTATTATTTGATGTTTTATTATAGTATAATGTTACTCCTGTTAATAGAATATTGTTGGAATGTGTATCCTGCTACTTTTGTTAGTTCTCTTCTCCTTCATCTCTGTCACTTTGTTATTTTAGTACGACTGTTAAATGTCAAAGATAAAAAATCAAAGAATAGTCTAACTTCTGAGTCTCTACTTAAAGATAAATAGTTTGAGAATAAATTGTACACTAGAAAAATAATATTACATATTAATTTTGTTAGTTGTTTGTTAATGAAGACAATAATGTTACAATAAATATCACTACATTGTGGGTGTGGCAATTATATTGTTATTATTCATGAATAATTAATTATTGTTGAGTTTTTTCATAAGTTGTTCATAATGCAAGAGGAAGATATCATCTCTCTCTCTCTCTAGCTATCCAGCTGGTTTTGTGTACATTTATTCTATTCTTTATGCTGTGACAGAGAGGGGTCAAGATATTGTGTTAGCTCAACATTTCTTTGCACTCTTATATCTTATCAATTTAGCTATAGTATACATCTGCTTAGCAGTTAGCAAAGGTACTATCCAACTCACTTAACTAATGAGTTCCACCTACTCACTTAGATATTGGAGTTCCCGGTCATTCTCCTACCATTTCTATGTATAACAGCATATCGTGTTCATTCAATATATATGTTAAGATTATTCAATGATGGTATAGCTGTGACACTATTAAATATTGGAGTATTATTAATGATTGAAGATAAATGGACACCAGGTTGTATATTATACAGGTAATAATAATAATAATAATAATAATAATAATAGTTAGTATTAATTAAATTAGTATCATAACTTTATTGACTACATTATTAATATATAACAGCATATGAATAAATTTTAAGAGTTTTTGCCATATTTGGATAATAATGAAATATTTGTAGGAGTGGCTATCCATTACATTATGGATCATTGTATTTGTTATATTTGACTATAATAGAGAGTAATAGAGTCATCTTTATATTTTGTTTGAGATAACAATATTCATGATCAATATAATAATGATAAGCCACGATGTTATGACATGTGGTATAGTCACGTGATTTCACAACATTTGGTCAATAGAGCAAGCTATTCTCCCACCCCCTTTTTTCTTAAATCATGATTGATATCTCTCAATGGAGAGCTAGCATTGGGATATGGTATTGTCATCAGATATCATGTACTAAAGCTAAAAAGCAGTCATCACAAGAAATTTCTAGTGAATCGTTGTTGTCAAAGAAATCAAACAGCAATAACCTGACCTTCTCTTTGGTGCTGGTTCTCTTACTTCTCCTCATTTTATCAGGTGATGTTGAACTCAATCCTGGACCTAAAACAGGTCAGTAAATATTAGAGAATATTTATAACTGTAATTTATACTATCTGTTAACCATAGATCAAGTCAATCCAAGTGAACTATTTCGTACACTATCTGCTGATCTTAGTGGTATCATTACTTCTATCCTTATCAGTGTAACAAATGTACTGTATGCTAAAGGACTGATATCATCTGATACTAAAAATGATATTTTGACAACAAAAGGAGAGAGTGATTTGTTAAAATCTACCAAGTTGATTAATGAGTTAGAGAGACAGTTACAAGCACAAAAAGATCCACAGCAGTATCTTATAAACATTTGTCATGTATTAAGAAGTCAAGAACATCCAAAACTAAGAGAGATTACTAACTACATATTAAAAGAATTAGGTAAGTGAAGTAATGCTTTTGTTGCCATGTTACATATCTATATGTGTTTTTATTTTAGGTGAATTTGTTGATGAAGCACCACCTCCCATTTCATTAGACTCTGATTTTCAACGATACTGTAATATTATGATAGATAGATATAAGCACCAACCTATTGTTCCTTTTGATTGGCCGCCACGAGTTGGAGAAGACTTTTTTGGAAAACTGGCACTATTGAAAGCACGAGACAAAGATAACACTCTTGAAACTCTACAACAGAAAGCATGGTACATGTTAAGAGGAGAAATAGACAAAATACCTGAAGTTACTGAAACAAAAATGATAAAAGTACATCATGTTCTTAAACCAAGTAAGGGTGGTCAGTCTCTTAGAGTATTGATTGATGGTCCTCCTGGTATCGGCAAGACAACACTCTGTCGTAAACTGTTAAATATGTGGGCAAAAGGAGAACTCAAATATGGACAATATAACTTGGTACTTTATTGTCCTCTCAGAAAATACAAAGTGGCTCGAGCAAATGAATTACAGGAGCTTCTCAATTGTACATATAAATGTAAAGAGATCATTATGGTGACTGAATATCTGAACAAAGATCATGGAGAAGGATTATTAATAATCTTTGATGGATGGGATGAATTAAGTCCAGAACTCAGACAATCTTCACTAGCAACTAGAATAATTTGTAGAGAAGAATTATACAAGTGTTCAGTAATTGTTACCTCTCGTAGCTATGCATCTTCTTCATTGTTAGAATTTACTACAATTAACAGACATATTGAAGTTATGGGATTTTCAGAGGAAGAAATTAAGACAGTAGTTAGAGGAACACTTGAAAAAGAACCACACCTAGGAGAGAAACTTATTAAAGATCTTGAAATGCGAGATGATGTTCAATCTTTGTGTTATATACCACTAATCTGCTCCATTATTATCTTAGTTTATCGTAAAACAAAAGGAGAGTTACCAACAACACTTACACAGTTGTATGAGAATTTTATCCTACAAACTATCAGAAGACATGTCAAACGTAAGACTGCCCACAATATTGAACCAAAGCAATTACACAACCTTCATCATTTACCATCAGTCTTAGATAAATCATTTCAAGAACTTTGTGAGTTTGCTTACATCAATTTGATTGAAAATAATCCAAAAATTACATTTTCTTCATCTCAACTCACTCAATTTTTTAAAGAATCAGTTCAAGAAGACTATCTTGGACTAATTACAACATTTACTTTATATGATGAAGAAAGTTATCAATTCCTTCACTTTACTATTCAGGAGTTTCTAGCAGCTTGGTGGATTACCAAATATATTAAGACAGAAAAAACAGAGAAAATGTTTGCAGATCATTATAATGATGACCATTTTCAAATGTGTCTGAGGTTTGTAGCAGGGCTAACTCAACTTAAACATGAAAGCTATAAAGAATTCTTTAATGTACAACATCTTAAAGGGAAACTACAGCATACAGCTTGCAGGTCAATGATATTGTTTTCAAGCATTACTTATATTAAAGATATTAGTGATTTAGAATATACATATATTGACCTCTCAGACATATCTGATATTCATCTTCTCCATCTTTTATATGAGTCACAGAACACAACATTATGTCAACTATTGTCTCATAATATCACTATGAAGTCTCGGTCACTTAGTTTTGATGGAACACATTTTGACATGTTATGTCTTTGCTTCTTTCTAAATAACTCTAATGTAACATGGAATTGTTTGATCCTACTAAATCAATTTTTTACAGCTGATGTACTAACTAACAACATCCGATGTAAAAGACTTATGATGCCTATGAGACTGAGCTTTCAAGATTATGATCAAACTCAAATATTTGACAAGGAAACAGTATTGTCTTCATTTTATCACAGTCTTGAAGAGTGTGTTATTAATATGGGTGATGTTAAATCAACACAAGATGTACTTGATGTTTCTCTCACATTATTACAGTTAACAAAACTACAAAGTCTCAAGATGCTTTATATAAAGTTTTTAAATATGGATTTTAATCTGATAGACCGTACCCTGTTCTTCCAGATAGACACAATTTTATCTGAATTGGAAAAGAGTTTACAAAATAATACTAAACTACAGGAAATAATTGTTGTTGTTTATGTTCAAAACATCATGCTCTCTCCACCTATTCCTATAATCAACCGTATGATTAGTGGATTAACCAGAAATAAGTCAATTCAAAAGTTTTCACTTGAATGGAATCATTATCCAGAGGAACGTGAATATGCAGATGATGTTAAAGCTTTTGAATGTTTACTAAAAGGTGACCACACACTGTATGCACTTCAAGATACACCACTCACTGATCTGATCATTCCGAATTATCATTATGATCAATTGCCATCTCTGCTTCAACATATCAAAGGATTACATCGCCTTGAACTACGTACACCATATCCATTACCTCCTATATTTGATGCTCACCCCAATTTACAACATCTTGTAATATCACTAGAAACAGCTGAGGAAACAATTAGACTATTTAATTGTCTTCAGATTAACAATACTCTTAAAGTTCTGAGAGTGACATCAAATAGTCTTCTTAGTGATGATATATCAGTGTTTTCTAGTTTACAAGATATGCTAACACAGAATAAAACACTAGAATATCTTACAATAGGTGGGTCACATCATGATGTTATTTGCAGTACTTATCTCTCATTCTTAACATCTGGTATATCATGCAATAATAGTCTACAGAAATTGGATGTTCCCATTACATTGTCTGATATCAATCATAAAGAGGTAGAAGCTTTCTTTACTACTATTTCTCAAAAGAACAAGCTCACAAAACTTTATGTGTACTTCAAACTAGATCATTTTGATGTTCTTGACCTTAGTGATTTGGAGAAAAAAACAAAATTGATCTATTTATTTTATCATCAAGGATTAAGTCTTATTGCGAACATGTTACAAAGACACACAACTATGGAGTATCTTGAGATATTGTGTGTAGACATTATGATAAATCTACCAAATGATCAAGAACATATAGTATCTGATGATAGTCCTTGTTCAACAATAGTAATAATAAAAGATACAGTAACTGATTCGTTACCAAGTTTTTTTCATGATAGTCCTGATTCAACAATAGTAATAGAACATTTTTGGAATATTGTTTTAAATCATCCTTCACTACAATGGATTAAGATTAGACGGACTAAACCTCTAATTGATACATATGAACAGCACCAACAACAACAACAGAGACCTTTACCAGTATATTTTGTATAAAACAGTTTAATGTAAATGTTTCTTTGCAAAATTCTTTAAAATATATATTTTTGGTCATTGATATATGTCAGTAGTATTAGTATCAAGGTACATAAGATCATTGTTGTAATAAGTAGACATTAAATGTTAAGTATTTATTATCAATATCATCTTTTTAATAGTTTAGCTGTCAGTGTGAAGATGAATATTCTACTATATAGTCCAGGACTAGCTATTTTACTTTTAAGAAGATTTGGTTTGAAAGGTGCAATAGAAAAAGTATCAATTTGTGCTGTAATACAGGTATGGATGAATGGATGGATGGATGAATGAATGGATGGATGGATGGATGGATGGATGAATGGATGGATGAATGGATGGATGGATGGATGGATGGATGGATGGATGGATGGATGGATGAATGGATGGATGGATGGATGGATGAATGGATGGATGGATGGATGGATAAATGGATGAATGGATGGACATGTATTACTTACAATTCTCAGGTCATTCTTGGTCTTCCATTCCTACTAACATATCCTATGTCATACATTACAAGATCATTTGATATGAGTCGTGTCTTCCTTTATAAGTGGACAGTTATATGGAAATTTCTACCTGAATATATATTTTTATCACGTCCATTTCATATTATATTATTATGTGGTCATGTGATTACATTACTGGTATTTATGAAAACAAAATGGATAAAGTAAGTTAGTCCAAAATGAAGTAACCTTTGACCTCTTTCTCTTCATAGGTCAACAACTTTCACTGACTTATTTCAATGGAAACAAAATATTCTGTTAGATCCTCAGGGTAACCTCATCTATCTATCCATCCATATTTTATTTTAATCCATTATATAGAAATAGTGTATATTATGTTCACTAGTAATTTTGTTGGTATCTATTTTGCTCGATCTCTTCATTATCAATTCTATGTATGGTATTTTTATACATTACCTCTCCTAGTACACTGGTCACAACTAAATATCATTATCAGGTAATATACATTAATATATAATACTGTTATTATTTGATGTTTTTTTATTATAGTATAATGTTACTCCTGTTAATAGAATATTGTTGGAATGTGTATCCTGCTACTTTTGTTAGTTCTCTTCTCCTTCATCTCTGTCACTTTGTTATTTTAGTACGACTGTTAAATGTCAAAGATAAAAAATTAAAGAATACTCTAACTTCTGAGTCTCTACTTAAAGATAAATAGTTTGAGAATAAATTGTACACTATAAAAATAATATTACATATTAATTTTGTTAGTTGTTTGTTAATGAAGACAATAATGTTACAATAAATATCACTACATTGTGGGTGTGGCAATTATATTGTTATTATTCATGAATAATTAATTATTGTTGAGTTTTTTCATAAGTTGTTCATAATGCGAGAGGAAGATATCATCTCTCTCTCTCTCTAGCTATCCAGCTGGTTTTGTGTACATTTATTCTATTCTTTATGCTGTGACAGAGAGGGGTCAAGATATTGTGTTAGCTCAACATTTCTTTGCACTTTTATATCTCATCAATTTAGCTATAGTATTTAGACTATACAGCCGCTTAGCAAAGGTACTATCCAACTCACTTAACTAATGAGTTCCACCTACTCACTTAGATATTGGAGTTCCCGGTCATTCTCCTACCATTTCTATGTATAACAGCATATTGAGTTCATTCAATATATATGTTAAAATTATTTAATGATGGTATAGCTGTGACACTATTAAATATTGCAGTATTATTAATGATTGAAGATAAATGGACACCAGGCTGTATTTTATACAGGTAATAATAATAATAATAATAATAATAATAATAATAATAATAATAATAATAATTAAATAGTTAGTATTAATTAAATTAGTATCATAACTTTATTGACTACAGTTATAATAGTATAATAAGATATGAATAAATTTTAAGAGTTTTTGCCATATTTGGATAATAATGAAATATTTGTAGGAGTGGTGGCTATCCATTACACTATGGATCATTGTATTTGTTATATTTGACTGTAATAGAGAGTAATAGAGTCATCTTTATATTTTGTTTGAGATAACAATATTCATGATCAATATAATGATGATAAGCCACGATGTTATGATATGTGCTATAGTCACGTGATTTCACAACATTTGTAGCAAGCTATTCTCCCACCCCCCTTTTTTTAAATCATGATTGACATATCTCAATGGAGAGCTAGTATTGGGATATGGTATTGTCATCAGATATCATGTACTAAAGCTAAAAAGCAGCCATCACAAGAAATTTCTAATGAATCGTTGTTGTCAAAGAAATCAAACAGCAATAACCTGACCTTCTCTTTGGTACTGGTTCTCTTACTTCTCCTCATTTTATCAGGTGATGTTGAACTCAACCCTGGACCTAAAACAGGTAAATATTAGAGAATATTTATAACTGTAACTTATACTATCTGTTAACTATAGATCCAGTCAATCCAAGTGAACTATTTCGTGAACATTCCAATGATCTTAGTGGTATCATTACTTCTATCCTTACCAGTGTTACAAATGTACTGTATGCTAAAGGAGTGATAACATTTGATACTGAAAATGATATTTTGACAACAAAAGGAGAGAGTGATTTGTTAAAATCTAGTAAGTTGGTTAATGTGTTACAAAGACAGCTTCGAGCAGATAGCAATCCACATCAGTATCTAATAAACATTTGTCATGTATTAAGAAGTCAAGAACATCCAAAACTAAGAGAGATTACTAACTATATATTAAAAGAATTAGGTAAGCGAAGTGATTCTTTTGTTGCCATGTTACATATCTATATGTGTTTTTATTTTAGGTGAATTTGTTGATGAAGCACCACCTCCCATTTCATTAGACTCTGATTTTCAACAATACTGTAATATTATGATAGATAGATATAAGTACCAACCTATTGTTCCTTTTGATTGGCCACCACGAGTTGGAGAAGACTTTTTTGGAAAACTGGCACTATTGAAAGCACGAGACAAAGATAACACTCTTGAAACTCAACAACAGAAAGCATGGTACATGTTAAGAGGAGAAATAGACAAAATACCTGAAGTTACTGGAACAAAAATGATAGATGTACATCGTGTTCTTAAACCAAGTAAGAGTGGTCAGTCTCTTAGAGTATTGATTGATGGTTCTCCTGGTATCGGCAAGACAACACTCTGTCGTAAACTGTTAAATATGTGGGCAAAAGGAGAACTCAAACATGGGCAATATAACTTGGTACTTTATTGTCCTCTCAGAAATGACAAAGTGGCTCGAGCAAATCAATTACAGGAGCTTCTCAATTGTACATATAAATGTAATGAGATCACTATGGTGACTGAATATCTGAACAAAGATCATGGAGAAGGACTATTAATAATCTTTGATGGATGGGATGAATTAAGTCCAGAACTCAGACAATCTTCACTAGCAACTAGAATAATTTGTAGAGAAGAATTATACAAGTGTTCAGTAATTGTTACCTCTCGTAGCTATGCATCTTCTTCATTGTTAGAATTTACTACAATTAACAGACGTATTGAAGTTATAGGATTTTCAGAGGAAGAAATTAAGACAGTTGTTAGAGGAACATTTAAAAAAGAATCACACCTAGGAGAGAAACTCATTAAAGATCTTGAGATGCGAGATGATGTTAAGTCATTGTGTTATATACCTCTAATCTGTTCCATTATTATCTTAGTTTATCGTAAAACAAAAGGAGAGTTACCAACAACACTTACACAGTTGTATGAGAATTTTATCTTACAAACTATCAGAAGACACGTTAAACGTAAGACTACTCACAATATTGAACCAAAGCAATTACACGACCTTCATCATTTACCATCAGTCTTGGATAAATCATTCCAAGAACTTTGTGAGTTTGCTTACATTAATTTGAAAGAAAATAATCCAAAACTTACATTTTCTTCATCTCAACTCACTCAATTTTTTGATCAATCAATTCAAGAAGACTATCTTGGACTAATTACAACATTTACTTTATATGATGAAGAAAGTTATCAATTTCTTCACTTTACTATTCAGGAGTTTCTAGCAGCTTGGTGGATTACCAAATATAGTAAGACAGAAAAAACAGAGAAAATGTTTGCAGATCATTATAATGATGATCATTTTCGAATGTGTCTGAGGTTTGTAGCAGGGCTAACTCATCTTGAACATGAAAGCTATAAAGAATTCTTTAACGTACAACATCTTAAAGGAGAGACACTGCCTACAATGTACAGGTCAATGTTAGGTGTTACTTATATCGAAGATATTAATGATTCAGAAGATACATATATTGACCTCTCAGAAGAGTCTGATGTTCATCTTCTCCATCTTTTATATGAGTCACAGAACACAACATTATGCCAATTATTGTCTGATAATATCACTTTGGAGTGTACGTCACTTCATTTTGTTGGAACACATTTTGACATGTTATGTCTTTGCTTCTTTCTAAATAACTCTAATGTAACATGGAATTGTTTGATCCTACTAGAACAATTTTTTACAACTGATGTACTAACCAACAACATCCAATGTAAAAGACTTGAGATGCCTATGAGACTGAGCTTTCAAGATTATGACCAAACTCAAATACATGAAAAGGATTTGCTTTTGTCTTCATTTTATCACAGTCTTATAGAGTGTTCTGTTGGTATGGGTGACATTAAATCAACACAAGATGTACTTGATGTTTCTCTCACATTATTACAGTTAACAAAACTACAAAGTCTCAAGGTGCTTCATATAAAGTTTAATAATATGGATTTTAATCTGAAAGATCATACACTGTTCCCACAGATAGACACGATTTTATCAGAATTGGAAAAGAGTTTACAAAATAATACTAAACTACAGGAAATAGGTGTTGTTGTTTATGTTCAAAACACCATGCTCTTTCCACCTATTCCTATAATCAACCGTATGATTAATGGATTAACCAGAAATAAGTCAATTCAAAAGTTTTCACTTGAATGGAATCATTGTCCAGAGGAACATGAATATCCAGATGATGTTAAATCATTTGAATGTTTACTAAAAGGTAATCACACACTGTATGGACTTCAAGATACACCACTCACTGATCTGATCATTGATACTTATCATCGTGATCAATTGACATCTCTGCTTCAACATATCAAAGGATTACATCGCCTTGAACTAAGTAGACCATATCCATTACCTCCTATATTTGATGCTCATCCCAATTTACAACATCTTGTAATATCACTAGAAACAGCTGAGGAAACAATTAGATTATTTAATTGTCTTCAGATTAACAATACTCTTAAAGTTCTGAAAGTGACATCAAATAGTCTTCTTAGTGATGATATATCAGTGTTTTCTAGTTTACAAGATATGCTAACACAGAATAAAACACTAGAAGCTCTTACAATAGGTTGGTCACATCATAAAGTCATTTGCAGTACTTATCTCTCATTCTTAACAACTGGTATCTTATGCAATAATAGTCTACAGAAATTGGATGTTCCCATTACATTGTCTGATATCAATCATAAAGAGGTAGAAGCTTTCTTTACAACTATTTCTCACAAGAACAAACTCACAAAACTTTATGTGTACTTCACACTAGATCATTTTGATGTTCTTGACCTTAGTGATTTGAAGAAAAAAATAAAATTGACACATTTATTCTATCATCAAGGACTAAGTCTTATTGCGGACATGCTACAAAGACACAAAACTATGGAGTATCTTGATATGCTGTGTGTAGACATTATGATAAATCTACCAAATGATCAAGAACATACAGTAACTGATTCACTACCAAGTTTTTTTAATGATAGTCCTGATTCAACAAAAGTAATAGAACATTTTTGGAATATTGTTTTAAATCATCCTTCACTTCAATGCATTCAGATTAAAGAGACTAAACCTCTAGTTGATATATATGAACAACAACAACAACAACAACAGAGACCTTTACCAGAAGTAGTATTTGTTTAATCTTCATAGACATTGAACAGTTTGATGTATATATTTTTTTGCAACATTCTTTGAAATATAGTTTTTTTTGTCATTGACATGTGTTAATAATATTATAATACTAATATTAGTATCAAGGTACATGACATCGTTATTGTAATAACTAGACATTAAATGTTAAGTATTTATTATCAATATCGTCTTCTTTTAATAGTTTAGCTGTCAGTGTGAAGATGAATATTCTATTATATAGTCCGGGACTAGCTATTTTACTTTTAAGAAGATTTGGTATGAAAGGTGCAATAGAAAAAGTGTCAATTTGTGCTGTAATACAGGTATGGATGAATGAATGGATGGATGGATGAATGGATGGATGGATGGATGGATGGATGAATGGATGGATGAATGGATGGATGGATGGATGAATGGATGGATGGATGGATGAATGGATGGATGAATGGATGGATGGATGGAATGATAGATGGATGGAATGATAGATGAATGGATGGATGGATGAATGGATGGTTGAATGGATGGATGGATGGATGGACATGTATTACTTATAATTCTCAGGTCATTCTTGGTCTTCCATTCCTACTAACATATCCTATGTCATACATTACAAGATCATTTGATATGAGTCGTATCTTTCTTTATAAGTGGACAGTTATATGGAAATTTCTACCTGAATATATATTTTTATCACGTCCATTTCATATTATATTATTATGTGGTCATGTGATTACATTACTGGTATTTATGAAAACAAAATGGATGAAGTAAGTTAATTGAAAACAAAGTAACCTTTGACCTCTTTCTCTTCATAGGTCAACAACTTTCACTGACTTATTTCAATGGAAACGAAATACTCTGTTAGATCCTCAGGGTAACCTCATCTATCTACTCATCGATATTTTATTTTATTCCATTATATAGAAATAGTGTATATTATGTTCACTAGTAATTTTGTTGGTATCTATTTTGCTCGATCTCTTCATTATCAATTCTATGTATGGTATTTTTATACATTACCTCTCCTAGTACACTGGTCACAACTAACTATCATTATCAGGTAATATACATTAATATATAATACTGTTATTATTTGATGTTTTTTTATTATAGTATAATGTTACTCCTGTTAATAGAATATTGTTGGAATGTGTATCCTGCTACTTTTGTTAGTTCTCTTCTCCTTCATCTCTGTCACTTTGTTATTTTAGTACGACTATTAAATGTCAAAGATAAAAAATCAAAGAATAGTCTAACTTCTGAGTCTCTACTTAAAGATAAATAGAGTTTGAGAATAAATTGTACACTAGAAAAATAATATTACATATTAATTTTGTTATTTTCTTTGTTGCTTGTTAATGAAGACAATAATGTTACAATAAATATCACTACATTGTGGGTGTGGCAATTATATTGTTATTATTCATGAATAATTAATTATTGTTGAGTTTATTCATAAGTTGTTCATAATGCAAGAGGAAGATACCAGTAGTGGAAGGAAAAGAGTCTGTAACTATGACAACCAGTCACGTGATGATGCAGAAGTTGTTGCTTTGTTGCCAAAAACAAAGAAAAGACGAACAGACAATGATACTCACAAAATATCTAATGAAATGTTTAACGAAACCTCATATTACTTCAAGAATGGTTTGTATTATATACATCACGTGACTAAGTGCATGTATCATGTGATTAAATTGATCATCATGTGACTTGGTATTGATTGTAGGTCTTCGTTGTGTGGTTCCGTATTATTTTACTTTTGTAACTCATGCCAAAGGAAGATGGGTAGAGAGGAAAGTATATGATGTGTTTTGTGAAGAATTTAAAAGCGAGACGCCAGAATATTATGTATGTGAATGGATGGATGGATGGATGGATAGGTAGATGGACAGGCACTACAGCCATGGTAACCATTGCCATAGCAACATTACCATAATAATAATTAATAATATCTAATATCTGTTCTACTCTTAGCAATCATACTCCAATAATTATAATAGATTAAATTAATTATAATCTTCCTTTAAATATATCATTATAGTAGTATTATTATTCAAATGACTTGGCTATCTATCAGTCCATCCATCCATCTATCAAGTAGGGGGATGGAGAGATGGACAGATAGATGATCTGATGAAAACATTGATATAATACAGCTTGACTGATGAAATGTTTTATTTAAATTATTTAGGAGAAAGCAATCAAGTCAGGCAAAGTAACTGGTAAGTGGTACATCAATTCATCACTTGTAATCTTAATATCATTCCTCAGTTAATGGAAAGGCTGCTACCATGGCAACAGTGATACAAAACAATGATGTAGTGACACATAAAGTTCATCGTCATGAACCACCTGTTACAGCTCAACCTCTTAAAATCATACATTGTGATGACCAGCTGGTTGTAATAGACAAACCATCTTCTATAGCAGTATGTTATAATAGTAATTAATCCTATAATTATAGGGTCTGTCTCATTATACAGGTACATCCATGTGGTCGGTACAGACATAATAGTGTCATGTTTATATTAGGTAAAGAATATGGACTAAAAAATTTGTTTAGTAAGTATATTGCAGCTGTTCATTAATTCATTAAGTTTAAATGTATATTAATTCATCAACATGTTCATTTAACTGTTTATTGTATCAGTGTATTCATTTATCCCATCACTTGTTCATGAATTTGTCCATCCCACTATTCAACTAATCTCTCTCTCTCTCTCTCTCTCTCTCTCTTTCTCTAGCTATACATAGATTAGATCGTCTCACATCTGGTTTACTTATATTTAGTAAAAGTTTATCAAAAGCACAACAAATGGAGAAACAAATAAGAGAAAGAAAAGTACAGAAAGTTTATATAGCTAAGGTCAAAGGTCAATTCCCAAAGTAAGGGACAATACATTGTTGTCCATTCATTCATCTATCCGTCCATTCATTCATCTATCCATCCATTTATTAATATCCATGAGATAAAAACATTAATAACTGTCAACATCAAAGAATTGATGTTATAGACTATTATAAACTGTTAAAGATAGTTAAGGTCTGTAAGAGTTTCTGTAATGAATCCAGATATATCTGAGTATCTATCATTGTAATCTGTATAGATAGCCACTAGATATAAATTACACATTACTATAATTATATTATTATTTGTAATGGATTGTTAATTGATAATACTGTTATTATAATTAATACTAATAATTTAAGAGAAAGTCTTGTAATGATAACAAACGATAACATGTGGTTTGAGTACATGTGGGAGGAGATTATAATCAGTTCTTATAATGTGGGATGTCAATTAGTTCCCAAACTCATAAGAAAAACAACAAGGAAACAGAAACCAGTTTATGTCCTCATTGGCAGACTATTTTATTGTTTATTTATTTATCAGCTATTTCTCTAGCTGTCTATATCCCCCTCCATCTATCAATTAATCTATTGTTATTATTTTATTAATTTATTTTTATCCATTTAGGAGTACCGTTGAATGTAATGAACCCATTTTAGTGATATCTCATACAATGGGTGTGTGTTGTGTTGATCCTTCTGGAAAACCATGTTCTACTAGTTTTACTTGTATTTCCTCAAATAGTAAAACTAGTTTGATAAAATGTAAGAGAGAAAGAGAGAGAGAGAGAGAGAAAGAGAGGGAGAGAGAGGGAGAGAGAGAGAGAGGATTGGAGGCAGATATATATATATATATATAATTGTAATCAAATAGAATTAGATGTGACAGTTTATTGTTTCCAATATTTTCAAACAATCAACATTACTGTATTCTCTCATGCCAACACTTGTTATCTCTCAGGTCATCCAAAGACAGGTCGAATGCATCAAATTCGTGTCCATCTTCAGTGGTTAGGTAAGTGGACAATGTTCCTCCTATCACAAACATATATCTCTCTTGTTGCCATAACACTGTCAGGTTTTCCTATACTCAACGATCCCCTTTATAACCACCCAGCATGGGGAGAAGAGAGAGGAGCTAAGGGACAAGGGATCAGAGATATTAATACGGTAATATATAGCAGCTGTAACACTAAATGAATGACATTGCCATTTTACAAGCTATGTGCATGAGACTAGCACCAATTAATTCAGCTCAGAAATGTACTGTATATATATATAGAGAGAGAGAGCTATAAAAAGAGCAAACTAGAATTAATAGTTAGTGACCAAGGAATATATGTGTTGAATTAATACTATTAGTATTAATAAAATTGGTTATATGCTAGACTACACTCTAGAGTTTAAACATTAATGATTTTGGGAAAGTACCAATTTAATGATTTGATGATATACAAGTTTATATTATTACATTGCCAATTTGTAAATCATAGAATCATTATTAAATAATTGATTTATTTAATTACCTATTATTAGAAACACTTCATCACTTTCAATATGAGCACTTAATATTACCTTATAACAATTATATTACATGTACATGTATAACAATTATATTACATGTATAACAATTATATTACATGTACATGTATAACAATTATATTACATGTACATGTATAACTATTATATTCCATGTACATGTATAACAATTATATTACATGTAACAATTGTAGGTATTATCAGACATAACAAAGACTCAATATGGTGAACCTGATGTGGGCATCACAGACAAAAGAAATGCACCCAAACAGACTGACACAAGTACTTTAGATGAAGGTGACATTCCCAATAAAATAAGAAAGGAAAAAGAAATAAACAATGAAGAGGAAGAATATGATAGAGTGGGTGATGACTCAAAGGAGGAAGTAAGCAAGGAAGAGGATCCTCCTGTATTAGACCAAACTAATGAACAATACACTGAGGCACCTTTTGGACAAGATGACACTCTGTCCACTGTTCCAATAGATCCTGATTGTACAGAATGCCACTCCCATCATTCTGACCCAACCCCTAATGATCTTGTGATGTATCTTCATGCTTTGAAATATCAAGGTGAGGACTGGGAATTTAGTACTGAGGTTCCAGAATGGGCCCAAGAAGATTAGGAATGGGTCTGAAATAATTTGAATTTATTTAAATGAATTAAATAAATCTGTGATTATTTTGAAGAAATTAGATAGTGAAATTATATAACACACAATATAATAAAATGTCTAATCTATTAAGTGGAGATGATTCTTCCTTCTACTTGAGGATTAATACCATCAGTTGAATTAGCAGCCAGTGCTGCACTGTAACACAAAACAAACAATACATATCACATGAGTATCACATGACTATGATGTCAGATGTCATAGTACTTACATAGCAGACTGTATACTTGTGACACTGCCAAAACCACCATTGAGATGATTTTGAGCTATGAAATAGTTTCTTACTATAGTGGTTAATATTGGACCCTCTTCAATATTAACCTAAAATAAATTAAAGATTATATTGTCAAATTTAGAATAGATTATATTGTCAAATTTAGGAATAGATTATATTGTCAAATTTAGGAATAGATTATATTGTCAAATTTAGAATAGATTATATTGTCAAATTTAGAATAGATTTGTGTACTATGTCACAACAAAACTACTTAATTTAATGATCTATCTACAACAATTTGTTAAAATTATAATTTTTACAAGCATTTCTAAAATTTAAGGAATGTTGCAGTAGAAAAGTGATCTCATCTCTGAGGACACAAATAGTTATTGGCAATCTCTATAATAAATATTTAAATTTACATTCCAAGAGTCTACTTAAAGTGTTTGTAAAACACAAGTACTCAAGTGCTTGTCCCATTTCTGATATACATACATAATATAAGAATATTTAAAAGGAAATGGGACTCACCAAGACTGGTAGGTTTTTGAATACATCATAGCCATCTTTACCATCTGCTAAATAACTCTTTGTACATAATTTATATTTCTATAATATGGATGAATATAAAACATAATGGACATATGAATAGTTTAATAGACATATGAATAGTTTGATGGACATATGAATAGTTTAATGGACATAATTATGAATAGTTTGATGGACATATGATTAGTTTAATGGTATAATGGACATTTTAATGTATATAGTTTTATCAACAAAGTATCAATACCTTCTCATAATCAAGTGGTTCCCCTTTAATTTTAACAGTATCAGATAATACTCTTTCTCCCGATTGTTGTGTTGAATCAAATGTAAATATAAGTCCAGATACTTGAGGAAACCGACCCTCTAATTTAGGATACTGACTAACGCCATTTTCTAGCGCATCCAGTAATTGTTTTCCTGTTATTTCAAGAACTACTAATGGATCTACCATTGGTAAGATTGCCATGAGATCCTACATAAAATGACATCATATGACCTCATATTGTGTCATATTACAATACAGTAAATATCATATTGTACAGTGCATTGCATTTAGTCATAAAAATATTAGGAATGGAAGTGATATTACATCACAATACATCATAATGACTCATATGTGTCACAATGATACAAACCTTCAGTTTAAAAGCTCCAGACTCGTGAATGGTATCAGATCTGAGAGTCCCTGAATTCAACAAAGCACAGTCTGATCGAGTTGATACACACATAATATCAGTGACCAGGTTGCCAAGGTTAGTCTCTTGTGTCCGTACAGACTTAAAACGACCATCCAACGAACATTTAATAGTTCCTATCTCCTCTTCTAGTCCCTCTACAACAGACTGCATATACTCCTCCACTATGTTACGAACCTCTTCATCCTATAGACAGACAGGAAGGCAGACATGTAAAAAGTAAGTTATATAATATAACATATTTATAAGTACATATATTTAAATTAGAGTTAGTCATAATATATTAACAGTACATAGTAATGTTAGTAAACATATATACCAACTCCTATCAATAGAATATAACAATGATCTATCAAGTTTTACAATGAAACAATATTGACTTTAATCTAATTGTCATGGTTAAATGAAGTGTCCTTTGTTTAGAGGTTTATGAATGTAATTATATTGTCACTAATGCAGGGGCATCCTCTTTAAGAGGTTCATTAGAGATGTTAATTTATATTAGTAATAGCTCTCAAGTGATAATTATTTAAACTATATATTATATAGTAAATACCTCTTGAATATTTCTAGTGATTGTATGTTGCTCTATTGATACTTGAGGTCTATCTCCTTCTAACACGACAGTCAACTGAGAAAAGTCTCTAAAATCAGAGCCACTCTTCAGAATGTGTATTCCATTAACATTACATATTTCATAATGGTGATCATGTCCGCCTAAAATTATATCAATGCTTGGAACATTTTCAGCTAAACGTTTATCGTTGGGTAATCTCATGTGTGTTAGTGCTATAATGAGTTCACACCCCTATAATAATAAATGATGAATGATAAATATCTGATTAATTACACAATATGAACTTTATTAAATAATGCAGCTGTAATTGATAATTGGTTAATTGATCATGCAGATCATGATCAAACTTGTTTTATTGCCTTATATGGATATGGTTTTTATTTTAACCCCTTCTTCTTGAACCTCTCAATCTAAACAACATTGGAACGGATCTCCAATTAATTGTCCTAATTAATTAGACATGTCCTTAAATTAATTTCCTCATAACTAGAGAAATAGTTGTACATGTCTATTGGAACTTGTCAAGGAAATGACACAAGATTGATCACAATATCTAGATCAATCTGGATGTTATTGAATCTAATTAGTTGTCTCAATGAAAGGGTTATACTCATAGAAATAAATATAATATTAATTATATATTTATATATGTTATTATAATATATCCATACTCATAATCCAATGAAAGTTGTTACTATAAGACTTACCTGTTCTTTAAGGATTGGTATATGGTGTTTAGCAGACTCCACATAATCTGTATAGATAACATCATCCATTGTTAGCGTTGCCAAGGTAGCAAGCCACTCCTCCTCAACAAGTCCCAACAATCCGATCTAATGTAGATTAAATAGTATTATTTATCTGATGTTTACTACATTGTAGTCATGTGACAGGATATGATGTCATTAAAAACCACAATGTCAGTGGTTAAGCTGTGTTTTAAGTGTTATTATAACTAATGATCATGAAACCATGTCCTATTAACCATATATGGTATTAGAGGTATATATCCTATATATGGTAATGGTGCTACATAACTACAGAGTTGTAAGTATGATAGCTATGAAGATATCCGGTTGATAGCTTAACTTGGTAATTGCAAATGTGCTAAATATTTCAATGTCACATCCTCTTCATCTTAAAACAACAATCATAATAGATAAGTAAATTTTAACCATTTTAGAAGAAAATAAACCAGTAATATAGTATAGATCACATGATACTAGAGATTTATAAGCCATATATGGTAATGGTGTCACATGATACTAGGATTTGTAATCCATATATGGTAATAATGTCACATGATACTAGAGATTTATTTTAATAATGTCACATGATACTAGAATTTGTAATCCATATATGGTAATGGTGTCACATGATACTAGAGATTTGTAATCCATATATGGTAATGGTGTCACATGATACTAGAGATTTGTAATCCATATATGATAATAACGTCACATGATACTAGAGATTTATTTTAATAATGTCACATGATACTAGAGATTTATAATCCATATATGGTAATAATGTCACATGATACTAGAGATTTATAAGCCATAAATGGTAATGGTGTCTCCTACCTTTACATTTTCCCATTCCAATATTAAATATTTCTCTCCTTCAGCTAATGGTCTGTTAGTATATTTATTAAGAACATTGGTCATTAGCCATGGAAAGTTGGTTTCATTTGCTATATCAACCAAATGTTCCACACCAAAATCTAATCAAAAGAAAATACAATTAATCATATTATTTTACTATATATATTATTGCCTCATTGACCAACATGAGTAATAATGGAGATTATATACTAATATAATGTTATTTACCTATACTATAGTACTATAAGAATTGTGTATTATTGTCATATTGTTTTCATATTAGTATTGTTAATATAGACAAGTAACAAATATGTTATTGTCTAGACTGTAGTAGCTATGGTAATGGAGTATCTCGCTATACCAGTTAGGCCATAAGTTTTCTAGTTTATATAGGACCCTTATAATCAGATGGTTGAGTGGGTACTGAGGGTCCAGACTGACCCAGAGCCGACTGGAATATCCTAAACCCTCTCATACCACCAATCTAGGTATATTAAATTTTCACTATTCTTATTAGTGGATTATTTTGTTTAAATATTTGGCAAAATAAATGTTAATACAATTTATAATGCAAGATCAACAGTTTCTATAAGGACTTACCAAAGTCATGGTTACCGTAAACAGCTGCTTGTATGTGGAGGGAATTTAATACTGGTACCATCTGTTTTCCTAACGTCACAACACTCACTAAAAATGAAGAAAGAAAATATCAATTATTATCATAAAATAACAGGGTCTTCCTCACTGTTTGAAGGTGCCAATGCATCGCCACTAAACAATACCAATGGTTTATCATTTAAAAATTCATCAATGGCTGTCTTGAATCGAGCTGCGCCACCGACTGGATCTTTGTCTCTAGGTTCAATATTATAGACATCATTGAAGTGAATTATTGTTAATTTTTTTTGGCTGGAATGATCTTGTAAATGCAATGTTTCTATGGAAACTGAAAGAGAACTAGTATATTAATACAATTAAGATATGATAGTTAGGGTCATTCTTCATATAAAATATAGTTCTATAAATAGTATCAGAATGATTCTATTTTTAGCATATCCCCACTACATGTATTATAATACAATAAACATACTTCTTAAAAATTGAATTATTTCTAAACTTATAACTCCATAATTTCAATCCTACATTAATGCTATTACCTTCAGATGTAACTGGGACCAAGTCTTCATCCACACTCTCAGTCTGTGTACCTTGCTCTCTAACTGTAATCTGGACGTTAGTCCGATTTGTACTGGTTCCGGAACCCATATCTTGTCTATCTTAGACCTGAATCAAGTGTGAAGTAAGTTAAGGTGTGAACATTAAAGGACAATGTACCCCTTAGCTGGCTTCTTCGCTGATTAGTAGTTATTCAGTGTTGGGCATTTTCCTCTCCCCCAGCCCAGCCCTATTTGCTCCAAGTTGCGAACTCAGCAATTAATGGGAGCCAATCGTATTTGCGTAATTTACCGCGACCACGAACGACAATATAATTGATAAAACGTTAAGTAAACTTTTCAATAGCTGAAGTGTGTTTACTACATTGCTTCCTATCGAGGATGAGCTACTACCACGGACTTATTTCCAGCAGAAAAGCTAATGCAATTCTTAGCAAAGCAAGAGGTGATGGTTGCTTTCTTATTCGTGATAGTCAGAGCCAACCTGGTCACTTTGTTCTATCAATAAGGTACTGTAGCATTTAAAGATGAGTTTGTAATTCTATGTCTCTCTGTGTAAATTAGATATGGCGGGAAAGTATATCATGTACTGATATTTCATGAAGTTAGTTACTGAAGGCTAGTCAACTTCTTTGATGAAAAACTTTCTATTTGTATTGTAGACTGGAGAGTATTTTCTAGACAGTAATGGTGAAAATGGTGATGAAAGGTTCACCAGTTTAGAAGAACTGGTTCTATTCAGTATGTCCCATGAACTTCGTGTTGCAGGCGATGAAGTTCTCCTTCAAGAGCCTATTATTTGTGATGATGGAACTACAGCTCTGCTACTAAATCCATTTAATGGTATTTTATTTTTAAAAAAATAATTTCTATAACAAATAATTCCTTTTTACAGGTGTACGGAAAATAAGAGAAAGCAGTGAAGATTGTGATATATTAACAGATTTATTTGCTTCTGTTTTTGGCTCTCATTGTTCAGTAAATTGATATGGTCCTTTCATTATAATTGTATTATATTATCCAATTAGGTTCTAGTGGTGATTCATAGTCAACTGCAATTTGATGGACAGCTGCTCTCACCTGGACAAAGTTATCTTGTCTGTGTTGTTAAAGACAACCAACAGAGAGCATTCTTTATCCGAACCATTAATACAACAGTAAGTTAATAACACTTATTTACATGTGATGTAATTGTTATATTAAAAAATAGAATAGAGAAATAATTGGAGAGAAGAAGATTACAAAACACTTTGAATATGACTTACCTTCAGAACTAGTGCTTACATTTCTTTCTGAGGTAAGGCTAGTGGCAGACTAAATGGATACTGTCTAGTAATAGAGAATGAGTGAGACAATTCGATAGTGGTGTGGAGAATAATGGAGATAGTTTGACGTACAGCTAGTCATAATAATAAGCAAAGAGGGAGAGATGACAAAATAAATCATATTACTTAGTATTAGCACAATATTGACCATCAACTCACTACATACTTAATGATCAATGTTGACACACTACTCACTAATACAATATTATGTTAAGTCTAGAAGGAACATAGAACATAGCTATAAGAGACAATTACAAGATGACTAACACCTTATATAGTCAGTAAACAAATCCCTACTGTGATGTCTTGCCTCACCTAATGAAGACCACTAATATAATACTTTCAAGACATAGAAATGTCCCCATAGCTAGCAACCATATAAGTAAAACATGCCTTACTGTAGTATTTCACTGTATGCCAATATTAATATTAGATATATGACATTAGATTAATATAAAATGGCAGGAATAATGTAAACATGTTGTTTTAAAGTTTAAAGTAGCACCTGAGTATTATAATTGTGTTTAAAATCTCATGTTAACCTTAAATATCAATAACATTTAATTACTATAATATAATTCTATTAACTTTATCTAAACACTATTAACACACCTTTTTTTACCACACCCGTAAATAGCATGGGATTACATGTATCGGATTCCGAGATGAACCGGAAAGGGACATGTTTTTAAGACATGTTGATCGTATCATACAACTCCAACAGGAACGAGCAGTAAAATTACGAGTCAGAAACCACTCTTCTACCAGCCCTCCTAGAACGGATGACATTGAACATGAAAGCCCCACAGAGTGAGCGAGAATAATTTGTAATAGAAATAACTGTGATAGTTTCTTTTTGCAGAATGAAATATCCTGTAAAAGCAGAAGAATTTGATGTATGTCAACTAATAACTTAGTCTTGTAATTCATCTGTCTTGCCCATCCAAATATTTAATGACACATCTGTAATAACATTCTTGGTTATTCAGCTGTTGAATACAAAACTTTGTACATACATAATATATTATATAGGCGCTTTCCTAGCTTGTATTATGTAATGATTTTAATATGTTAATAAGAATGACTCTTGAATTAATGGATTATTAAGAAATAGTTTAAGAGTAATGTTCAAGTTTTATAGTATTGTAATTACTAAGTGTTAAGAGCTTTGCTTACATTATTTGTTAATATTGTATTTAAGAATTAAACTTTATTTGGCATTGTGACATGTGCTATGAGCCTATGATGTATGTATAGTTCCTTTTTAAAGTTGATTTAACATGTTAGGAATGATACCTTATATGGACACTCTCAATAGTGGTTACAATTGTAATCTAGCTTTATCAATGCTCTGCTCTCCAAGCTGATTCCATCTCTTTTTAATGTGCAGATATACAATCTCTCTCCAGAGTGGCAGTACCTATTTGAACAAGCAGGTGTCAGTAGAGCAATGTTAGAAGATATGGGCACATTGCAGTTCATATTGGATAAAGTTTATGAAATGGGTGGGGCACCAAAACAATTTCATAATTTAAAAATTAGCTCAACTACAAGTGATGAAAGAACAGTTGCCTTAGCTATGGATTCTGCTCTTAGACATGAAACTCTTCGAGCAAGTCGTCTTGCTGATGAGCTTCAAAATTGCTCAACCAGGGGGGAGGTACCCCAACCTATCCCACGAAAGTTCCATCCACCTACATGTACTTACAGTGGCGTGTGTACTCGATATAAAGAACTGTTATTACAACGAAGCTCTCTATCAGCATTATCTCCTGTACAGTTCCATTGTTATTGCTGTACTTGTGCAGCTGGTAAACCAGTTGTATCAGTGTCAGGTTCCCCACCACACCAGTATACTTTACCTATTGGTTGGTGCCAATTCATACTAAGGTAAGCCAAATTACATCACTAAATAGTATACTTCAGAGAAAGGAGATATTTATCAGTGAAGTCCTGTCAGTGAGGATATATTTATTTACAATCTAATGAACATGTACATGTCATATATACATGTACATGTTCCTGTATGTACATCCTGAATGTACTTATTAGGATATCCTTGCTAAATGATGGACTCATTCCTATACTATTCCTTGGGATTCCTTGCTAGCTTGGATTTGAGTCTATGATCCTAGATCTGAGAGTGCTTTATTAGTAACCACTATTGCAGACTATACTAAAGTCTGAAACCTATTATTTAAAACTTAGTGTTAGTTCAAGACTAAGTTTACTGTATGTTTTATTCATATCAATAGGTCTCAGACTCATTCTTTATCTCAGAAGTTCTGTTCTAACTGGCACGTGGCATTTTCTAGTGTACCAGCGACTCAAGCAGCTGGTATCATTAGAACAGGTCGTCTAATTCATCAAACACAAGATAATAACACTCTCGTCAGTCCTGATATCAAATGGGCTAAACTGACTGCTAATATTAAACCTGAACTGTAAGATATTGAAGTCTGTCTGCATTTTGTCTCTCTGTCTGTTGTCTGCATGTTGTCTCTCTGTCTGTTGTCTGCATGTTGTCTCTCTGTCTGTTGTCTGCATGTCGTCTCTCTGTCTGTTGTCTGCATGTCGTCTCTTGGTGTCTGTCTACATGTCATGGCTATGTATTTGTCTGTCTGTCTCATCTCCTAGATAATTAATTATGTGGGTGTTCATATACATGTTTTTTTTGCTATATAGCTATCATGATGAAGTGGAGAGAATGGACTTTAGAATCAATGTAGCATTTCAAGTGAGCTCTTTACACTTAAAAATATTATTAAGATAATAGAACAAACAATATGATTTGAGTCCTAAAACCCAGCTTATATATTATCACAATAAATGTAATATTATGGTGCTTATTTGTTGAACTAGTACTGTGTGATTTAGGGATGTACATATGCACATATTATTATAGTATTATATATTGTGTGGCTGTTGTTTCTATGCAGTTATAAAACATGGTTTTCTTTAGATATTTGTACAGCCTGGTTCGTATAATGTGGAGAAACCAAATGGTTTTGAGAAGCCATTACAGCAACTTTGGCATGCTCCAGAAAGAACTTATATAACTTACGCACTGCTTATATATTTACAGCCTTTGTGAAATAATTCATTCCTTTTTTTCATTCTCATAATTTTTGTTGTATTCTCAAATCGAATTTATAATCACATGTTATTTAATTTACGGAATTATACGGAACTTGTTTGCCGCAACATTGCAAAAATGGCTACCAAACTGTACGTTGGTAATCTCTCTGAATCCGCTACTGTCAAACACGTCAGAGAATTGTTCGAGAACTTTGGACAAATAGACGAGGTAGCTGTTCTGCGTGGATTCGGTTTCGTTGTAAGTTGATATCCCGCGTCCAAATCGACACCTCACTTTTCGAACTTTCTCACAGCATTTCAGAAAGTCCGAAGATGCTAATGCAGCACTGAAAGCTCTTGACGATTCAGAATTCATGGGCTCTCACATTCAAGTCCAGGTTTAGTATCGTTCGACTCGTTCTATATATTCTTATGTATCGTCTCTAATTATTTGTATAAAAATTATTTCTTTCCCCCAAAAGCCGAAGTCCATTGAAATCGTTTGAATTGAACTGTTTTGACTTCAAACGTTTATTTCGTTTACAGGTTTCTCGGACAAAAGGACATGGCTATGGACGAGGTGGAGGAGGGGGTAGTTCCCGTTACCGTGACAACTACTCACGTGGAGGGTCAGTACTCCTATTCGTTAGTTTATAATTAAGGAGTATTTGCTCGATTACAGTCACATATGTACATGTTGTGTGCTAAAATGTATTATGTATGTATATATTTTTGTCTTGCGTAGTCGGGATAGACGATATGAGCATTCTAGTCGATATGATCGAGGACATGATCGAGGGAGTTACGATTATGGTCGTTATGGCGACCGTTATGATCGTCATAGTGACCGATACAGTGATCGTTATAGTGATCGATACAGTGATCGTTATAGTGATCGTTACAGTGATCGCTATAGTGATCGCCATAGTGATCGCTATAGTTACAGCGATGATCGATATAGCCGCAGTGATTACCGAGACCGCGAAGACCGATATGATAGATACGATAGTTATTCACGACGAAGCCGATCACCCTCATCCCGAGATTATAGCCGAGACAGGTATGATTGAAACATGCCCCCGTCATTATGGTTTTAATTAATCCTCTATAGTTATAGCCGGGATGGTTACAGTAGCAGAGATTATCGTGATAGTTACTCTTATCGTGACTACGATAGAGATAGTTACAGGTAAAGAAGATTGGCAATGATATCCCTTTCTCTCCTTCACAACTAACCTTTAATCTAATGTGTGCTCTCTTTTCATATTATCTTAACATATTTGAGTAGGTAATTACAAAAAGTCACTTTTTGCATATTAAATCTTAACTCTTTTTGAACTTATTATGTATTCTGAATTGTCTAAGTAATTTTTTCACCAATATTTTGTACAGTGTGTTTAACTATGCTATCTTCTTTCATGATAACCCAACTTTGACCATTCCTCTGTTGCCATTAACTGTCTAAAAAGAAGTCGTAATATATAACCAAATTGAACAAACACTACTTTACTTTTCCATTCTGCATTGAAGATAGTCTTTGGCAGCTTGTCGACACTGAGCATGCTCGGAGTTATTTTTCTGCAAACATTTCATGTACTTTTCCATGTAATCTTTGCATTCTCCTGATAACCAAAGCTAAATATATAGTTAAGATAAAATGTCAACTTGCCTTCATGATCAAGGGGAAAACTACCTTTATCTGGTGGTCTGGTTCTTGCTGTCTTCTGACTGGGATTCATAACCCAAATTAACTGGTAGGCGGGGTCAAGTTAATTTTAATTTCAATAATAATAATAATTATTAATGATTATTAATTATGGCTTGGCGTGTATGGAGTACAGGTGCCCACGTGCGTTTAGATTCTTACTGCGTTGACGTAGAAAGAGAGCTGGCCTCAGGACTGAACAAGCACACACGAATACCACATACAGTAGACTGGAAAACATTTCAAGATACCCTCACTCATAGGAAAATAAAAATACCCCCTTCTCTAGTTCAAGCCATTAGAGGTGAGATTAAAAGAAATTAATACTAATATATTGCATATCAATTTTTCTAGAGAGTTCACAGTCTAATACAAAGCAGTATTGCCACAGGAGTGGAAGGGCTGAAATATTACGCACCAATATTAATAGAACTTATCGTAAACCGAGTGGTCTCCACAAATTGCCGACGTCAGTGATAGTTGATAGTGACCCCTCCTCCTTTGATGACGCTAGGTTAGGTAGTGACATTATACTATAATATCATATTAATTTAGTCTAATATACTTTTTATAGAATTCTCTATAATGATGGTTTAGGACATTGAAAACTATCCTTAGTATAGAGGTGCTGTACAATATAGATGTTTAATAGTATATCAAGTATTAGTATGGGACTAGAACTAGTGTCCTAAATGTATAGAGTGGGTTAATTTGTCTTTTTATAAGCTTGTGGCCATTATTAAATTAATGTTATAATTCATAGGAGTTATTATATAATGCTAATACTGCTCAACATAAGATAAGAAAAATAAGTAGATAATAAAACTTGTATGATTATTTGTTTATAGTTTAAAATGAGTAATTTGTAATGATAATATATAAACAATCACATACTTAATTCATTAACCTAATCACCTCCATTGTTCTGATTTCTCCAATTAGACTCGCTACCCAAATCACCTGTAATACAACCTCAGCTACATCACTTCACCCAGTAAGTTCACCCTCCTCCATTACTGGCACTTGGTTTAGAGGGTGGTCTACCTCCTACATACTTCCCTCTTTGATAGGGACACGCACCATTAAGTCTTGACGAGCTACCCACCTGAAGACATTCTTTTGGTTTTAACTATTAACATACCACAGAAAATTCCTTGTTATGCTCTTTTGAAGATGCTCATTGTGCATGCTGATATTTACCTCACCACCCAAATATTCTGTAGTATTAGGGTTTGTTATAAATTTTACGGGCATTTGGTCCCAGTTGTCTTAATTGCAAGCTGATTGAGATCACTATGTAGATTCAAGCTATGTTTATTATTGTGGTACATGCCGACCCACTGATCACAGACATTTTTGCACTCCTGTGATAGCTATAATTTCACCGCAAACTGTCAAATTTATCAGCTGGTTTATATTGAATTTTTGTCTCATTCTTGTGCACCGTTTTCTTTTCCACTCGAGACAGTTGACGTTAATATTTATGCCTCACTAATCACTGATCAACTCAGGATGGTAAAGTTTGTAAAATGCATTGGGTTAGTTGGATGTTTAGTTCAACTGTTTGTTAATTCTCAATTAGGCTTTACCACTATTACAACCTGATGCATTGTACACCTCAAGCTTGAACCAGCTCCACCTAACTAACACTTGTTGTATTTGTATCAATAACAATAATGTTAGGTACATGTAAACTATTTTAAAGTCTCTCTCTCCCTTTCCCTCTCTCTCTCTCCCCCCCCCCCCTCTTTTTTTCTCTCTCTCTTTCTAACATAACACAGACTTGGAGTCTTGATAAACAAACATTATACTTCAAAAATCTTCCCTCTACTGTGACAGCTGAAGTGAGTAATTAATAATTTACTTATAATCATTTTATGTTACACTAGGAATTGCAAAGTATTGTTGAATCTTTTGGCAATGTTACAAACTGTGAGGTCTTCCAGAATAAAGCTGATTCCACAGCTTATGTGAGGTCAGTGATAGCTATAGTTAGTACCATGAGCATATTTATACACAATATCCTAGAATGGAGAAAGAAAGTGCCTGCAACTGGGTGATATCCTGTTTCCAGGGTATTCCCTATGATGGTGAGTCATAAGTTCATTCAGTGAATGGTACAACTGTTGCCAAACTGAAATTGAGGCTAGTTTTCTTTTATACATGCTATATCCTTTCTTTATGGGAACATCTTCCCGCCTGTCACTAGGTTTGTGCACTGTTATGTAATATAGTCTTGTCTGTTTGTCAAAAGCTTGGTCAACAGGAATGGTCTCGGTTATTGCTTGTCGGAGTAACAGTTTATAATCCATGTAAAATTTTGAAAACATAGCCACCAAATTTGACATGCACTTTCAATCTAGTTATAGAATGTTTTTAACCAGTCGATTCACTTCTCTCTTTATAAACCATCTCTGAATCATTTGTTAATTCTAAGCTTCAATTTACAATTCCCATTTGAGTTTATAGACCGAGTTCAATGTTTTGTCAAGTAAAATCTTGTGAGAGATACACACTTTAAATGACAACCTATTGTTCAGGCTACTTGCTGACACTTTGCTTAATCATATACAGTAAGCACAGACTTGTTGAAGTGACAAATAAAGATGGAATGTTAGTATGAGTGGTTAATGGTTTCTATAAACACACAGCTTCCAAATATATTCTATATAGTAGTTTTACCTTACTGATAACAGTTACCCTATATTGTTAATGATTGGTGTTCAGTAGTCTAGAGTTTGTCAATGACTACAAATGATTGTTTAGTTTGTAGTATGTAAAGAGGCTTTCTGTCATGTTAATAGTGATTGCTTTTTTCAATTAGTTTTGATAACTAGGTAGTAAACACTTGGAGAATATATAAGCTACATATTATGTGAAATTGTTTGCATATTTAAATTATTAAGTCATCAAGAAATAATGATATATTTGCTTGTATGATCATGAACCTGTAGATACATAATGTAGTGAACATCAGTACTTACCATAGTGACCGAGGATAGTTACTATTAGTAAGCTCTAGACTAGTGAACATCGGTCACAGTGACCTAGGATAGCTACCATTAGTAAGCTCTAGACTAGTGAACATCAGTACTTACCACAGTGACCTAGGATAGCTACCATTAATAATCTCTAAACTAGTGAACATCTGTACTTACCACAGTGACTGAGGATAGCTACCATTAGTAAACTCTAGACTAGTGAACATCATTACTTACCACAGTGACCTAGGATAGCTACCATTAATAAACTAGTGAACATCACTTACAATCATATTCATTATAATATATTCTAGATACCTCTGGTCCTGTTGATTGTGGCTTTGCAATTGACTTATCTCATTAACATATGAAATGTTCGTTGTGGCTGGTTGGGACGCAAGCTCAAATTGCTAATTAAGTTGTGTGATCCATTTTCCCAATCTTGAACTTCTACATGTACTTTCAAGTTATAAATGCACTGATTCAATTGAACAATCATTTTATTTTCATTATTTTTTAAAAATTATGTGCTAGATTAATTTCCTAGTAACCATTATTGTTCATAATTATAATAAAAAAACATTGAGGTTTTGGAAGGAATAGTATTTTAACGAGGTAATTAATTATTATGACGTAGTGCGCGTAAATAAAAGAATTCGATCGCTGTCCACGCATAAATAAGAGGGGAACGTTTTCGAGAGATTAGAGAAAGTTTTACAAACTTTGCAAAGAGTTTTGCAAACCAACCCGATTATAGCATTGTGAAAATCTGTAGAAGTATGCCAAGCGTTTACCCAATGAGTGGAGAGCAGAGCTACGCAACCAGTGTCTGCGAGAAGGAGTTTCGAGAGGCACTAGAGAAATCGATGCAAATGAGCAAGAACGGGAGCAAACAGCCTGAGCCTGTGGCTACTGTACCTGCTAGAGCAATCAAACTCAATCCATCGTACACAGAAGATGGAGACGACAAGATGGCAAACGTCAAGCCACCTTACTCATATGTTGCTCTCATTTCTATGGCCATTCAGAGCTGTCCAGAGAAGAGGCTCACGTTGAATGGTATCTACGACTACATCACTAAAAATTTTCCTTACTATCGCAACAGAGAAAATCAAGGCTGGCGAAACTCGATTCGTCACAATCTCTCCTTGCATGAATGCTTCATGAAGCTCCCTGCAAAAGGAGGCAAGAACGGCAAAAGCCATTACTGGGTGCTGGATCCGAACCACGAAGTCATGTTCGAGGAAGGCAACTACCGAAGACGTCGCAGACGCCCTGTGAAGAAAGTCACTTTCCCCCCAACTCACTACCACAGTCATTACAGCAGATCTCCATACTATCCTCTGTATCATGGAATGCCAGATTATACCTCCAGGGCTATGAATCCAGCAGCTGCTGTAGGCTGGGACACTGCAGGTATGCACAGTATGTTCCAATCGCCCTATACAGGACTACCATCAATTAACGTCAATGGTAACAACAATGCCGGGCCCTTACAGTCGCCTCTAGCTAGTGCCTTGGGAACCAGTTCCCTAAGCCATCATCAAACTGGTGCCACAGCATTCCAACCAGGTGGCTACTCACCCTTGCTTTATTCTCCAAGAAATATGACAGATTCTATCGGAAGGCCAACAGCCTCTGTCCAGTCCTCTATGCCATTAATAACCCCTTATCCCCCACCAGCTCTCCCTGCTTTTCCATCCAGCTACACTGCCAATCCTCATCCTCAGCCCCTTTCTCTCCCCACTGACACCAGTAAGACGTACCAGCCTTCAGCCCCTGTCACTCAGAGCAGCAGTCACCTTCCATCCTCACCCGATATTTGGAACCCGCTTTAAAAAAGAACAAATTTAATTGCAAAGAATTACTTGAGAATTCGGTAATTATTGAAGAAACATTAGTTTCTTCACATATATATTATATACATCATTTGTATCATAAGAACTCTATCAGTTGTTCCTGTCAATATACTGCACATTATAATAGATAAAGATATTATATAAATATAAGATTGTTTGTTCTTTTTAACAAGATACTTCAAAAGTAACTGTGTTAATCTGAAAATTTTGTAATTTATTTGGCACTTGTTACAGGTCCTTGTTTCTTTTTATTTAATAGCGTGATTTTTTTTCTTATACAGCTTTTGAAAACAAATTTTTAGTATTAACAACTTACTTTGAGTCTCCTGAACTTCAAACATCAATTCAAAAAATTTATTTTATAAAATTTGATATGTCACAAATTCTAAAAACCCTATCGCCAACAATGACTTCACAATTGATAGATAAAGGAATAAACAAGCAGAGTAAATAAAAGAGCAGATAAATATGAAGGATACATATTTAGAACAAGCAAACATTGCTAGTGTTATATAAACATACCTATTTAAGTACCAATAATACCTCAGCCTGAGGGCAGCTGTGTTATTAAAAATTCATTGTTTAAAATGTAGATAATTCTGTTTGATAAACACCACAATATTTTTGTCAAGTGTTTTCATCATTGTAAAGAACAAAAATGCATCAAATCATACCTCTATGATAGACCCTGTACCATGCAATGTGTATCCGGTAATACCAGTATTACCTTAATACCAGAAATAGTTGTAATATGAGTGAATAACTGGTTCCATATGAGTAACGCGATTATTAAAAGTCAAAGGAAATACACAGATATATTGAGTCATTGGTATAATACAGTCCAACTAAAACATAATTAACAAAATTAATTTGCATACAAATTGGACAGAAGTCCTTTCCAAACTATCTGGGATGAAAAAATTACAGCTGTCAAGTTATCACTATGAACATGATGGTGTGTACACAAAGGGTGGGTATTGGGTATCTGAATAAATTAAGTTGATCTATACTACTGCTATTAAAATGACATGAAATAAATTCAGGTGCATAGAGTGGGGTGACTTTAGATTTTGTAATAACATTGTTTCTGTCGTGGTATCTGTGCTTATTTCTTGTTTGCCCATTTCATATCGTCACTACGTGGTTTCTTCCCAGTAGCTCGCTCGATAAACCTTTCAAGACTTGTCCAAAATCTTATTTTTTCTAATGGGTAATTTAGCCAACCTGTAGTTATGCAAAAGTAAGTTTCGTGAGGTGCTACATGATGAACACGATGGTGAGCTTTTGGCAAGATAATATGTAATTTCTGTAATGCTTCGACCCATTTTGGTAGACCATAATATGTATGAGACCACTTGTGAAATTGATTTGTGAATGTGACAAACAGAATCAAAGATGCAGAGAAACAATGAAATGAATACCAGCTTTTGATTTGTTTAGCAGTTTGGGAAAAGAGAAGACAGAGAACGAAGAAAAGTCCAGGAAGTGTGGTTAGACAATTATCCCCATTGGTCTCAATAAAGTCGTGTCGAGTAATGGCAGTTGGATCAATGTGGTGTTCACGAAATGGGCGAATAAAAGCCTGATTAAAATTAAATAAAAAGTTTTAGAAAATTTTTTAATGATTTTCATATTGGATACCTTTCCGATAATGGGTATCTCCACTGATCCCCAGCTATCAGCTGCCCAATGAACTAGTCCAGAGAGAAAGTCTGCCAACAGCATGCCGAATACTATGAAAATAGAGCCATATCAAGTAAGTCTATTTATAGTTGTGTTACTATTAATAGGAATTCAAATATAAAGTTTGGCAAGTAATATAACACTCGCCTTTGTGTATTATGCAACATAGTTTTGTTATACATTCAGCACTAAGATGTATTAAGTTCAAAGGGGAGTGAAATTTTATAAATAATACAAATATTTGTTTGATATAAACATTAAAATATCACCAGTACACAAAGTTATAGTTACTGAATGCAGCTTTATTTAAACCCAATTACTTTTGTCATATTACATTAATGACATATAGTAAACAGCTTCTAAAGTGTACTATTGTTCCCAAACCAATTCATTGAACAATGTTACTATATTTAGCATGTGTGTACCTATATTTAGTAACATGGATGGTAGAAATGACATCTCCCAGTAGTAGCAAAGCTTAATATAGAAGAGTATATTAAGTATTAATGAAGCTATCACACTGGCAATCTCCAATCGACGTTTCCCTATAGAGGCCAAAATGTTAACAATAGTTTTAAAAGACAAACATGAGAATACCATAAACAATAAACTTCACATATAAATTATTTGCTAACGCATACCTAGAGTATATCCGGCGGCCAGTTCTTTCGCTCCTGCATGATTTCTTCCAGCACGTTTATGCTGTTCGTCAAAGAGAGTCGCCTTCTTCTTGCACTCCATTTTGGTCCAACAGAGTACTACTACTGATCAGGTTACTCACTATGAGGTGACCTCCTTTCAGCCACGCCTATATTGTAATATTAATAACATGGAAAGAAATGGCGTTTTCAAGATTTATTCTTCTGTTGTGTGGCTAGCAAAGAGGGGTGTGTTCTCTTCCTTGAGCAGGAGTCTCTCTCTTTATAAATCTCCTATATTAACTATAAAATCCAATGCAGTCAGCATCAGAAAAATACCCAATATTCGACCAAACATTGTATTGTTGAATAGTTTGATACAATTAAGATATTATGCTAAAAAGAAATGTAAGGTTTATTTAAGAAGAGAAAGCATTTAAAATACTATAGTAATACAACACCATGCATGTAATATGGTGACTCCTTCCTTAGTAATAACAATACCAGACAATTCACATATCTTAGCAATTCAATTAGCATGAGTGGGTGTTTTAGACACAAACTAATATCAACATTACAAGGTTTTTAAAACCTTGATCTGAAGAATATTAATATTATCATTTCTTTTATTTGTTTTTATCTCTCAAAGCACACAAAATTGAACTAACTCAGGAGGAAAACAACATTATCGATATGAATACAATCAAGGAAGAAATGGAGACAGCTCTCAAGACACTAAGATGGGAGTACACCAATACTGTGACACTTCGACTCACACCAAGTACATATACAATGTGTTATAATGTATACTGATCTTATAGTATTGATATATAGTCGTTATTGGCACTGTAAAAGTGAAGATTGGACAGAAACAGGTCCCTATATCTGAAGTTGGTCAATTGTCAATGCCTACTCAACAAAACATTACTATCAACTTTATATCACATCCATCTGTAAGTATAATAGGTTATTATAATACTGTTTACTAGAGCTTACAGCTATTCTGAGTCATTGTGGTTAGTACTGGTGGTCACTAGTCTAGAACTTATTAATGGTGTCTATCCTAGGTTACAGAGGTAAATACTGATGTTTACTAGTCTAGAGCTTTTTAATTGTAGCTGGTATCTTAGGTTACTGCGTTAAGTGCTAATGTTCAGTAGTCTAGAACTTATTAATGGTAGATATCCTAGGTTACTGTGGTAACTACTAATAGTTTACTAGTCTAGAGCTTACCAATGGTAGCTATCCTAGGTTACTGTGGTAACTACTGATGTTCACTAATTTAGAGGTCATTAATCACAGGTCACAGTGGTAATTACAGATAATAACAAATTCTACAAACTCATATTAGCATGAAGGACACACACACACACACACACACGCGTGCGCGCACATATGATATATATCCTTTTAGTACATATCCGATGCTGTCAAGGAGCTTAAAAAAAGATTTTATATTAAACCTTTAGTGGAAGGATCAATCATTAAGATAACTATACCTAAGTAAGTTAAGCAGCCAAGTCCTAATGGAAAGACAACCAATAATGATTGTTTAAATAATATTATGTTTGTTATTGGAAACGATAACACTGTTATTTTTGGTATTACTATTGACAGACCTAGTAAGGAACTAAGAGAAAATCTTTGCAAAGATGCCAAGGGCTTGGCTGACAAAGCGAAAGTAATGATTCGAAGAGTTAGACAAACATCTATTGCAAAATTACGTAAGGAGACAAATAATGTGTCAAAGGATTCATTAAAGAGAATTGAAGACGCTGTGAGTATTGTATGACCTTGTGTTTTTGGTAGAGTAAATAAGATATTGTGCCTACCTACCCATTAAATTAAATAATAGTGACTAGACGGATTAATATAATGACTCCATCTGTTGATTCACCACACCCACTATTAACCCTTATGTTCATTAATGCATATAAATATCTATCTATCCCTTAAGAGTGACATTTATCAACATTTATTGAATTTTAATTCTTTTCCTGTTCATATACAGATTCAACTTGTAACTGATGACTACTCTAAGTCAATAGAGAAGATTTTGAAAACCAAAACAGATGAACTACGTAACACATGAAAAGGGAAAGTTCTAGTCCTAATTCAATCTGTGGTCACTTAGTACTGAAACTTAATAAAGTATACAATTTAATTGTCATTGTTCCATGAAGTAACACCTTCACAGTGTTTTGAAATGGTTGTAATATGTTAAGAGTTTGTGGTAATTCTGGTATCCATTTGTTTATGATTTCAGATTCTACGATGCTTGAAAGAATAGTGTAACAGATATATTAATGTGGGAGTGTTTATAGTGTAGACTGTATAGCTTCCTTCATTTTAAATAGCTTTGTGTACTCATTTTTAAGTAGTGTGGTTTTCACTGATTATTTGTTGCTAGTTATGAAGCAAGTATATTTATTTAAAAATTATCGTTTTATATAAAAGGTTTATAATAACATTGTTGGTATTTATTGTAAATAAAAAAGCCTTATTTAGTAAATACAATGAAGTACTTAACTGATATATGTTATAATTGATAAACTGTTAGATAAATTAGTCAATAGTATTTGTCTCTTCTCTGTTATCAAAATTGATGGTTAGAAGTTTGTACAATCCACTTTTATTATATCAACAAATTTTAGAAACCAAGTACACATTCTTCATTTTAAACATTAAAGGTGTTATAACAGTACCCCTCCCACCCTCTCTTTCCCTCTCTCTCTCTCTCTCTCTCTCTCTCTCTCTCTCTCTCTCTCTCTCTCTCTCTCTCTCTCTCTCTCTCTCTCTCTCTCTCTCTCTCTCTCTCTCTCTCTCTCTCTCTCTCTCTCTCTCTCTCATTAAATTAAAATTCAATTAATATCATATTTATTATGTTTCTTTCCTCATGTTACTAGAAGTACCCTTGACATAATGCATTGAAAATAGAAAAAACATTTTCCACTCTTCATTGACTCATTGTCAAGTATCATATCATTTCCTACATATTTCTGAGAGTATGCAATATTGAATTTGAAATTGACTTTTATAGAAACTGCACACCAATGTGTTTCTGATTTAATAGATTCTCTATACCACACAAATCCTCAAGTTAAAACAACATATCAGTTCTATGTAATGACTTAGCACCTGTCTGTTGTTAGTATCATAATAGCTTTAAATAAAAAGCCCAAACTTTAGAAATTTTATTTGCAGTTTTGATTTACACATTCTGAGTTTTTTTAATGAAAGTGGGCGTATCATGACAGTGGTCCTCTAAGAGTTAATGAAAGCAGCTTTATCATGTGATCTTTCATTATAATTGTATTGAGTCTTTGTTCAGTTAGTTTTACGATTACATCATCCTATAGATCTCTTTTCTATAGAACCTTAAATGCTAAATATAGTAACACGCTTTCTAAATTTAGTAACAATATTGTTACATAATGTATTATATATAATCATTGCCTGTGGTAACACTGTGGTCACAAAATGGAACAATAGAACTATTATTATTGTATAAATTAAATTAGAAGATAAATTTTGGGAAAAGGTGATAATCTTTGATTACATAAAAATAATTATCGTTCATTATTCATTATTACCACTTAATTATTACAGTTATTATTAATGATTACTTTAGTGGGCGTTGAATTGCGCATGCGCACTGCTACTTACAAAATGGCGTTCATAGCAAGGAGGTTCTTCAGCTCCACAGCACGTTTATCCAATTTGAAACTCACTGTGGCTGATCCAGCACCACTCAATGGAACCACTGCTTTAACTACTCCAGAATTACGTGCATTGGGAGAAAAGGCGAAGGGACCCTGGAAATCTTTGACCAATGAAGAGAAAGTTATGTGTAAGCTGACCAGCTGGGAGAGAACCTTATCAACTATAAATAAAAAATACGTGTTCCTTTAATTAGACTCTGTAGTTTATTATTACGTTAGTGTTTATTAGGGGTTGGGTTCATACAGTCTCATACTGAAACTTCCATACTGATATTTTCTAAGAATGAGACTGTGTTTAATATAACCTTTTATATTGTGTTGTGTAGTGTATAGGGCAACGTTTCCTATGACATTTAAAGAGATGACACAACCAACTGGAGACGGAATGAAGGTATTTCTAGGCGTGTCAGTGGGTGTGATTATAGGCATTGTCTTAGCTCAATACCTCAGGAGAACTGGTAAGTTATAGTTAAATAATAATATGATTAAAGGTACAAATATTTATGGTTGCTGCCATGCACCTATTTAATAACTGAACTTTGACCTACAGTCCAAAGTCCAGTACTTCCTGTTTTTGTTTTGTTTAACATAATCTCTAATTCTTTCTCTAGTTGGTCCGGAGTTACCTCATACACTAGGTAACGCTGAATGGGAAGAGAATACACGGCAAAAACTCCTTAGACAAAAGGCCAATCCTATTGAGGGTATCAGTTCCCGAGCATCATAGAGACACAAGAGTAAACAATGAATGATTTATGGCATTTTTGTGTAGTACTGACATTGTTCTATTTAATGCACTCTTTTGACTTTGCAATAGTCTATCAGTTATTACAATCTCAACAATAGTGGTATAGGTTACCATAGAAATATACCATCAATTAAAATAAATTAATCCTAGGGTCATCTATTATTGATTTTAGTACTCTCAAATTAAAAAAAGATTTAACACCATCATTTGCAGACTTCATGGATTGACATTTTCTTTTTGATTTCTAAGTCGTGTTGTGCTTCGAAGAACTCGCCTTTCTGAACTTTTAGGACTGACCTCTTCTGACAACAACATCTGATCCTTTAATTCTTGAATATACTGATTTTGAAGCTGATATTTATCTTCTAAGATTCTAAAATCCTGCAATAAAAAAAACACAGAGGTTGTTAAGTGAAGAGATGAGTGCATTCAATGCATGTATTGACATATATTAATAGTTAGATACATTTAATTGCTCTCTTTTATTATTAAAAGTACCTCTAATAACTTGTGATGATCCATTTTTAACTTGGCATGAAATTGGATTCTCTGTCGAGTGTTACGATGACCAGACAATGCCGCATTCTCTTTGACTAGATCTTGATGCTCCTATAGACCATCTTCAAAAGGACAGTTTAAGTAATTCTCACTGACTTTATAAAGCCTGGCTTTCTCTTCCAGAACTCCCTCTAATTGAGAACGTAAGTTCTCTTTCTCTTCAAATGTTGCGTCTTCTTGTTTCCTTATTCTAACAAACACTAGTCGTCAGCCATGACAGTTAGTTAACTTACCTTTCCAATTGTTCTACAGTCACTTCATAATCTTGTTCCAATAGTACTAGTCTATTTTTAGTAACATATGACGTATTGTTATTTGTTGCTATATTTAGTACCTTGATTGCATCTCTTCCATTGCTAATATAGTTTGTTGTTTATCTTGATCAAGTGAACTGAGTTGTTTTTGAAGCTCTTTGACTGTATTTGTTTGATCAGTTAGCTCAGATCTTAAGAATTCCTCTCTAAAAAAAGATTGTTATTTCTCTCTCTCTCTCTTAGCCTTACCTTTTCAAACAATCTTCCTTATCAGCTTCCATCTTGTACTGCTGTGATAAATGTTGAGTTTTTAACAATTCATACTTTCGCTGTATCTCTTCAAACTCATCAACCTGACACTATATTATTAGTTAACAATAAGATAAGTACAACCAGTTTTAAAATCTAGTCATACCAGTAATGTTTGTATAGTACACTCTTTCTCCTCCTGTCGCTCTTGAAGTTTGTCTATTAATGAGATATACTTCAACCTTTCTGTCTCAAGTTTTAAGATCTTTTCAACTTGACTCTTCATATATTCAGAGATATCTTCATCTTGAATAAAAGATTGAACCTAATGAAGTATATAGTCAAGATATTGGGTAATAATATACTGACTTTCTGTAGAAGTGATTCTCTTTCTTGTTGGTTTTGTGTAAGTTGGTGAACTTCGTTCTCTTTCACTGCAAGCTGTAAGAGAATGTCTCAATAATAGCATATGTGGATAACTGAACATGTACATACTGGTTAATGTAACTGGTTTATAAAAGGATGCTCCCTTAATCTAGGGCAATTAAGTTGAGTCCAGTTAACTATGCATTAAGAGGAGGTTCTATTACATTGCTTATACTAGAGCAATCCAGTTAACTATGAGTTAAGAGGAGGTTGTATTGCATTGCTTACAATAGAGCAATCCAGTTAACTATGAGTTAAGAGGAGGTTGTATTGCATTGCTTACAATAGAGCAATCCAGTTAACTATGAGTTAAGAGGAGGTTGTATTGCATTGCTTACAATAGAGCAATCAGTTAACTATGCATTAAGAGGAGGTTTTATTGCATTACTTATAATAGAGCAATCCAGTTAACTATGAGTTAAGAAGAGGTTCTATTGCATTACTTATACTAGGGCAATCCAGTTAACTATGAGTTAAGAGAGGGTCATTGCTTATACTACTAATATTAGCATTATACCAGTAACTATTACCTTACCTCCTTACTGAGTCTCATTACTTCCTCTTCTTTATCTGCTAATATTTTCTGCTCCTTTTCACATTGTTCATTTAATCTCCTGTTAATTACCTCAATCTCATCAATTAATACCTCATTCTATAAATGACACAATGTCCCTTTAGATATTTCTTGTTCTTTATAAGGTACTTACTTCCATATCTTTTGCTCTGATATCTTTACTGTGTTGATCTTTTAATGACTGTACTTGTGTTTGGAGTGAAGATATTTCAGTAGTCTACATGATATCAATATATTTAAAGAGTGTGATGATAGCTATCCTATCACTGTGGTAAGTACTGATGTTTACTAGTCTAGAGCTTACTAATGGTAGCTATCCTAGGTCACTGTGGTAAGTACTGATGTGTTTACTAGTTTAGAGGTTACTAATGGTAGCTATCTTAGGTCACTGTGGTAAGTACTGATATTTCTAGAGCCAATAGACATTTCACTTACTAAAGTTTCTATTTTAGACATAGAATGGTTCAATTGAGCATCTTTCTCTTGCAAATCTCTCTTCAAAGTACTCAATTGAGATCCCAAGTCACCTTCTATTCCACGTAACAACTGAACAGTTCCCATTAGTTTGCTAATGGCTTCTTTATCTTCAGAGGAACGACAAGTGAGATTAGCAAGAGCAGTCTGAGTTGACTCCAACTCTTGTTGTTTAGCAGTAAGCTATTGAGAAAAATACAAAAAGAATGTAGTAGTCAATCAAATAGTTAAGCAAATCAAAAGAACACTGTTCTATTCCTGTACTAATACTTCAGTAAATTTAACCTCTATATTGAGGATACTGCTAAAAAAAAGTCAGTTTTCAAACTGTCAAATTATAAAGAGGTTAGTGTGTTGTTAGTGTTTACTTTTTCTTGAAGTTCTTTTCTTAGTTGACCAATCTCCTTTACTAACACTGCATTCTCGCTGAGAGCACTTGCTAGCTCCATCTTTGAGCCTTCTTCTTCACGAGACAGAGCAGATATCTTGTCCATCTCAAGAGAAAGCTGTTCCTCAAGAGACTAACAGAATGTGGAATTTAAAACAAATAATGTTCTTTAATATAGTACCTGTATGTCAGCTTCTAAGTTAGCAATGGTTGTTTCTTTGTTTTGAAGTTCTTGGTCTTTTTCAGATAAACAATAATCTTTGAATATCACTTCTTCTTTAAGTGTCTCAGCTTCATCCTGAGAGAGAGAGAGAGAGAGAGAGAGAGAGAGAGAGAGAGAGAGAGAGAGAGAGAGAGAGAGAGAGAGAGAGAGAGAGAGAGAGAGAGAGAGAGAGAGAGAGAGAGAGAGAGAGAGAGAGAGAGAGAGAGAGAGAGAGAGAGCACTATAAATAACACCATCATACAGTCACTATACCTGAATTTTCTGAAGCATTGTTAGTGTCTGTTCATATTCTCTTGATTTAGACACTGTCTCTTGTTCTAGTTCTCCAATCTACAAACATAGTCATCATATTATAACAATTTATATTTCTCATAGACACACCTTCTGATATAACTGATCTCTTTTATTAGCCTCTTCATTTCTCTCTTTTATTTGCTGTGACTTCAACTCAACCAACTCATTATCTGCTGACTGAAGACAAATCTTCAAATCTCTTACTTCTTCAGCTAAAACTAGTAGACCAAGTTTTATTTCAGTAAATCATATTGTTCCTTACTATCTTTGGCCATTTCAATCTGATATTTTGATTCTTCGACCATTTTTTTCTGGTATAATGCAGTCTTCTCTTTCTCCATAACTATCTCCAATTCCTTCTGATGCCGATCAGTCAATTCTGATAGTTGCATCTCCAGGTCCTTCTTACAAGAGCTTAACTGCAACAGTTTAATATCTTGTGTCTGTAATGCAAATAGAGAAATGAGTCAGTTATCTTTCTACATATTCATATACCTCAATCTGTTCTTTTAAATCACAGTTACAATCTTGCAATACTTTAAGTTCATTGATAACAACCTCACCAAAATCACCCTCTCCATCTCCTTCTTCCTCTAACTCTAACTTTTCCTCGTCCACTTTCTCTTCATCATGTATATCCAATAAAGGATCCTCCACTTCCTCTTTTCCTTCCATTTCCTTAAAACTAAAACTAACATCCTCTAAATCAGGTACTACTCTCTAGATGCATAGATTGGAGGAAAAAACAACTTTTGACGTAACTTGACATTGAGTTTAGAAAATGGAGTACTAGTAACGGACTTTGATCTCTTTACACTTTGTGGTGTAACTATAGCCTACAGGAACCAACAGAGAGAGAGAGAGAGAGAGAGAGAGAGAGAGAGAGAGAGAGAGAGGGGAGAGGGAGGAAGAGAGGGAGAGAAGGAGAGGGAGGGAGAGAAGGAGAGAGAGAGAGAGAGGGGGGGGGAGAGGGAGAGAGAGAGAGAGAGACAGTGCCCATAACATAGACTACTACAAAGATATATATACTGACTTTAATAGCTCGTATATGACTCTCATTAAGTGACTCTCTTTCCAAGCAATGTTTAGCTTTAATAGCCTCAATAGTATGCTAGAGAAAACCATTTGAAATAATATATTATAATAATATAGATCAGTATACTTCATAATCTTGATTGGTTTTCCTGCTCAAAGTAAGACTGTTTTCAAGTGAACATAATTTCACTCTATGCTCTTCTCTCTCCAAACTTAATGTTTGCTGAGCCTTCATGATGGAATAACAGATCAAGGATGTAAATATGAACAGCTGTGCTTCTTACTTGATTTAAATCATTTTGTAATTGTTGACAACGATGATGTAATCTTTCTATCTCTGAGTTAAGCCTGGCTACCTCACTAGCAGAGATAGAAGGCTCTGAGTGTTGATCCTCTTTCCTCAATGACCCACGTACTTGTTTTTCTAACTGTAGTGTATACTGATGTAAACGTGATAATTCTTTTTTTGTTTCCATAGTAACATCAGCAGTGCCTTCTTGTAATTGCTTTAATTCAGCTATAAAAAACAAGAGATATGAGTTAGTGATGGACGAATGTAGAAATAAATGGATACATAATCTGTAACGCAAGATATATGATTTGCACTGCAAGATACATAGGATATAGTGTATAACACATGTACCTTTTAATTCATAGTTCTCTATAGCAAATTTAGTCACTTCAGGATGATGTTCAAGTTGTGATTTCAACTGATTAATTTCTTCTTGTAACATTTTCTAATGAACATTGAAAATAAACAGAATACAATAATAGATATATTACTGACCACATTATCACAGCTCTCTTCATTCGGACTATCTTCTTGTTTGTGTTTCTCCAATGCAGCAATACGAGAATCTCTTAACTTCAATATCATTTTAGTAGACTACATTAACAGATATATATATAAACAACTACACTACTATCAGAAGTACCTGTAAACACTTGTCCTTCCTTCGACACAACTCCTGCAGCTTGTCAACTCTTTCCAACAAAGCCTATGAGTATTATATCATAAATACACATTATACTAATTGTCTCTCTACCATTTTTTCTGTTTCTACTTTCTCTCTCATACTTATACTCATAGCTAACATGTCCTTAAGTTGTACTGCTTCCTCATTGTAACTGGTTTCTGCTGCCCCTTCAATTAATGGAGATAATGAACCACCAGGACTAGGATCACCACCTGATATATAATTAATGAATGAATAGCAGTTCAATTAATCATAACTAACCTCTCATTTTATTTATTATGTTCCTTAATTTTTTGATTTCAGCTTGTAACTGAGCTACATTACCTCCTGTGTCTTCATTGATCACAGCCTGAAAGAGGAGAGAGAGAGAGAGAGAGAGAGAGAGAGAGAGCATTCTAAAACAATTAAACTAAGAAACTAACAAACCTTGTTCTTGATCATTTTAGCTCTCCTTGCAAACTGTAATGTTGACAAAGTTTCTCCAAAACATCTAAAATATTCCACAATGATCATTACATCATCAATACATATACCAATATACTAACTTAGCCAAAGGATGGACATTAGCAACCAGTGTAGTCCTAGCATTGCCACCTAAAGAATCCTAAAGAAAGAAAATAGAATATTATTATTATAATACATTAAATTCATTTTATCACATATAATATTACAATATAATATAAATATTATCTAATATAATTTAATTTTCTACTTACTCGTAATAAGAAAGTAAGTTTTGAGTCACGATAATGAACATGACGTGACTTGCCATGAGCTATTTCAACTAATGCCATAATAACATTACCCAATACTGACAAAGATTTGTTAATACTACCAGCTTCCTAGAGAGAGAGAGGGGAGGGGAGGGAGAGAGATATGGCACCAATTTTAAGATACACTTTACCTTCAATCTTAATCCAGCAGTCTGTGTATCTGTCTGTCTCTCTGAACCAGCTAAATCAACTAAATTCAATGTAGAACTACGTATCTTAGACAATGAATTATTACTCTCCTACAATACAACAACATTCATAATACTCCATGTAACTAGACTTACTCTTGTTTTAGATTCAACTGATAACATGAACACTGCATGACTACGACTACTTTCACGGTTCATAGATGTGGATGCTACTCGTCTATTAATCCATCCTCGTGTCAGTACCTGAGTATGAGTATCAGTCTATAAAATATAGATTGAGTTTTACCTGGTAAGTCTCCACAGCTGATGTAACAATTTCCTCAGAGATGCCATCAACATACACTCCTCTCTTTATACTCTCACGAAGATGTGGATTTTATGTTAAGAAAACTTAAAGTGATTACAATACAAACTATTGGACTCTCCTATCTCTCAGATGGTTGCTCTACCACTGAGCTACCAGAGAACTCCTTAAGTTGTACTAAATACTGCTATAAAAGGATATGAAGACCAGTTGATGCTTGATCCAATAAATCATAAATTTGTTCATTGTAGATCTCCAAAAACGAACACTTACAAAGATACTCAACTAAGTCACCATACTATAGAAATAGATGCATAGATGTTTAGAATGGATCCATAGAGACAAGAATGGATGCATAGAAACAGGAATGGACGCACAAGGATAAGAAATAGATACATAAATACAGTATATACTGACTAACCTTTTGTTTCTCTCTATTGATAAGACTAAACAGATATTCAAAGCTACGTGGTATCACTCCACGTAGCTCATGTGAAAACGAGTTTGTCTCCTCATCAGATGGACCTATAAACATAAAACAATAACAGTTGCTATGACAACAACCATGGCAACAAGTCACCATATATGGAACTAGTGCTACATGTACATGTGAATTATCATGCAAAATACATGTAGTTACCTATCATAGTAAATGTTTTTCCAGACCCTGTCTGACCACTGTGTGTATAGGAGGTAAATGATCAGCTGCATTATTATTATTGGCATATGTACACACTTACTATGCAAATATTGTGCCATTGTACCCACACATACAGCCATCAATGATGGGTCTACCCACGGTGGAGAAGACTGTCTCCTAATGTTAAAATATATGTAATGGATGCATGGTTACATAAATGGATGCATGGTTACATAAATGGATACATAGTTATATAAATGGACACACAGGTTACATCCATACTTGGGTAGTCTCAGGACCAGCGACATTATCAAATGTGAACACTTTGGATTCTGGTTTACTATGTACAATAACAGTTGTGGGTGTGGTCACTTCAAGACAATTAGCAGTTGTACTACTATTGTCGTAGTTATGATAGGAGTCTGGAGGACGTACTCTAATGTACACTTTAATACTCTCACCTCCTGAACTGTAAGTGAGAGAAAGTGATAATCATGTGATTATCACATGATAGAAAATTAGGAGCAAATGAAATAGTGTTTGTTAGAGTGTAAAGTGAACTTACTTTGCACTTTCTTCCATCATATTGCTTAAGATTTCCCGCCAATTCTGTTATAATATTTCTATTATTAAGTTAATTAACGTTTAATTAGAAATAGGACTCTAGCCACACCCATCTATAACAATGTCTGCACCCAGCAGAAATGTCTCCTATGTGAAACCACAAGAGCCTTCATTTCTGAGAGCATTCAAGGCAAAGTAAGGTATAGAGCTTGTGTCATTAAAACCTTAATGAATGCAAGTAATAGGGGTCTCTCCTCATTCATTTTATAGTACAAGTAACTATTGATTAATATAATTATTATAACAAATCCTTTTTTCTCAATTTTAATTTATAGAGCTGGATATAAAGAGCCAGAGGTTACTATTGATACTAAACGTGGTCAAGTTTCAAAAAAAGATGATAAAGATAGTGAACCAGATCATTTTCGAGAGGATGAGTTACCTACTGTGGTATATCAGAGTGGTAATATAACTGAAGAGGAATATCGTCAGTTTTTGGAGCAACAAAGAGAAGAATGTATGGACAGATAGAGGATTTAATGGATGGACATGAAGAGACAATAGAAATGACGTACATGGATAGATGGATGGATGAATGGATACATAACGTACATCAATGGATGGATGGTTAGATAGTGATCATACAATGAACTATGATTCCTATTGTAGTCAAACAAGATACTACAAAAATTGACTCAAAAATTGATTCAAAAATTGACTCGTTCTCAACTGTTACTATAACAACAGATAATAGTGGTACCTCATCTGAAAGTCGAGGGAAAATAATGTTTAAGAAACCAATCAAACGGACCAGTACAGAAGCAGCTGCTACTACTGGTCCTCTTTACTCCTCAAGTAGTAAGAGGAAGACAAAAAGTGAGGAAGAAGATAAGAAAAAGAAAAAAGGATCTAAAGCAGGAGTAAAGAACTCAACATTATTGTCATTTGATGACAACGATGATGATGATGAAGATAGATAACAAAATTATTAACAAAGATCGTAAACATTAATTAATAATAATAATAATAATAATAATAATAATAATAATAAAGTTGTTTTAAAAAGAGACTTCCGTTTCTGTCATTGATTAATTTGTTCATTTAATTAATTATTACCATGGCAACAATGGGATCATCTCTCTTCAGTGGGATTACCAATTTGAATAGTCAGTCCATGTAATGATTTAATCTCATCACCTAATGCCTAATCAAATAATATTAATAACATCAAAATTAAAATTATAGACTGCTAGTTATTTTTTTACTAGAATCTATTTAAAAAAATCTTTGCATAATTAGGTACATTAAAAAATTTTAGAGTAGCAAGTATAATTTTATACTATTACAATAAAAATTTTAAATTATTAACCCCTTCATTTCTTACCTCATTGACCATTTTGTGTTGTTGTATTGTGCGTTTTCCTTTAAAGAGTTCTGAATCAATAATAACTTGATACATAGCACCACACCCACCTAATATAATAATCATATTAGACTATTAGTCACCATAGCAACCACCAATAACCTGATATGTCATTGACTTCAATGTATGAGGGATTAAGTTTCTCTTTTAAGAGATCTGTTAGTCTCTTTTCACCTTCAGTCATATCCGATAGGAGCGAACCTGTTCTTATCCACCTTGATCCCAGCTAGAGAGAGAGAGACGCAATGTACAATGAGACTCTATACTATTTAACTAATTAAAATTCCAACTGATATATCTCATTACTTTCTTACTTTATTTTGAAGACAGTCAGTAACCAATCCTTTTTGATATGTATTTAAGTTCCAAAGATACTTCGACACTCTACACCAACTCATATTATTCAGTAACAAGAAGATCAGAGTAACAAGGTCTGTAGTTCTGATATTATTGAGAGTACTGCACGTGATAGAGAAGAACGATAGACCAAACCTACATTTATAAGAGTAAAGAGGTCATGTCCTCTTAATGAGAGTATACGGAGTATATTTCCTCCCATTGCATTTCTGTATAAATTTTAGAATGTTTCCGTTCACTTCCGTATACTATGCTCCACGTGTACTCATAATAGTACCCACGTGGCTCTTCTTAGATGTTTGCCTCCAGAATCAACCCAACTACGGGCAAGATGGAATGGGTAGTCACTGGTAAAGATTATGAATTAATGGACACAGATCTATCGGAAGAATTCTCAAGGTTAGCAAATTAAAACTGAAAATAAATGATGCGTCATGTTCCAGATCTCAATATGGTGATATGCTCTGTGATACTGAACGAGTAAGTACAATAATTAATTAACTAATGCAATTAATTAACTAATCATATCATTTATTTTTGATTTAGAACCAAAAATATTACCAAGGACTCCGTTGGGCTATTGACCATCTAAAATCAAAAGGGGTGGAGCCTAGGGTATTGGATATTGGAACTGGAACAGGTTTATTATCTATGATGGCTGCTCAATGTGGAGCCAAGAATGTGACAGCTTGTGAGGTATAGACTCATTCCCATTCTAAGAAACTAGTCTGAGTCTTTCTCTTGTACTTATTATGCATGAAATAAGATTGTATTCACAATAGACCCTCAAACCAATGGTAAAGATTGCTAGACAAGCCATTGAAGATAATGGATTCCAGAACATAATTAGAGTGATACCAGAACACTCTCTTTTGCTAACAGTTGGACCTCCTGGTATGTGTTATTTGTTAAAATAAAATCTCTTAAGATTTTAGCTTTACAGATGGTGATCTACCTGTACGAGCTAATATTTTAGTAACAGAAATATTTGATTCAGAATTGGTAGGAGAAGGAGCTATAACGACATTTTGTCATGCTACACAAGAATTACTAGAAGTATGGAGAGAGGGAGAGAGAAGATTGAGGTCCTTTACTCTCGTTTTGTAGGATGGGGCCCTTGTTATACCATCTGAAGCTCATGTATATGCTCAATTAATTCAGAGTGAGTTTCTCTGGAGATCTCAAAATTTAGATCCTTCACAAGTAAACAGAGAGAAGAACTGTGATCATTAATTTATTGTGTACTGATTATTACACAGTTACCTACTGGTATACAAATTAACATACCCGGGTCCTGGAAACAGTGTCCAGGCCCTGCATCACTTTGGGACTTGCATTTAGAAGAGGTTCAAGTACCAGATCAACTTGTTCACTTATCAGAACCTCATCTTGTAGCTAAGTACATACAACAAGTTTAAATAACCAGTTATACTAGTTTCTAATTATCTACTTTTAGATTCAACTTTTCTGATCCTTCCCTTCCAAGAAATAATAAATTCAACAAAGTCACTATATCACCAACATCATCTGGACTATGTCATGGGGTAGCCATATGGTGGACCATTACCATGGCACCTGGAGTGGTACTAAGTATGTCACCATGGCAACCAAATAGACAGTGGCGAGATCATTGGTTGGCATGTGTACAACTCTATTCTGAACCTTTTTCGATACAGAAAGGTAATTAACTATAATAATATTCATGAATATTTAATATGATCTACAGCTGTTCCTGTTGAGATTCAGGCAATAAGTGATGAATATACATTATGGACAGTGCTACAACAAGGGTAAAAATTAAATGTATAATTTTTTGGATCTGTTAAAAGTACCTTGTCGTTATTTCTTAGAGAGTATCATAATAATGTTCATTTTCTATAGCAATACTCCCGTATCTTATGATCGTCCAGTCTGTACATGTGGAATTCATTTGGCTTGGAGTAGAAGTCGACTGAGAATGCTGAATGATAGTGCTCGCAATAATAAATTAATGGCAGCCTTAACTAAAGTATATAATACAATAGTTAATATTAAATGTCATTATGAAGTCATCCTCAGATATTACCATCTAAGTCTACTGTACTCTGTGCAAGTGATGGATCATTGCTATCTATTATGTGTGCTCAGCAAAATGTCACTTCACTGAAGAAGGTAACAATACGTTAAGTATTTCATTATTTATTATTTTAAGTTTTCAGATTTTTACTGTTGAATGTAATCCATACTCAGAAAAGAGTATGAATGAAGTAAATTCAATTTTTTATGATAAGGGTGTAAATTTTTAAATATGTCTAGCTTTTTTGCTTAAACTGTTTAACAGATACAATTAAAATATTGTCTAGCACATCACCTGATCTCAAATTAAATGAACTAGATAATTGTCAAATTGATGCTTTGATAGCAGAACCATTCTTTATTCCAACGACACTACCTTGGCATAACCTGTTTTTCTGGTATGTCCGGTCAATGTTGGTTAATGTTCTCTCACCTAATGTTGTGATCATGCCTTGTAAAGGTTATTTGAAAGCCATTGCAGGTTAGAAAGAGCACAGATACAATGCATGGATCACAATTGACTAGAACTTTTATTATTTTATTTTAGTGACATTTGACAATTTGCATAATCTCAAAGCACCAGTAGGGATTGTTGAAGGATTCGATATCACTGCATATGATAAAGCCGTCAGTCTATTATTTATTGTTGTATTACAAGTACATTAATATTTTTTAGGTTGCTAAATGTCATAATAATTCTCCTGGTAAAGCACTACCACCAGAACCTTACCCTCTTTGGGAATATCCTTGCTATCCATTAAGTGAGGTCCAGACACTAATGAAATTTGACTTCACTTGTCCAGTCCCTATACAGACAGTACTTGAAACCAAAGGAAGGTAAGAAAGATAGTTTGTCTGACATTCTCTTTCTTTCTAGTTGGTCATTGACCTCCTCAGGTCCTTGTCATGGTATTGTTCTATGGATGGACTACCAACTTACAATAGACAATGACCATGATCTTCTCTCTGAAGGTCTTTTACAGCAACCAAAGAAGAGAACTAAATTAGTATGGTCTACATGTCACAATCAAGCAGTCTGTTTCTTTGTGGACTATCAAAGAGAAGGAATTGACTATGAAGTCAAACTTGATACCACCACTTGTAACATGGATTTTGACTTTAAGTAGCTGTGCTGCTATAAATAGTAACAACTATACTAATACAAATCTATAAATAGTAACCAAAAAGATGACCCACTTTTAATTTATACTGAGAGTTACTAAAAATAGAACACTTGGCTTCACTAATTTTAGTTGAAGTTAAGAAATGATCATTTTCTATCAAAAACTCACCAAATAACTGACTACATGATATTAAAATATTTTGATAACAATAATAGTTTAAACATCCAGAGAAGTATGGATCATGTCATTATTATGTTCTTTGTTTTCTTTGTGCTACCCAGTTTAAATACACAGTCCTTTTAAAAAGAAAATTCTAGAATCAATACCACTGATTTAATACACTACCAATGCTAAATATAGTAACACATTCTACTTATATTATAAGTTACTAAATAGTGTTGAGTTACTAAATATAGTAACACATTCTACTTATAGGTTAGTGTTGAGTTACTAAATATAGTAACAATACTGACCTGCAATACTTGACAACACATTCATTGGAACAGTATAACGATCCACGTTCTTCATTAGGTACGGTCATGTTATAACATCCACTAGCCACACACATTCCTTCTAATTTCTCCCTCGTCTCCACTTCCTCTATATCTTTACTAGCTTTACGTTTTAATGGAGATTTGGGAACTTCTGATCTCTCTTGAAGAGAGGGTACTGCTGTGTTATGACTAGTTGTAGTCGTGGAGTCTTCTTTGGGTTTTATAACATCAATTTTTTGCTGTTTAGAATAGAACTCTGACTTTAATTGCTCATGTCTTTCGTAGTATTTCTGATATAGGACAGTTATATATTATAATATTATGTGTCTAGTACCTGTTTACCAGCTTGACCTAATTTGTTCCACATAGAGGAGACAATTTTGGAAGCTTCTGAAAAAGACAACTGTGTGTGTGCGTGTGTAAGAGAGAGAGAGAGAGAGTATAATAACTTCATAATCTAGAAACTAACATTAGAGTGTTCCTCTTGTACAGATGGGTAGACTTCACTGAAATAAATATTAAATGGAGTAGGAGTTCTGTAGGAGATAAACACTACATCATTCAATTAGTCACTGACAATAAGCATACCTCTTTGTGTCAGAGTCTTTTTTCTTTTTTGCACTATTTGCAACTACTGGTTGTAAAGAATCTACTGAAGCAGCGCCTTCAGACTGTATGGGGAAAGACATTTTGTTTAAAGATTAGATTGCCTTGCAAAGCCAACTGGTTGATGTTCTTAAAAATATCATTGTATTTAGTGACCTGTTCAATAGAAGTGTTAGTAGTGGTAGTGTCAGGAATGCTATGAGAAGTTGTAGAGGTTTGTTGTAGAGCCATAGTGTTAGATAAAAGGTTCTTTAACTGCTGAGTCAGCAATGAACTGACGATGGACTGTTGTTGTTCAAGTGACAAATTGGGACTGATTTGGATGTTTTGTTGCCGTAGTAACTCGTTAACTTGAGATTGTAATTGTTTAATTTGGGCCGCTGTAAAATTGATTGGAGAGGTCACCGTGGAGACAGAAGAGGTTGAAGCATTGTCAATGCTCGATACATTAGGAGTAAGTGGATTAGTTAGAGGGGTGGGGCTAAGAGGAGTTACACCTGATGAGGCTACCGGAACAGTAGTGTTGCCTCTCGAATTGACATCTGGTGTCTTCACTGTACTTGGGGTTATTGAAGAATGGGCAGAGTTTTGTAATGGCTAGTAATTAATTAATAATTAGTAATAATTAGTAATTAATTAGGTATAAAATCATTAAGGAGCTTACATGATAATATTACCCTTTTAAATTTAAACAGTAACCTCTCAATTTTAAATCAAAATACAAAAATAAATATGAGTAGTACTGATCTATAATACCACACCTTAGAGTTGAAATTTGAAGGGCAAACCCCTTTAATAATCATTATAATTATTAACCCTTTCATACCTGTTGTGATAAAGTAGAGATTGGCGAGACCTGTTTTGATCTCTGCGCTAAAATCTGTTGAATAGCAATATAATTCACTGAATTACTCGTAACCAGGAAGTTGACTTGTTCATTGCTAAGGCAATCTAGAGCTTTAGGAGCAATCTCCATTTCCCCGCAGTCACCAACTTGTGTGTTTGATAAAGTTCGACTGTGCATTTTAAGTAAAGATATGAAAACAGTCTCAAGTGTATCATGGCCATAGGCTAGAGGTAACAAGACATGGGCGGAGTCAAGTGGTTGAGAGGGTGTGGTTTCCATGGGTTCTTCATTTTGTTCAGTAGGGGGCTATTTATCATTGAACATTGTAGAGGGTGTTAATAAATAAATGGTTAGTACCTTAGCATAGCTGTGTTCCTGTAATAATAATAGGACTTGTTCATTCTCCTCCATCTGAGCCATGTGTAGCTAAGCCACACCCATTACTTCACGCCTTGCAACCACACCTAACAATGGCTACTCCTGAAGATACATCTCTCATAGAAGTTGCAAAGCAATGGCTGAAGGACAACGTGGATGGAGCAAGTATAGACCTCGAGAAGATCAACGAAAGACGAATTGATGTAGTTTTATTGCATTGTTCATTCTACATTGTTCTACCACAACAGTCTGGACAACAATGGGTAATTAATTATATAATAACTAATGAATAATTAATGATTTGAGTTCTATCAGACAGTATGGAGTAATGACTCTGATAATGCTAACAAAATCTCCAACAACCTCGATTATCTTACCTCTCCAACTCGAACTATCACAGAAATATTATCAAAAACATTAGAACTCCTAAATGAAGTACATTTAATTACATGTAATTAATTAACAATACATGTACCAGTTTGTGTACCATGAAGTCACAATAGTAATCTTCACACAAATGTATTATGTCATTGTTAATATGCTAAAAATAGAGTAATGATACTATTTATAGAACACTATGTTCATAGACTATAAGTGACAGCGAAGAAGAAGAGGAGGACGAAGAGGAAGAAGAGGAAGAGGAAGAGGAAGGAGAGGAGGAAGAAGAGGAGGAAGAGGATATTTATGATGGATATTATGATATGGATGAAGATGTAGAGAAGGAAGAAGTTAAAGAGAAAGAAAAGTTAGTAAATATTATTGTCTAAAAATATTTAAACATTATTTTTCTAAATCTTCTGTTATATTTTTATAGATTTGATGACGATGAAATTTCTGCTGACGATTTCTTTACTGGTGATGGCAGTCCTGCAGCCGTACATAGATTGTTATCAGGTAATGTTGCCATAGTTACTGTTACTATAGTTATATGACATGTATCATTTACCCATTAACTGTCATTTAGATCTTAAAAACATGAACAAATCTGCTGGAAAATTTGGTATCTCAGGACATCCAAGAGGAGTATGTTCCAATGATCTCATTATGACATCATTTATTATTATTTAATTAGGATAATTTATTTATATGGGATGTTGAACTATTTGACTTTGATTCCAAATCTCTTCTTTACAAAGACTTAGAAGCTTATGCTAAAAGACATAACAGAAAAGTTAGTAACAATAGTCATATGATATATCATGTGACATTCATGTGATGTAGCCAGTAGTAGACTTAGAAATGAAGTTCCCAAAAGATTATCCAATGAATCCTCCATTTGTTAGAGTACTTAGACCAAAATTTCAATTCCTTACAGGTAAGGCTTATTACCCTTTTTTGTTATGGATATATCATGTTATTGTCACATGTAGGTCATGTGACTGTTGGTGGTAGTGTTTGTATGCAAATGCTTACAAGATCAGGATGGTCTCCTTCAAATGATATAGAGGTAAAAGAAGCATGTGTTGTAAGTGTTACATCTCTCTCTCTCTCTCTCAAGAGTATTTTGATACAAGTAAGAGCCGAGATTATGTCTGATCCAAAAGCTCGACTAGATTTATACTCACATGGAGATTATTCAGAAAGTGAGGCTAGACAAGCATTTGAGAGAATGGTTCGTCGATATGGTTGGAACCGATAAACTCATTATCATCATATTACATTTACTTAATGTATATACTGCTGATATTAGATTTGGTGTCTGTTTGAAATTTTATTTAATTTTTAAACCATTTCATTTATAAATGAAAACCAATGACAATCCTTAGCCTTTAATAAATAAAAATTAAAATTGTAGGAAAAAGAGCAAGAGTTAGTCACAATTCATCTTTGACTTGATGCTAGAGAGAGAGAGAGAGAGAGATGAGGTTAAGATGTCTTTCTAACTCACTGCAGGACATAATGAACAAGATTTAGTCCATTCTGGATCATCTGTTGTTACTTGTGTCATACCTTCATGAATTTTAGGAGTCCCATGTTGTAGTTTAGCATATTCCTAAAACAAGACCTACAAGTCATGTGATAATCACCTGACCATACCTTTAACAGAGTGAACATGTAACAATAAAGGTGATCAGGAAGGAGGTTGTCTTTTGCAAACTGGTGAGCATTTCTGGCTATCTGTCGTGCCTATATATAAACCATATCACATGACATTCACATGATATTCACATGACAGTGGAAACTAGACTCATTAAAATATTCATACATTATCTCCTTTAATTATCATACAAAATATTATCTATAGCCCTGATAAGGACCTGTTACCATGGAAACAAACAACAATGATAAATAGCCCTGGTAAGCATGTGCTTTCCATAATATACTTACCTCATCATCATGTTCTATTGCCCACTGTAGTTTCTCTTCAATATCAGAAATGTCTTGCTTCAATGGAACATAATGGACCCAGGGTTCTAGCTGGTGATAAAAGTGTTCGTAATACTCTGAGTCTTGTTTGAAGATTAGAGACCCACCAGCCATTAGAAAAGGAAACCGGTAAGCAGCTACTGTACCATCAATATTTATTTGATACTTGTACTAGAGAGAGAGAGAGAGAGAGAGAGAGAGAGAAAGAGAGAGAGAGAGAGAGAGAGAGAGAATAGCATTGACTACACACACAAACAATATACAAAGAATACATTATGGTAGAGTAGTCATAAAAGTTAAGTGAGTAATTCATTAATAGTATGCACATACAAATAAGAATACTTATATATGACAAGTCTCAAATATTAAAAGGTTATTAATTAAATAACAATTTAAAATAATATTAACATGTTATGAGACATTGGCTACAATCTAGCAAAAACAACAATTTAAAAGGATGTTTCAAATACCTAATTTATGATAATGACAATCTACTGTCCTCAGGTACATGTACATGTACATGTACAGTTACGTCAATATACCAATATACATGTACATGTACAGTTACGTCAATATACATGTACTTGTACCTCTACAGTGCAAGGTGATACTGTTTGTGTGGAAGTTTTCTTTGCAAACAACTAAATAAATCAAGTTATTTAATTTGTCTACAATATTTTCAATCAGTCATTAACACTTTGGCGGTAAATAACTTGGCAACAACATAATGAACAGCTGCAATAATACTAATTAAACATCATGAGCATTTACTACAACTAACTGATGTATATCACACTACCTTGAAAAACTCCAAGAAGGAAATTCTATTAACTTTCTCTCCATACAGTTCTTTGTCATAGGGGAAAAAGAAAAATTGGGTCATAGTCACGTTGAACAAATCAGTTTGTTTTCGGTATTTTTTAACCAATTCCAGACGAACTTTATTGCTATCTCTTCCTCGAAAGAATGCCTTTGGTATACGTTCTTCCCACGGAACAGCAAATGCTTCTTGTAGCATCACCATATCAAGTGTTACCCTAATGGAAGCAATAGTTGAAACAGCAATAAAGCTATTGTCACAGTAACATGTTGCTATAGTGACTTTAATGCACACTTAAACAAGAATAATAAGAATTTAGCGCTACTTTTATTGACCAATGAAATGTGGTCATCAATACAAGTATAATGCGTAGGTTGGTTTCCTAATGTGAATTACTAGTTACCATAGCAACCAATTCTTTATTGCTTATGTTATTTGCTATAGTGAGAATAGAGTCGCATGTGTGTTCGTTAGGTGCCAATTACAACTCTAAGAATGGCGTAGCTATGTAGTATGATAGTAGTCATCTTTTGAATTTTCCACAAATATGTCGTTAGAAGGCAACTTTGAAATATAATCCTCTTATGGTGACAGATTTTACAAGCTGACTAAAGAATGCATAATAACCATAAATAGTCTTCTAATAATCTTAACTAGCAATCTATGGTAATTCATTATTACTTATATTATGTTTTATTTGGAAGATAATAACATTATTTATAATGTTTGATAGCCATTGTTGACTTGTGTGTATGAACTACTGACCAGACAAGATAACGAAATACAATTACATTCAGCTGGTCATGCATTTAATCTAATGTAGTGTACAATTATTGCATGTACAATTTTTACAATTAATAAATGTACATGTACATTTATTGCAGTTATTACATGTAGAGGAGTCATTTGTACTATGTAGGAGAGGTCATAATTATCTACTCCAATTTCTTTGTTTATTAGAATCACAATTAATTAAACTTTTAAGACTTAAGTTCTGTAAACTAAAAGGTCTTAATCCAAAATCCAATCCTCTACAATCATCTTAACCCAAGTCATCATATGTAATATAGAAATATCATTTAAATGTCTTATATATCATGTGATGTGTATGTGCTTGTCACATGATGCTCACTTGACTATTATAATAGCAATGATAATAATTACAACAATAGACGATTACTACAGTTCAGTTATTATTACAAATTGAACTTAGAAATAGTGCTTGCAACAAGAACAAATGACATAAGTTGCTATAGTTAAATGATTACCATGGCAACAGTTGTACTACATACTGACCTATCCATTGCTTGAATAGTATGACGTAGGAGATCATATTGTGGCCAGATAATATCACGGAAATGCTCTGACCCACACCAAGAGAAAAATGGAAATGGTTTTGTGTTACTGTTGCTTCTATCTTGTGGCCAATCTGAAACTTGAACAATAAGTTCCATATTAGGCAATTTGGCCTAATGGAGAAAGAACGGGATTGAGGAAGACAATCAGAGAATAATTATCTTTGTAATCAAATCAAATAAATTGTACACCTACAAACTAGTCAAAAGAATACTTCATAATTTACTAAACCACATCATAAGTAATGGCGGTTAATTGGCACTATCCAGCTGCCAATAAACATGTTGCTTTGTTCATTGAGGGAGATTACCTCAATAACCTTGTTTAGTAGTTTATTGATAATCACAAATTAATAACTAGTCAGATATTAACTCCTACACAACAAACAGGAACAGCTGACAAAGTGAACTGTTATTTTATGCACACCTATTGGCAACAATATTTTAAATAAATGGGAAAAGTTGTTTATGTATTTCAGAAAACTTGGCATCATCATCCGTTGAAAAACTACCCCACATGATTATATATACATCAATAGAACGAGCAATAAAAGTGTGCAGCTGGTATTGGCTTTGCATCATGGACTAGCGGACTATTTGCATGCTGGATTGAGTCCAAAAGAGATCACAATTGGTATTTAGCTTATTCCATTCATAATTTAATTTATGTATTAGGATTTAATTAGTAACATATTAATGAACCATTTATGCAATTTTAGTCATGAAATGCAGCTGCAATTTCATAAGCAACCAACTACTATATTCTCAATTGTACATATAGTACACATACCCAATATAGCACGATAGAAAATGAAGGTCTTTTATTATCTATGATAGTATATGCTTATCAAATATACATCAATTGCAGCTGCATACTAGTTAAGACAGGTGTATAATATCCTTATAACAACAACAATAATGACACACATATACAACACTAAGGGATTTAGCCATTAAAGGAGACATGACCTAAGTAAAAGCGATAATTGAAATAAAATGGAATTTTCATACGATATACGTTAACTATTATTACACACACGATATGTACATGTACATGTACATGTACATGTATTATGTATAGATGTATCCAATGGTTTTTGGTGAGTTAACAATGCATTTTTGAGAGTAGCTGGTTAGAGTGACATAAATGGGAAAAATTTAACATACAAATTCTTGTTTTGGTAAGAAACCTTTTATACCACAAACAACAATACTACTTCTAGCAGCTGTAATACTACACGCAACTATATGGCATCACTTATTGAACAATCCATTGATTAGCTTTCATAGTTAACAATGTAACTGGTTGGTATTAGATTATAATTAGTGGTAAGTACAACTGAATTAGCGAGGAATTCATTTGCAGCTGGAGTGTACAAACATATGTACAAAAAATATGCCATCTATGGTCCAAGACAGAAATATCGTATGTAGATCGATCAATACTGGTTAGTTAAGAGTTTCAACAGTGCAAAGAAAAGTGGGTGGTTGCTATGGAAACTATTCTTTGCAAATCATTCGCTATTCGTACTAAACATTTGACATTCATTAAGAACATATACTAAATATAGAACTTGTTTTGTTTGTAGAAGATCCTAAACTTTTCAATATCTAATGGTCACATTTTACGTTATAGACCCTTATTTTTAACCCTTAGTCAACAACACAGTTACTCCATAATATATTAGCACATACCACACACATCACAACTAAAGTTCCCCTTATAATATAAGTATATTAACCCTCTATTAAAGTAGTGTGTAAACCCTTCTATTAAAGTAGTGCATAAACCCCTCTATTAAAGTAGTGTGTAAACCCCTCTATTAAAGTAGTGTGTAAACCCAATATACGTATACATCCGGTGACATACACATGCTCACATTACCATAACCATACGTGCATATACGTTATTTTAAAATGTGAGGAATTGAATGCATCAATTAATTTATGAGTTTTTAACAAATTGCCATCCACATTTGACCTCCAGGCAATGATAACAATAATTCCATCACAGACACAATATGTGTTATTACTAGAAACACTGATTACAAGCATATAGTAGTAACATTGGTAGTTACTTGAGAACAGCAGCTGCCAGAAATGTATTTCTCTTTTTTTCTGTAGTGAGCCAAATCTAATTATCAGAGCTGGAGATCTCAAAGACAATGCTAGACGAGTGTTTTAACCCTTTGGGGATACATACCTTGTGTCATGCTACACATTTCGTGTACATCTACATGAGAATACTAAACTGTTCAGTAAACTATAGTATACACTACTAATAGTTTACTGAGAGTTTACTGAAATATACTGTACTGACCTTGTTGACTAAAGAGGTCAAGATGAAGTCGGACATGAAACGAAAATCAGTAATAGTACCAAATGTCTTACCATAAAGCTAAAGAAAGAAAGTAAGACAATGTTTGTTTATTTATTTACACCAATCTATTTATCTTATTTAAGGGAGGATTGACACATGCCAAGTGAGGATAAAGTTAATAAAGAAACTAATTGACAAGTAGAAACAGTGAGTCATTATGTATATACTCCACCTTTGACAATTATAAATATAATTAGTTAATTATAATCAATACTAACAGCTGGCAATAATATAACAATAAAATAAAATATTAACTATAATAATACAAACAAAGTCCGATATACATGTACATGTACATGTATATGTACATGTACATATACATGTATGTGTACATATATATTATAGTTGCTAATGGAGACAAGCTGTTAATATACTATAGTTATTGGTGTGTTCTTAGAATAACAGTGGTAGTAACTGTGTTAATGACAATTGATCCATGACATCTATTAATAGTGTACTGACAGTGTTTCTCTAGCAGTGGTAATTACATGTCTTACTATACAAATAACTTTGTCATGACTGCAAAACATCAAAACTTAGAAAATGAAAACAGAATTCTTTCAATTTCTGTAAATATTATTGCCCAATATGTCGAGTTGAAATATAATAGCAGAGTATATATGATGTCTACATGTCTCTGAAGATTAGTACATAAATGTTTACAATAAATGTGGTGAGGAATGTTGAATAAATTAAATATTGAACAAAAAGGAATCTCATTCAATCAAAATTCAGACAAAATGCTCACTAACTAAGATTCCAGCAAAAATAACTACATTCCTCACTGACCGCTAAAATTTAAATGTTGAAAAATTTGTACTTCACACTACATTTTATACATGACATGTCATGTTTTCATGTAGTTAACTTGTACTTTATGTATCTATATAATACAAATAATACATCATTTAAACATGATCACATGACTCTTTGCTCTAATTAGTCTATTACCATACAGTAATGATCTATTTAGTGTTAGAAGTTGGGCAATGATGCAATAACCTATTACCACAATTAAGTTAAGTTGAATAATGTCTAGAAGCTAATTAACTATTATTGGGTGGCACATTGAGTGAACAGAGTACACCTACTTATAATACAGTTATATAAACTGAACTTTAAAACAACCATAATATTACTATATAAAGATAAACAATCCTTACCAACATTTCTATAGAAAAGATAAGGATAAGTTATAAGTTACATACAAATTACATACACATGCCCATTGTAATGGAACAGTTAACTTTAGTACAGACAGACGGACTCCATAGTTGTCCCTCCTCTACAACTTATTACATTTCCTACTTGTCAAGTTACTAACATACCTTATTATCGACAATAGAATAGTGTACTCCATGTACATAAGAGAACTCCCTTGTAAGCCTGTTGTAAATGTCTTCTAGTTCAATGCCTTCATTTTGAAAAGGAGCTAAGTTGGCATTGATTTGATCATAACTACGAGGGCATTGGAAATCAGATAACCACTGGTCCAGTGTTCGATAGGGACAATGACATCTGTCCGTCAACACAGTACCTACAAAATGCATGTTGCTATGACAACTAGTACCATGAATTAACATCGCCCTCACATTAAGGACACTTTCAATGGTCTTGTACACATATGACATTAAATCTATGTACTGTAAGAAACCTTTATATTAAGAACAGTTTCAAAAGTGTCCACTATAGATAGGTACCATGATACAACACAAAGGTAGTTAAATCATTTTTATGCTTATCCAGTACATGAGGAAAAGGTGACTATTCTTATCATGTACTTCTGACTTACCTAAGTTATAAGGAGAGTCACCAATATGTTCACCATTGTATTTAATAGTTATTGTTAGTGACTTTGCCTCCCGATGTAAACGATAGCGCACAATAAATAGACCCTCTCCTACATAGTGAGTTAACATGTGTACAAACGCTCTCCCTTCACTTGTAGCGAAAGAGAACTCTAAAGCGTTCTCAGAGACGGAGCCAGTATAGCTGTCAAATAATGAATGAAAATAAAGTTGAAAGGTCGTGTAAATATTACACCTGCTTCTATTTTATAACCACAATCATACCAGTGCCAAGCCAGTCAAATATTCATGACTGACTTCAATTCTAAAGCCTAAACACTTCTTCATAATATTCAAACTGTAAATTACTATTCCCATAAAGGTAATCAAAGCACTGAACAGATTTTAAAGCATTTATTATATTAGTTCAGTGCTTGTTAGCCATAGACACCTAAAGTACAAAGCTTTGAATATGACCTTCACTGAGGATACCTCAAAGAGTTATGGAGAGGATATGTCAATTTCACAGGTGTTATTGTGTAGGGTATACCTTCAGATAAGTGGATATCACAAAGAGTTGATAGAAATAGAGGGAGTAAACATTACCCTTGTGTTTAGCTACCAGCTGTCAAAACTATATTATTTAACTTGTCAACCTACACTCAGCACACACACACCTTAGGCATGACATCCTGAGGACATAGGTTACCATACTGCCTAATCAATTCCCAAATGACAATTTAATAGATCACCTAGGAATGCTGTTCTATATATGATAATAAAAACAATACAGCATGGGTTATATACATTGTAGCAGCTGTACAATGCTAATGAACAAGAGAAATCATCCAATAATTTGTTAACAATCTCTATTACTATTGCAATGTAAACAGACCGACCATTAGGATCTTCCTAGGTCATTGTGAACTTAACAGCTACAAAAGAAGGCGGTAAAGCATCCAAGTCTTACTTCTTTCCTTCTTTAGTCTTTAATTGTACATAGACATATTCAATTGGCATGGGAGCTCGTTTAGCATCCACCCCAGGGCCATAAACTAAACTATATGAAACACTGACAGTCATGTCTTCGCACAAGGCGCCTGTCAAAACTGTGAATACAGTCAATAGCAGTAGGACAGCCATCTTTTTTTCTTAACTTGAAACAGCAACACCACCGTAATATGAATAATAATATTGACTGAAAATCGTTATTAATTTTTTACAAGATAAGACAAAATCACACAGATAATGAAATTATAATAATTTGAAATTCTGAAGTGAAAATGCGGTGCCCAGAGATGAGTTATGTAAAATCAACAGTAGGCATTATAATACAACACGTATAGTGAGTGGAATAATTATGACAATTGATGGATACAAATTTAGAAAGAAAAAGAAAGAAAGGTTCAGAAAGTAAGGAAAAATAATTAACTAAACTTTAGGATTCTTCACACAATTTACCAAATCTAGAGCTGATGGAAAAAGTTTCCGTAAACATTCTGACATGCGTTCCATTGAAATTTTACTAGGATATTGCAAAGCAGCTGTTTTAGTTTCTGTAACAAGTGCCTTGATAGTCTCTACAAGTTGATTGCTTGAGGAAACAACCCCAGCCTTGATATCGTTATGTAATAACTTTTGACAGAGAGCATCAGCGATATATACCAGCTTGTAAGCAGCAACAACAGCTAATTTACTTTTTGTAACAAACTCCTTTGGCGTTTCTGAATTTTTTATGCTCTCTAGAAAAATTTCAATGGCTTCTTTTAAGCCAGGCCTAAGCAATTCCATCTGTTGTGAGTATCTTATTAACAGTTCACGATCTTCTTGTTTAAGTGGCTGAGGTGGGCTTCCTGATCTGTCAATCATACCGTTCATGTGACCATCAACCCCATTTCCATAAGGCGAACCACTTCGATAAGCACGTTCGGGTGAACAGCTACGACGTGGACTGCTTGTTCCATCAGAATTATTGGAATGATTACTACTAGAGCTCTGACGTGAGATTTGATTTCGTGATTGAATTGTTCCAGATGAATTTCCGACAGAGAGGTGATAATTATCAGTTCTTAAAGGTATTGGAGGAGGAACAATATGACAAGATCCATCGATATCGTCATAGTCACCACCTTCTATATTTGATGGTGGATTCTTTCCTTTCTTCCAGGAAGGTTTTCGAAGAGTAGCAAAAGGCAAAGGGGGTAAATCATCGTTAGGGTTACGCTTACGAACAATACCAGTATTCAATTCTTGTGTTTGGGAACTAGGTGGAGGATCATCGGCAAAATCATAGTCAGCATCAGTTAAATCTGCTGAGTTGATAATTCTTGATCTTGTTTGAGGGAGTTCAGGAAGAGGGCGGTTTTTCACTTCGGATTTTGTAAGAACTGGTAATGTCTCTTCGACTTTTAAGGTTGTAGATTTAAAGAGGATTGCTTTATTAGCTTGGACAAGGATGACAAATGCCTGAACAGCCTGAGGGATGGTACGAGCTCCTTCTAAGAGAGATTTGACGGTAGCAGTAATTGGAACATCCTTTTCATCGGCTTCAACAAGAATGTCAATCTTTGATAGTACCTCTTGTCTCTTGTTTACTAGAATAGTGTTAGCTGCCAAACATTTTCGCTTGAAGTTGGCATCTTTTGTGTTCGAATTCTCCAGAGCTATTGTCAGGCCTTTTCCAAATTCTACCAAACTCAAGAGACATCTATCAAAATCTTTTGCTGCCGTGATAGTTCTTTGTAAGGTTTCTCTTCTTCTAACCTTGTTATCAGAGCCCCAATATGCATTGTTACCGTAAACACACTGCCAAAGCCCTTCAAATTCTTTATCAAGTTCACTACGATGTTTCTTTAAGAAATCTTCTGCTTCATTTTCGTACATGTTAGATAAATCCATACCCTCTCCTGAGGAACGTCTGCTGTTGCGACCTTCATGTGGTTGTGAAGGGTGAAACATATCAGAAGGGGGAACATCATAGATTGCCGAAGGACTTGTTGGAGGGACATCATATATTTGACTTGAACCAAGAGAAGCTGCTGATACTCTGTTACTTAAGGAAGACTTGTTGCTAGGGGGTCTGTCATAAATGTCATAAGGGTCTGCAGTTACCTCAACAGGAGGAAGATCATAGTCTCGATTTGTTGGGTCATCAGTTTCATCGTGTGGAGGACGTCCATACATATCATCTTCACCATCTCGGGAGACAGGAGTACCCCGTGGTATGTCGTAGTCAGCATATTTTGTTTCTAGTTCATGACGTGGTATACCACCTGTATGAACAAAATTTGCTGGAGCCACTTGGGCTGATTTTGGTTGTGATTTAGGAACAGCATAATCAGCTTTCTCATCATCTATCTTCTCTTTCTCTTTCTCTTTCTGAAGCATACCATAGGGGTCTGTTTTGGGAGCATGTGGATGAAAAATCTCGAGGTAGTTAGCTGGTACCATCCCTACATTCTTTCCAAGACGACATAGCCACCAGTCGACTTGGCCATTGAAATCCTTCTGTAGAACTTGAAGAATCTCATCTTTGCGAAACGTTAGTTCATCTGGGGTATCAGCCTGGTTAGGATATCTAGCTCTAGCGAAAAGAGGCGGCTGTGAAAATCCCTGAGAGAAAGACATAGAAAATAAATAAATCGTACATTTGTAAGTGAAAAGAGATATATTCGGGGTGGAGGTAATACTTACAGCGCGAATAACATCGGTCATTGTTGTCTCTTTGTTCTCGGACAAGTAGTACAATTATTAGACACTATAAAACAAAGTTTTACGCCTATCAAACTTTTAAAAAACTTAGCAAGTTTGAAAGATAGTCAAGCTACGACGTGTAACTTTAGCTCTCCAGAAATTATGACACTAAGTGGCAAGTAGCTATTTATAAAAGAACGCCACAAATATGTAAATATGAATTATTCACAAGTCAATTGAAGTCTATAATAACACAAGACACACCCCAGCTTTGTAGGTGTGGCTAAGGTGTGCTTTTTTGTACTTGTTTGTTTCAGGTAAAAACTTACACTAAATTAGCCTAGCTCCTTACATATAGTCTCTCCACTTTTCTCCTTCAAATATTAGGTATGGCCTTCGTATTACCAGGCTCTGATCATGTATTAAGTTCAATGACAGGTGAGAAATTATTGACGCAATAGTTAGCCAATATTTACGCCAAAATCCAACCTCCTACTCTATTTAAACTGAGCCACGTATTACTTTGTATTATAATATGCACTCCATTATATGAGTCATTACTTGCTTGAGCCAAATTCAGCTGCTTTCTTTTCCCTCCAATAAACTGATAGATATTTGGGGTCATGTGCTATTGTGGGCTGTCATTACATCATTACTTGTGTATTTTATTGTGGGAGTTTTATGGGTGGCACTTCTACGAGTGGGACAAAAGAAAAGTATTAAATTAGCAGCTGCTTGTGTCTTTGTTATCTCGGCAGGATGGAAGATGGTATCCCACGATGCTATAGTTTGTAAGTCATTTCTCTTATATGTCTTGTTCCTATACAACATCTGTATGTCATACATTTATAGTTTTGGCTCTTGATAATCCAGCCGTGTATACATGTAAAAATACAAGTCATGTGACCTTTAGTGGTAAAAAATTATGCTTTAAAATTTGTGGTTAAGTTTTCAATTAAATTATAAGATTATGGAGTGGATCCCAGCACTACCTCCAATATTAAGCACCATAAATCTAAGGGACTTATTTGTATAGAGTACTCCGACTAAAACTAATGAATGGACTTCTTTAAATATTTGATAAATAAAATAATAAATTCCAAATTTTATAAATTCACAAGAATACCCCAAAATCCTTTGGCAATTACGTAGTAAAAATCAACAACACAATATTTAAAACATGAATTGTTTTAGAGAGACTGTATGGGAATTATTTATAGTTTTTGTTTATTACTGGATGAGCTAATTTTTCATTCAATTTTATTTTCGGTTACTTTGTTGAGGTAATAGTTGAATGGTCAGATGTTACAATGGGTCTATTTAGAAGTTGTCACTAACGATTGGGTTTGTAATGAAAGTTTGACATTTTTGTAATTGGTATTTACTGTTTAATGTTAATGTTGTTTAAACAACATTCCAACTTCAAAAAAGAGACGCAAGTTTTTCTCGGAAGTGAAGGAAGCTTTGGAAGAGAAACAATAACTTATCATTGATTGCTATAACAAAGGAAATATCTCCATTAATTTAGTAATTCTTTATTATTAATGGCAGATTGTTAACATTATTTAGTATGTTAACATCTGCCGTTAATGCTCTATAGTCGTGATTCTGTGTTCGCCCCTTCTTATTAATAAATTATTGTTATTGTGTAAAAGTGTGTCGTGTGATTTCCTCATGATCACACTTCCTTAGCTCATATTAGATGTACATTTAAAGTAGTAATTGGTTAATTGTTTTGGCACTCATCTGTACACTAATATTAGATTCAATTATAGGTATGTCTCTAATTAACCCATAACATGATTAATGTCTGACTTGTTATATTCAATACCCATCAGATGTACATGATCTCTATGTTATAAAATGATAGCTAGTAGATAATGATATAACATAAGACCTACACTTCAATAGTATCTAAGTTATATTATACTGTGATATTTACCAACCCCTTTATCTCAAACATTAATAGTATGATCTACAGTTGAGACATGATACACTGTTAACTTGATATCTATCAGTTTATATTCAATAGATCTATATAATAGTCTAGAATAGTTTAACTCCTCATCTAAATTTCCTAATAAATAATCATCAATTATATATTGCCATGTACAATGCCATCAAAGGTCTGTTATTAACAAGTGTTAACACGACTTAATCGTTTTTATTTCATCTATCTAACTCATCAAAGATGGTATCCCACGCAGCTATTATTTCACTTGAACCATAAGAGGGATCGATTGCCATTCCGTTCAATTTGCCATTGGTGTGGAATGTTCTAGAATGCTTGGAGGAGTAGGTTTGAGTTAGTAGTTGTAAAAATAAAGCCATTGAGTCTGTTTTTAGACACACTAGTCACTAACTGTGAGTGACTTGGTGGTTAAAGATTTAAATTTGATGAAGAAAGTTGTCTGGTGTCATCATAGCATTAGTAGGGTAATTGTTATTACAAAAAATCTGTTTGTAGATCATATCTGACATGATGTGTTTGGTTAGTTTAGTGGTCTAGACTTTATGATGACATATGATGGCAAAGTCTGTTGTTAGTACATCTATTGTATTTGTACATGTAGTTCATGTAATAATGGTAGCTATCCTAGGTCACTGTGGTAAGTACTGATGTTCACTAGTCTAGAGCTTACTAATGGTAGCTATCCTAGGTGACTGTGGTGAGTACTGATGTTTACTAGTATTGAGTTTACTAATAGTAGCTATCCTAGGTCATTGTGGTAAACATTGATGATAACAGAGCTTACTTATCTTGAGGTCATTTACAACCCACTCATATAGTAATCATTTCAATATTCAATTCAATTGGTTAACTAATATAATAATATGTTGGGATGAATCTAACAAGTATTTATGATGTCATACTTTCTGTACAACACTGCACATATCTCTCTTACCTTATTTAATAATAATAATAATATTTATTACAATCTTTGGTTCACTGACTGTAACCATATATGGAAATAGACTAAACAATTTGTATAGTTTCTATGGTATCCATAGTAACATTACCTCAATCCCAGATGGGAATTAAAGTGAAAACAAAAGCATAAATGTACATGTATAGGAAATGTATTGGAGTGGGTTTGTGGTTTGAGGGCATGTGTATTGCTGTGATTAATGCTACTATACAAAGGAGTCTATGATTGTAAGCATATGCTTGTTTGACTTGAGGTGTGTGATGTCTTGTAAGGGCGGAATAAAACTCTGTTTGGTAGAGAAACAATCTTATAACCCCACCTCTCCCAAAAAATAGCAATATTATATCATAATTTGGTTCTGATATGGTGAGTTACTATCACAGCTGATATTTACCCTCTATTGTGCACCTGTATGACTGATATGGGATGTTCCCTAGATTGATTTGATTAGCATTAATGTTATATTTTGACCCCATCTTTGTTATTATGTCTTTGTTATAATGTGTTATATATAACAATGAATACTTAAAACATTACATGATGAGGTTATAATTCTATTTAATTGATAAAAAATTTTAATAATTGCTATTATAATTTATTAAAGATTTTTATAATAATGATGTTATATTGTTAAAATTGAAATTATGAAAATTAATTTAGACATTTTATTTTATTTTTTTATTTATTATGTAAGGAAATATTTATTTATATATCTAACATCACTTAACAAAATAATATTGTTAAGTTGTATTAATCCTATTGTATAGTTGATTTCCAATGACTGACTAATATCAATATTGTCAGTAGCAGCTGTAATATAATCTCTACGTAGTTAAAATACCCACGGCTATTCTATACCATTGTTTTGTATATAACAAGGTCTTAGTTTTGTCTCTTTATTAATTGCTTGATTATCACCAGATGTCCAATAAAATTATTTTAACATTCTGACAAAATTTATTTCAAATTGATGATATGTTAGTATTGCAGATCAGTATGTAAGGTATCTGCTTTACATGTCACTAGTATAGTGTTAATTGTTTAATAGACTGATTAAACTAACAATGAACTATAATAATACAATAGACATTCCAAGTCTACTAACAATGAAATGTCTTTATAATAGACATTTTGTGACTATAGAATCACTATGGTTGTTGAAATACACTCCATTACATGGGATAAATTAGAAATGTCCAGGTTGTATAATACACTAAAGTATTAGTATGGGACTAGAACAAGTGTCCTCAATATAGAGGTTGTATAATACACTAAAGTATTAGTATGGGACTAGAACAAGTGTCCTTAATATAGAGGTTGTATAATACACTAAAGTATTAGTATGGGACTAGAACAAGTGTCCTCAATATCGAGGTTGTATAATACACTAAGGTATTAGTATGGGACTAGAACAAGTGTCCTTAATATAGAGGTTGTATAATACACTAAAGTATTAGTATGGGACTAGAACAAGTGTCCTTAATATAGAGGTTGTATAATACACTAAAGTATTAGTATGGGACTAGAACAAGTGTCCTCAATATCGAGGTTGTATAATACACTAAGGTATTAGTATGGGACTAGAACAAGTGTCCTTAATATAGAGGTTATATAATACACTAAGGTATTAGTATGGGACTAGAACAAGTGTCCTTAATATAGAGGTTGTATAATATTAAATTCAATAGTGTCTATATGAGAGGTTTCCCATTATTAGTAGTATGTTTACAAAAGTAAATATCATTGAGTTGTGACAAGTTGTAGACTTTATGTTTAATAGATGGGATGGTTAGTATTGGTGACCATTAGAAAGGTTTGATTGAAGCTTTGTACTGATCAAAGGGATCTATATGGGATGATCATCATTAGTAATAAAATCATAATGATCTAGGATAGCAGCCATTAATAAGCTCTAGACTTACCACAGTGACCTAGGATAACTATCATTAGTAAACTCTAGACTAGTGAACATCAGTACTTACCACAGTGACCTAGGATAGCTACCATTAGTAAGCTCTAGACTAGTGAACATCAGTACTCACCACAGTCACCTAGGATAGCTACCATTAGTAAGCTCTAGACTAGTAAACATCAGTACTTACCACAGTGACCTAGGATAGCTACCATTAGTAAACTCTAGACTAGTAAACATCAGTACTTACCACAGTGACCTAGGATAGCTACCATTAGTAAGCTCTAGACTAGTAAACATCAGTACTTACCATAGTGACCTAGGATAGCTACCATTAGTAAACTCTAGACTAGTAAACATCAGTACTTACCACAGTGACCTAGGATAGCTACCATTAGTAAACTCTAGACTAGTAAACATCAGTACTTACCACAGTGACCTAGGATAGCTACCATTAGTAAACTCTAGACTAGTGAACATCAGTACTTACCACAGTGACCTAGGATAGCTACCATTAGTAAGCTCTAGACTAGTAAACATCAGTACTTACCATAGTGACCTAGGATAGCTACCATTAGTAAACTCTAGACTAGTGAACATCAGTACTTACCACAGTGACCTAGGATAGCTACCATTAGTAAGCTCTAGACTAGTAAACATCAGTACTTACCATAGTGACCTAGGATAGCTACCATTAGTAAACTCTAGACTAGTAAACATCAGTACTTACCACAGTGACCTAGGATAGCTACCATTAGTAAACTCTAGACTAGTAAACATCAGTACTTACCACAGTGACCTAGGATAGCTACCATTAGTAAGCTCTAGACTAGTAAACATCAGTACTTACCATAGTGACCTAGGATAGCTACCATTAGTAAACTCTAGACTAGTAAACATCAGTACTTACCATAGTGACCTAGGATAGCTACCATTAGTAAACTCTAGACTAGTAAACATCAGTACTTACCACAGTGACCTAGGATAGCTACCATTAGTAAGCTCTAGACTAGTAAACATCAGTACTTACCATAGTGACCTAGGATAGCTACCATTAGTAAACTCTAGACTAGTAAACATCAGTACTTACCACAGTGACCTAGGATAGCTACCATTAGTAAACTCTAGACTAGTAAACATCAGTACTTACCACAGTGACCTAGGATAGCTATCATTATAATTATTGTTAACATAAACTCTAGATTATATAGTAAACCACAATACAATACAATAATCTACTAACTAGTAGGACATATCTAGTAATGATGATTATGTCAAGATAGTGACTATTTTAATGTTTAAATAATTAACATCACAATGTAACTAATATTGAGCTATTACTCATAATGAATACTGACTCCATTAATTGTCATCACAATGTCATCAATACCAACCCTATTGTCAAATAGGTATTTCCTCTGTCTTCTTGTCTCTTATACCACAACCACACTTACACATTACATCATCTAGTATTAATTTGTAATGTACTTATGACCTTTGATTATTGTAAGAGCTCCATACAAACCTCATATTTACCTCCCTATATATTATATTGTATACCAGTATATATCACATTTCCTGATCAATTGATGTAAGTTCAGTTCTGTTTCTTTATATTCTATTCAATATATGTCTCCTATTGTACTGCTATGATTGTCAAGAATAAAAAGGAAACTCTTCCTTAGTCGTATGTGTTTGGTACAAACAACATTTCCCTTTCTCCTATAAAAGGAGTTATCTATTGATACTATGTTCACTAGTTTGTGATATGAATTTTGTTATCATATTCATACTTCCTCCTGATTTCTCTTCAAAATCCCCTTGTTTGGCTTGTTATCAGATAATACTGTATCAGACTGTACTACCAGCTGTATTATACATACCAGCTGTTAATTGCTCAGTTGTTATAATGTTAATATCTTATGGTTGGTTGATATGACAACCGATTATATTAAATTTATCTAAACTAACTCAAATGTTCTTTAAATCTTTTACCATATATGGTTGTGAGTAATTATCTCTTTAAAAAAGGGACTACTTTTGGGAGCAGTTGTCATAATGCCATATCTCCTGTTATTTTTATATTATATATATATATTCAATGGTTACCATAGTTAATTAAAAACAGTTATATATAATTAATAATTATTAAAAGCAGAATTAAACTATAGATAAAGATCTCCAACAGACACACACACATCCTTACTATAAGTTTATAATGAGGAAGATAATGATTAACCCAAAATTGAAGCAGCTGGATTGCCACACAACAGACAAATACCAGTTATACCAGCTGTATTGTATCAATTATACCAGCTGTATTGTATTTTACTTACTACAATGTCACTATCAAAATAATCTTACAATTATTATATTTTTATTAACAATGAAAGTTATTACTGTGAGTAATATTGGAATGTATAAAGTATTCTATGTTTGAGAGTATGAGAATGTTCTCCTGTGATTTATTCAATGAGTACACCTTGTTTTTTTGTTATACTGGTCTACATTGTAGTGAATGTGTAGGAGTATTACATAATATGACATCACAGGGGTCAATTTTATTATTACATATTACATAATCAGTATGACTCTACTCCTTCATATTGTGGTTTATTAGGAAGGAAAACAGTTTAATTGTTAATATAGAAAGGAAATCAGGTTATATTAGTTCACATAATAGTTGTTTATGTTTATTGTATCCCTTGGAAACCATACTATAATAATTTAATGATCTTAATTAACCACATGTTCTAGTTAAATTGGTCATGATTTAATTAATATAATAAAATCTATTAATTAAACGTTTTGTTTACAATATCTTTACCACATTGATAGATGTGACCTGGACGTGTACATATAGATGTTGTTGTTGTGTTACTATGACAACAGTGTAAAGGATGTCATGACATGTACATGTACGTGTACATATCATGTTGTTCATCACATTAAGTTGAGTTAATTGATATATTAATTACAAACAATCATTAAGAGTTGTATATTTTATTAGAATATTAATGTTTGCAGGATAGTTAGTAGATGTCAAGGATTTATATTATGTAATAATGATGTAATAATGATGTAATAACTTGTGTTTTTTAATCATTGGTGGTAGAACTTAGAAACATGAGATTTAAAAGAATAATTGGGTGGTCCTATTTTGAAACCTGGCAGGTGTACAAATTATAATGAAAAGTTTAAATGAATACTTTCCAGCTGCTAAATATGCTGCCATTTTATACAAAATATTTACCTAATTTGGTAACAAAGTTGGTTTGATAATAATGCTTCATAGACACATTCTTTTAAAAGAAATTGATACCATGGGAAGATCCCAATACGATAAACAAAGAGTTTAAAATATATTAATTTACTACACAATGTTTACTATATAAACATTTTTATGGAGTACTTATTGATCAACTAAAGGAAGTAATCTAACATTATAAATGGTCAAGAATTGGCACTATGTCAATAGTTCAACATGTTATGATTGTTGAGTCCCAGGGAAAACAACGTAATGTTGATAAACCACAACTGTTATGTAATAAATTACTCTTTAATTTAATTGACCACGTCCTAGTTAATATCTCCCTATTCTCATGCGCTAATGATCTAAATTGGATCAATATTAGTTTTACCGCAATGAAATTAACCACAGGCATGCATTCTACAAGGATATCTAGGGATCATGACTTGTAGTGTTACCATGACAACAAGAGCTAAGATTGTTGTCCATTTATGTCATTCATGTGACTCTGTGTTGCTTTTCACCTGTGAATTCTAATTTGGAGGGAAATGACACATTGTATTTGAACATGAACCAGACAAGTAACTATGTCCGTTAATTACTTACAGCTGCAATATTATTATTATTGCCTCCCATATTAAAGTATATATAAATTTGTGTATTATAAATGGAAAATGAAGCATGACTTATGAATTGAAAGTGCTAATAGATCATTCTAGAATGACTTAAAGTTTTGTCTATTCATATTTACAGGTGTAATTATTAAATTAACAGCTGCTAACTAGTTGTCTGTTATCTTTTGTTAATAACTCTTGTATAGTCTCCATTAGTTGAACTCTATATCTATCCTTCCCTCTGCAATATCTGGTGTCTATAGTTTTAGCAGCTGTCTGTTAAATCCTTTATGATTTGAAGATAATTAATTTTTTACATGAACATTTGATGTATAGATAGTAACATATAATTCAATTACTGATGGTATAATGTACACTCGTGTCTTCTCCCCCTAACATCCTCTCCCCTTCATAGTTCTCATTACTATATCATATGTCAATCACCTGACTCAAATAATTAACCCTTTATTAACTTTGTATACACTGAGGATTTACAAATGAAGTAATATTTGTTAATGATGGTAGGTAAAATTGTCGGGTAATTATGAAGGCAATTATTAATACTCTAAATATGATATTTGTGCTTGAATTATACATGTGTATCTGTCTGTCTGTCTGTCTGTGTGTGGGACTATCTAATGACAAGGATATAGTAAAGGATGTGGTTCCACGAAAGTTGTCATAAGCAATTGATTATACTATTCTGATAGTTCTGGTATGAATTATCCTGATAATAATTGAAGACAATGGGTTTTAAAAGTGATGATTGTCATAATTAGACATTGCATTGATAGAGTACTAATCACATCCTAACAGAGAAGACACTCATTATCATTATAAATTGTTGTTATAGAGATTATATAGAGCGGTACATGTAGTGATGTTCCAGCTGTTATTATTTAAATAATTGTTTAGGGCTCACTAAGTAATTAATGAATCATAAATAGAAAAATAATTATTATTAATAATGTATTATTAATTATGTAAATAATTTATAATTTGTATGTGTGTGTGTGTGTGTGTGTGTGGTGTGAGTACATATGCATGTGTGTGCGTGCTAACTAATGTTGGGTTACAATGGGAATTATATCATGGTTTAAGTGGGTGTGTTAGTACATTGTCTACCTTATTTGTTGCTATGTGGTTACCATGTAGGAGTTGAGATCCATGAATGGAGGGTGTCTGAAACCTCTAACTAAACTTTACACCATTATCATATTGATATTGATGTCAATATTGGGTATCATTAATTGTGTTTATTTAATAAGAGACACTGTATATTATAGCAGCTGGTAATATAAATTTGAATGTAGAGATCATAACTTATTAAGGTAATCACTAAATGTAATGATTAAATTTACTTTAATGGATTAATATTTCCATTATATTAACACTCACACATATGAAATCTCATGGTAGCTCTTTTTTATAATAGATACTAGTCTAGAGGTTACTAATGATAGCTATCCTAGGTCACTGTGGTAAGTACTGACTAATGGTTACTAGTCTAGAGCTTACTAATGGTATAGCTATCCTAGGTCATTGTAGTGAATATTAATGTAGAGCTCTTGGGTGGTATTCCTAATACCATATGTAACTATGGTAATGATGTATTAAATAATATATATCTTAATAATATGAGAAAAATAATACCCAACTATTCTAATAATTCAACAATCAAGACACACATACTGACCACAAATTAATAGTACAATAAAAACTGTTATAATACTACCAGCTGTATTGGATATATTACGTACATTGTATATACTTATGTACAGCTGTCATAACCTTCAATATTATATAATATTATGTTAATTCCATACTAAAGTATTGTATATAGATATGTATATTAATACTATTTATATTATAATATGTCTAGTGTGTTCATATGGTAACCAACCAAATCATTAGATTATAATGATAGACTATCAGGAATGTATCTATCAAATTATTTACCTCAAGGCAAATATATCTATCTGTATTGATATTATGATATAATGTCTTTATGGAAGAGTGAACAGCTGGAAGTAATGAGCAGAATTATATTGCTATACCACCTGTATTATATTGGTATACCACCTGTATTATATTGCTATACCACCTGTATTATATTGGTATGTTGCCTCTATTATGTTACTGTATCGCCTGTATTATATTGTTGTAAGTAGTTATGGTTTTGCTATGTACAGCTGCTAGTAATCTTTATGACACATAATGTTATTAAAGTAATTAATTAATAACATTCGTTCATTTGATTGATTGGATTCATTATATTCTTTCACAGAGAAGAATAGTGACAGCTGTATATATTTTAACTGGCGCCATTTATTTGTTTAACTAATAAATGATCCATTATCACATGTAGCGTAATATCTTTGAAGTAGTACTCATTTAATTATTAAAACAAGTATCTTGTCTGTGATATGATATTATACTCTACTCATTAACAGTGAGTAGACATTGGTCTAGTTGTTAAAGGTTATTATATTCCCACTGTGTCTCCATTATATATGTCTCTATCACATAAGAGTCACATGACCTGGTTAGTTGTTTCTTCTTACTTATTACTATCAACATTGGAGTGTATTTTAGATATATCTCTAAATTCAAAGCTGACTATATACATAACTATATATAATATAAGCCTTGTTTATATAGTGTTATATAATATATAATATAATATATATGTGTATAGTATAGTATAATATATTGTATATTGTGTGTATTGACAATGTGTCCTGAGAACTTTAATATTTTCTAATTACTGATAAATAGGAATATAATTTGAAATATGGTACTATCTGTTATGGTTTTAGTTCATGAATTGAATAGGATTATATTAACATACAAATCCTATAAAACTTGTTTTATAAACTAGTTTTAATAACAGACTGTTATTGTAATATCCAATAATAGTTTTCTGAGTATATTAATTTAATTTGTGTTGTTTGAACTTAACATTCAAATTATTACTAAACTTTATTTATAATTAACAAGAATATTAATTAATTAATAAATACAACAATTGATGTCATTTTAATTGACTGTTATAGACAAGTGAACTGGGATATCTGTCCTTTAACCATTATAGATAATAATAATTTAATTTAATTTAATATTATAATTATACTATTAACATTGTTATTGTTATAACATGATATTATTAATCATTAATTTTCATCCCATACTGTGATAAAATATTCTAACTATTAGGAAGATACCAATGTAGGGATGATCCGTAGAACATTCATTACTAAACCTGTTAATACCATTAGGGACTAAGAGATTGTTCTAATTAATAGCAATAAATGTACTATAAACTAATACATATCGTTTGGTATAAGCACACAGTATCTTCAGTTTAACACGATGTTATAGTAATTACTGAATATAAGCACATCTTTGTTTAATAAGCACACTATATCATACTCAAGTATCTTTGCCTTATCACACTATTGCTATGCCATAATAGTCTGTGCTATGTGATTATTATTAAAAGTGTTTAATCCTATCGTTGAGTAAGTTTTTTCTCCTGTCTATTCCAGGTGCCTTTGTTGCCGCTATTTATGTCACTTTAGAAGAAACTATGGCTGGAGAGTTTGCGTTACTTTGGGGTGTGGTAATTAGTCTAGTTACGTCACTTATCAATGTCATCATTGCCTGTTTTCCCATCTATCCAATTTTATAACAATAGGAGGTGTGGTTTCTTGATCCCTTGGTGAGCACCGCCCATAACTTTAAATGTCTTGTCATGTTTTTTAAAACAGCTGATAACTCCCCTCAAAAATTTATTGTAATGTTCTCTTGAAAGAACAAAATCATTTTGTTAATAATACCTCTTACTTCTTATTTCTTTTACTTACTAAATCTAAACTGTTATTTCTTTTATGTTTAATGTTATATTAATTGTTTAATGTTCTTTTAATTAATTATTATTAATATATATATAACATCAGTACAGTATGAAATGTTAAAATCTTATAATGTTTCCCTTTCATATTATCATGATATGTGTCATTGTTTTAAATGATAAGGTAATACCAATATAACTTCATTGTCAGAATCATTATATTAAATCCATCAACATCTTTTCTTATAACTTAAATGCACAGAAACTGAAAGTGTTCAACAATTCACATTTTTGTTAAATACAAAATATAAATTAATTTAGCTCCATCATGTCATTATGTACATAATAACCAAACAGAAATATCATAAGTGTAAATAGAAGTCTCAGTGCCTCTTATAAATTTGCCATAAAAGGAAATTGGGTGTTACTCAGTAATAGCCCATGGCTCAAGTTGCATGAGCCAAACAGTATTTAATACATGTGAATTATTAATTTTGTATTAACTAAACATAATTCAAGTAATATCACATGAATTGATAAATTTTCTAGCTATGATTAAAACCATGTCAATGACAGTAGTCATTTTGAAAATAAAACTGCCATGAAATGAAACCACACCCATACCCATATATTTTCATATTAATAATTGCAAAACACAACTGGATACAGAAGACAAAAACTACCTTATAAGGTATGTGGAATCCAATAGAATAGCTTTATATTCTAATGATATTTTCTACAGGTACTCCACTAATATTAGAGGATAGTGCCAAATGTTGAGTCAACATATGCTAGCTTGAAGGTGAAGATTGTCAAGAGAGAGGGGAGCAAGAGAAGGAGTATGGTGTGAAGGAAACAAAACTATTAAAAGTAGGAAGACTCTTTTAGAAGGTAAATAAAATTTGCTAGAAATTTAGAGAAAAATGAGGGCTTGTTTAAAGTTAGTATGTACAAAATATACTTGTGTAGATTATATTGCATGTTCTCCCGGTGTCTAGAGCAGGGGCATATCTAGGGGAGATCCTGGAGTTCACTTGCACCCTGCCCATTTTTGAGCTCTAATTATATTCATAGCAATAATAAGTAACGACCATAGAAATTTTCCTGGTGTAGTTTTGTAGGCTACACATGCACAGCTGGAATAAAACCCTGGAAAGTAGCAGAACTAACAACAAAGTTAAATCTGAAGTTGTATTTTGCTTTAATTGACAATTGACCATGCCAATATCCCATTCAAATCATTTGGGATTTCTCATTGTAGACTTCAAATAGTGGACCCAAGCTTCAAAGATCAATCACTTTTGCACATAATCTTAGCAAAATATTTTTAAATGAGCTAAGTCCTGACTTCTACACATGATGACCCTAACAAATGGCAAAAAAGCATGGGAATAGCAGCGTCATTCATCACACCTTTCATGGATAATTAATTGAGTTGAATTTTTTTGCAGAGCACTCCACACACCATTAGCTCTAGATCTAGTTTATATTTATACTATTCTACAGGTACTTGTACTAGAGTGACGCTATATTCCAAGGAATAGTGCTAGTTTTGAAGGTGATCAAGAGAGAACATGAGGGTGGTGGTGTCAATGAAGAGCAAGTATCAGAACCATTAATCAAGTGAATCTAAAGGAAGATTATTTTAGCAAAGTAATTTATTGAAGTGGCAAATTGGCATATAATAGAAATATACCATGAATTTACTATTAATTTGGTCAAAAAAGGTACACACTCCACCATCTTCTTTTCTTAGAGAATACATTACCTTGAGATAATTCTCTACCTTTGCCATATGTAGATAACTGATTGAGGTTTGATCTTGGTTTGATCAGAAGCCATTATGTTTACTTTTTACATAATTAATACTATTCAACTAACAAATTTTTTTGCTGAAATTTAAATTTTAATTGCATGTAAACACACTGTTACAAAAATACACCTAAATAATATGCAATATCATAATCAGTTAACAACAATAGTATACTCTTTTAGTTGTACTTTGTTGTCTTTTTTTATTTGTGACTTGTTGTCTTGTTTTACTTGTGAATTGTTCTCTTGTTTTCGTTTGATATTTTTAAATGCATGACCAAGATTTGAAATGAATGACCTCAAAGATGGCATTTGAAGTTTATACTTTCTAGGTAATTGGTCCTCAATATCGTTACTTGAACTGCTATGTAGTAATGGACCCTCAATATCATTACTTGAACTGCTATGTAGTAATGGACCCTCAATATCATTACTTGAACTGCTATGAAATGATGTATATTCTCCTGTTGTTGTAAATGTGTTTATTGTTGTTCTATTAGATGTTAGTAATGATGACTTTATTTCTGATGATTCTGATTCCTTTGTTCCCTTTAATTGTGAAGCACTTTGACCTCCATATTTGATAAGTAACCTGATAATAATCTCCTGTTTCATAGATTTGGCTAGATCCAATGGAGTTTCATTATTAAAAGAAATAACGTTGGGACTTGCATCATTTCTTAGTAGTGTTGCTACTATTTTAAAGGATTTACTTCCATGAATTGCAAAGAGCAATGGAACAAGTCTCCATTGACTTTCTTGTTTATTGACATCAGCTCCAGCTAGTATGAGAGCATCCACTATGTCATCATGTCCACATGATGAAGCTACCATGAGTGGAGTAAGACCAAGTACCAGTGGAATATCTGGACTATCTAATGTCTTCCATACAACTGTAGCTAAATCTCCATTAACACATGAGTCTAGTAGTTCTCTCTGGTCATTAGTGAGGTGTGGAAGTTTGTTTGAGAGGAAGGTAATAAGAGTAGAGTGACCACCATAACATGATAGTACTACTGCTTTTTCAATCTCATCAGTAGTTGGTTCAGCTTTATCTAAGAGCATATTAACAAGGTGTCTATTACCACTATAAGCTGCTAATGAAAATGCTGTTGCTCCATTGTATGCTATTTTATGAGGATCTGCATATGACTGTAGTAAACATTCAGCTACTTCAAGATGACCATTCTCACATGCACACATCAAAGCTGTTACCCTGAAGCTGTTCTGAATATTAACATCAGTGCATGTTTTGAGTAATAGTTCAACAACCTGGGTATGACCATTTTGACTAGCTATCATTAGGGCTGTCCATCCATCTTCATCCTGAATGTTAATATTGGCATGCTCTTTGAGTAATAGTTCAACAACTTGGGTATGGCCATTTTCACTAGCTATCATTAGGGCTGTCCATCCATCTTCTTTCTGAATGTTAATATTGGCATGCTCTTTGAGTAATAGTTCAACAACTTGGGTATGGCCATTTTCACTAGCTATCATTAGGGCTGTCCATCCATCTTCTTTCTGAATGTTAATATTGGCATGCTCTTTGAGTAATAGCTCAACAACTTGGGTATGGCCATTTTGGCAGGCCAGCATTAGTGCAGTGCATCCTTCTTCTTCTTTGGTGTTAACTTCTGCATTCTCTTTTAGTAGCAGTTCAACAACCTGTGTATGACCATTCAGACTAGCTAGCATTAGGGCAGTCACTCCATCTTCATCTGTAATATTAATGTCTACATTTTTTTTGAGTAGTTCATGAATAATCTCTGAAATACCAGCCTCACTGGCTAGCATAAGCACTGTTGCACCTCTTTTGCCCTTCATGTTGACATCAATATTTTCTGCTTGTATCAGTAATATCACAGATTTTAGAGAGTTCAAAAAGCATTCATGTATGTACTGAACTCCTAAAGCAAATGCAAGGATACCTGCATGAAGTGCAGTGTCACCTTCTTTGTCTCTGATGTTTGGATCAGCACCATAAATTAATAATTGTTGTACAATTTCTGGATGTCCTTTCAAAACTGCTAACATTAGAACAGTTATACCACTGTCTTTATATTGTGCATTAGGATTAGCTTTAGCCTCTAGTAGTAACTGCACTACTTTGATGTGGTTGTTATCATTAGCTATTATTAACGAAGTTGCTCCATCTATTCTTTGATGGTCTGGGTCAGCTCCATTCTTAAGTAATAATTCAACAATCATTTCATGACCATTTTGACTAGCTAACATTAGGGCAGTGACTCCATATTTTGCCTTCATTTTAACATTTGCATTCTCTTTGAGTAGCAGCTCAACAACTTGAGTAAAACCATTTTCACTAGCTATCATTAGAGGAGTTACTCCATTTTTGGCCTGAAGATTAGTATTGGCATGATCTTTGAGTAAGAGTTCAATGACCTGGTAATGACCTTTTTCACTAGCTAGCATTAGGGCAGTCATTCCATTACTTGTCTGGAGATTTACATTGGCATCCTCTTTGAGTAACAGTTCAACAACCTGTGTATGACCATTTAGACTAGCTAGCATTAGGGCAGTCCATCCATCTCCTCTCTGAGTATTAATATCTGCACACTCTTTAAGTAGAAGATCAACAACCTGAGTGTGACCATTACGGCTAGCTACCATTAGGGATGTTAATCCATGTTTGGTCTGACTGTTAACATTTGCAGAATTATTAAGCAACATTTGAACAACCTGAGTATGACCATTTTGACATGCCATCATTAGTGCAGTCCATCCTTTTTCTTCCTCAGTGTTAACTTCTGCATTCGCTTTGAGTAAGGGTTCAACAACTTGTGTATGACCATTTTGACATGCCAGCATTAGTGCAGTCCATCCTCCTTCTTTCTTGGTATTAACTTCTCCATTCTTTTTGAGTAAGAGTTCAACAACTTGTGTATGACCATTTAGACTAGCTAGTATTAGGGCAGTACTTCCATCTCTTTTCTGAGTATTAATATCTGCACACTTTCTAATCAGAAGTTCAACAACCTGAGTGTGACCATTATTACTAGCTAACATTAGGGGTGTTGATCCATATTTACTCTGAATATTAATATCTGCACACTCTTTAAGTAGAAGTTCAACAACCTCAGTGTGACCATTATTACTAGCTAGCATTAGGGCTGTTAATCCATATTTGTTCTGAATGTTAACATTTGCACAATTATTAAGCAAAATTTGAACAATCTGAGTATGACCATTTTGACATGCCAGCATCAACGCAGTCCATCCTTCTTCTTTCTTTGTATTAACTTCTGCATTCTTTTTCAATAATAGTTCAACAACCTGAGTATGACCATTTAGACTAGCTAGCATTAGGGCAGTACATCCATCTCCTTTCTGACTATTAATATCTGCACATTCATTAAGTGAAAGATCAAGAACCTGAGTGTGACCAATACAACTACCTAGCATTATGGCTGTTGATCCATATTTGCTCTGAATATTAACGTCTGCACACTCTTTAAGTAGAAGATCAACAATCTGAGTGTGACCATTATCACTAGCTACCATTAGGGGTGTTAATCCATGTTTGGTCTGACTGTTAGCATTTGCAGAATTATTAAGCAACATTTGAACAACCTGAGTATGACCATTTTGACATGCCATCATTAGCGCAGTCCATCCTTCTTCTTCTTTGGTGTTAACTTCTGCGTTCTTTTTGAGTAACAGTTCAACAACCTGTGTATGACCATTTAGACTAGCTAGCATTAGGGCAGTCCATCCATCTCCTCTCTGAGTATTAATTTCTGCACACTCTTTAAGTAGAAGTTCAACAACCTGAGTGTGACCATTATCACTAGCTACCATTAGGGGTGTTAATCCATGTTTGGTCTGACTGTTAGCATTTGCAGAATTATTAAGCAACATTTGAACAACCTGAGTATGACCATTTTGACATGCCATCATTAGCGCAGTCCATCCTTCTTCTTCTTTGGTGTTAACTTCTGCGTTCTTTTTGAGTAACAGTTCAACAACCTGTGTATGACCATTTAGACTAGCTAGCATTAGGGCAGTCCATCCATCTCCTCTCTGAGTATTAATATTTGCATACTCTTTAAGTAGAAGATCAACAACCTGAGTGTGACCATTACGGCTAGCTACCATTAGGGGTGTTAATCCATGTTTGTTCTGACTGTTAACATTTGCAGAATTACTAAGCAAAATTTGAACAACCTGAGTATGACCATTTTGACATGCCATCATTAGCGCAGTCCATCCTTCTTCTTCCTTGGTGTTAACTTCTGCATTCTTATTGAGTAACAGTTCAACAACCTGTGTATGACCATTTATACTAGCTAGCATTAGGGCAGTCCATCCATCTCTTTTCTGAGTATTAATATTTTCACACACTTTAAGTAGAATATCAACAACCTGAGTGTGACCATTACGGCTAGCTAGCATTAGGGGTGTTAATCCATCTTCTCTCTGAGCATTAATGTCAACCTGTTCTTTGAGAAGTAGTTCAACAACCTCAGTATGACCATTGCTGCTTGCTAGAAATAGTGCAGTTGATCCATTTTTTGCCTGACTGTTAATATTTGCATAATTACGTAGCAAAATTTGAACAACCTGTGTATGACCATTTTGACATGCCAGCATTAGTGCAGTCCATCCTTTTTCTTCCTGAGTATTTACTTCTGCATTCTCTTTGAATAGCAGTTCAATGACCTGTGTATGACCATTCATACTAGCTAGCATTAGGGCAGTCACTCCATCTTTTCTTTGATAGTTAATATCAATCTTCTGTTGTAGTAGTACTTGAACAATATCATAATGACCACAAACGCTTGCAATCATTAATGCATTTGAGCCATTTGATATCTTTAAATTTGGATCAGCACCATCCTGTATGAGAGTATTGACTATTGTAAGATTGCTATGTTCACTTGCTATCATAAGTGCTGTCCATCCATCATTATCTTGTATGTTAACATTAGCTCCAGCTGATACTAGTGTTTGTACAACTTGTTCATGTCTACCTCTACTAGCTAACATAAGTGCTGTGCTGCCTTCTTCATCACAATGGTCTATATCACCTCCTAACTTGAGGAGAAATTGTACAGCTTCATTATGACCAGCTTTTGAAGCTTCTTGAAGAGCTGACTCAAATGTAAAGTTCATATTCTCATCACCTTCTAGGATAGGTTCACCATTAATTGTTAGACCAAAGATACCAATGAGACGCATAAACTGTAACTTGCCTTGAGCATAAGCTATGAGACAATCAGCTTTTGATTCATGGACAAAATATTTAATACGAACTGAGCCCGTGTCAATTTCAATGTACTTTAAAATTGAATGCTTTGACTTGTGAGGTAGTAAGTGTCCTATTAGTAGATAAAGTGCTTCAATATTAGCTTCATACCATGGATTATGTAACTCGATGTAAATTTGAGGCATGCTTGATAGATCTCTTAGATGTGGAGTGTATATGCTTTTTAGTTGGTCTTTGAGTTGTTTCACAGTAATTGAGCAACGTAAAATCTCAGCTTTACCCATATGTTCTTTAAGTTCACTGACTAAGTTCTTGTCTTCTCCAAAATATTCATCATTAAGAAACCTTTCACTCACATGAACAATTAATTCACAGTCTAAGAAGTCAAAATATGGATGTAGCTTCTTGAAAAGTTCATCTAAACCATTACATTTGTTGATGTCACTCAGTTCTTCAACCCAGTATAGTTCATACTTAATAAATATTGTGACATTTTCTAATTGTAGTATTTGATGTTGTAGTTTATCATTAAAAGCTGATCGAACAGCAACTATTAATGTACTGAAGTTTTGATGTAAACTCTGTAAAGAAGTTTGAAGTTCCTTTTCCTTCTCTTTAGTTTCTACTTTCACTTGAATGCTAGGAGGCACTCCATTTTCATCAGAAGTTATTTTATGATCCACTTGATTAACTTTATCATTATTTTCTACATAACAAAATATATCAACATTAGAAACAATCTAAACTAAATCATCTATATAAACTAAATTATGGGACTATCTAGTAAGCCTTGTATACCAAATAGTCCCATAATGGTTTTACCTATGTGCATTTATAGTATGCTACAAGGATTTATGGCTGAAATGAGACAGTAGTGAATACAGTATGTCCACTGTAGATTGTTTTATTATATCAACAATAGAAAACAACAAATAAATTAAAGTGAATTTTCACTGCCATATAAAATAAATTTAAGTTCTATAACAAGTGATACAATAATAGTTATAAATGATCATACTCCTCATTATAGTACAGTGTTCCTATAATTTGACTGTAGATAAGCTATTTAGTTATTCCTAAGGGTATGGTCAAATATATATATTTATATATCTACATATGTAAACTCCCTCGTAGATTAGAGTATATGATATTTACGTGTAATATGTGGTATGTATGATAGCAATAGTATTGATAACAACAGAGTAATGTGAAATGTGAAATGTTAATTATGAAATACGTGTCAATACATTTGTTATTGTAGAAAAATCAATAATATTAACATGAACTTTTGCTACTAACCACCACTAGTTGCTATAGGTTGATAGGTTCTCTGATAATCATCACACTATGAACATTATAGTATAAGAGTATACTCCCTCATAGATTAGAGTATGTGATGCGTGCAAGTAACATCTGGTGTGTATATTTATAGATATAATAATATAGTAGTATATTGAACTTTATTTTATAATAGTATAATACATTTATAGACTGTTGTATCCATGGAGGAGTTCACACTTGTCACAGCTAGCTTTGTTCACTATCATAAGTTCACACATAACAGCTGTAACAAGAAATCTATTGGAATGTTGCTATACTATTGTTATTTTATTGGTTAAAACAATTTAAATAATGAGACCAATACATATTTGTGACATTTTATCTCAAAAATATAGACTACCATCATTATATATCACTGACCTTGTTGTTTAATATTCTGTTCATCACATGTAAGATCTAGTGAGATATCACATTGCTTTTTAACTTCTTCCATCCAATCTTGACATAACTTTTGAGCAGCTAATTTAGTAGGACCACCTTCGCTGGAGAGACATTGTAAGAAAAGTTGACAACGTTCTTGTAACTTTGAAATATTGCTTGCTAATTTCATTCCACTTTCAAATTCACCAATTACATTATAAACAGTTGGAGAATCTCTGACTGATTCACTTATCAGTCTTTTAGAATACATTGCTGCAGAAACTCGTGATAAACATCTACTTAACTGGTTACTTAAGTCAGAAAAATGGCTCGTCAGAACACTCTTCAACACTTTATGAACTTCATCACTTTCTGTAGTACTGGTACCTTCAATGTCACCATATACAGATTTAGAACAAGAAGAAAAAGTCTCGCTTCCAACCTGACCACTTATTCCTTGTTTTTGTCCTTCTATTTGCCCTTGGTATGGAAAAGATGCTATGAGGATTGAATTTAGATGCATGAATTATCAATCTAGTTCCACTCCTTTTAATGGAGTAAGCTATATACCAGACATGTATCAAAAGACTAACTGTGTCCTTCAATACATGAAATCAATAGAATATACCTTGTTATGTACTTTACTAAACTATTATACTACATTGATAATTATTTTGAAGTAATAAATGTATAATGAACTATAAAAAAATACCTTCATCTTTAATATCTAGTTGTCTTCTCAGTGTAGTAGCTACATTAACATTACTACAATTCTCAACAGCTGAAATGAGTTCTTCCCAACAAGGGGCAATACCATTTGTAATCCACCATTGTAAACCTTCTTCTAAAGCAAAGTGGTAATCTTGATCACTGCTGGCCATTGTCTTGAGTCTCCTCCTCTCTTCCTGTGACACATCTAGAAGAATAGTTAGTTCAGTCCATTTGTCTTTAACATCAAAACGACTCTTAATAAGAAGTTGTAGAGCATTAGCTGCTGTCAACTCTATTGAATTATCATTCCATCATTTATATGTTTTAATGTTTACTGACCTGTTTTAGGTCCAGGGTTCAGTTCAATATCACCTGATAAAATGAGGAGAAGTAAGAGAAACAAAACTAGAGAGAATATCAAAGTACCACCACCCTCATCTCCTGACATCAATAATGACTTGATCCATCCAGGGGTATCAGTGGTAGAAGGAGTCTTTTTAGTAGTATATGGTATATGATGACAATACCATAACCCAATACTAGCTCTCCATTGAGAGATATCAATCATAATGACCTACAATCCATATATCAAAAGACAACTTGTTCTACATATATAGTTACCTTTGTTCCTGTCTTTACACCACATACAATGTAATATATTACATCAATACGACATGGGAAGACTAGTAGACAATTGAGTAGCTCAACACAATTGCAACTGAAATGGCACTGTCTATGAATATATGAAGCTAGGAAACAGGTAGTTTTTATTATTACTTATGATCTAGGACTTGGCTTGGTTTCAAAAACAAAGCAGGATCTGAAAATATTAACAATGAGTTCTTTATAGTAGAATTGACAACTACTGCCACGGGCAAACTGGTCCTCTTCTATTTTTCTTGGTTTCTAAGGGAACATAGAGCTATACAATGGTTGTCAATGACAAGGAAAATATTGAATAACTATAAGACAATAGTTATTATAAATAATTTTAAACTGACACTCCTACAGTGTTTTTGCACAATTGACTAATAACTGTGATCTGAGAATATTGAATATTGTTAATATATCATGTGAGATGTCGTCAATATCATTCATAGTATAACTCAGTCAGTAGATGGACCGGAGAAAGGTTATAATTTTGACCAAATATGTACAATAATATCTTAAATCATGAATTTAGCTATTATATGTAATAATATAATAATAATATGTTAATATAATAAGATGATGACAAAATTTTTAATATTACATCAAAATATAATTATTTAAGAGGAATACATGTTGATAGTTTTATATGATTAATATTGAGGAAAATAAGGTGGTTTGAAATGATAGATTATCAAATAAAAATAATATAGACAGTTCTGTCAACACAATTATATTTTAATAAATCTATAATTAATATTATTATCAATTTTCTTTTACTGTATTTACTTGTCTAACTGATGAAGTTATAATAGAATGTGAAGAATCAGATTTTTTAGATATTATTTTAGATTGTAATGATAACTTCTTGTTCTTATCAGGTGATTTCTCCGTATCTGATGCTAAGAGTGGCGTACCTGGAAAAAAAATTTGGTGGGGCCCCGGAAGTGGGCGCGTTCAGTTTATTATAAATAATTATAATTTTAAAATAATTATTTATTTCGATCTAAAACAACATGATTGTCTTTTCCTTCGAATTCCATAAGTACATCGTCCAAACAAATAGAATCGCTTAGATCATTCTCAATAGATAAAAGCGTGGTATCCGTGAGTCTCTTCTCAGTCATTGTTGTTGCTAATAAGTAATAAGATCGCTCAATTAATTAATAATAAATATAATTATCAGTGAAGTTTGATGCCCAGGCCCAGGTACGCCACTGCATGAACTTAGTCTCGTCCCCAGACCTACTTTCGCAAGCGAATTTCCAGTAAGGAATGTGGCGCGGGTGTTCGTATGCAATTAGAGATAGTGTGAAATATGAATATTATTCATCTTAAGTAGGTGTGGGAAGTGTATGCATGGCTACTCTTCAAGAAATCTGCTACTCCTGCTGCTCTGACTTAAGCAGTAAACTCAAAGATTGTGTTATTATAAGAAACGAGAACAATGAATATTCCTATCTATACTTCATAGTTGTAGATGTGCTAAGCAATGAGAAACTTGAAATACAACCAGAGAGCTTCACCAAAAAATAGACAAACTCTTTTGTAATTTTTTTTGTTTCTCTTCGAGAGTAAATCCAAATTCTTTGCAACTTCATTGATTTTAAAGACAACGTTAGTACTAGACATATCTCCACGCTTCAACACTTTAGCTTAATAATATTCATATTTCGCACTACAGGTGTACTTCTAATTGCATACCAACACCCGCGCCACATTCACAGACGTGTGCTACTTTCGCTTGCGAGTAATTCTTGTGACGAGACTAATATGTACCGTAATGTCACAGATATTACTCCGATGATAATATACATGTACATGTACTGTATTAGGGGTAGTTCTGAAGGTGATGATGTACATATGCATGTGTGTGCTTGCTAAACTAATGTTGGGTTACAATTGGAATTATATCATGGTTTAAGTGGGTGTGTTAGTACATTGTATCTATATATACCTTATTTGTTGCATTGTGGTTACCATGTAGGAGTTGAGATCCATGAATGGAGAGTGTCTGAAACCTCTAACTAAACTTTACACCATCATCATATTGATATTGATATCAATATTGAATATCATTAATTGTGTTTATTTAACAAGAGACACTGTATATTATAGCAGCTGGTAATATAAATTTGAATGTAGAGATCATAACTTATTATGGTAATCACTAAATGTAATGGTTAAATTTACTTTAATGGATTAATATTTCCATTATATTAACATGCACACATATGAAATCTCATGGTAGCTCTTTTTTATAATAGATACTAGTCTAGAGCTTACTAATGATAGCTATCCTAGGTCACTGTGGTAAGTACTGGCTAATGGTTACTAGTCTAGAGCTTACTAATGGTATAGCTATCCTAGGTCATTGTAGTAAATATTAATGTAGAGCTCTTGGGTGGTATTCCTAATACCATATGTAACTATGGTAATGATGTATTAAATAATATATATCTTAATAATATGAGAAAAATAATACCCAACTATTCTAATAATTCAACTATTAAGACACACACACCGACCACAAATTAATAGCACAATAAAAACTGTTATAATACTAACAGCTGTATTAGATCTATTACATACATTATATATATTTATGTACAGCTGTCATAACCTTTAATATTATATAATATAATGTTAATTCCATACTAAAGTATTATATATATAGATATGTATATTAATACTATTTATATTATAATATGTCTAGTGTGTTCATATGGCAACCAACCAAATCATTAGATTATAATGATAGACTATCAGGAATGTATCTATCAAATTATTTACCTCAAGGCAAATATATCTATCTGTGTTGATATTATGATATAATGTCTTTATGGAAGAGTGAACAGCTAGAAGTAATGAGCAGAGTTATATTGCTATACCACCTGTATTATATTGGTATACCACCTGTATTATATTGGTATACCACCTGTATTATATTGCTATGTTGCCTCTATTATATTACTGTATCGCCTGTATTATATTGTTGTAAGTAGTTATGGTTTTGCTATCTACAGCTGCTAGTAATCTTTATGACACATAATGTTATTAAAGTAATTAATTAATAACATTCATTCATTAACAATTAAATTATTGATTAGATTCATTATATTCTTTCACAGAGAAGAATAGTGACAGCTGCATGTATTTTAACTGGCGCCATTTATTTGTTTAACTAATAAATGATCCATTATCACATGTAGTGTAATATCTTTGAAGTTGTACTCATTTAATTATTAAAACAAGTATCTTGTCTGTGATATGATATTATACTCTACTCATTAACAGTGAGTAGACATTGGTCTAGTTGTTAAAGGTTATTATATTCTCAATGTGTCTCCATTATATATGTCTCTATCACATAAGAGTCACATGACCTGGTTAGTTGTTTCTTCTATACTTATTACTATCAACATTGTAGTGTATTTTAGATATATCTCTAAATTCAAAGCTGACTCTCTACATAACTATATATAATATAGACTTTGTTTATATAGTGTTATATAATATATAATATAATATATATGTGTATAGTATAATATAATATATTGTATATTGTGTGTATTGACAATGTGTCCTGAGAACTTTAATATTTTCTAATTACTGATAAATAGAAATATAATTTGAAATATGGTATATCATAGATTATCTGTTATGGTTTTAGTTCATGAATTGAATAGGATTATATTAGCATATATATCCTATAAAACTTGTTTTATAAACTGGTTTTAATAACAAACAGTTATTGTAATATCCAATAATAGTTTTCTGAGTATATTAATTTAATTTGTGTTGTTTAAACTTAACATTCAAATTATTACTAAACTTTATTTATAATTAACAAGAATATAAATTAATTAATAAATACAACAATTGATATCATTTTAATTGACTGTTATAGACAAGTGAACTGGGATATCTGACCTTTAACCATTATAGATAATAATAATTTAATTTAATTTAATATTATAATTATACTATTAACATTGTTATTATTATAACATGATATTATTAATCATTAATCGTCATCTCATACTGTGATAAAAATTCTAACTATTAGGAAGATGGTAACAATACCAATGTAGGGATGATCCTAGAACATTCATTACTAAACCTGTTAATACCATTAGGGCTAAGAGATTGTTCTAATTAATAGCAAACAATTCAATATTAGTTTAATTGGCAATAAAATACTATAAACTAGTACATATCGTTTGCTATAAGTACATAATATCTTCAGTTTAACATGCTGTTATAGTAATTACTGAATATAAGCACATCTTTGTTATATAAGCACACTATATCATACACAAGTATTCACACTATTGCTATATGCCATAATAGTCTGTGCTATGTGATTATTATTAAAAGTGTTTAATCCAATCGTTGAGTAAGTTTTTTCTCCTGTCTATTCCAGGTGCCTTTGTTGCTGCTATTTATGTCACTTTAGAAGAAACTATGGCTGGAGAGTTTGCGTTACTTTGGGGTGTGGTAATTAGTTTAGTTACATCACTTATCAATGTCATCATTGCCTGTTTTCCCATCTATCCAATTTTATAACAATAGGAGGTGTGGCTTCTTGATCCCTCGGTGAGCACCGCCCATAACTTTAAATGTCTTGTCATGTTTTTTAAAACAGCTGATAACTCCCCTCAAAAATTTATTGTAATGTTCTCTTAAAAGAACAAAATCATTTTGTTAATACCTCTTACTTCTTATTTCTTTTACTTACTAAATTGTACTGTTATTTCTTTTATGTTTAATGTTATATTAATTGTTTAATGTCATTTAATTAATTATTATTAATATATACATAACATCAATATAGTATGAAGTATAGTACAGTATGAAATATTAAATATCTTATAATGTTTCCCTTTCATATTATTATGATATGTGTCATTGTTTTAAATGATAAGGTAGTACCAATATAACTTCATTGTCAGAGTCATTATATTAAACCATTAACATACTTTCTTATAACTTAAATGCACAGAAATATGAAACTGAAACTGGTCAATGATTACAGATTTGTTGAGCAGTTTCAGTTTCATATTTCATATTGTTTCTGTTAAATACATTATATAAAATTTCTTTAGCTCATCATGTTGTTGTGCACATAATAACCTACAGAATGATTGTAAGTATACATATGAGTCTCAATACCTCTTATAGATTTGCCATAAAAAGGAAGTTGGGTGCTACTCAGTAGTAGTCCATGGCTTGAACTGCATGAGCCAAATGAGTTTAGTGCATGTGTGTTAATTGTACTAACTAAACATAACTTCAGGAAGACTATGTGAATTGATAAATTTTCTAGCAACAAGATCAAAACTATGTCATTGACAGTTGTCATTTTGAAAATAAACCAGCATGAAATGAAACCACTCCCATACCCACATGTTTGCATATTAATAATTACATGTACAAAACACAAATGGATACAGGAGACAAATACTAACTTCCTCATAAGGTATGTAGAATCCTATAGCATAACCTTATAATTGATATTATCTTAACAAGTACCACACTAATGTTAAAGAATAATGCTAAATGTCGAGTCAATATATGCTAGCGTGAAGGTGAAGAATATCAAGAGAGTGGGAGTGAGAGAAGGAGTATGGTGTTAAAGGAACCAATACCTTTTAAAAGGGGGAAGACTATTTTAGCAAGATAAATAAATTTGATAGAAATAGTTGACTGGAGAATATTTCTATTGTCAAATGATATGTAATTATGAAAATGATGCTTATAAAGTAAATAAATTGAATTGAGAGTACACACTGTTGAACAGTTCTTGGTTGCTATGGTGATGCAATTGTTGCTATCACAACTGGTGTACCTATGTTTTGTTTAATTATAAGGCAACAATTCTTATGAATATATTTTAAAATGACAGTGGTTTTAGCTAATAACTGTGGGAACAGTTTTAAATTAGTGGAAGTCTCATAAAATTTTTTAAATGGAATACTTAATAGTCTCTTTATTAAGTATATGAAACAAATTATGTTATCAAACTATTATTAGCATACCAGAACACTATTGTTTAACATTTAAGTTCAGTATTATATTAATAACCGTGGGAACATTTTTAAATTAGTGGATTTCATATAAAACAATTTAAATGGAAAACTTAATGAATCTCTTTACTATATATACAAAACAAATTATGTTATCAAACTATTATAATCATAGAAATGAACTACTTTTTAGTAAACATTTAAGTTCAGCATTATATTAAGTTCTTTGTTGATTTCATCTTTCCAGCATTGTGCTATAGCATTAGCTAAAGCTTTCATTGGGCCACCTTGACTGGACAGGCAGTTCAGAAATAATTGACAATGCTTCTCTAACTCAGGGACTGTTTTAAACTTCATTCCATTTTTGTAATCTTTCATTATACTTTTATAGGTTGGGTTATCAAAAACAGGATCTGTGATCAATGTCTTGGCATACATTTCCATAGCAACATTTGATAGACAACCAGATAACAAGTCAGTTAAATCTGCAGACTGTTCCTGAAGTACTCTCTTCAATATCTCTCTAACCCTGTCTGGGCTCACATCAGTAGCTCCTATTTGAATATAATAAACTAATTAAGATATCACTGGTTACTGACTATACCTTGAGGAGAACTAAGTGTTTGTTTTGTTCTAGGGTCACTGACTATATTGGTAGTTCCTACATGAAAAATTATTAATATCTCTACAACAATGGTTAAACTTACCTTCAGTTTGAAGCCATGGTAGTTGGTGTGGAAAGTTGTTAATAGGCTCGATGTAATAATTTTTACAACAAACAAATTCTGTTTTGTCTTCACTTAAACGACAGAAATGTTCTGAGGGATCATTAGAACATATCATGCAGTAAAAATGTGCTTCGAAATCTTTATTGCCATTAGAATATCTGAAGTTATTCATAACATTCCTAAGTCCTTCGCAGACTGCTGTTTGCGTGTCAAAACACTTCTTAAGATTACCTCTGTAATATATTTTGATGCAATTGATGGAGTCAACCAATTGAATGCAACAATCATTAGCACACAAAATGATGACATTACTATATTGTTGTTGATCAAAAAGGTGAAATTTTGGTGATGCTTCAGTACGTAGAAGGTAGACAACCAATGCAGGGAATACACCTCGCGGTAGAGGCTCTTTACAATTCCATTTTCTAGTCAGAATTAAAGGATCAATATTTTCTGTAAACAACCTTGGGATGGGCTCAGAAAGAGAAGTAGTTGGTAACACACTTGGAAGAAAGTATTTTTGTTGTTCAGGCAGATAAGCTAAAATAAATAACTTTGTCATTAAAATGAGAAAATCTTCTGCTTTGAAAATAGAAGAGAATCCATAATTTAAAGTTGATGTCAATAACTCTTTTTCAAAGGTTCCTTTATTTTTCAGCTCTTCTTGATATCCAGGAGAAAGATGGATATCTTTCTCTTTCAGATAATCAGCAGCATTATCAAAAGAGATGCTTAACAGCTCAGAGAGCTTGGTAAATAGTGGTTGTGGATGAAGGAACACCACATCAGGGAGAATTTCTTTAAAATATAGGAAGATGGTTAGATCATCGTAGTACATTAAGGCTTCTTCTACATTTTGTTCATCCATTTTTAAAGCTTTACCAATCTTAATGCATTCCAATTTGCTTATTGTCATCATCGATTGAGATGTCTCCTCAACCTTTTTCTGTAAATCTAGCTGAAACAAGAACCATCGAATGGGGACTTCATTCTCTATAGAGAATTGACATATTATGTTACGAACCTTGTTAGCCATTTTCATTTCATGATCACTTCTAGAAATGGCATTAACAGGATAAATCACTTCTTCCATTTCTTGAGAATGAAAAGATAAATATTTCTTAAAGGGTTCCAAAGCAGATAAAAGACATTTATTTTTGTCTTTCAGAGACTCAATGTCACCAGATCCAGCGCTAGCCATTTGATCTTTAAATGTTCCCAGTATTAGATGAGTATGTTGTATATCACTATTTTGAGATGACAGTGAATGAACTGAAGCTGTAAGAAGTTGTAGATTTGTTATCTGTCTTTCTTTTGGTTTACCAATGTTTCCTTTATAACTGAAGTAGAATTTAGCTTTGTCTTCAAGCCTGTCAGTTAGCTTATGAGTGAAAATATTGACTGAATGACCATGTAGCAATGCCGGAGCAATATCTAAAAAGGCAGCCTGACCTCCGGTATCAATAGCATAAATCCAATGTGATTCATAAAGCTTTGAAGATTTCGGCAGTTGAGGTAAGAGATCAAGTAACTCCTGAGATGTGGGAGAAGGTGGTTCAGAACTATCACCTGTTTCTTCTTCTGTTGTAATTGGTACTTCAGGATTGTCACTACTGTCTTTCCTCTTTACTTGTTGATTCAGTAGTTCACTTTTGGACAATTGACTTTTTGTTTGTGTGTTTGCCATTGGTCTGATTTTATCCTTGATTCCTTGAACAATCATACCTTTAAGATACTTAGCATCAACCTTTTCCCATTCCCATGTATCAGCTTGTTCTACATTTTTTCTAACACCTGTAGTAATCATAACTCTTGCTTCGGGTGCTTGAACTATTGGTGTACTATGATGATGTATAGGTGGTTCTTCATTGAAGAGCAGTTTTAAAATGGACGATTTTCCAGTTCCAGGGGGACCAGAAAGTGAAAAATTTGTCCTCTTAACAGTGACATAACCCTCTTCCTTTGCTCGGTCTAATAACTCTATATATTTTTCTATTGAAGTTGCTTCTGAGTTATCATCAAATGACTTTAACATTTCAATTGGGTTACCATAACTAGGTATGGATTCGATTACACTAACACCATCAATCTCAATATACTTTAGAATTGAATGCTTTGACTTGTAAGGTAGTAAATGTCCTATTAGTAGATAAAGTGCTTCAATACTGGCATCATTCGATGGATTGTGTAATTCAATGTTAATTTGAGGCATGTTTGATAGATCTCTTCGATGTGAGGTGTATATGCTTTTGAGTTGATTTTTGAGTTCTTTCACAGTAATTGAGCAACGTAAAGTCTGAACTCTATTCATATATTTTTTAAGTTCACTGACTAGATTTTTCTTGTCTTTCCCAAAGTATTCATCATTAAGAAACCTTTCACTCACATGCACAATTAATTTACAGTCTAAGAAGTCAAAATATGGATGTAGTTTCTTGAAGAGCTCATCTAAGTCATTACATTTGTTGATGTCACTCAGTTCTTCAACCCAATCTAGTTCATACTTAATAAATATTGCGACATCTTCTAATTGTAGTAGTTGATGTTGTAGTTTATAATTAAGAGCTGATCGAACAGCAACTACCAACGTACTGAAGTTTCGATGTAAACTCTGTAAAGAGGTCATAAGTTCCTCTTCATTTTCTATTTTTACATTTTGTTGATGAATGCTAGAGGCTATTGAGGTATAATATAATTAAATTACAAGGAAGTTTTACAATACCTTGAGAAGTGGTTGATTGTACTGAAGTTATTGGATGATCCACTTGAATAACGTTATCATTGTTTACTACAAAAGAATATTATATATCAACATTAGAAACAATCGCTGATAATTCCTTAATTGCTGCCTACACTTTACATGCCAGGTGGTATGATTACTGAGGCTGCATGGGCCTCAAACAGAGGCTTATTCACCACAGCAATCTACCTCTAATCATGTGAACTAGTGTAGCTATAGGTATATATATCCCAAAACATTTAAATAAATGCCTTTCAAATTTAAAGGTGTTAATTGTACAAAAGAAAGAAAACAAGCAAACTGATGCAAGAGAGTTTAGTATGAACATGATTAGATGTACATTTATATATAAAGTTACTTTATATAACAATATATAATTTTTTAAATATTATTATACTTTATTAAAGTATAATAATATTTAAATTGTTATATGAGGGAGTGTATACTTATCATAGCTTTACCTTGCTTGCAATCATAATATAGTTATTTTAGTGGTCAAAAGAATTTTAACAATGACAATAATACATATATGTGACACTTCATCTCAAAAATATGGACAACCATCACTCTACATTACTGACCTTGATGTGTAATATCTTCTTCATCACATGTAAAATCTAGTGAGATATCACATTGCTTTTTAACTTCTTCCATCCAGTCTTGACATAACTTTTGAGCAGCTAATTTAGTAGGACCACCTTCACTGGAGAGACATTGTAAGAAAAGTTGACAATGTTCTTGTAACTTTGAAATACTGTCTGCTAATCTCATTCCACATTCAAATTCACCAATTACATTATAAACAGTTGGAGAATCTCTAACTGATTCACTTATCAGTCTTTTAGAGTACATTGATGCAGAAACTCGTGATAAACATCTACTTAACTGGTTACTTAAGTCAGAAAAATGGCTCGTCAGAACACTCTTCAACACTTTATGAACTTCATCACTTTCTGAAGAAAATGTCTGGCCTCCATCCTGGCCAATTATTTCTTCTTTCTGTCCTTCTGGTAGCCCTTGATAAAGAAAGGAAGCTGTAAGGATTGAGTTTAGATGAGTGAACTGTCAATCTAGTTTCACTCATTTTAATGGAGTAAGTCATATCAACTGTATCAAAAGACTAGCTATGTCTTTCAATATATGAAATCAATAAAATATACCTTGTTATGTACTTTACTAAACTATTATACTACATTGATAATTATTTTAAAGTACTAGTATATAATGAACTATATATAGTAGATACCTTCATCTTTAATATCTAGTTGTCTTCTCAATGTAGTAGCTACATCAACATCACCACAACTCTCAACAGCTGAAATGAGTTCTTCCCAACAAGGGACAGTACCATTTGTAATCCACCATTGTAAACCTTCTTCTAAAGCAAAGTGGTAGTCTTGATCAATGCTGACGATTGCCTTGAGCCTTCTCCTCTCCTCTAGTGACACACCTAGAAGAATAGTGAGTTCAGTCCATTTATCTTTAACATCAAAACGACTCTTAATAAGAAGGCGTAGAGCATTAATTGATGTTAACTCTATTAAAGTAAATGGAAACATCATTCCATCAGTTATTTGTTTTTATGCTTACTGACCTGTTTTAGGTCCAGGGTTCAGTTCAATATCACCTGATAAAATGAGGAGAAGTAAGAGAAACAAAACTAGAGAGAATATCAAAGTACCACCACCCTCATCTCCTGATAACAATAGTGACTTTATCCATCCAGGGGTATCAGTGGTAGAAGGAGTCTTTTTAGTGGTATATGGTATATGATGACAATACCATAACCCAATACTGGCTCTCCATTGAGAGATATCAATCATAATGACCTACAAACAATCAATATATCAAAAGACAACTTGTTCTACATATTTAGTTACCTTTTGTTCCTGTCTGTACACCACAATAGAATCTGATTCTATATTCCACAGGATACTAAGCTTATATACACAACCAAAAATGAGGCGTACGTATTGATAACGTAACACGGATCAGAACGGGCTTGTATATTCATTCACAAGCGAATTCAGTGTTAAGTATACTCGACGCGCTTAATGATATCAATATGCATTGTTTCTATCACGCTTTGTTTTCGTTGACGTAATTATTAAGAAAGAAACTTAGTAGAAAAAGTAGAAAGACGCTGTATCTAGAAATTATTATAATCAGTTATTTTTCTTGATATAGTTATTATAACTAACTTTATCTTTTCATATTATATTTAATGAGTAAATGTTATTATTAAAAAATGGAATTGTCATCATCATAAATTAATGCCAACCTAGGAGTTTCTTCTCTTTCTATTGTCTGTAGTTCTGTACTGTCTCTAAAGACAGATGTTTCAGTACATTCATATACTACATTAATATTGACAATGTGATAAATTCTTGATGAAGAAAGAACAGTTTCAAATTTGTCTTCCAATTCCAGTAGAGGACAATCAAATTCATTTGTCAACATTTCTTCAGATGACGAAGTCATCTTCAAAAGACAACCAATTAAGGAGAAAGAACGTCTCCTAATGTCTGTCGTCATGTAGCAACCAATCATGATACCATATTGATATGTCCCCTATGATAGAAAATAAATGAAAAATTGTAATATAAAAGTATTCAGATACAACAATTTCTACAGAATTTCCTACATAAACAAGATTTTTATGTTGATCAATGACTCCCCCATATCATGGTTGGCAATTAATTATACTGATGGTGTGCCAACAGATGAAGATTTGGTGGATGTAACTCTCGATGATAGCAAATATGTCTATAGTGGACAAACTGAGGACATGGGGGAAAATTGAACATGTTGATTACGGTGATGGTGATTGGAGTCTATAAATAATGACTGTTACTATTATTGATTTAACCATTAATTTTATCACTTGTTTTGAGATAATCATAATTTATCAGTTCAAATGAATCAGTGGTCACAATGTCATTGTAAATTATTATTGTTTAAATACACTTGAATTAGAATAAGCTCAGAATAGAACACAAAATGTAAAAGTAATATGATAATAGATATGACACAATATGCTCATTGTATATATTGAACAATTAATATACTTATTATTTGAATAGTTCTTTTTTACAATCAAACTTCCTTTTTATGTACTCTTTGCCAACCTGGTGGAGTGTACAACACATCCCTCTTGCATGGCATGGCTGAGAAGGATAAATAGGTCCCATGTAATCATGTTCCCACTCATATTCCTCCTCAAACTCAAATATCTCCTCCTGCTCACTGAAACCATCTTCATTTTCTTGATAATCTGCAAACTCGGTTTGAATTGCTTTTGAATCAAGCTTAGGTTGGTCTGTATGCTAATATCTGCATGCTCTTTAAGGAGTATTTCAGCAATTTGAAAGTGAGCATTATGACTAGCTAACATCAGAGCTGTTACTTTGTCATCTCTCTGCCTATTGACATCTGCATGCTCTTTGACGAGTAATTCAACAACCTGTGTATAACCATTTTGACTAGCTAGTATTAAGGCAGTCATTCTGTCTTCCCTCTGACTGTTAATGTCCAGCTGTTTTTTGAGAAATATTTCAACAACCTCAGTATGACCATTCAGACTAGCTATCGTTAGAGCTGCTAATCCTTTTTTGCTCTGTATGCTAATATCTGCATGCTCTCTAAGGAGTATTTCAATGACCCGAGTATGACCATTTTGACTAGCTATTATGTACATAATAACCAAACAGAAATATCATAAGTGTAAATACAAGTCTCAGTGCCTCTTATAAATTTGCCAAAAAGGAAGTTGGGTGCTACTCAGTAGTAGCTCACGGCTCGAGCTGGATGAGCCAAACAATATTTAATACATGTGAGTTATTTGTATTAACTAAACATAATTCAGGCAAGACCACATGAATTAATAAATTTTCTAGCAACAAGAACAAAACAATGTCAATGACAGTTGTCATTTTGATGCCATGAAATGAAACCACACTCATACCCACATGTTTGTGTATTAATAACACATACACAGCACGATATAGAAGACAAAGATTACTTTCCTTATAAGGTATGTAGAATCCTATAGCATAATTTTATTCTATAGCTGATATTTTCTTACAGGCATCACACTAATATTAGAGGATAGTGCCAAATGTCAAGTCAATATATGTTAGCTTGAAGGTAAAGAATATCAAGAGAGTGGGGAGTGAGAAGAGTATGGTGTTAAAGCCACCAAAAGCTTTTTAAGGGGGGGGGGGGGGGGGGGGGAAGACTAGTTCCACAAGGTAAATAAATTTGATAAAAGTTTCAGAGGAAAAGGAGGTGCTTGTTTAGAGTTAGCATGTACAGACTATACTTATATATTGCATATTCTCCCAGTGTCTAGAGCTGGGGTATATCTAGGGGGGATCTTGGGGTGCTCTTGTACCTCCTTTTTTGGGCTCTAGTTATATTCATAGTAATAATGAGTAATGACCATAGAAATTTTCCTGTGAGGTTGTCTTATAGGGTAGACATGTACAGCTGGAATAAAAGAATGAAGGTAGTAGAAGCAACAGCAAAGTTGAATCTGAAATTGTACTTCAATTTAATTGATAATCAACCACATCCATTGTCGTATTTAGATTATTTGGGATTTTTCCATTATAAACTTCCAAGTATTAGACCCAAACTTCAAAGATCAATCACGTTTGTACATAATCTTAGCATAATATATTTGAACTAAGTCTTGATATCAACACCTGATGTCCTTAACAAACAGCAAAAGACATGAAAATAGTGGCTTCATTGACCATACCTTTCATGAATAATTAATTGAGTTGCGGAGCACTTTGTACACTAATCTTTAAATTTTCTTTTAGTATATTATTTAAACAATTAACTGATTGTATTAGCTGATCAATTTTTGTTGTTTTTTCTTCTTGTTGTTTTTACTGTGGATATTATATTAGATATAATAAATGACATAGTTGTTGATGTTTTTCTTCAACATGGCATGTAAAATGCTCTAGATTTATTTTATTTTTCACTTAGTATTATTAGTATTATATGTGTAGAAATGCTGAGAGTTTTATGCCAAATGTATTATTTTGTCTTTTAATACTCTTAACTTTATTTTAATTTAGACTGTAGTGATGGTTTAATTTCTTATGACAGCAATGTCTGCATCATTATTTATTAAAAGGTTAGAAATTTAATTGTATTTGTAAACAAGAATTAATAATTATTGGTTCATCTTCTTTATTTTATTGCATATCTCTCTCTCTCTCCTAGTACTATTAAATGTACTGGAGGGGCTCAATCTTTATTAGATTCTCTCTCTAAGAAACCTAAAATGAGTACTCTCATAAGAACCTCTTAAATCAATGACATCATTATTACATCCTAATTTATTATTATTAGGAAAAGTCACGGCTGGACTGGACTAAGTACAAAAAGGAGGAGGAGCTTGAAGAGGAACTACAGTTCCATTCAAAAGATGGGTAAGTTAATGTATTTAGATTATCATATTATAATAATTAATTTAATAATTAAGGTATCTTGAGAAATAAGCATTTTTACAACGAACAGAATTAAGACAATTTGAACAAGAAAGAGATGAACACTTAAAACGATTTAAACGTCTTTATTAAAATGTCATATTATCTTGTACTCAAATGATGAGACAAGTCTTATTAAAATGTGATGTATCTTGTACTCAGTGATAAGACAAGTCATTATTAGTGATACCAGTGTAGGGATGACCCCTAAAACACTCATTACTAAACCTGTTAGTATGATTAGGGATTAAGAGAGTTTTATAATTAATAGCAAACAATTTTATATTTATTTAATTGGCAATAAAGTACTATAAACTAATACATACCATTTGCTAAAAGTACATAATATCTTCAATTTAACATGCTGTTATTGTAGGTACTGAATATAAGCACATCTTTGTTATATAAGCACACTATATCATACATAAGTATCTTTTCCTTATCACACTATTGCTATATGCCATAAGAGTCTGTACTATGTGATTATTATTAAAAGTGTTTAATCCAATCGTTGAGTAAGTTTTTTTTCTCCTGTCTATTCCAGGTGCCTTTGTTGCCGCTATTTATGTCACTTTAGAAGAAACTATGGCTGGAGAGTTTGCGTTACTTTGGGGTGTGGGAATTAGTCTAGTTACGTCACTTATCAATGTCATCATTGCCTGTTTTCCCATCTATCCAATTTTATAACAATAGGAGGTGTGGCTTCTTTGATCCCTTGGTGAGCACCGCCCATAACTTTAAATGTCTTGTCATATTTTTAAAAACAGCTGATAACTTCCCTCAAAAATTTATTGCAATGGTCTCTTAAAAGAACAAAATCATTTTGTTAATACCTCTTACTTCTTATTTCTTTTACTTACTAAATCTTACTATTATTTCTGTTATGTTTAATGTTATATTAATTGTTTAATGTCATTTAATTAATTATTACAGAAATACATAACATCAATATTATTAATATATTATATATTAATATATAATAATATATATTAATATATAATTAATATATATTATTATATATTATTATATGTTATTAAATTTTATGATCTATTTAATTTCTCAATGATAACACTGAAATAGTAGATCAAATTTTAGTTGATTGTGGTTTGGTTCAAAATCACCTTTACACGAAATTCATCAACAGTTTTTCCCTGATTAAAGTTACAAGTCATTCCTTAATTTGTCATAAAAAGATGATGTATTAACAATTGCTTCTGAGCTCTATGAATAGTAAATATTTAACACAATGAGGGCCATTGGTAAAAACTAACAATCAAACCAAAACATAACAAAACAAAAAATCTGAGACAATAGCCATTCTTGTTTGCAACATTCAACAGTGAGTATGTAGTCAACCTGGTTTGTTCATTAAATAAATACAATAATTCCCACCTTGTTATTAGATTCCTCTATAATTACAATGGCAAATACAATATCATATTTATGATAGCAAAAGTAAAAACAACTTCTATTATTAAATAATAAGTAGTGCAAGATTGTAATTTTAAAAAAATTAACTAATAATCTACTACTAATAATAGTAATATTAATAAACATTGACAGTGTTTATTTCTTTTGCTTCTTTCTTGTTATCTTGTTTTGGTTTATTCTTGTTATATTGTTTCACACTGGTATTTCTAAATGTATGAGTAGGGTTTAAGATGTATGGAGTGAGTGAATGAAGTATGGACATGGGACTTGGTACTTGTAATCTCTTTTGTTTTGCCTCCCTCTTGATAGTGTATCTTGAATTTTCATAAGTCTTTATATCTGTTAGTTCATCTGTTGTTTGTAATGACACAGGTATGGTATTTTGTTCATATGATATTGAATTGAGTTCTTTCTCTTTAGTTCCTTCTAATTGTGCTCTTGTTTGACCTCCATATTTGATTAGTAGGTCACTAATATTTTCCTGTTTAATTACTTTAGCTTGATCTAATGGTGTCCTCTGGTCAGATATAACATTAGGATTAGCACCATTCTTTAAAAGTGTCTCTACTATTGAAAAGGATTTACTTCCACTTACTCCAAAGTACAAAGGGGTGAATCCCCAATAACTTTCTTGTTTATTGACATCAGCTCCAGCTTGTATGAGAGCATCCACTATATCAACATGTCCACATGATGAAGCTACCATGAGTGGAGTAAGACCAAGTACCAATGGAGTATCTGGACTATCTAATGTCTTCATTATGACTGCATCTAAATCTCCTTTAACACATGAGTCTAGTAGTTCTCTCTGGTCATTAGTGAGATATGGAAGTTTGTTTGAGAAGAAGGTAATGAGAGTAGGGTGACCACCATAACAAGACTCAACAACTGCTTTTTCAATCTCCTCAGTAGTGGGTTTAACTTTATCTAAGAGCATATTAACAAGGTCTCTGTTACCACTAGCAGCTGCTAATGAAAATGCAGTTGCTTTGTTATATGCTAAAATATTAGGATCTATTTGTGATTGTAATAAACACTCAGCTACTTCAAGATGTCCATTCTGACTAGCTAGCATTAAGGCATTGTAACCAAAATCTTTAATTTGAATAGTAATGTCTGCATTCTTTTGGAGAATTAACTTAACAACCTGGAAATGACCATTTTGACTAGCTATCATTAGGGCAGTATATCCATTTGCAGTCTGAATATTAATGTTGACATGTTCTTTAAGTAGTAGCTCAACAACCTGGTGATGACCATTTTCACTAGCTAACATTAAGGCAGTCCATCCATTTTTGTTTTGAATATTAATGTTGGCATGTTCTTTGAGTAGTAGTTCAACAACCTGAGTATGACCATTTTGACTAGCTATCATTAGGGCAGTCCATCCATTTTTGTTCTGAGTATTAATGTTGGCATGCTCTTTGAGTAGTAGTTCAACAACCTGAGCATGACCGTTTTGACTAGCTATCATTAGGGCAGTCCGTCCATCTTCATTATCAGTATTAATGTTGACATGTTCTTTGAGTAGTAGTTCAACAATCTGGATATGACCATTTTTACTAGCTAGCATTAGGGTAGTCCATCCATTTTTGTTCTGAATATTAATATTGGCATGTTTTTTGAGTAGTAGTTCAACAACCTGGGTATGACTATTTTGACTAGCTAACATTAGAGCAGTAAATCCATTTTCAGACTGAGTATTAATGTCAGCATATTCATCAAGGAGTAGTTCAACAATCTGGTTATGACCCTTAAAACTAGCCACCATTAGGGCAGACAGTCCATGTTCATCTGGAATATTAATGTCAGCATTTTTTTTAAGGAGTAGTTTGACAACCTGAGTATGATCGTTAAAACTAGCTATCATTAGGGCAGTCCATCCATGTTTGTCCTGAGTATTAATGTTGGCATGTTCTTTGAATAATAGTTCAACAACCTGGATATGACCATTTTCACTAGCTATCATTAGGGCAGTCCATCCATGTTCATCTGCAGTATTAATGTCAGCATTTTTTTTAAGGAGTAGTTCAACAACCTGGTAATCACCATTTTGACTAGCTATCATTAGGGCAGTCCATCCATTTTCATTCTGAGTATTAATGTCAGCATGTTCTTTAAGTAATAGTTCAACAACCTGGTGATGACCATTTTCACTAGCTATCATTAGGGCAGTCCATCCATGTCTTTCCTGAGTATTAATGTTGGCATATTCTTTGAGTAGTAGTTCAACAACTTGAGTATGACCATTTTGACTAGCTATCATTAGAGCAGTCACTCCATCTTTTCTCTGAGTATTAATGTCAGGATGTTCTTTAAGTAGTAGTTCAACAACCTGGAAATGACCATTTTGACTAGCTATCATTAGGGCAGTCCATCCATGTTTGTTCTGAGTATTAATGTTGACATGTTCTTTCAGTAGTAGTTCAACAACCTGAGTATGACCATTTTGACTAACTATCATTAGGGCAGTACATCCATCTTCATCTGGAGTATTAATCTCAGCATTTTTTTTAAGGAGTAGTTCAACAATCTGAGTATGACTATTTTGACTATTTTGACTAGCTATCATTAGGGCAGTCCATCCATGTTTGTCCTGAGTATTAATGTTGGCATGTTCTTTGAGTAGTAGTTCAACAACCTGAGTATGACCATTTTGACTAGCTATCATTAGGGCAGTCCATCCATGTTTGTTCTGAGTATTAAAGTTGGCATGTTCTTTGAGTAATAGTTCAACAACCTGAGTATGACCATTTTGACTAGCTATCATTAGGGCAGTACATCCATCTTCATCTGGAGTATTAATGTCAGCATTTTTCTTAAGGAGTAGTTCGACAATCTGAGTATGACTATTTTGACTACCTATCGTTAGGGCAGTCCATCCATGTTTGTCCTGAGTATTAATGTTGGCATGTTCTTTGAGTAGTAGTTCAACAACCTGAGTATGACCATTTTGACAAGCTATCATTAGGGCAGTCCATCCATCTTCATTATCAGTATTAATGTTGGCATGTTCTTTGAGTAGTAGTTCAATAACCTGGGTATGACCATTTTCACTAGCTATCATTAGGGCTGTCCATCCATGTTTGTTCTGAGTATTAAAGTTGGCATGTTCTTTGAGTAGTAGTTCAACAACCTGAGTATGACCATTTTGACAAGCTATCATTAGGGCAGTCCATCCATCTTCATTATCAGTATTAATGTTAGCATGTTCTTTGAGTAGTAGTTCAATAACCTGGGTATGACCGTTTTCACTAGCTATCATTAGGGCTGTCCATCCATGTTCATCTGAAGTATTAACGTCAGCATTTTTTTTAAGGAGTAATTCAACAATATGAGTATGACCATTTTGACTAGCTATCATTAGTGCAGTCCATCCATTATTGTCCTGAGTATTAATGTTAGTACGTTCTTTGAGTAGTAGTTCAACAACCTGAGTATGACTATTAAAACTAGCTAGTATTAGAGCAGTCACTCCATCTTTGTCCTGAATATTAATGTCAGCATTTTTTTGAAGTAGTACATAAACAATCCCTGAAAAACCAACCTCACTGGCTACCATAAGTGCCGTATTATTATTTTCCCCCTTTATATTGACATCAATATTGTCTGCATTTAACAGTAGTATCACAGATTTTAGATAGTCAAAAAAACACTTATGTATGTAGCGAACTCCTAAAACAAGTGCAAAGATACTTGTATGAAGTGCAGTGTCACCTTTCTTATCTCTGATGTTTGGATCAGCACCATAAATTAATAATTGTCGTACTATTTCTGGATGTCCTTTCAAAACTGCTGACATTAGAACAGTTATACCAGTGTCATTATACTGTGCATTAGGATTAGCTTTAGCCTCTAGTAGTAACTGCACTACTTCGATGTGGTTGTTATTATTAGCTATTATTAAGGAAGTTGCTCCATCATTTCTTTGATGGTTTGGGTCAGCTCCGTTCTTAAGTAATAATTCAACGATCATTTTATGACCATTTTGACTAGCTAACATTAGAGCAGTGACTCCATAGTTTGCCTGAATACTAACATCTGCATTCTCTTTGAGTAGTAGTTCAGCAACCTCAGTATGACCATAATTACTAGCTAGCATTAGGGCAGTCCATCCATTTTTAGCCTGGAGATTAATGTCGGCATGTTCTTTGAGTAGTAGTTCAACAATCTGGGTATGACCATTACAAATAGCTAACATTAGAGCAGTTTGTCCATTTTCTTCCTGAGTATTAATGCTAGCATGCCTTTTAAGTAGTAGTTCGATGACCTGAGTATGACCATTAAAACTAGCTAGCATTAAGGCAGTGCAGCCAATTTTGTTTCTAATGTTGACATCAGCATCTATTCCAGTCAGTAATTTAGCAATTTCTAAAAGACCACTCATACTTGCTAGCATAAGCACAGTTAAGCCATTTTTGTCTTGAATGTTGATATCGATATTTACTGCTTGTAACAGTAGCTCTATAATTTTCATGTCTAAAGGAATGAACTTAGGAAAATTGATTTTGATAGTTCCCTGAGCAGCTAAATGAAGTGCTGTCTTGCCATTGTTATCTCTGATATTAGGATCAGCATTATATTTAAGTAGATGTTGAACAATACCTAGACGTCGTATTAAAACTGCTGGTATAAACTGTTTAGTTGCTATTAAATTTGAGTTAGCACCTGCCCTGATTAAATTATTGATCATTTCAAGATAGTAATGTTCACATGCAATCATCAATGCAGTGTAGCCATTGTTATCTTGAATGTTAACATTAGCTCCAGATGATACTAGTGTTTGTACAACTTGTTCATGTCCACCTTTACTAGCTAACATAAGTATTGTTCTGCCTTCTTCATTGCAGTGATCTATTATAGCAGTTCCTAACAATCCCAGAAGATATTGGACTCCATCATTGTTTCCTGCTGATGAAGTTTGTTGTAAAAACGTTTGTAAAAGTTGAAAACAATGCATTAATTCATAAATATCTTCTCTTCCTTCTTCTCTTACTTTATAAACAATACTCTGGTCATTGATAAAGAGATTAGGTAGAGCACCAGCTTTAAGTAGTTGTTCTATAACTTGAAGTGACTTGTATCCTGTTATAGCATATACTAGTGGACTGTACCCATCATTGTCTGTACTGTTGACATTAGCTCCTGCTTGTAAGAGGACTTGTACTGTCTCTGTATGTCCACAAGATGAGGCTATCATAAGAGGAGTAATATCATTGACTAGTGTACAATTGATATTGACGTTGGAGTCAGAAAGGTGACTCTCTAGGGAAATGTGATCTCCTTTAGCACACAAAGTGAAACATTGAAGCTCCTCTGGTATTAAGATATGAAGTAGCTTTTTTACTAAATTAATAATGAGTTGAGAATGTCCATATTGACATGCAATAGTAAGAGCTATTACCAAGCTTGCATTCACTGTTTGTACAATTTGTTCATGTCCACCTCTACTAGCTGACATAAGTGCTGTACTGCTTTCTTTATTGCAATGGTCTAAATTACCTCTTATCTCCAGGAGAAATTGCACAGCTTCATCATGACCAGCTTTTGTAGCTTCAAGAAGAGCTGATTCAAATGTAAAGTTCATATTCTCATCTTCTTCCAGGATAGGTTTACCATTAATTGTTAGACCAAAGATACCAATGAGACGCATAAAATGTAGCTTGCCTTGAGCATAAGCTATGAGACAATCAGCTTTGGATTCAGCAACAAAATATTTAATACGAACTGAGCCTGTCTGTATTTCGATATACTCCAAAATTGAATGCTTTGACTTGTAAGGTAGTAAATGTCTAACTAGTAGATAAAGTCCTTGAATATTGGCATCATTCCATGGATTGTGTAATTCAATGTTAATTTGAGGCATGTTTGATAGATCTCTTAGATGTGGAGTGAATATACTTTTGAGTTGATTTTTGAGTTGTTTCACAGTAAATGAGCAACGTAGAATTTCAGCTTTATTCATATGTTCTTTAAGTTCACTGACTAGGTTTTTCTCGTCTTTCCCAAAATATTCATCATTAAGAAACCTTTCACTCACACGAACAATTAATTCACAGTCTAAGAAGTCAAAATATGGATGTAGTTTCTTGAAAAGTTCATCTAAATCATTACATTTGTTGATGTCACTCAGTTCTTCAACCCAATCTAGTTCATACTTAATAAATATTGTGACATCTTCTAATTGTAGTAGTTGATGTTGTAGTTTATCATTAAGAGCTGATCGAACAGCAACTATTAATGTACTGAAATTTTGACGTAAACTCTGTAAAGAGGTTCGAAGTTCCTTTTCTTTCTCTTTACTTACTATTTCTACTTTTTGTTGATGAATGCTAGGGGCTATTGAGGTATAAAATAATTAAATCTACAAGGAAAGTTTACAATACCTTGGATAGTGATTGGTTGTTCTGAAGTTGTTTCTAAAGAAGTAATATGTTTTTGAGATATTTCTGTAGCTAGATCGTGTTCTTGTGATTTTTCTAGAGCAGACTTTACTCCCTGTCCTAATGTAGGCATTCCATCTACAGTAATTGGATATAAATAACTTTATCATTATATTCTATGTGAGAATATTATCTATCAACATTACAAACAATCTATTATTATTATTGCAGCTTGCTCTTTGCAAACCAGGTAGTCCTATGATTGTTTTACCTATGTATATCATATATATATACTGTACCAATGAATGCTACAATGAATCTACCTATATTGATAATTATTTTAAAGTACTAGTATATAATGAACTATATATAGTAGATACCTTCATCTTTAATATCTAGTTGTCTTCTCAGTGTAGTAGCTATACCCTTATCACCACAATTCTCAATAGCTGAAATGAGTTCTTCCCAACAAGGGGCAGTACCATTTGTAATCCACCATTGTAAGCCTTCTTCTAAAGCAAAGTGGTAATCTTGATCAATGCTGACCATTTTCTTGAGTCTTCTTCTCTCCTCCAGTGACACGCCTAGAAAACTAGTGAGTTTACTCCATTTGTCTTCAACAACAAAACCACTTTTAACAAGAAATTGTAGAGCATTGTTTGATGTTAACTCTATTGAAGTAATCATTCCATTAGTTATATATTATAATATTTACTGACCTGTTTTAGGTCCAGGGTTCAGTTCAATATCACCTGATAAAATGAGGAGAAGTAAGAGAAACAAAACTAGAGAGAATATCAAAGTACCACCACCCTCATCTCCTGATGTCAATAGTGACTTTATCCATCCAGGGGTATCAGTGGTAGAAGGAGTCTTTTTAGTAGTATATGGTATATGATGACAATACCATAACCCAATACTGGCTCTCCATTGAGAGATATCAATCATAATGACCTACAAACAATCAATATATCAAAAGACAACTTGTTCTACATATTTAGTTACCTTTTGTTCCTGTCTGTACACCACACACAATGTAACACTCCACTCCACAGGATACAATTATAGACAATCAAGTAGCTCAATAACACAATTAAAATGGCTATCAAAATATACAGCTAGGAAACAGGTAGTTTTTATTATTACTTACGTTTTTGGACTTCAATTTGGTTTAACAAACAAAGCAGGACCTGAACTTATTAATGAGTTATTTATAGCAGAATTGACAACTACTGCCATAGGCAAACTGGCTCTGTTCTATTTTCTTGGTTACAAGGGAACACAGAGCTACACAATGGTTGTCAATGACAACTGATGTATTGAATAACCTTAAATTCTTTATAAGGCAATAATTGTTATGAATGTATTTCTGAACTGACACTCATATGGTGTTTTTGACTAATAACTGTGAGAACACTGAATGAATATTATTATAAATATCATGTGAGGTGTGGTCAATATTATTCATAGTATAACTCAGTTAGTGGATGGAGAAAGGTTATAATTTTGACCAAATAAGTACAATAGTGTCTCTTGTCATGAATTTCGTTATCATATGTAATAATAATATAATGATAATTATGTTAATTAATAAGATGATGACAAAATATTTGATATAATATATATGATAGAATACATGCTGACAGCTTTATATGATTAGTATTAAAGATAATAATCTAGTTCAAAATGATAGCTTATCAGATGAACTCAATACAGATTGTTATGTCAAACAAATTATAATATTTTAATAAATCTTAATTTCTTAATCTTCTTAATATGTTATTAATATAGTTTAAAATTAATTTTCTTTTACTCTATTTATTTGTCTACTGATGAAGTTCTAATAGAATGTGAAGATGTAGATCTGTTAGAAGTTACTTTAGATTGTAATGATAACTTTTTGTTCTTATCAGGTAATTTATCTGTATCTGATGTTAAGAGTGCTCTCATGAACTCAAATCGTGAAAAAAAACAACTTCCATACTAACCCCCAACCTAGTTAATAAAAGGAGAAAATCATGAGATTATTAGTTTTAACTGTGTGATAATACTAAGATAGTTCACAGGACATATATACTTATAATAAAATATGTATTAATCTTATGTACATATTTTTACTGACATTTTAGTTCATTATAAGCCTATAGAGTTATATATAGGTCATATGTACGTAATTGAGTAAATGTCTCAGTATTGTATGTAAAACACCAACAGCTGCTAATTAATTACAGTGCTACACATACAATGTATTAATGAATTACTGTAGTCTCATTCTCAGAGTTCTTTTTCTGCTCATTAGTGATGGAATCTGGGGGAGGGGCTACCTGCATGAGACTATTTATATTGGCCTAGTATTAATTACTAGTATACTTATTTGTACTAACTTATCATAATGAAGGCAATGACCACGCCCACTGATAACATGACGAATAGTCCCATAACAGATCAATAGAAAAGATGATAGTATCTTTACTGTATATACATGTACATGTATTATAATGGTATATAATATCACAGATATTACTATGATGTTTATGATAATATACATGTACATGTACTGTATTAGGGGATAATGTTAGTTCTGAAGGTGATGATGATGTACAAACTGGTAGTAAGAAGTTACAGAGAGAACAGAAAGATGATGACACTTGTAAATCTCAAGTGAAATTTATAAAAAGGAAGAAGGTTACTTCTACCAGGTAAGTGGCTTGAGTAGACTAAATGTCTCCGGCAATAACTACTAATAATAATAAAGTTAATAACTAGATATTCTAATCTTTAAATTTTCTTTTAGTATATTATTTGAACAATTAACTGATTGGATTAGCTGATCAATTTTTGTTGTTTTTTCTTCTTGTTTTTACTGTGGATGTTATATTAGATATAATACATGACATAGTTGTTGATGTTTTTCTTCAACATAGCATGTAAAATGTTTTAGATTTATTTTATTTTTCACTTAGTATTATTATATTATATGTGTAGAAATGATGAGAATTTTATGTCAAATGTATTTTGTCTTTTAATACTCTTAACTTTATTTTAATTTAGACTGTAGTGATGGTTTAATTTCTTATGACAGCAATGTCTGCATCATTATTTACTAAAAGGTTAGAAATTTAATTGTATTTGTAAACAAGAATTAATAATTATTGGTTCATCTTGTTTACTTTATTGCATCTCTCTCTCTCTCTCTCTCCTAGTACTATTAAACATACTGGAGGGGCTCAATCCTTATTAGATTCTCTCTCTAAGAAACCTAAAATGAGTACTCTCATAAGAACCTCATAAATCAATGACATCATTATTACATCCTAATTTATTATTATTAGGAAAAGTCACAGCTGGACTGCAAAAAGGAGGAAGGGCTTGAAGAGGAACTAGAGTTCCATTCAAAAGATGGGTAAGTTAATGTATTTAGATATAATATTATAATAATTAATTTAATAATTAAGGTATCTTGAGAAACAAGCATTTTTACAACGAACAGAATTAAGACAATTTGAACAAGAAAGAGATGAACGCTTAAAACGATTTAAACGTCTTTATTAAAATGTCATATTATCTTGTACTCAGTGATAAGACAAGTCATTATTAGTGATACCAGTGTAGGGATGACCCCTAAAACATTCATTACTAAACCAGTTAGTATGATTAGGGATTAAGTGAGTTTTATAATTAATAGCAAACAATTTTATATTTATTTAATTGGCAATAAAGTACTATAAACTAATACATACCATTTGCTAAAAGTTCATAATATCTTCAATTTAACATGCTGTTATAGTAGGTACTGAATATAAGCACATCTTTGTTATATAAGCACACTATATCATACACCAGTGCTTTTCCTTATTACACTATTACTATGCCATAAGAGTCTGTACAATTATTATTAAAAGTGTTAATACTATGTTTTAGTAAGTTTTTTCTCTTATCAATTTCATGTGCCTTTGTTGCCGCTATTTATGTCACTTTAGAAGAAACTATGGCTGGAGAGTTTGCGTTACTTTGGGGTGTGGGAATTAGTCTAGTTACGTCACTTATCAATGTCATCATTGCCTGTTTTCCCATCTATCCAATTTTATAACAATAGGAGGTGTGGCTTGTTTGATCCCTTGGTGAGCACCGTCCATAACTTTAAATGTCTTGTCATGTTTTTTAAAACAGCTGATAACTCCCCTCAAAAAATTTATTGTAATGTTCTCTTGAAAGAATAAAATCATTTTGTTAATACCTTTTATTTCTTATTTCTTTTACTTACTAAATCTTACTGTTATTTCTTTTATGTTTAATGTTATATTAATTGTTTAATGTTCTTTTAATTAATTGTTACAGAATACGTAACATCAACATATTACCTGTGCTATTAAATTTTATGATGTTTCCTGTCTATATTATCATGATAAGTGTCATTAATTTCTCAATGATAATAATGAACGAGTAGATCAAATTTTAGTTTAATTGTGGTCTGGTTTAAAATCACCTTTACACAAAATTTATCAACATTTTTTTCCCTGATTAAAGCTACAAGTCATTCCTTAATTTGTCATAAAAAGGGAGCTGATGTATTAACAATTGGTTCTGAGCTGTATGAGTAGTAAATATTTAACACAATGAGGGCTATTGGTATAAAAGCTAACAATTAAACCAAAGCATAACAAAACAAAAAATCTGAGACAATAGCCATTCTTGTTTGCAACATTCAATAAAGTTTGGTTTGTACAACTAACAGTGAGTATGTAGTCAACCTGATTTGTTCATTCAATAATTCCCACCTTGTTATTAGATTCCTCTATAATTACAATGGCAAATACAATATCATATTTATGATAGCAAAAGTAAAAACAACTTCTATTATTAAATAATAAGTAGTCCAAGGTTGTAATTTTAAAAATTAACTAATAATCTACTACTAATAATAGTAATATTAATAAACATTGACAGTGTTTACTTCTTTGACTTCTTTCTTGTTGTCATATTTCATACTGGTATTTCTAAATGTATGAGTAGGGTTTAAGATATATGGAGTGAGTGAATGAAGAATGGACATGGGACTTGATCTCTTTTGTTTTCCCTTCCTCTTGATAATGTATCTTGAATTTTCATAAGTTGTTATATCTGTTAGTTCATCTGTTGTTTGTATTGACATAGGTATCGTATTTTGTTGATATGATATTGAATTGAGCTCTTTCTCTTTAGTTCCTTCTAATTTTGCTCTTGTATGACCTCCATATTTACTTAGTAGTTCAATAATACTTTCCTGTTTCATTATTTTAGCTTGATCTAATGGTGTCCTACTGTCAGAAATAATATTAGGATTAGCACCATTCTTTAAAAGTGTCTCTATAATTGAAAAGGATTTACTTCCACTAACTGCAAAGTACAAAGGAGTGAACCCCCAAAACCTTTCTTGTTTATTGACATCAGCTCCAGCTTGTATGAGAGCATCCACTATATCAACATGTCCACATGATGACGCTACCGTGAGTAGAGTAAGACCAAGTACCAGTGGAGTATCTGGATTATCTAATTTCTTCATTACAACTGCACCTAAATCTCCTTTAACACATGAGTCTAGTAGTTCTCTCTGGTCATTAGTGAGGTGTGGAAGTTTGTTTGAGAGGAAGGTAACGAGAGTAGGGTGACCACCTAAACATGACTCTACAACTCCTTTTTCAATCTCCTCAGTAGTAGGTTGAACTTTGTCTAAGAGCATATTAACAAGGTCTCTGTTACCACTAGCAGCTGCTAATGAAAATGCTGTTGCTCTATTATATGCTAAAATATTAGGATCTACTTGTGATTGTAATAAACGTTCAACTACTTCAAGATGTCCATTTCCACTAGCTAGCATTAAAGCATTGTAACCAAAATCATCATTAGACTGAATATTAACGTCTGCATCCCATTGGAGAAGTAGCTTAACAGTCTGGGTATAACCATTTAAACTAGCTATCATTAGGGCAGTCCACCCGTTTTCATTCTGAGTATTAATGTCAGCATGTTCTTTAAGCAGTAGTTCAACAACCTGGAAATGGCCATTTTGACTAGCTAACATTAAGGCAGTCCATCCATTTTTGTTCTGAATATTAATATCAGCATGTTCTTTAAGGAGTAGTTCAACAATCTGGTGATGACCACTATAACTAGCTAGAATTAAGGCAGTCAATCCATCTTCTCTTTGAATATTAATGTTAGCACGTTTTTTGAGTAATAGTTCAACAATCTGGTGATGACCATTTTGACTAGCTAACATTAGAGCAGTTACTCCTTTTTTTCCCTTGTGATTAATGTCAGCATGTTCTTTAAGGAGTAGTTCAACAATCTGGTGATGACCATTAAAACTAGCTAGCATTAGAGCAGTCCATCCATCTTCTCTTTGAGTATTAATGTCAGCATGTTCTTTGAGTAATATTTCAACAATCTGGTGATGACCATTTTGACTAGCTACCATTAGAGCAGTCACTCCATTTTTTCCCTGGTGATTAATGCCAACATGTTCTTTAAGGAGTAGTTCAACAACCTGGTGATGACCATTTTGACTAGCTACCATTAGAGCAGTCACTCCATTTTTTCCCTGGTGATTAATGTCAACATGTTCTTTAAGGAGTAGTTCAACGATCTGGTGATGACCATTTTGACTAGCTAACATTAGAGCAGTCCATCCATCTTCTTCCTGAATATTAATGTCAGCATGTTCTTTGAGTAATATTTCAACAATCTGGTGATGACCATTTTGACTAGCTACCATTAGAGCAGTCACTCCATTTTTTCCCTGGTGATTAATGCCAACATGTTCTTTAAGGAGTAGTTCAACAACCTGGTGATGACCATTTTGACTAGCTACCATTAGAGCAGTCACTCCATTTTTTCCCTGGTGATTAATGTCAACATGTTCTTTAAGGAGTAGTTCAACGATCTGGTGATGACCATTTTGACTAGCTAACATTAGAGCAGTCCATCCATCTTCTTCCTGAATATTAATGTCAGCATGTTCTTTAAGTAGTAGTTCAACGATCTGGTGATGACCATTATAACTAGCTAGCATTAGGGCAGTCCATCCATCTTCTCTTTGAGTATTAATGTCAGCATGTTCTTTGAGTAATAGTTCAACAATCTGGTGATGACCATTTTCACTAGCTACCATTAGAGCAGTCACTCCATTTTTTCCCTGGTGATTAATGCCAACATGTTCTTTAAGGAGTAGTTCAACAACCTGGTGATGACCATTTTGACTAGCTACCATTAGAGCAGTCACTCCATTTTTTCCCTGGTGATTAATGTCAACATGTTCTTTAAGGAGTAGTTCAACGATCTGGTGATGACCATTTTGACTAGCTAACATTAGAGCAGTCCATCCATCTTCTTCCTGAATATTAATGTCAGCATGTTCTTTAAGTAGTAGTTCAACGATCTGGTGATGACCATTATAACTAGCTAGCATTAGGGCAGTCCATCCATCTTCTCTTTGAGTATTAATGTCAGCATGTTCTTTGAGTAATAGTTCAACAATCTGGTGATGACCATTTTCACTAGCTACCATTAGAGCAGTCACTCCATCTTCATTCTTAATATTAATGTCAGCATTTTTTTGGAGTAGTACATAAACAATCCCTGAAAAACCAACTTCACTGGCTACCATAAGTGCTGTTCTACCTTTTTTTCCCTTCGTGTTGACATCAATATATTCTGCTTGTAACAGTAGTATCAGAGATTTTAGATATTCAAAAAAGCATTCATATATATACTGAGCTCCTAAAATAAGTGCAAAGATACCTGCATGAAGTGCAGTATCACCTTCTTTATCTCTGATGTTTGGATTAGCACCATAAATTAATAATTGTCGTACAATTTCTGGATGTCCTTTCAAAACTGCTGACGTTAGAACAGTTATACCACTGTCTTTATACTGTGTATTAGGATTAGCTTTAGCCTCTAGTAATAACTGTACTATTTCAATGTGATTGTTATCATTAGCTATTATTAAGGAAGTTGCTCCATCAATTCTTTGATGGTTTGGGTCAGCTCTATTCTTGAGTAATGATTCAACAATCATTTTATCACCATTTTGACTAGCTAACATTAGGGCAGTGACTCCATTTTTTGTTTGGAGATTAACATCTGCATTCTCTTTGAGTAGTAGTTCAATAACCTGAGTACAACCATTTTTACTAGCTAACATTAGGGCAGTTACTCCATTTTTCGCCTGAAGATTAATATTGGCATGGTCTTTGAGTAAGAGTTCAATGACCTGGTGATGACCTTTTTCACTAGCTAGCATTAGGGCAGTCATTCCATTATTTGTCTGGAGATTTACATTTACATGCTCTTTGAGTAATAGTTCAACAACCTGGGTGTGACCATTTTGACATGCCAGCATTAGTGCAGTCCATCCTCCTTCTTTCTTAGTATTAACTTTTGCATTCTCTTTGAGTAAGAGTTCAACAACCTGTGTATGACCATTTAGACTAGCTAGTATTAGGGCAGTACTTCCATCTCTTTTCTGAGTATTAATATCTGCACACTTTCTAATCAGAAGTTCAACAACCTGAGTGTGACCATTATTACTAGCTAGAATTAGGGCTGTTGATCCATATTTGCTCTGAATATTAATATCTGCACACTCTTTAAGTAGAATATCAACAACCTGAGTGTGACCATTATTACTAGCTAGCATTAGGGCTGTTAATCCATATTTGTTCTGACTGTTAACATTTGCACAATTACTAAGCAAAATTTGAACAATCTCAGTATGACCATTTTGACATGCTAACATTAGCGCAGTACATCCTTCTTCTTCTTCCTTGGTGTTAACTTCTGCATTCTCTTTTAGTAGTAGTTCAACAACCTGGTGATGATCATTACAACTAGCTACCATTAGGGCAGTCCATCCATTTTCATTCTGAGTATTAATGTCGGCATGTTCTTTAAGTAGTAGTTCTACAACCTGAGTATGACCATTTAGACTAGCTAGCATTAGGGCAGTCCATCCATCTTTTCTTTGATAGTTAATATCAGTTTTCTGTTGTTGTAGTAGTACTTGAACAATATCATAATGGCCACCAAAGCTTGCAATCATTAATGCATTTGAGCCATTTGATTTCTGCAAATTCAGGTCAGCTCCTTCTTGGATAAGAGTATTGACTATTGCAAGATGGTTATGTTCACTTGCTCTCATAAGTACTGTCCAGCCTTCATTATCTTGAATATTAACATTAGCTCCAGCTGATACTAATGATTTTACAATTTGTTCATGTCGGCCTTCAATAGCTAGCATTAGGGCAGTCACTCCATTTTCGTTCCGAGTATTAATGTCGGAATGTTCTTTAAGTAGTAGTTCAACAACCTGGTGATGACCATTTTGACTAGCTAGCATTAGGGCAGTCCATCCATTTTTATTCTGAGTATTAATGTTGGAATGTTCTTTAAGTAGTAGTTCAACAACCTGGTGATGACCATTTTGACTAGCTATTATAAGTGCTGTTTTGCCTTCTTCATCGCAATGTTTTATATCACCTCCTAATTTCAGGAGAAATTGTACAGCTTCAATATGACCAACTTTTGCAGCTTCAAGAAGAGCTGACTCAAATGTAAAGTTCATATTCTCATCTTCTTCCAGGATAGGTTTACCATTAATTGTTAGACCAAAGATACCAATGAGACGCATAAAATGTAGCTTGCCTTGAGCATAAGCTATGAGACAATCAGCTTTGGATTCATCGACAAAATATTTAATATGAACTGAGCCTGTCTGTATTTCGATATACTCCAAAATTGAATGCTTTGACTTGTGAGGTAGTAAATGTCTAACTAGTAGATAAAGTCCTTGAATATTGGCTTCATTCCATGGATTGTGTAATTCAATGTTAATGTGAGGCATGTTTGATAAATCTCTTAGATGTGGGGTGTATATGTTTTTTAGTTGATTTTTGAGTTGTTTCACAGTAAATGAGCAACGTAGAATTTCAGCTTTATTCATATGTTCTTTAAGTTCACTGACTAGGTTTTTCTTGTCTTCTCCAAAATATTCATCATTAAGAAACCTTTCACTCACATTAACAATTGATTCACAGTCTAAGAAGTCAAAATATGGATGTAGTTTCTTGAAAAGTTCATCTAAATCATTACATTTGTTGATGTCACTCAGTTCTTCAACCCAATCTAGTTCATACTTAATAAACATTGTGACATCTTCTAATTGTAGTAGTTGATGTTGTAGTTTTTCATTAAGAGCTGATCGAACAGCAACTATTAATGTACTGAAATTTCGACGTAAACTCTGTAAAGAAGTTCGAAGTTCCTTTTCTTTCTCTCCACTTCCTATTTCTATTTGATAAATGCTAGGGGCTATTGAGGTATAAAATAATTAAATCTACAAGGAAAGTTTACAATACCTTGGATAGTGATTGGTTGTTCTGAAGTTGTTTCTAAAGAAGTAATAGGTTTTTGTGATGTTTCTGTAGCTAGATCATGTTCTTGTGATTTTTCTAGAGCAGACTTTACTCCCTGCCCTGATGTAGGCACTCCATCTACAGTAATTGGATATAAATAACTTTATCATTATATTCTACGTGAGAATATTATCTATCAACATTACAAACAATCCATTATTATTATTGCAGCTTGCTCTTTGCAAACCAGGTAGTCCTATGATTGTTTTACCTATGTATATATATATATATATATATATATATATGCTGTACCAATGAATGCTACAATGAATCTACCTTGCAGCATTAATTGGATGAAATGAGACTAGTTGATACATATTTATAGTATGTAGATTGTTTTATTACATTGACAATAGAAACTGCATATAAATTAAAATGCATTTTCAATTTTCACTGGAAAATCTAATGATTTTACAACAATGAATGTTATAGTGTTCACATAGCTTGAATGTACATTAGCTATTTGGTTTTTTCCTAAGGGTAGGACAAATATAGTTTAATGTTATCCTTTCGCTGGTTGAGCATGCCATATGACATCTCCCACAGTCAGTCAGTTTCTTGTTTGGTTAATTAATAATAATATTGTGGACTTTGTGACTAACTTCTAGTTGCTATAGGCTCTCTGATAAGTATTACACTATGACATAAAGGTATAAAAGTAAACTCTTTCATAGATTAGAGTATATGATGCTTACATGTATAGTATATGTCATGTAATATTTTTATAGACTTAATATAGTAAGTAATATAGTGACTTTTATTTATAATATCATTGTTACATCTATAAAGGAATGTAAACTTGTCACAGCTTGCTTTGCTCAAAATCATGAATTCACAAATAACAACTGTGACAGGAATTCTATTGGAATGTTGCTATAGTAGTTATTTTATTGGTAAAAATAACAAGAACAATACATATTTGTGTCACTATATATCAAAGATATGGACTACCATCATTTTATATTATTGACCTTGTTGTTCATCACATGTAAGATCTAGTGAGATATTACATTGGTTTTTAACTTCTACTATCCAGTCTTGACATAACTTTTGAACAGCTGATTTCATCGGACCACCTTCACTGGAGAGACATTGTAAGAAAAGTTGACAATGTTCTTGTAACTTTGAAATACCGTCTGCTAATCTCATTCCACTTTCAAATTCACCAATTACATTGTAAACAGTTGGAGAATCTCTAACTGATTCACTTATCAGTCTTTTAGAATACATTGCTGCAGAAACTCGTGATAAACATCTACTTAACTGGTTACTTAAGTTAGCAAAATGGCTTGTAAGAACATTTTTCAACACTTTATTAATTTCATCACTTTCTATAGCACTGGCACCTTCTATGTCACCATATACAGATTTATCACAAGAAGAAAAAATCTCGCTTCCAACCTGACCACTTATTCCTTCTTTCTGTCCTTCTGTTTGCCCTTGGTATGGAAAAGATGCTATGAGGATTGAATTTAGATGCATGAATTATCAATTCAGTTCCATTCCTTTTAATGGAGTAAGCTATATACCAGACATTTACCAAAAGACTAACTGTGTCCTTCAATATATGAAATCAATAGAATATACCTTGTTATGTATTTTACTAAACTATTATACTACATTGATAATTATTTTAAAGTACTAGTATATAATGAACTATATATAGTAGATACCTTCATCTTTAATATCTAGTTGTTTTCTTAGTGTAGTAGCTATACCCTTATCACCACAACTCTCAATAGCTGAAATGAGTTCTTCCCAACAAGGGGCAGTACCATTTGTAATCCACCATTGTAAACCTTCTTCCAAAGCAAAGTGGTAATCTTGATCAATGCTGACCATTTTCTTGAGTCTTCTTCTCTCCTCCAGTGACACACCTAGAAAACTAGTGAGTTTACTCCATTTATCTTCAACAACAAAACCACTTTTAACAAGAAATTGTAGAGCATTGTTTGATGTTAACTCTATTGAAGTAAATTGAAGCATCATTCTATCAGTTATATGTTTTAATGTTTACTGACCTGTTTTAGGTCCAGGGTTGAGTTCAATATCACCTGATAAAATGAGGAGAAGTAAGAGAAACAAAACTAGAGAGAATATCAAAGTACCACCACCCTCATCTCCTGACATCAATAGTGACTTTATCCATCCAGGGGTATCAGTGGTAGAAGGAGTCTTTATAGTAGTATATGGTATATGATGACAATACCATAACCCAATACTAGCTCTCCATTGAGAGACATCAATCATAATGACCTACAAGCAATCAATATATTAAAAGACAACTTGTTCTACATATTTAGTTACCTTTTGTTCCTGTCTGTACACCACACACAATGTAACACTCCACTCCACAGGATACAATTATAGACAATCAAGTAGCTCAATAACACAATTAAAATGGCTATCAAATATACAGCTAGGAAACAAGTAGTTTTTATTATTACTTACGTTTTTGGACTTCAATTTGGTTTAACAAACAAAGCAGGACCTGAAATTATTAATGAATTATTATTTATAGCAGAATTGACAACTACTGCCATAGGCAAACTGGCTCTGTTCTATTTTCTTGGTTACAAGGGAACACAGCTACACAAAGACTGTCAATCACAACTGATGTATTGATAGATTCTTTATAAGGTAATAACTATTATGAATATATTTTACAATGAACTCATGCATGACTGTGAGAACAATGAATATTATTATAACATATCATGTGAGGTGTGGTAGTATAGTGGATGGGAAAGGTTACAAATAACTACATTATTGTCTTTTGTCATGAATTTCGTTATGATGTGTAATAATAATATAATAAAAATAATAAGATGATGATGACAAAATGTTTGATATATATAATGTATATATATATATCAAAAATGTAGTTATATGAAAGAATACATGATAACAACTTTATATGACTAGTCTTAAAGAAAATAATCTAGTTCAAAATGATAGCTTATCAGATGAACTCAATACAGATTGTTATGTCGAACAAAATTATAATATTTTAATAAATCTTTAATTTCTTAATCTTCTTAATATGCTATTAATATAGTTTAAAATTAATTTTCTTTTACTCTATTTATTTGTCTAATAGGATATGAAGAGTTAGATTTGTTAGAAGTTACTTTTGATTGTAATGATGAGTATTTATTCTCATCAGGTGATTTATCTGTATCTGATGTTAAGAGTGCTCTCATGAACTCAAATCGTGACAAAAACAACTTCCATAGTAACCCCCAACCTAGTTAATAAGAGACAAGATAAAATCACAAGATCATTAGTTCTAGTACATGATATTAGCAGCTTTTACTAGTCCTGTTATGAGCTTAGTAGTCTCGTCATCAGACACCCAAATTATTTAATGCAAGAAAGGATATCTAATAACAAGACTATAGTGTCCAGTGCTAGCCGTTGATAAAATATCAACATATGTAAACATATACTATGATAGCCATATGACTGAGATCATAACAAAATTAATTAATTAAATATTAGATGTGTAAATATATTATTGTTGACAGTAAAGTAGATGGAAGCATAGATAGTACCTGTGATGGAAGTAATAAGATGGAAATATGCATGTAGACCACTCTGTATAAAGCTTTCAGTATCATGATTAGATGTAAGTGAGAAGACACCAACAATAGGTATGGGCAATGTATTAATGATTTACTGTAGTCTCATCCCCAGACTCCTATTCTGCCCAAATATCAGGGCCAGAATCTGGGACTGAGGAGGTGGGCTGCCTACACAAGATTACTACAACAATGATGTAGTAGATAATTTGTAATAAGTTATCATCATGAAGGGAATGACCACACTCATTGATAAAACTGCTAACAATAAGATCAAAGCAATATCTGAGACAGTAGATAGTCATTGGTCTGAAAAGTGAAATGTTATTGTTCTAATTAGAGCTCACTTATTCTAGTCCCTCCCATATCCACGTGTATATTAATGGCTACTAACACATCAGATACAGATTCAGAAGACGAGGACTACATTCCTGAAGGTATGAGGAATAGCCCCATAACAGATTAATAGAAAAGATGATAGTATCTTTACTGTGTATACATGTACATATATTATAATAGTATGTAATATCACAGATATTACTATGATATCCATTACGTATATTATATACATGTACATGTACTGTATTAGGGGATAATGCTAGTTCTGAAGGTGATGATGTACAAACTGGTAGTGAGAAGTTACAGAGAGAACAGAAAGATGATGACACTTGTAAATCTCAAGTGAAATTTATAAAAAGGAAGAAAGTTACTTCTACCAGGTAAGTGGCTTGAGTAGACTAAATGTCTCCGGCAATAACTACTAATAATAATAAAGTTAATAACTAGATATTCTAATCTTTAAATTTTCTTTTAGTATATTATTTAAACAATTAACTGATTGGATTAGCTGGTCAATTTTTGTTGGTTTTTTTTCTTGTATTTACTGTGGATGTTATATTAGATAATAAATGACATAGTTGTTGCTGTTTTTCTTCAACATGGCATGTAAAATGTTCTAGATTTATTTAATTTTTCACTTAGTATTATTATATTATATGTGTAGAAATGATGAGAATTTTATGCCAAATGTATTTTGTCTTTTAATACTCTTAACTTTATTTTAATTTAGACTGTAGTGATGGTTTAATTTCTTATGACAGCAATGTCTGCATTTTCTCATTCTTCTTTAGAAAGAGAAAAGGTGGAATGTGTCTTGAAGGAGAGAAAGAATAGTGTGGAAAGTGATGGAGAGAGAGAAGATGAAAATGAAAGTGATAAAAAGAAGAAAGCACATATTGATCAATTATGGACGAAATTTAAGCAGGAACATTGTTAAGGGAAAGGACAGTAGTGTTGCCAAGGAAACCAAATCTAGCAAGGAAGACACTAATACTGAAGATAAGGTATAGTTTACATTCCTTGTATTGTTAGCTTCAATTAATTTAGAGATATAAAAATTATAATAATAAAGTAATATAATTATTGACAACTTTTTAACCTCAAAATATGATAACACATTATATCCTTGAGTTTCTCTTGATATTTAGGTATCTCCTTCTACTGAAGAGTCAGAAAAGACAGTGACTATTAAAAAGAGTTATAATTTTGCTGGAGAAGAAGTAATGTGAGTTATATTATATTCCTATCATCCAATGAACTCTATAATTGTTGTCCGATAGTGTGGAGGAAGAAGTATCTGTTAAATCTAAAGAAGCAAAAGAATATTTAAAATCACAAGAACATCAAATGAACAAACTAAGAAAATGTCTCCATCATTTACTAAAAGGTTAGAAATTTAATTGTATTTGTAAACAAGAATTAATAATTATTGGTTCATCTTCTTTACTTTGTTGCCTCTCTCTCTCCTAGTACTATTAAACGTAATAGAGGGGCTCAATCCTTATTATATTCTCTCTCTAAGAAGCCTAAAATGAGTACCCTTGTAAGAACCTCTTAAATCAATGACATCGTTATTACATCCTAATTTATTATTATTAGGAAAAGTCACGGCTGGACTGGACCAAGTACAAAAGGAGGAGGAGCTTGAAGAGGAGCTAGAGTTCCATTCAAAAGATGGGTAAGTTAATATATTTAGGTATCATATTATAATTAATAATTTAATAATTAAGGTATCTTGAGAAACAAGCATTTTTACAACGAACAGAATTAAGACAATTTGAACAAGAAAGAGATGAACGCTTAAAACGATTTAAATATCTTTATTAAAATGTCATATCTTGTACTCAAATGTTGAGACAAGTCATTATTAAAATGTGATGTATCTTGTACTCAAATGATGAGACAAGTCTTATTAAAATGTGATGTATCTTGTACTCAAATTATGAGACAAGTCATTATTAGTGATACCAGTGTAGGGATGACCCCTAAAACATTTATTACTAAACCTGTTAGTATGATTAGGGATTAAGAGAGTTATAATTAATAGCAAACAATTTTATATTTATTTAATTGGCAATAAAGTACTATAAACTAATACATACCATTTGCTAAAAGTTCATAATATCTTCAATTTAACATGCTGTTATAGTAGGTACTGAATATAAGTACATCTTTGTTATGTAAGCACACTATATCATATACCAGTACTTTTCACTATTGCTATGCCATAAAAGTCTGTACAATTATTATTAAAAGTGTTAATACTATCTTTTAGTAAGTTTTTCTCCTGTCAATTTCATGTGGCTTTGTTGCCGCTATTTATGTCACTTTAGAAGAAACTATGGCTGGAGAGTTTGCATTACTTTGGGGTGTGGGAATTAGTCTAGTTACATCACTTATCAATGTCATCATTGCCTGTTTTCCCATCTATCCAATTTTATAACAATAGGAGGTGTGGTTTGTTTGATCCCTTGGTGAGCACCGTCCATAACCTTAAATGTCTTGTCATGTTTTTAAAAACAACTGATAACTCCCCTCGAAATTTTATTTCAATGTTCTCTTGAAAGAACAAAATCATTTTGTTAATACCTTTTATTTCTTATTTCTTTTACTTACTAAATCTAAACTGTTATTTCTTTTATGTTTAATGTTATATTAATTGTTTTATGTCCTTTAATTATAATTATTATTAATATATACATAACATCAATATAGTATGAAGTATAGTACAGTATGAAATGTTAAAATATTATAATGTTTCCCTTTCGTATTATCATGGTATGTGTCATTGTTATAAATGATAAGATAGTACCAACTTTACTTCATTTTCAGGGTTAAAATCATATTTATATTAAATTCATCAACATACTTTCTTTTCATATCACTTAAATGCACAGAAGAAACTGAAAGTCCTTAAGAATTCACATTTCTGTTAAATACAAAATATAAAATTACTTTAGCACCATCATGTCATTATGTACATAATGATCTACAGAATGATTGTAATTATATAAATTTATAAATAAATTATAAATTTGCCAAAATGAAGTGAAACGACACTCATACCCACATTTGTACATATTAATATTAATAACACATGTACAAAACAGCTGGATACAGAAGACAAAGATTACCTTCCTTATAAGGTATGTAGAATCCTATTATTATATAGCATAACTTTATATTGTAACTGATATTTTCTTATAGTTACTCCACTAATATTAGAGGATAGTGCCAAATATCAAGTCAATAGAAGGAGTATGGTGTTAAAGGCACCAAAAGTTTTTAAAAGGGAGAAGACTAGTTCCACAAGGTAAATAAATTTGATAAAAAGTTTCAGAGGAAAATGAGGTGCTTGTTTAGAGTTAGCATGTACATACTATACTTGTGTAAATTATATTGCATGTTCTCCCAGTGTCTAGAGCTGGGGTGTATCTAGGGTGGATCTTGGGGTGCTCTTGTACCCCCCCTTTTTTGAGTTCTAATTGTAATAATGAGTAACAACCATAGAAATTTTCCTGAGGTTGTTTTATAGACTAGACATGCACAGCTGGAATAAAAGAATGAAAGTAGTAGAAGCAACGCAGCAAAGTTGAATCTGAAATTGCACTTCGATTTAATTGATAATTAACCATAGTCATTGTCATATTCAGATCATTTGGGATTTTTCCATTATAAACTTTCAAATATTGGACCCAAGCTCAATTAATTTTGTACATAATCTTAGCATAATATATTTAAATGAACTAAGTCTTGATATCAACACCTGATGTTCTTAACAAACAGTAAAAGACATGGCTTCATTAACCGCACCTTCATGAATAATTAATTATTTAAAAATTTTGCAAAGTACTTTGCACACCATTCCTTTGCATCCCCTATTCTTGAGATCTAGATAAATTCTTGTAGAGAATATTCAAGTAACAATTCTCTTGTTCAGTCATTTATCACTGACATAGTGTCATGATGTATACAGATCATTTTTAAACAAAATGTACTAGTTGACTGGGTTTATTGTCAAATGATATGCAATTGTTAAAATGATGCTTATGAAGTAAGTAAATTGAATTGAGAGTACACACTGGTAAAAACTTGTGCCTTTTCTCTGTTTCTATGGTAATGCAATTGTTGTCTATGACAACTGGCACACCTTTGATTTCTTTATAAAGCAACAATTGTCATAAATATATTTTAAAATAACAATGGTTTTTGGTAATAACTGTGGGAACATTTGTAAGTTAGTGGATATCATATAAAACAATTTAAATGGAATACTTAATAGTCTCTTCATTAAGTATATATATGAAACAAATTATGTTATCAAACTATTATCAGCACACCAGAACACTATTGTTTAACATTTAAGTTCAGTATTATACCAAGTTCTTTGTTGATTTCATCTTTCCAGCGTCCTGCTATAGCCTTAGCTGCAGCTTGCACTGCGCCACCTTGACTCGACAGACAGTCCAGAAATAATTGACAATGCTTCTCTAACTCAGGGACTGTTTTAAACTTCATTCCATTTTCATAATCATTCATTACACTTATATAAGTTGGGTTATGACAAACAGCGTTTGTGATCAATCCCTTGGCATACATTTCAGTAACGACATCTGGTAGACAACCATATAACAAGTCACTTAAATTTGCAGACTGTTCCTGAAGCACCATCCTCAATATCTTTCTAACCCTCTCTGGGCTCACATCAGTAGCTCCTGTTTGAATATAATAGACTAATTAAGATATTCACATTGAATATTTACCTTGAAAAGATGGTTGGCATGGTTTAACTGACTTGTTTAGCGTATCAAACGGTAGTGACAATGACTTTGATTCTTTCTCTTTTGCTCTCTCTACTTTTTCTCTTGTTTGACCTCCATATTTACTTAATAGTTTACTAATACTTTCCTGTTTAATATCATTAGCATCATCTAATGGTGTCCTCTTGTCAGCAATAGCATTGGGATCAGCATTTCTCTCTAAGAGTGTCTCTACTATTGTGAAGGATTTACCTCCTCTTATTGCAAAGAACAAAGGAGTGAATCCCCAAAAACTTTCTTGTTTATTTACATCAGCTCCAGCTTTTATGAGAGCAACCACTATATCAACATGTCCACATGATGAAGCTACCATGAGTGGAGTAAGACCTAGAACCAGTGGAGTATCTGGACTATCTAATGTCTTCATTACAACTGTTCCTTTAACACATGAGTCTAGTAGTTCTCTCTGGTCATTAGTGAGGTGTGAAAGTTTGTTTGAGAGGAAGGTAATGACAATAGGGTGACCACCTAAACATGATAGTACTACTGCTTTTTCAATCTCCTCAGTAGTGGGTTTAACTTTGTCTAAGAGCATATTAACAAGGTCTCTGTTACCACTATAAGCTGCTAATGAAAATGCTGTTGATCCTTTAGATGATAACAAGTGAGGATCTGCGTGTGATTGTAATAAACATTCTACAATTTCAAGATGACCATTCTGACTAGCTACCATTAGGGCATTGTAATCATATTCATTTAGAATACTAACATCTGCATCCCATTGGAGAAGTAATTTAACAACTTGAGTATGACCATTAAAACTAGCTAGCATTAAACTAGTTAATCCATCGTTTCTCTTGCGATCAATGTCAGCATGTTCTTTGAGTAGTAGTTCAACGACCTGGTGATGACCATTATAACTAGCTAGCAATAATGCAGTACCTCCATCTTTTCTTTGATAGTTAATGTCAGTTTTTTGTTGTAGTAGTACTTGAACAATATCATAATGGCCATAAAAACTTGCAATCATTAATGCATTTGAGCCATTTGATTTCTGTAAATTTGGGTCAGCACCATGCTGTATGAGAGTATTGACTATTGTAAGATGGTTGAGTTCACTTGCTCTCATGAGTGCTGTCCAGCCTTCATTTTCTTGAATATTAACATTAGCTCCAGCTGATGCTAATGATTTTACAATTCGTTCATGTCCTTCTTCACTAGCTAGCATTAGTGCAGTCACTCCATTTTTGTTCTGAGTATTAATGTCAGCATGTGCTTTAAGTAGTTCAACAACCTGATGATGACCATTGTGACTAGCTATCATTAGGGCAGACCATCCATCTTTTTCCTGAATATTAATGTCAGCATTCTCTTTAAGTAGTAGTTCAACAACCTGGTGATGACCTTTTTCACTAGCTAGTATAAGTGCTGTTTTGCCTTCTTCATTGCAATGGTTTATATCGCCTCCTAATTTCAGGAGAAATTTCACAGCTTCATTATGACCAGCTTTTGTAGCTTCTTGAAGAGCTGACTCAAAACTAAAGTTCATATTCTCATCTTCTTCCAGGATAGATTGACCATTAATTGTTAGACCAAAGATACCAATGAGACGCATAAAATGTAGCTTGTCTTGAGCATAAGCTATGAGACAATCAGCTGTAGAATCATGAACAATATATTTAATACAAACTGAGCCTGTATCAATTGTGATATACTTCAAAAGAGATTGTTTTAATGGATGTGGTAGTAAATGTCTAACTAGTAGATAAAGTCCTTGAATATTGGCATCATTCCATGGATTGTGTAATTCAATATAAATTTGAGGCATGCTTGTTAGATCTCCTAGATGTGAGGTGTATATGCTTTTTAGTTGGTCTTTGAGTTGTTTCACAGTAAATGAGCAACGTAAAGTCTCAGCTTTATCCATATGTTTTTTAAGTTCACTGACTAAGTTCTTGTCTTCCCCAAAACATTCATCATTAAGAAACCTTTCACTCACACGAATGATTATTTCACAGTCTAAAAAGTCAAAATATGGATGTAGTTTCTTGAAGAGCTTATCTAAATCATTACATTTGTTGATGTCACTCAGTTCTTCAACCCAGTATAGTTCATACTTAATAAATATTGTGACATCTTCTAATTTTAGTAGTCGATGTTGTAGTTTATGAACAAGAGCTGATTGAACAGCAACTATTAATGTACTGAAATTTTGACGTAAACTCTGTAAAGAGGTTCTAAGTTCCATTTCCTTCTCTTTATTTTCTACTTCTACTTTTTGTTGATAAATGCTAGAGGCTATTGAGGTATAAAACAATTAAATCTAAAAGGAAAGTTTACAATACCTTGGATAGTGATTGGTTGTTCTGAAGTTGTTTCTAAAGAAGTAATAGGTTTTTGAGATGTTTCTGTAGCTAGATCATGTTCTTGGGATTTTTCTAGAGCAGACTTTACTCCCTGTCCTGATGTAGGCACTCCATCTACAGTAATTGGATATAAATAACTTTATCATTATATTCCACGTAAGAATATTATCTATCAACATTACAAACAATCTATTATTATTATTGCAGCTTGCTCTTTGCATACCAGGTAGTCCTATGATTGTTTTACCTATGTATACCATATATATGTTGTACCAATGAATGCTACAAATAATCTACCTTGCAGCATTAATGGATGAAATGAGACTAGTTGATACATATTTATAGTATGTAGATTGTTTTATTACATTGACAATAGAAACTGCATATAAATTAAAATGCATTTTCAATTTTCACTGGAAAATCTAATGATTTTACAACAATGAATGTTATAGTGTTCACATAGCTTGACTGTACATTAGCTATTTGATTTTCTATGGATAGGACAAATATAGTTTAATGTTATCCTTTTGCTGGTTGAGCATGCCATATGACATCTCCCAGAGTCAGTCAGTTTCTTAGTTTGGTTAATTAATAATAATATTGTGGACTTTGTGACTAACTTCTAGTTGCTATAGGCTCTCTGATAAGTATTACACTATGACATAAAGGTATAAAAATAAACTCTTTCATAGATTAGAGTATATGATGCTTACATGTATAGTATATGTCATGTAATATTTTTATAGACTTAATATAGTAAGTAATATAGTGACTTTTATTTATAATATCATTGTTACATCTATGAAGGAGTGTAAACTTGTCAAAGCTTGCTTTGCTCAAAATCATGAATTCACAAATAACAACTGTGACAGGAATTCTATTGGAATGTTGCTATAGTAGTTATTTTATTGGTAAAAATAACAAGAACAATACATATTTGTGTCACTATATCTCAAAGATATGGACTACCATCATTTTATATTACTGACCTTGTTGTTCATCACATGTAAGATTTAGTGAGATATCACATTGCTTTTTAACTTCTACTATCCAGTCTTGACATAACTTTTGAACAGCTGATTTCATCGGATCACCTTCACTGGAGAGACATTGTAAGAAAAGTTGACAATGTTCTTGTAGCTTTGAATTGTCTCCCTTGATATTTTCCATTGCAATTTCAAATTGATCGATCATACTGTGAACAGTTGGAGAATCTCGGACTGATTTGATTATTAGGTCATGGGAGTACATCCTATCAGCAACTTGTTGGACACATGGTCGTAAATGGTCACTTAAATGAGCAAAATGGCTTTTCAGTACCTTCTTCAACACTTTATGAACTTCAGCACCTGTAATGTTATCGTAAAAATGTATACAGTTATCACAGGAAGGCTTTTAAAAATTCATGAGGACTTTTCTAGCAAGCTCAATTATACAAGTAACCTGTTTATTACTAGGTTGTATTTATTATAATAAATTAATAGAAATGAAAAAACTGATTATTTGATTTAACCAATAATGGTTATATATAGGTCACATGTATAACCATATATAAATAAGTTAAAACATCATTCTATCAGTTATATGTTTTAATATTTACTGACCTGTTTTAGGTCCAGGGTTGAGTTCAATATCACCTGATAAAAGGAGGAGAAGTAAGAGAAACAAAACTAGAGAGAATATCAAAGTACCACCACCCTCATCTCCTGATAACAATAGTGACTTTATACATCCAGGGGTATCAGTGGTAGAAGGAGTCTTTTTAGTAGTATATGGTATATGATGACAATACCATAACCCAATACTAGCTCTCCATTGAGAGATATCAATCATAATGACCTACAAACAATCAATATATTAAAAGACAACTTGTTCTACATATTTAGTTACCTTTTGTTCCTGTCTAACACTATATACCTCAATGGATACTCGTATACAATTAAGTAGCTCAATAACACAATCAAAAAAATCAAATGGCTATCAAAATATACAGCTAGGAAACAGGTAGTTTTTATTACTACTTATGTTTTTGGACTTTAATTCAGTTCAACAAACAAAGCAAGATCCGAAGTTATTAATGAGTTATTTATAGTAGAAATGACAACTACTGCCACAAACAAACCTGGCCCTATTCTGTTTTTCTGGTTACTAAGGGAACATAGAGCTACACATACTTTTTTCTTTTTGATCCTTTTATAGTTTTTGGTTGCCATGGAAATGCAATGGTTGTCAACAACAACAAAGTTGTATTGAATAACCTTAGATTCTTTATAAGGCAATAATTATTATGAATATGTTTTCAAAATGACACTCGTACGGTGTTTTTGGCTAATAACTGTGGGAACAATGAATATTATCAATATATCACGTGAGGTGTGGCCAATATCATTCATAGTTATTGGATGGAGAAAGGTTACAATTTTGACCAAATATGTACAGCATATGTCTCATATCATGAATATAATTATTATATACAATATTGTTAATGGAATATAACAATATTATTGGATAGATAACTGTATGATGTGGACAGATATAGGATGAGTCTGTACTGTATTTGGATAGGTCTGATTAATTAATTTAATAACCAAAAGTTAGATTAGTGTAATGAGATGATAAAATTTTAATATATTATATTAAAAATATAATTATATGAAGTAATACACGCTGATAGCTTTATATAATTAATATTGAAGAAAATAATCAAGATGATAGATTATTAAATGAACTCAATAAAACAATATAGATTGTTATATCAACATAATAATATTTTAATAAATTAATATGTTATTAATATTATTATTATTTTACTCTATTTATTTGTCTAACTGATGATGTTCTAATAGAATGTGAAGAACTAGATTTGTTAGAAGTTACTTTTGATTTTAATGATGAGTGTTTGTTCTTATCAGGTGATTTCTCTGTGTCTGATGCTAAGAGTGCTCTCATGAACTCAAATCGTGACAAAAATAACTTCCATACTAATCCCCAACCTATTTAATGAGAGAAAATAAAAAAATCAAGACAGCAATAGTTCTAATTATGTAATAATACTAGGCTAGTTCACAGGACATATATATCTACAATAAAATATGTATTAATCTTATGTAAGGGTGGGAGATACTATCAAAATATATCGATGTAATCAATTATAATACGGTCTCGATTACTAATTGATTACTCATACATGCGTATAGGTGATTAGCGATTACTTTGTGCATGCGCATTTTTACAGTCATGCATGTATTCTTACTGTTCTATTATTATAAAATGGCTGAAGCAGCTGAGACTGCCGAGCTACTATATTTCCTTTTCTTTCTAAATTTGCCAAAAAATACATGAGCATTACAGGTACTTCAGTTCCTGCTGAAAGAGTCTTCTCCAAAGCAGGTGAACTTATTTCACAAAGAAGAAATGTGATAAAACCAAAACATGTAAATATGTTGTTGTTCTTAAATAAAAATTAATTGGAAAATGTAATCACATAGTAATTGATACTACTGATACTTATACTAAAGTAATCAGTAATTGTATCAAAATCGAGATTTTTAGTATCGTCCACCTTTAATCTTATGTACATAGTTTTTAGTGACATTTTAGTCCATTATAAGCCTATGTAGTTATATATAGGTCAGTCACATGAAATTAAGTGAGTAAAAGTCTCAGTATTGGTATGTAAGAAGATACCAACAGCTGCTAATTAATTATAGTGCTACAGATACAATGTATTAATGAATTACAATAGTCTCATTCTCAGACATCTTTTCTGTTCATTAGTGATGGAATCTAGGGGAGGGCTAGCTACACAAGACTATTTATATTGGCCTAGTATTAATTACTAGTATACTTATTTGTACTAACTTATCATAATGAAGGCAATGACCACGCCCACTGATAAAACTGCTAACAATAAGATCAACGCAATATCTGAGACAGTAGTCATTCTGAAAATGGTCTGAAAAATGAAAGGTTATTGTTCTAATTAGAGCTCACTTAATCTAGTCCCTCCCATATCCACGTGTATATTAATGGCTACTAACACATCAGATACAGATTCAGAAGATGAGGACTACATTCCTGAAGGTATTATGAATAGCCCCATAACAGATTAATAGAAAAGATGATAGTATCTTTACTGTGTATACATGTACATGTACTATAATGGTATATAATATCACAGATATTACTATGATGTTTATGATATTATACATGTATATGTACTGTATTAGGGGATAATGTTAGTTCTGAAGGTGATGATGTACAAACTGGTAGTGAGAAGTTACAGAGAGAACAGAAAGATGATGACACTTGTAAATCTCAAGTGAAATTTACAAAAAGAAAGAACATTACTTCTACTAGGTAAGTGGATTGAATTAGGAGACTGATTGTTTAGTTCAGTTTTAATAACTACTAATTATAATAAAATACAATTAATAACTAGATATTTAAGTCCTTTTCTCTTATTACAAATTATTATTTAAACAATTAACTGATTGAATTAATTGATTAGTTGTTGTTGTTGTTTATTGTGGATGTTCTATATTGATAATTGTTGGTTCTTTAGCTTTTTTCTTTCTGATGGCACATGAAGTGATCAAGCCTTATTTTAACTTAGTAATATTTGTATAGATCTGTAGGACATTTTCCATCATATGTATTTTATCTTTTAATCTAAAAATATTTTAATTTAGATAGTAGTAAAGATTTAATTTCTTATGATAGTAATGTCTTCATTCTTCTCTTGTTCTTTAGAAGGAGAAAAGGTGGAATATGTCTTGAAGGAGAGAAAGCGGGAGAAGAGAATAGTGAGGAAAATGAAGGAGAGAGAGAAGATGAAGATGATAAAGAAGGTGATAAAAAGAAGAAAACACATATTGATCAATTATGGGTGGAGTTTAAGAGTAACAGTAGCGGGAACTTTGTTAAGGGAAAGGACAGTAGTGTTGCTAAGGAAACCAATTCTAGCAAGGAAGACACCAATACTGAAGATAAGGTATTGTTTACACTCCTTGTATTGTTAGCTTCAATTAATTTAGAAATATAAAAATTATAACAATAATTAATATTACTGACTTTTTACCTCAAAATATAATAACACATTAAATACTTCAAGTTACTCTTAACATTTAGGAACCTTGTTCTACTGAAGAGTCAGAGAAGACAGTGACTATTAAAAAGAGTTATGATTTTGCTGGAGAAGAAGTAGTGTAAGTTATGTTATATTCCTATCATGCAATGAGCTCTATAATTGTTGTCTGATAGTGTGGAGGAAAAAGTATCTGCTAAATCAAAAGAAGCAAAAGAATATTTAAAATCACAACAAACATCAAATGAACAAACTAAGAAAGTGTTTCCATCATTTACTAAAAGGTTAGAAATTTAATTGTACTTGTAAACAAGAGCAGTGAATTAATTGTTTCATTTTCTTTACTTTATTGCCTCTCTCTCTCTCCCCTAGTACTATTAAACGTCCTGGAGGGGCTCAATCCTTATTAGACTCTCTCTCTAAGAAACCTAAAATGAGTACTCTTGTAAGAACCCCATAAATCAATGACATCATTATTTATTACATCCTAATTTATTATTACTAGGAAAAGTCACGGCTGGACTGGACCAAGTACAAAAAGGAGGAGGGGCTTGAAGAGGAACTAGAGTTCCATTCAAAAGATGGGTAAGTTATATATTTAGATTATCATATTATAATTAATAATTTAATAATTAAGGTATCTTGAGAAACAAGCATTCTTACAACGAACAGAATTAAGACAATTTGAACAAGAAAGAGATGAACGCTTAAAACGATTTAAACGACTTTATTAAAATGTCATATTATCTTGTACTCAAATGATGAGACATGTCATTATTAAAATGTGATATATCTTGTACTCAAATGATGAGACAAGTTATTATTAAAATGTCATATTATCTTGTACTCAAATGATGAGACAAGTTTTATTAAAATGTGATATTATCTTGTACTCAAATGATGAGACAATTCATTATTAAATGTGATATATCTTGTACTCAAATGACGAGACAAGTCATTATTAAAATGTCATATTATCTTGTACTCAAATGATGAGACAAGTTTTATTAAAATGTGATATTATCTTGTACTCAAATGATGAGACAATTCATTATTAAATGTGATATATCTTGTACTCAAATGATGAGACAAGTCATTATTAAAATGTCATATTATCTTCTACTCAAATGATGAGACAAGTTTTATTAAAATGTGATATTATCTTGTACTCAAATGATGAGACACGTCATTATTAAAATGTGATATATCTTGTACTCAAATGATGAGACAAGTCATTATTAAATGTGATATTATCTTGTACTCAAATGATGAGACAAGTCATTATTAAAATGTGATATATCTTGTACTCAAATGATGAGACAAGTCATTATTAAAATGTGATATTATCTTGTACTCAAATGATGAGACAAGTAGTAACTTACTGTAAAGTGATGAATAATTGATTATTGATTCATTAAACTTATTATGATACTATTTTATTGCTTTTTATGTAAAATTAATTCTGTAATCATTAAGTAGTGAATAGTTTTCTTCTTTTTTAAAAAGGTAATCAGAAAAAATTGATTATTAAATAATTAAATTTCAAAGATGACATGTAGTTATAACTAGTTATGACCAGTTATAACTAGTTATAATTAGTTATAATTCTTGTTCCTGTTGTTTCTCATCTTGATATTGGTAGTGTAGATCAGCAACATTAGTTTGTGATACTTTGACCCAACCATCTTCTTTAATATGGTACACTAGAGAGAAGAGAGAGAGAGAGAAGCACTCAAATAAAATATCCATTATCTTACAATTAACAACTCCTCCACTGAATGAGTCTCTAAAGGTAGCATGATAAATAGCTCGACGTCCTAGCTCTTGTGCATCTTTAACACTCATCTCCTTACTATATCCTGAGTCTAGAACTCCATATGCATAAGTTGAACCAGATCCAACACTAAACATATCATTAGTAAACCTGTTACCATCTGTATCAACATAGTATATCCCAGGACCCTGTAATGTGTGTGTGTGTGTGAGGGGGGGAGGGAGGAAGGTATGTGTTAATGTAAATATGTCACTATCTGTTTCTGTTAACTTACTTTTTTATCCCAACCACAGATCATAGTTCCCTAAAATAATGAAATAAAATATATTAGTGATTTTAATTGTTCAAGTATATATTAATGATTGTAACATATTCTCTATTAATTTAGAAATCTTTATTAATAGTAACTGCACATTATTACAATATATCCTTAGTACAGAGGTGTACTTATGTTTTTTTTGTTTTTTTTCCTTTTTAATAATAATTTACCAATATAGTTAGGAAATACTAACAGGTTGAGCTAATAACTTGTGCACCAGATAATAAGTTACATTGCAATAGCTTAATTTAATAAGTTCTAATGTCAAAATATAATAGATGTGTTCAACAATAATTACATTAAAATATTAATATGGGAATTAAAATAAGTATCCTAATTTAAAGAGTGCTTTTAAATCCAAGTGTCCTTTATAAGAGGTTCTTTTTTACCATTAACATAATAACCTCCGATATATGTACATGTAGATATATTAACATAATAACCATTAATAATTATACATGTACATGTATGACTGTTATCTACTTAACACTGACCATAGATAGTCCATATCCTTTATAATAGGAGACCATATTGGCTAGTAGTTTAGATGCAGCTGCTACAGATATTCGCTCCTTATTACGTAATTCATATATACGACACTCAAATGCCAGCTGTCTTTCCCAATACGAGCAATCAGCTGCACCGCCGGCCATAGTACCCAACAGATAGGGGTTAATTTCTATTACCTTCTTGACTGTTTGAGACGCTAAGTGAGTAAAGGGTTAATAATTTACAATTAGTTATTTTAAGACAATATTTACCAATATAGGAACCAGCTGTTGCTCTGGAATCCACAGCAACTATCACTCCATGATCAAATTTAAATGCCAATGTTGTCGTCCCATGAGCAAATTTGATTCTGAAATCACTTTTATCTGATGTAAATGGTTTCACAAATTCCATCGGCTATAATAAAAATAGAAGAATCAACTTATTATAATACAAAAGATTGTAACATTAACTCTTTCTTGCCTCTATTCCAGGTGGTACAGCAAAGGTACTTGAGTTAAGAGCTAAGTCAACCATTGGAGAACCCAGTAAATCATTCTCTCTTTTTCCTAACGGGTCCACAAAACATCCAGTGATTGATTTATATGCGTATTTGTCCACTAAACTTAACGCCATTTTTCTCTGCACCACATGTAAATTTTAACTCTTTCTTACCAACTCATGTATACACGTGTTCATTATGGCCTTTAAACCCAATCGTGACCTTCTCAATGCAAATTTTGAAGGCTACAAACTAGCAGAAGTGTCCTTACCATTTACTAGTCAAAGTTTTGTAGGTGGAGTCAATAAACTTGTTCTCTCAGAAGACCAATTCTCTTATCAGCATGTACGACAAGCAACTATGTACAATCATCTTGTTTTTGACCCCTGGAATGGGTTCCAGGTTTATTGGTTTACATCTCAGACCCGTAGTGTTTTGTGTGGAACACTTACGGTCAGTTTAATTAAATGCACCTGTTCATACATTAGAGACAGAAAGGTACAGTACTGAAATAATTCTAAGTCAACTGGCCAGCTCACCATGGCGATCCCTATGTCTCACTTTATTTTAGTCTATCAATATTTTAGTGTATTGTCATTGTATTATATCATCATAACTAGACATCAATTCACCTAATTACTTTAGTGTTAATATTCAGCATTAGTGGATGTAGATAAATGTTTAAAGTTTATTATTATTATTAAATTGCAAAATACAATATTAACTTTTTGCTGCTTGGCATGTGAAATATTCCAAGCAATAACATGTACTGTCAAAGTATATATAGAAATCATATTATGTCATCATAGATATCATAACAATATAGGAACTATATTGTGACACTATGTTCTATGTGTCAATTAGAGGGAATAAATAAGAGTAAACTTAATACATTAACTGACAATGAACAATGAAGTGTATAAGTATTTACTATAAGCATTACAAGGATGAGTGTAGGTGGTGGATTTTTGAAGCCTCTTCTTTCTATGCTAGCTTCTCTGCCTTTTAGCATCTTATATCACATCTATTTACTCTTTAATTTACAAAAACATATGATTTTTGTCTCTAGTCATCAGGAGAGCTGATGATATCTACAGTCTATCAGTGTCAGGAGGCAATAGACAAGGAAACCAAACAAAACATGTCTAACACCTCTCTTATCTTTCTCTCTCACACTAATTCTCTTCTCTATGATGTTAAGTGCACTCAAGGTCAAATTCTGCTATTTGATACAAAAAATCGTACAGGAAACTCAACATTACCTTCTCTGTGGCAGGTCATATCAACTATTCCTCTGTTGTCTCCTAACATTACAATTCAAACATCCTTTTTAAATGAGAATCACTTGGTACTCAACTTGATGACTTACCAACTAGAAAGGACATCAAGACATACAAGAGGAGAAGATGACAACAATACATGTACATGTACATGTACATGGTTAAACATAACTTTTGCTAAACCACTAGGGTCTGAGAATATTGGAGAAGTGAACCAGACCCTCTTTTGCAAGTTTGAAAGTTCAACTGTACCACTTTACAGTGAGTTTATAGGTCATCACCTTATGATAGTAAGTGACTCCAAAATTAAAATTACATCACCTCAAAGAATAGAAGAGCTCAATGAAGAAGAGATGGAGGATGTTGAGAGAGAAAGACAGCAAAGTGATGATGACATAAAGGAATATGTGGGGCTTGGTTACGGAGACCAGTCTGAGAAGAAATACGAGTGGGCTCAGACTGAAACTGATGTGAATGTATCAGTGTCTCTGTCTGAGGATATTGCTAAAAGAGATATACATTGCATCATTGAAAGAGATAGTCTAGTAGTTGGACTAACAGATGGTACCACATACATCAGAGGAGAGCTATGGAATAAAGTGGACCCTGATGTTAGCCATTGGGTAATGGAGAAAGGAAGGTAAGATAGATAGATTTGTTGCTATTTGCTTTGTTACATGACTATAGACTTGAAGTGTCATTGGAAAAACTCCATGTTGGTCAACTGTGGCCATCTTTACTTGATGATGTCCCCAGAGGAAAACAAACTCTTCCTCTAGAAGAGGGGTTATCTTATAATGATGAGTTGACTCCTGAAGAATTAAAACTGATTGAAGAGAGATTGTTGGGTGTCTCTGAAATTAAAAGAAAGAGGGTAAAGAATACATTATTACTTAATTGACCCCCTTTGCATTAAGTGATGAAGTAGTGAAATGTCACAACAGCTATAGTTTCTGACTGCTTGATCTTACAGTTTTAGCAGCATGATCTTTGACTACGTTGCACTTATTTTATAATTCTTACTGTTATATAGGAAGTGTTAGCTGATGGAGCTACATCTTCTAAATTTTCCAAGCCACTTGTTCAAACAACATTAGAAGATTGTGACACAGAAGATGATAAAGATATTTGTCTATTTCTTATTTCACAAGATGGGAATATTATTGAAAGGGTGAGTGTCCTAGATACCAGTATAATGAAGTAAATAATTTTAATACTTCATTTTTTAATCTCCTAATGTGATATATATGACTGCTATATTTTATATTATCATGAATTTGTTTTAATTTACTTAAATTGCAAGTACCTTGTTGATGTGCACATATATACATTGTGTATAGCTATAGAGTTTCCTTGCCAACTAGCACTTAATCTTCAGAAATATAGTATAGACAGAATTCAGTAACACCTTATTATTAAAGTAGGTCTTGTCTATATTTTCTTGAATGATGAAAGTTTAAATTATGCTATAATTTTGTTAGAACAATATAATATTTGCTGCTTTCAAATTAACTTAGTCAAGTTCAAGTTTTATTTTTATATATAGCTGGTCTCAAATTTAGTTGCTTACGGATTGTTTTTCTTCAATAGATGGGATTAGGAGGGAAACAACTGTTATTCACACTACCATCCAGCTTAAACCACAGCTCTTTACTGTCCATTAGACATGACATTGATGCTCTTCTATATTCTCCTTTTCTCTCATCTACTAATTCTCTTAACTTTGCACATGTTAGTACATTTCATGCTCTGGGATATGTCCAAGCTTCTAAAAGGGACAAAAAGTTTTTGACATGTAGTCCCAATATGTCCTACGCAGCATTGAGTACAGCCAGTCGTCATATTTTCATTTATTGTCAGCCTATTGATGGCATTAAAGGTACATCTGCTGTACAATATGTACATACACTTGGTAATAATGATGGAATACTTGGTTTACAAGCTTCAAGTGAACAACTGGTATTTGTCTTATGTGAGAATGAACTAATAGCTTTGAAACTTGATCAGTAATATATATATAGTGTTAATCTTGTTGTATCCACTTTGTTGTGTTGTCTTTTTCTATTTGATTTAAAACACTGAAAATAATTATATAGTTTTAATCATGATGTATTTCATACAGGATGAGACACAATGGAGTATTAATAAACTAGTAATTAACTAATATTAATATATTAATAGTTAATTAATAGTTAATAAACTACTGAGTAAAGATAGTGTATTTAATTTTTTGTGAATCTACATGTCAATTAATGAACTTCTTTAGGCTTTTTACAAACTTTAATAACATTTCTGATCTCAAACAATTATTCTGTTTAACAACGAGCTAAATATATAAAGATTTTGTTTATTTCATTTTGGACCAATTTTTAATCCAAACTTGTAATATAATATTCTATATAGTAACAATGTCGTATTTGTGAAGGCTGTCACTATGGAATCTATAAAAGTCAATTCCATGTAGTGATTAGTAATCAACGCAGTATGTGTTATTAATACTTTTAAATATAGGACTGTAATGTAAGAGACCGCCAATTGGTTGAAATAACCAAACAAATTTATTTTAAAATTAATAAAATTGTTTGAAAAAAGGGAAAGACAAAAAATGATATTTCTAAGATACAATAATGTAATGTTCATGTATCCACTACAAAAGTTACAACTTATAAAATATTTCATAGCCTAAAACTAGTTACAGGATAACAAATAACTTCAGTTACTGGATGATTGCGCTTATCTTGCTGGAGCCAATTCCACTATATACTCCAATAACATTGGTATAGAAAGATGTACCACTCTCCAAGTAATAGTACACTCTTCCTCTGTACTGAGTAGAGAATGATCCTCCATAAAGTACAGCGGAGACAGTGATGGTCTCTGTGCGTGGAACTGTCACAGGAAATTCATAACATTGGTCAATTTCTTCCTCCATATGACGATCGTAAATCGATGCAGAACTTAATTGGAGATGTGTATGTCCACCACTAGGGTTAGGGGCGAAAACAGGTAAAGCAGTTTCTACCTTGGTATTGAAATGAGACTCAAGGGCAGTTGTATATGACCAGTCACGTTTTTCAATAACTTTTTTACAACCTTTGAGAACATAGTGTTGATCTATTTTTCCTTTGGTATTATCATAAGTCACAGTGTGGTCATGAATTGGCTTAATAGGAATATTTCTGCTGAGGGAAGGATAAGTGAGAGATTGTAACTTTACTTCTTCAACATTACGTAGTAGTTGGAAACCAAATGACATGACATAACTGGAAACCCTACCAACAGCGCTGATGAGTACTCCAGATCCAACTGGTACTCGATATGGACCGTGCAACTGTCCCTTCAGTGTATACATCGAGAAAGTGCGGTTGAGATTGGTTCGCAAGTACATTCCACCAAAGTAACCTCTAGTACTAGTGCCATGTGTAACAGCATATAAGAGAAGAGTGGTTACTTTCTCTCCATTTTGAAAGTAAAAGGTATCTGTTGAATATCCACTACTTGATCCCATGGAATATGACCAAGTGCTCTTTCCATTTGTATACTCAAAGATGATGCCTCGAATAAATGTATTGTAATAATATCCTTTAATACTTTTAATAACTCGACCATATATGTGTCCATTAACATTGACTGTTTTCATTGATCCTGCATTGTACCCAATGAATGCATCAGATGTAAAGATCTTCCTGTTAATTGAACTATAGGCATGCTTATAAGATGGTGGGATATTGGCTGCATTTGTTAATGATTCGATTTTGGAGTCGTCATCATTTGTGTCAAGAGTAGATTGGTCTTCTTCATAGACAGCTTGAAAGTTGGTAGCTTCATCCATCTCAGCATCATTTGTGTCTTGATTATCATTTTCTAAAGTGGGACCATCTTTAGTTGGTTTTTTATCAGTTTCTAAAACAGGACCATCTTTGCTTTCTGCATCATTATCTGTCATTTCTGCATTCAATGACTTTTCTAAGTCCTTGGATAAATCATCCACTCCACCATTCACGAGGACACCACCCTCACCAAGAAGAGTGAAGGCTGCAAGCAGACCAATGAACAGATAGACAACACATGCCTTCATTTTTGAGTAAAGATTGGATTATCTGATATATGAGGTCAGATTCTACGACTAACACTGCACGTATGCTCCATTTATATATTCACTGCTCTAGTGCTGCAACAGAAATTCATTTATAACAATATATAATTGTAACTAGAGTAAATCACTATAGATAGAGTGGATTATGTGAAGTATGGAATCTAGAACTAATGTGAATTACTCACTGTCTATTTTATTGGTATGATATGTCATTATAAAACAACAACATTTAATTATATATTAAGTAATTTAAACAAATTTGTGACTCCATAGTAATCTATTAATGTAGCTACAAATTAATTGTTAAAATGGCATATTAATTTTATAGTGGCATACTTGTCTATTGTAATAGCATATACTTTCATGTTAAGCTATAGAATAGAATAGTAATGTATTGTATTGGAAGAGTAGCTGTATTCATGACTATAGTGACTCATGATCATAAGGTGCTAACATATTTTTTCATTACTTTAACCTAAATGCCGTCAGATCCATGCTTACAATAACTACTTGACTATATGTGTAATGCATGACCTTGCAAGCTGGCAATTGTAATGACAACATGTTATTATCATGTATGGTCTAATATGGTCTAATATGGTCATTATCAGCACCTATTGTTAGATTATTACATTTTTGACTGGTACCAGAAATGACGTAATCTGATTGGTTGATTACATTAAAGTTTACACTAATTGATATAATAGGACATACTTTGTGGTATTTATTTCTAAAATGTTTCAAAGACAAAAACTAATGATATATTTTGATTCAACTGTACTGAAAGATGATGAATGAGTCTATAAATCAACAAAGCAAGGGAAAAACTATCTATCTAGACTATCTATCTATCTATATATATATATACATGCAGCATTACTAATCAAAGCAGTATATGTTGTTCATATAGGAGGCATGTAATCTAAGTGACCATCAATTGGTTGAAACAACCAAATTTATTTGTTTTAGTATTAAAAAAAATTGTTTAAAAAAAGGAAAGACAAAAAATGATATTTCTGAGATACAATAATGTAATGTTCATGTATCCACTACAACATAAAAAATAGCCTAAAACTAATTAGGGGTAACAAAAATTCTGAAAATGAGGTACATCAGTTACTGGACAATTGCGCTTATCTTGCTGGAGCCAATTCCACTATATACTCCAATAACATTGGTATAGAAAGATGTACCACTCTCCAAATAATAGTACACTCTTCCCCTGTACTGAGTAGAGAACGATCCTTCATAAAGTACAGCAGAAACAGTGATAGTCTCTGTGCGTGGAACTGTCACAGGAAATTCATAACATCGGTCAATTTCTTCCTCCATGTGACGATCGTAAATCGATGCAGAACTTAATTGGAGATTTGTATGTCCACCGCTAGGGTTAGGGGTGAAAACAGGTAAAGCAGTGACTACCTTGGTATTGAAATGAGACTCAAGGGCAGTTGTATATGACCAGTCACGTTTTTCAATAACTTTTTTACAACCTTTGAGAACATAGTGTTGATCTATTTTTCCTTTGGTATTATCATAAGTCACAGTGTGGTCATGAATTGGCTTAATAGGAATATTTCTGCTGAGGTAAGGATAAGAGAGAGATTGTAACTTTACTTCTTCAACATTACGTAGTAGTTGGAAACCAAATGACATGATATAACTGGAAACCCTACCAACAGCGCTGATGAGTACTCCAGATCCAACTGGTACTCGATATGGACCGTGCAACTGTCCCTTCTGTGTATACATCGAGAAAGTACGGTTGAGATTGGTTCGCAAGTACATTCCACCAAAGTAACCTCTAGTACTAGAGCCATGTGTAACAGCATATAAGAGAAGAGTGGTTACTTTCTCTCCAGTTTGAAAGTAAAAGGTATCTGTTGAATATCCACTACCTGATCCGAGACAATATGACCAAGTGCTCTTTCCATTTGTAAACTCAAAGAGAATGCCTCGAATATATGTATGGTAATAAAATCCTTTAATACTTTTAATAACTCGACCATATCTGTATCCATTAAAATTAACTGTTCTCAGTGATCCTGCATTGTACCCAATGTATACATCAGATGTAAAGATCTTCCTGTTAATTGAACCATAACCATGCTTATAAGATGGTGGGATATTGGCTGCATTTGTTAATGATTCGATTTTGGAGTCATCATCATTTGTGTCAAGAGTAGATTGGTCTTCTTCATTAACAGCTTGAAAGTTGGTAGTTTCATCCTTGTCAGCATTGTTTTTGTCTTTGTTGTCATTTTCTAAAGTGGGACCATCTTTAGTTGGTTTTTTATCAGTTTCTATAACAGGACCATCTTTGCTTTCTGCATCATTGTCTGTGACGTCTGCATCCAATGACTTTTCTAAGTCCTTGGATAAATCATCCACTCCACCATTCACAAGGACACCACCCTCACCAAGAAGAGTGAAGGCTGCAAGCAGACCAATGAACAGATAGACAACATATGCCTTCATTTTTGAGTAAAGGTTGTTGGGTTATCTGATATATGAGGTCAGATTATACGACTAACACTGCAGATATGGTCCCTTTATATACTCACTGCTATAGCACTACAACGGAAGAGTAACCATGTATATATGCAATGCACGTCCCTCCCACATACAACTAATGACAATGGCAATAGGATACTATTGTGTATGATCTATGAATGTTATTATTTTACATTATCCTACTTGTTAATCTACTTATGCAGAGACAGGCGGACTGACATCAAATATCGCTGTCAAAACCTTACTACTTATTAAAAGATTCCCTCCATTCTTTGAATAGACTGTACTGCTAAATTAAATCATGTATATTATTACAGTGACATTACTGTTATTAAACAAATATGTCATTCTCACTGCACGTATCTCCCGCTTACAGCACATGTATATTACAAGATGTGACATGATGAGTATCACAGTGTTATTAAACTGGCTAGTGCTACTGAGAATGACAAAAATAACAAAAAAATGAAAAACCTAACCAAAACTATCAGAGCATGAATCTATGAGGTTATTTAAAGTAAACATTTTGTTGAAAGCACAAATTCTAAACCCTCTCATTTTACATGGTATTTGACATATTTATCAATACCCTTTATTACTACACAATACATATAAATTAATGTACATATTATTATGTGTATTGTAAATTCATTTTCAGTTTACTGTCAACCTCTACACTGTACTGTTCAACATGTACATAATGTTAAATATACTTGTGTGGTCTACAACTCACAAGTCTATGAATAGTATTGATAAAATGGTTCAAGTAAGCCTTTACTAGATTATTACATTAATGAATGTAAATGACAAAATCTGACTGGTCATGATCAGGTACATTCAGATACTCTGCTAATAGCCTCAACACGCTGTATTATATACTAGTACATGGTATGTGACATTTTTTTCATTTAATTGTAATATGTTTTAATTGGTACATTTGAGTGAATTTGCACTAAAATTTAAACAATCCTATAATCCATTACAACAGTAAAGGTAGCCTTGGTAACTTGTAAAAAATGTTACAAGAAAAACAAGTCATGTCTCCTTTGGAACCAGGTAGAGACAACTACTGAATAATGGCAGAGATGTTGCTGTAGGCAACTCCTGTAACACTAATGGAGAAAATTTCATCACTTTTCAAATAGTGCAAAAATTCATGCAACATTGATTTTTTTTCTACATTCCAATTTTTAACTCAAAAATTAACAAACATTTCAAAGTTTTAACTAAATCTCAAATAAATTGATTTTAAAGCAGAATTATATAATCCTGATGTAACCATGACAACTAATGCACTAAACCACAACATAAATTTAATAAAACACTTAACATAACGTACTAAAACCAAATAGTAAAAAAAGGAAACACAAAACAAAAATTTGAAAATGAACCTAGGAAAAATTTTAAAACCAAAAAGACTATCTCTCAACATAATAATTACAGGAATAAAGAAAAGTATGGCTGATCACTCATGTGATAGTCATGTGACAACCATGTGACACAGCTATAATACATATATCAGTATGTAATATATACCAATGACTATAATATAACAGAGCTATGTTAAGTAGAGTTATGAGTTGATGTATTTAATTGACCATTAGTTAAACCACCTGTACCTCTTACAGTCTGACTGGCTTGTTGGAATAATACATTAGGCTGAGGACGCTGTACTGCTAACCTTGTTCGCTGAGAAATTAAGTAAGAAAGAAGAGAAAGAAGCACACATGTATAATGAAGACTGTAGTGTTAATAGATAGACTGTACACATTACATTAATTGTTATATGTAAAGACTATTTGTAATATGTGTATTGACTGTATTAATAATGTTAAAAGAAGTATATGTACATGTACTGAGATATCTTACCTCTAAGTAAGGTCTTTTTGATGGACTAGTTAATCCAGGACTACTACTCAAAAGAGCATCTAGTTTACGTTTAGCACGACCTCCATTAGTTGATCCTGTAACATGATTTAACTCTTGAAAGTCCTACAGACCAAGAAAGAAATTAAATTTTAATGAGAATTTGAAACTTACTGATGGAGTACTTTTCCCGACGACACAAGTCTTAGCCAGAGGTGAGAGAGATGATAGACAACCTGTGTATCAAAAATAAGATGAGGTAAACCAACAAAATTTAATAAGTAATTTTGTATTAAAAATAAGATGAGGTAAACCAACAAAATTTAATAAGTAATTTTATTTTATTTCATTTTTTGATTTACTTTTTAAAGGAGAGATATAAATTTGATGGCTTTTTGAAAGTTTCCGTGGCGACACAGCACTTCTCCTTATTACGGGTAGAGGCGATAATTGAGGAGCTTGCCCCTATACCACAACAATGTACATGTAAAAATCACATGTCTATTATTATAGCTACTCACATCATCACCAGGAGAAAACTTTAAGACATAATCTTTAACAAAATCAATAAAAACTTTGTTATAAAATTGAATAATATCTCCTCTTGCATCAATGGGAATGTCCCTATTGTTAGAAGACCCTATGTTCATTTCACCCTCACCCATTGATGGATCAACACTAAAAGGTTGGCTCTCTGAACTGACTTGAGACTCAGTCTCAAATTGAGTCCCATTTCCAGTTTGATGGACTGAGACTGAAGCTACTTCTTGTGGAGTAGTTTGAGAGGGAGTTCTAACACGATGTCCATTATTTAAGAGAACACTTCTATACACCTGTACAGTAGATAGTTAATATATCAATTTAAAATTCACAAAGCAATTAAGTTAATATCTTTAACACATTTATTTCATAATTCTCTTACGTGACTTTTAGCTTGTGGTTGATGTCGATATTGTCTCATAATTTCCTGAAAGGTAACATCTTTCCTGAGAACCTAAAAATAAATTACATTAAATAACATACACCTGTACACTGACACACCCTTATCCACACCAAACACAGGTGTACTATACAAACATGTACATGTACAAAGCTGTATAATGTATATGTTATTGTTACCTTGGCAACAATGTAAACAGAACACATGATCAATTGATCGATATTTCTTTCACGCATAATATCAGGTGATCGTACAAGACTATATTCAAAACATGTCCATATTCTAAAGAAAGATAACAAGGAAACATAAAGACAACAGACACAAGTACATATATTATAATAAAATTGTCCAGTTAAATAGTTTATCTAAAGTAGACACCATAATAGATCAGTAGGCTTACTTTTGTATTGTCTCAGTGTCTAATTGGAGTCTTTCACATAAGTCTTTAATTCTTAAAAATGCCATTTGATATACCTATTTTGAAAAATTTTAATTATGTAAGTAGGCATGAGAGAGAGAGAGAGAGAGAGAGAGAGAGAGAGAGAGAGACAGAGAGAGAGAGACAGAGAGAGAGAGACAGAGAGAGACAGAGAGAGAGAGAGAGAGAGAGACAGAGAGACAGAGAGAGAGACAGAGTGTGTACCTTTCTATAGAACAAAGCAACAGAGCCATTTCGTTTTGGTTTAGGAGGACTTACTCGTTGAGGTGTACCAGTTAATCCAGTTGTGGGTGTGGTTACAGTAGGTGTAGCAACTGGCATCATTTTCTGTGGTGTCTTATTTTGTGAAGGTGATACAGTGAAGGTGATAGTAGGTACAGACGGTTGACCACCTACTCCAGACTTATCTGGTGAGTTCTTTAGTGGACTAGTCATGTTAGCCATGGAAACAAGAGCTTGAATAGTAAGTGGCGATTCTCCACCAGCAGCTGCCGTGGGAGAATTGGTGAGATTAGTGATACCACCAGGAGACAGAGATGTTTTCTGTGGTGATGACACTGTTTTTTGTTGGAGTAATGACGACAAAATGGCAGCTGCTCCTTGTAAAGGACTAAGACGAGTGACTTGGACAACACCCTGAGGAGGTTTGGGAGCTATTGGGGCTGGTTTAGATGGAGACGAGGGTATGGTAGTCTTTAATGGGGAAGCTGCAGGTTTTTTACTTGTAAAAAGCTGACGACGAGAGGAAGCTGGAAGAGGAGATGAATAACGATCTCTAGCAGACAGTGGAGAAGCTATCATATCTAAAGAGAGACAAAAACATGGTAAATTCAATAAAAAGGAACTTACTGCCTCTGGAAGCTTTAAATCTGTGAAGAGGTGAAAGAGGAGAGGGTGTTGTTGCAGTTGATAAGATGGCTACATTTGGTAGAGCAACTTCTTCATAACGTGGAACAGATCCCACAAAATCAATATTGGCAAAAAGAGGAGAAGATGACTTCCAGGCAAGGGAACTAAGAACAGACTCCTCAATCTAACAACAAAACGACAACTTAATACTGTATCTCTGCTGATTCTGTTAATACATTAGTAGATTGTAATTTTGAAATGGTACAATGGAACATTTCCCACAGAAATACCATTTAAAGTGGTAATTCTTTATTCATGAAGGGTTAATTATTATCACTACATATACCTAATAGGAATGTTTCAGCTATCGTACTAATGCATGTACATGTAAATATGATTACCTTGCTTAAGTGTTTGACAATGGCTCGTGGGAAGCCTGGTTCATCTTTAATAATAACTTCAATTACCTAGAGACATATTAGAATATTTGAATGGATTAATAGTATCCTAGCAACAACATATTGTAGTGTAAACATAATATAATAGCTAGTAAAAACTATAGCAGGTTTTGTCTTGCCTTGTAAAAGTGATAAGGGCTGATATCAATAACACTTAATACCCAAGGGAAGATCCTGAATAGATAAGGAAGTAAGAACTTGGATTACATGTGCTCTTTGTGTCCCTGTCTCTCTCTCTCTCTCTCTCTTACCTGCTATGTGAGTTGTAAGAGAACAACACTATTTCAATGCAGACAGCAAACAAAGATTTATGGAAGAAATCATGTTCCAACATTTTCTATAAATATTAAATATTCTTAACATTATATTAATAATTGTTATAATTACCTCAATTGACAAATATTTAATTTGAGGATTAGCATGAGATGTTTTTCTTTCCTCGTCAACAATAATATTATTTAATAATTTATAATAAAGTGATTGACTTAATTGAAGACGAACGAGAGCAAAGTTATCAGGAGAGGCCAAAGAATCCTATGAGAGAGAGAGAGAGAGAGAGAGAGAGAGAGAGAGAGAGAGAGAGAGAGAATTAATGATGTATTATTCAACAACTTACTGCTTTGAAAGAAGAAAGAAATACTTTACTCATAGCCTCTAAACGTAGTGTTATTCCTCTCAAAGGATTATTAGAACACATACTATTATAATTATATAAAGAAATAGACAATTATTAAATGCAAAATATAATAAAAGAAAACATTTAAAAAAACCATTGACTTATGAATACAAAGTACACAAACCACATCTTATTTAAACAATGTTATTTTTTTGGAAAGGACAATTCTTAGAAAGACACTGCCAGTATTGACTTTAACATCTATATATTATCCATTACATGTATTGTACATGTACATGTATTATATTGTACATGTACATGTATTATATTATCCAATACATGTATTATACATGTACATGTATTGTTAAGACATCCAATAACAATTGTCTCCTTATAATCTCAAGACAATTGTCACTAAATCAACTTTTGCCAGCTGGTATTATTAGTACAGTGTTGTTTATATAACTGAACATTTATTCAATTAAAACAACATTTGTAATATTTAAACTATCATCATGATGACTTGACATTACCTGCAGGTCTTCACAAGTGTCTCTGATGGTTCTGGTTTACACTCCTCCAATAATAAATGTAATTGAATCACAGATTGGTTAGCATCAGATACTGGTGTCAATCTAGAGAGAGAACAGTCATTTTAATGGGAGGGAGAGAGAGAGAGGGAGAGAGAGAGAGAGGGAGGGAGAGAGAGAGAGAGAGAGAGAGAGAGAGAGAGAGAGTAACAGAACTGTAGTCTGTTGTTATAATCCATTCTATTATAGATATACTTTTAAGGAATGTTCTCTGACGATATATATCTAATACTAACTTGTTTGTATTGACTTACTTATTCTCTCTAGAGGTGAGGTACTCTCGTCCTGTAAGAGGTGTCCCATATTGTAGATGTTGTGGTGACTATAACAAGTAAAGAATGAAAGTGAAAATAGATATTGTTACAACTAATGATTTAGTTACTTGATAAACAATTCCAGGTTGTAACCTAGAGTAAGAGAGAGAGAGAGAGCGAGTGATAGTCTAGACTTATACGTACAGACACAGATAACAGATTACTATACCACAGATAACTATATATACAACTTATCATTAGACAAGACAAGTGTCTACATCTACTATCATCATATTGAATATGAATACAATATGAATGTACTTACATGTACAATATTAGACTACATGTATATTATATATACATATATAAGTACATGTACATGTATAAGATCAACACAGCTGGCCATATGGAGTCATCTATTATTTAGTTACCTATTGTCATCAGATCCACCACCTGACTGGCTGTTGAGATAACCTTCAATTTCAGTTTGGGAGTTTAAAAATACACGCTCATCAAAATCTCCCTCTGATAACATAACTAACTCATATGCTGTCTTCAGAGAACGACTAGAGAAAGGAATATGAGTAGAAGCCATTTTAAATTGTATTTTCATAATGTAAGCCTTGAGGCAATAGAACCCACACTACTGTATAACAACAAAACTCAAGGCAAGCAGAGGCATGTTCTCTCCTCTCTTCTCTTCTCTTCTCTATCAACTCACAAGTTAGCTTGAAATGATCCTGGTTGTAATAGACAGTTAAGGACCTCCATTACTTCAGGAGACCCTGATGAAGTACCCATTAATACTTGGGACTCATAAAGACGTCGTACAGATGGCCACCAATAATAATCTCGTACAACTTGACACTCTTTTTCAATAGCTAAAAAACAATTATTAGACAAAAATGTATTAATTAATTAATTAACCACATTCTACAACATCCTAACCAAAAATTATATTAATTCATTTGGTCGTTATTTAAATAATTAATTTTTAATATAATTATAGATATGAATTATCATGTATAAATGTAATGTCTCAACTTAGACAAGAATATGGTCATATTAATTCATCATATTGAGACAATAATCTACATTAAGGCACCATCAGTCTGTAAATGAATGGCAAGGAGTTGGATGGATGGTCAGAATAAACATACCAGGAGAGTAGTCTCATGTACTGACACATTTCACACTAAATAATCAAGATTACCTAAGGTGTTGTGAACATATTCTAGTTTAAACTGTTTATCTACTAGTAGTTTTGACACGTACTTGAAATACAATGCCCACAAGTTGACCACAAGGAATGACTCCACTTTTCAAGTGGTTACTAGTATCACTATTTTTATAGTGTAGGACTTACAACAGAACCCACATTAAGTATATCAACAAAAAATTTAGAGGCATGCCTGAAATTAGATGCTGGAATAACACATTAGAGTATATCCCATTGGAAAAACACTTATATCTGAGTTACTACTATAAACCTGGCCTTTTCTATACCTGAAAATTGATGACATAGTCCAGGGAGTATTCTTGGAAAGTCTTCTGAAGGTGTGAATGATGGCGAGTCAAATCCTTCAGGTAGACCTGGAAAGTCAGGATTTAAGATATCTTTTCTCTTGCTTGTGATGGCAGCTGCACACAACATGTCCAGACAACAGAGAAGAAGGTAATGAGAGTTGACTAGATCATCACTGATTAGGGGAAATTGATCTTGAGAGAGAGAGAGAGAGAGAGAGAGAGAATCATAGAAATCATCCATCATTTCTGTAATTTACTTTTAATATGTACATAAAGGACCCATCCAAATTGAAAGAGTTGAGAAGAAGTACACGGACGAGCTCTAAAGAGAGAAATAAAGGAAAAAAATCCACATCAATCAACTCCTATGATATCTACATAATCAATGCTATGATAACATTCTCAGACTATTAGACTAATTTTAACCATAATACAATAGACACAGTCCCAAACCTACAAAAATTGATTCCTATATATTCAACCTAAAGTGACTGATTCCTATACTTGCTCTATATTAGACTGATTCTTATACTCGCTCTATATTGGACTGATTCCTATACTCGCTCTATATTGGACTGCTCTCTCTATATTAGACTGATTCCATACTAGCTCTATATTGGACAGATTCCTATACTCTCACTATATTAGACTGATTCCTATACTCGCTCTACATACTATATAGCAACTGACTCTCGTAAAGGGACTAACGTCCATTATTTGTAAGGATTACTATTACTCCATGATGTTGTAATAGTATGTTATCAAACGAGATAGTTACTCGTTTGTTGTTGTACGAAGATGATAAATTACTCTCATTACACACAACACAATTACTATACTGAACTTTAATAGTAACAATTTATAACATAGCACTGTACTAAACTATTTAAATAGTACTTATAAATGTAGTCACTATGTGTGAAAACACTATTAAGTAATAGCACTCTATACATGAAGACTATCACTATATGTGAACATAATATAACACTGTATTGATTGTACTGTGTTATAGTAATAACACTCTATACATGAAGACTATCATTATATGTGAACATAATATAACACTATATTGATTGTACTGTGTTATAGTAATAACACTCTATACATGAAGACTATCATTATATGTGAATATAATATAACACTGTATTGATTGTACTGTGTTATAGTAATAACACTCTATACATGAAGACTATCACTATATGTGAACATAATATAACACTGTATTGATTGTACTGTGTTATAGTAATAACACTCTATACATGAAGACTATCATTATATGTGAACATAATATAACACTGTATTGATTGTACTGTGTTATAGTAATAACACTCTATACATGAAGACTATCATTATATGTGAATATAATATAACACTGTATTGATTGTACTGTGTTATAGTAATAACACTCTATACATGAAGACTATCACTATATGTGAACATAATATAACACTGTATTGATTGTACTATGTTATAGTAATAACACTTGGTCTAGTAGTCAATATGTGTGAACATGTGTCTCTGTTATTGTATTACAGCAACATATGTCCACTTGTTTTATTTGTACAATACCATTCAGCTATTTATAAACCAAAGACATCTCCTCTGTATATCACTAACAGTCCTGTTAGTCAACACATCTGTTAGATCATCCATCATTCAATATATCATTCCAACTATTAATTCAATCTGTCTATCCTTCTAATAATCATCATCCATTAATTGTCTATATTGTTTCTTTATAAATTTATCACTTTTATTTTCTCACTTGTTAGGTTTACGGCTCCTAGGACGACTATTTCCACCAGAACCACCTGATTGTTGTTTAAAATTATCTTGAAGTTGAAACAAAGTAGAAAATTCCACTTCATATTTTTTGAATATTACTGATATCACTTCAAATTTACGTTCCAAAGCCTCTACTTTATCTAAATAGATTGGAGGCAATTTGGCCATTTCAAGCCACTTCTTAACTTTACGAAAGAATTCAATTAATCTAATAAAAGAGAGACACAATCACTAATAAATAACTCTATTAAATGTCAACTATAATTTATCTGCTGGTATATTACTTAATATTGATCTCTTTATCCATTCATTATCCTATCTGTACATACATACATTCATTCATTTATTAATGTATTCTTCCATCTAACAATTCATAACTAACCTTAGTTTTGTTACTCTTAATATTTGAGTCAAACTAATACAGTTACCACTGTACTCACCACCTTCTACTGTATATGTAGATGTACTACGACAGGCTACATAAAGAGCACAGGCTAGCCACTCAATTTGTGACCCCTGCAATAAAAAAGAAGATAAGTTACTAATAAAGTTGACAAGAACTTATACATCTTCCTTTATTCACATATATTATAGTACATTTGACACTTAGGTACAATATCCCTCCTAGTTACACACTGAATTGCTTTATAGCTTACCTCTAGTACATAATCGTTATATATCGAACGATAAGAGGACCAAGCTGATTCATTGGCGTCTTCATCTAAGTTTAGCTCGCTACAAACTTCATCAAACTTAATCTTGATATCTTCCTCGTTTGGTGGGTCCATTTTAGCTAGTTACCGCTAAAAATGGCTGCAGTTAGTTTCTACCACACCTGGGAAGGTTACAGAAGTCTTGATTAATGGATGTTCCGGGCTCCTTGGTACTAGTATTTATACAAAAGCTTGGAAGGTGAGTGGATAAGCTTCGAGGAAGACGCAATTTCCCGGCTAAGTAATGTGGCCAATCAGATCGCGGGATTTTATTGCTAAGCGCGGGTAGATGATCCGCTCCGCCTCTAGGTGTGCCCTTAATTAAGTGCTTAATATGAATAATTTTATTACGTTAATTGTTATTTTTTATCAATCAACAACGTTAATTCACTGATGATGTAATGACAATCTAAATTGGTCATTTAGCACAAAATAATTTTCTCCATCCGTTGGCTTTAGTAGGAAGACTTGGCTAAAACCATGAGGAGGATCATCGTCAGTCTGCAACAAAAAATACACTGTAAATATTAAATGTAGTGCAAATATGTAGCTACTATAATGATATCAAGTATTATAAAGTTAAGTTTACTTACCTTCAGCTGACCAATTACAAAAACAAGCACAGACTTGTCCAATGATGGCTGTACATCAATAGTTGCAATGTCATGAGTTATTTTATTGAAAGGCAGTTTCTATACATATACTGATATAAGAAATGACTGCATCATTTCAAAAAACTTACCACAAGCTTTTCAACAATTTGTTCTTTCCCTTGGAACTGTTGACCTTCAAAAGTCAACATAGACTCTTCCCTCTACAATAAAATATAACAACATAATGATCTATTTAATAATAACATTAACTCACATAAAGATTGCCAAGCTGTGCTCTATTTGCATCAAATATACTATAGTACATCTTCGCAAATGTTTCACCTACTGTTTTAAAGTTAGGATTCATATTCAAAATGGCAGGAAGATCAAACCACTCTAACAGCACTCTCTCTTAGTCTTAGAACAGGAACTTGTGAACTTCAAACCCTAGTAAATTTCACACCTACCACCTGGCTCTGTACACTACTCTCCACTTGTTAATTATAAGGAAAATACATTTACTGAGAGCATTGATTAAGGTAACATCTTGTGTGTCCAATGAAATGATGTTTACTCAGAGAACTTGATTTCTATTTCTCACTTAAATGATTCAATCCCTAAATACAACTTATTGTCCATTGACTACATATATAATACCTAATTGCCTATAACTTACTGGTAGCTAGTTTAACTGTGATTTGAACAAATATCACATACCCAGAAACAAGATTGTTTGGGCAATGTTGCTATTCATGTGACACTGATATGCTAAATTTACAGTAAGTGCAATATGTCACTGATTTTGTTTAATTGGTTGGTGATTATTCTTAATTATTTGTGTCACCTGCACTACATGTGTAATATATTATTTTACAAAATGATTTAGCAAGTTAAAGTGGCTTATCACAACAACTCAAACATCCATAGACATCTTTTTCTAAGACAAAAACAAGTCTTTCTTTGTATTACAAGTATAACTCAAACAAGGTCTTATTGAGTAACAAACAAGAGAGAAGAGTCTATAATAATCTTTTGTCATGTTAGTTATGATGTAATGAGAGTCTGAACATATCGTTCATTATAAAGAGACTATCACCAATCTGTTTAACATTGAAGGATTGAGTAAATCCAAAAACAGAATCTTCATCAGCCTAGATGGCAAAAAAGATCATTTGTTGACATCTTAAATACATATACATATATACTCATATACCAGTGAGAAATATTCATTATAAAAAATCTCACTCAACCTTATTTAACTTTAGTATGGCTAACTAAATTATAAGGTTGCACAGACAGTCACCTACTCAACAGTGCTTAACATCAGTCACAATGAAGTAACTAGTCTACCAAGTTATATTATTGACCCAATAAAGGTTAAGTAGACACATTGAAAACTAACATCATTTGTTTATTAATACCATATAAGTCTAAGTAGACACTTCTAGTTAAGAGAGAATCTAACAAAGATTACAACACGTATATATACCTTAAGTCTTCCGACAACTAAAATCATGATAGACTGATCTATAGTTAGAGAGCAATCAAAAGTTGTTACATCATGTACAACTTGTTTGAAAGGTAAACTCTAGAAAAGAAAATACATTTTAAAACAGAAAGAAATTAGTCAAGAACAAAGAAGACTACATTATATTGGATATAATTAAACTCCATAAAATTCTTTATTTCCAATGAGATATTTTTCAAATACATTCTTCCATACAAAAAAAATATCATGTGATAAATTATGTACTTTAATACTTTACAATATTAATTTATTACCACTAACAGTGAGTTTTAATATAATTTTTTCAACTCCTGTATAACATTCACCCTCAAAGATTAATCTCGATTCAGGTCTCTTTTAAAAAAGAAATAGAAAATTTTAGTATCACACCAAAACTAAACAAAATATAATAATAATATTTCAAATAATCGATATTTTAACACCAACTATCAAGAATGTACACTGAGGGTTAAAAATAACAGGCTCTGAATTTATTCTTTCTCCCATTAAGATAATAAGTGCAGAGTTAGTGCTGTTAAGTAATGGCATCATATTGAAATAAAACATTCTAATATTTCAAATAACGGACATATGAACCCCAAATATTAGGAATGTACACAGAGGGTTAAAAATAACAGGATCTAGAGTTTAGTATTAATTTCACGTCTAAATTTATTCCTTTTTCCATTAAAACACTTAGCACAGAGTTAATGCTATTAAATAATGATATAGTCTATAATACATTTATTGTTTTCTTACATAAAGAGCAGCCAGTGCAGCCCTATTAGTATCAAATGTTTGATAGTACATAGTTAGTAATTGTTGGACTGCAGCCACTACTTCAGGTGGAGCCTGTGTTTCTGATTGAAGTTCTCTTTTAGAAGGAGCCTCAACATTTGGCTGGGCCATAGCACTTCAACTGGCAACAGAAGTCTGAAATGTTCTACGCATGCGTACTAGATATGAGGAGGCAAGGCTTAAAATGGTGGTGTGAGGTGTGTCCTCATGTAGAAGAGGCCTTTTGAAAATTGTTTATCACAATCGTTTACACCCCTGAGCCGCTCAGGGCTTTTAAATCCAATCCAATCTCGTTAGCAACTCTTCTCTAAACTTTCTCCATCTTGGAAAAGGAGAGGCGAAGCCTGTATTATCACTAGAAGCCGCCATGACAACTGGTACTCCCTATATAGGGAGTAAAATCAGCCTTATCTCAAAGGCAGAGATACGATATGAAGGCATTTTATATGACGTCAACAGCAAAGAGGCGACTGTAACATTGTCAAAAGGTGCATATGATCATGTATTAGTACAATGTTTTATTCATAACTATAGTACGGTCATATGGTACTGAAGATCGTCCAGCCCCAAAACCTATTCAGCCGAGAAATGAGGTCTATGAATATATAATATTTCGTGGTAGTGATATCAAAGATCTTAGTGTAAATGAAATGGCTAAACAAGACGAAGGTCCACAAGATCCTGCCATTGTATCGACTGTGAGCCATCCTAATTAATGCCCTTGTTATATCGTCCTCTATTTAGCAAACTGTACCTCCTCCAACTTCAAGACAGCAGCCACCACCACCTCAAGGACCTACAACAGGGAGTATGGTTACCGGACAACCATCAGGGCTACCTCCAGGCCCCACATCAGGGTACACCCCATTTCCACCTGGTTTGGGTACATATAATCCCTTCATGCCCTACTTCGCTAGACCTCCAATGATGATGGGACAACCTCCTTTAATACCAGCAACACAGGTAAGAAAATCAAAGGATAGACAATATGTGATATAGACATAATTTATCAGGAAATAATTCTTATACCACAGCTCCCAAAAAAATGATGTTTGCAAATTCTAGATTTTTCCAATAGTAGACAACCTACCCTTGTCAGGTTTCAATTACAAAATTACAGCTGTTATTACCTGTACTATGTAATTAATAGCGTGTTTTGATAATCACTATGTATGTTACCGTCTGTTCCCTCGTAGCATCCTCATCATCCTCCTCCTCCTCCACAACACATTAGTTCCTCACAGCCACCGCCACCTCTGACACAATCTGATCCCACACCTCCTAAACCATCTCAATCAGCAGGTCCTCCATCGGAATCAACACCTCCTGTTGTAACTGGTGTTTGTTTAGAAACATCAACACCTATAAATAGTGGTGAGTGAAAGGAGAAATGGAGAGGGAGATAAATAATTTTTCTTGCAATTTTCCCTCTTAAAGATGGACCATCTCTACCATTACCATCCTCTGTGTCATCATTGGAACAATCAGAAAAGAAGTTAGCAACAAATGATCTAACTTCCTCTCCTTCTAATGAACCAAGTGAACACGAAAGATTATCAGAGAGACAGACCCTCTTTAATAATGAGGAGACTGAACTCCATCCTCCTCCTGACACTACAACTAATGAAACCAATATTAAATCACGATCTAAATCTGCTAATCAAAAAGGACAATCCTCATCACCATCGTATCGTAATAGAAGAACACCGCAACACAATAGTTATCAGTCTGCCCCTCCTAGAGGTACCATATCAATCACTACTAATAGATTGTCTTGTCATTTTTATGTTTTTCCCTAGGTTCTAGAGGTAACTATCGTCGAGAAGGCAGAGCTGGGTCAAGTGCAAGTACCTATAATCGTCCTTCCAGAGGTGTTAGTGGTAATTATCCCAATTCAAATGGGCGTGGTCAAGGAACTAGTGGTGCCACCCATCAACAGTCTTTACGTTATGATAGTGAATTTGATTTCGATAGTGCTAATGCTCGTTTTAGTAAAGAACAGCTGGAAGATGAGATCAAAAAGAAACTTCAAATTAGTGATGAACGGTCATCTGCTGATAGTACACCAGATGACACTCCGCCCCAAGAGAGACCAGAGGAGGAAATAGAAGAGGGAGAGTATAGAGAAGAGGATGATATACCTGAGGAGGTTGTGACAGAAGAACATTCTATTGAGTGTTATGATCGATCAAAGTCATTTTTTGATAATATTTCATGTGAAGCTAATAGCTCTTCCAATAGGTATGAATGGTTTATGAATGGATAGACATCATTTTTTATTTATTTTTATATAGACGTCCTAATCGTAGTGAAGAGAGAGCTTTAAATACCGAAACGTTTGGTGTCACATCACGGGGTTATCGTGGTAGACCCAGAGGAGGGCGGGGCAATAGAGGACGCGGGTACTATTCTAGAGGTGGAAATGACTGGGGTTACTATGATAACTATCGTTACGGGGGTTATCAGTCGAGAGGACGAAATTATAGTGGGCGTGGTGGTGGTTATTATAGTGGTGGATCTGGTTACTATGGTAGTGGATCTTATAAAGGGCGTGGTGGTGGGTATCAAGATCGGAGAACTTATCCAAGAAATCAACATCAACAATCTGATTACCAGTCTTAATTTGTAACTATATGAGTCATGCTCTCAGGTTAGTCTATAACTAAAATATTCTTTATAAAAAGAAGACATTGTAACTTAATACATTTAGGACATCTTTATACCAAGGATTTTTTGTACGTTAATCATATATAGAGTAGTTCTTTGTAATAAAATCATAAAATAATAATAATAGGCCTATTGTTCAGTTAATAGGCTATTAGTATTATCTCTGTGGCTATTATATATAGAGCCTTTATTGTTAACTAATGTAATATTTTAATATATAATTAATAGTTTGTTAAATGTCTTGATGTATTTTCTATTGTAAAATGTACATAATATGATGTATTAATTTGTTTGATTTTATTTCTTTACAGAGTGAACTAAGTCTTGTAAATTCGCTTTTAAATTTCAAGAAAGATACCTCCAACTTATCATTAATACTATTGATTAATATTATTAGTGTTGTGTTAATACTACATCAGATCTTAATGTGAAAATCAAAAATTATCTTGTGAAAATCAAAATTATGTTGTTGTTATCTGTATAAAATTTTGTATAATTCTCATCTATATCTTGTTCCCACTATTTGTTACATGAGGTAGTACTCACTTGTATAATGTGTATAATAAATAAATTATATATTAGTCTTCGATTGTATTTTGTTATTCTATCAAAAATCATCTTACAATATATTATTTATATTCATCTAGTTGTACTCTCTTGTGTGTAGTAAGCATTAGTAAGTGTGTAGTAAGAGTTAGTTCTCTCAATTGTATTATTAGATTAGTTGTTATTTGTATAATACACTTTTGTTACCAAAATCTGTAATCATTTTAGTATGTTCTGTTGTTTTAAAAAAGAACAAATTTTGAAACTTTGTATGTTATTACTAACGATATAGTGTCTGTAGAAAGTTATATCAAATGAAGATATGATATCTTCTTGCTATGGGTAGCTAAAGTTGTAAAGAGTATTAAAGAATACAGACGAAGACCACTTAAAATTACATGTCCATCTGTGACATATTAGGTCCTGGTGGTATTCCTGTTGGGGGTTGACCATATGGAGGATGTCCCATGGGTCCTCCTTGAGGGGCCCCGCCCATATACCCACCTTGGTGAGGTGGATACATATTAGGTTGAGGTGGGTGTGGCATCCCTGGTGGCATGACTGGTTGAGGCTGAGAAGTCTGTTGCATTTGACGTACTTGTTGAACTCGGATCAATCTTTCTTGATGCATACGAAGTAGTTGTTGACGTCGATCCATTTGCATTCTCTGTTGCATTCCGTAATTCACAGGCATTTGGCCGGGCTGTGGTAACCATGGCGCTGGTGCATATCCTTTCATACCATATTGTCCCACCATTTGTTGAGGCATTGTTGATGAGGGGGGATTGCCCCATTGGGACTGACCCATAGGAGTGGTGACTGTGGCATTAGGTGGACGTGACATACCACTGGTGACTGATGCTATCGATGCACTGGTCATGCTTGAAGGGGGTGGGGTCATGTTTTGAGGAGCTGCAGAGACTGTTTGATTAGGGGGTGGAGCTCGTTGAGACTGGAGGAGATTACTTCCAGGTGCCTATAAATAAAGGAGAAATGGGTAAATAAATGAGTGGATAGAAAGATAGATGGAAGGTTGAATGAGCTGTTATATCTTTACTGGTAATATCTGATGTATATCAATTCTTGGATCAGCTAATCCTGCCAAATAGACAAGATTACGATGAAGAATTTGTTGATACCTAGAAATGAGAGAGAGAGAGAAAGCATTTGATGCAAAAGCAATAAGAAAGAGGAAGATAATAACAGAGGAAAACAATAAACAAGCATCATTTCACTACACTTACTGTATAATGTCCATTGATTTCCCCTTCAAATTTTGAGCTTCAATTAAAGCCTGCATAATAATAATTAAAGGACAGATAATTAATTAGTATATTATACCAAACAACAAACAATCTTAGTATATTAAAACAAGTATGTGATAAGCCACCACAAACACACTGAGGAGGCCTTCTGACTAACATGACTACAAGACTACATGGTTACCATGTGACAACAAGTACCTTGATAATTTGAGCATTTTCATCCAGTAGCTGATATATTTGAAAGTCAAAGACAAGAAGAACGCCAAAGAGACAGAATATAGTCGTATTTCAAGACATCAGGAGAAGAAGACATACATTAGGAAATACAACAGGTCAGATACAATATATTATGTTAGTTAGACTTGTATATAGTGATACAGCAATATAAACGGTGTGTAATGGCGGGTATGTATGAGACTAGTATGTAGTGTTATTGACAAACCTTCTGTATTTGCTGTGGGTTGACATCTGCTCGACCCTGAGGTATGTTCATAGTACCACCACTTGATGAAGACATATTGTTCAATATTTCAGTAAGGGTACTGATAATTAGAACAAAATGGTATGTACTTAGACATCTACCACAACACAATTTTGAGCATCATATTCAACATTTTAATAACTTGTAGAAATAGAGAAGTAGTATTAGAAATAAAATACAAAGTTTTTTATTTGGAGAACTAATTCTGTACAAGTTAGTTGTCCAGGCAAAATGTATATATCCTTTATTGTTTTATAAGTTGGGTTCCTGGTCATGTGACTATTGTTTATATTGTCAAGTTCTCGAAACTAATGCAACAAACATAAAATCAGATAATACAATAATTCAGTAAAACAATATCTTAGTTCAGTATCAATGATTTCTTTTTTCTTCTCCTTTCACTGGACTACCTCTGAAGACGATATCAATAAAATAAAGATATTATGATTTTATTTACCTTGATGAGTGTCAAATGTGGATTCTATTTGTGTAGTGTTCTTCATTGTTTGTAATGTAGACTATAAGACATAGGGGTAGGAAGATAGTAGGGATTAGGAGGGCTAAAATATTATCAGTAGTAATAACTGTTCTATGAGCAGGGGGTTGCATTCCCAGATGTTTTTAGTTTGAAAACCTTGTAAAATTATGTTAAATGATAACAGATGATTATGACTAAATTAAAGAAATGACATATGTACATGACCTAATAAAATATGTTAATAATGTCCAAAATAGTTTGCACGTCTCTCGTTGCTGGTTACAAAATCCTTTGCGATACTTAATAAATTTACCTTATCAATATGCTCCTTGTGTGTGTGCATCTGTACTACATTATTAAGTCTCTTTTGAGTCATTGTGGACCTTAAATAATTCTTCAGTCTTCGAAGTGATGAGAACGTACATTCTGCTGTAGTGGATGTGATTGGCACAGTCAAATAAATGGTTAAAAGCTTGTGTACGTCAGTGAATATTGATTTTCCTAAATCGCTACTGTACATTACTTCACAAATTGTGCGAACCTTGGTAATTGTTTTATCCCTTGGCTTGCTGTACTTACTCAGACAAAATCTTGAAGCTGGTTCACCAGCTTGTCAAAGTTGATGACAGATGAATATATTTCCATGTAACTTTACTTTGTTAACAATATTAGGGGGGCTAAGCCCCCCTTTAATCAACATTAGGGGGGCTAAAGCCCCCCTAGCCCCCCTGGTTCCTACCCCTATGCTATAAGAGGTTTTTTAGTAATAGCAATGAGAACACAAATGTCATTATAACGTCATGTGAGAAGTGGTCAATATCATTCATACTCTTTCAGTATAATAGTTCCAATTTTGACCAAATATGGTCAAATATGAAATCAATTACAAATTCATGTAAATTATGTTACTTTATGAATAACTAAAACAATCATACTCAGTTAACAGTACACACTAAGTAATTTGTAATGAAAAAAATGTCTTGACATTTTGTTTGTAAGTCAGTTCACTTTCATATACCTTGTACTTGGTGAGATCCATATATAAAATTTCAGTACATTATTTATAATATTAAAAATATTCTTGACAACAGAAGTAAATTAATGATAACATTATTGAGCATATGGTTTTAATTATGTCAAATATCTATTTAAAAAGAGTACTAATTACATTAAGCACAATTAGTGACTTAAGTTTAACAATATACCACAATTTTTATTGACTTCGTCATTCCAGTCTTTTGCTAAAACTTTAGCTGCTCCTACTGCTGGACCACCTTGACTGGACAAACATTCCAAAAATAATTGACAATGGTTCTCTAATTCAGAGACACTTTCAAGAAACTGTAATCCTACTTCTAATTCACGTATCATACTGTCATAAGTTGGATTGTCTTTAACAGCCTCTGAGATCAATCCCTTGGAATACATTTCTGCTGCAACATATGGCAAGGTATCTTTCAAAGAGCGACTCAAACTTGCAAATTTTTTCTTAAGTACTTCCTTTAATGTCCTACGAATCTTATCAATGTCAACACTAGCAGCTCCTTTGTACAATTGATGAAAGAATGTGACATATGGTTGATTACTTACCTTGAGAAGATCTAAGTGTTGATTGTGTTCCTATGGCAACAAGGTTTTTCTTTACTTTCTCTGCTAAAGCATTTTCTCTTGCTGTTGTCAATGCAGTAATCACATCTTGCCATGAGGCATTGGGATAAAGTCTAAGCCATTCATCATAAAGGGCTGATTTCTGATGATATATACCTCTCTTATCAACTTCTATACTTTGAATATGTTCATGTTTTATTCCTGGTAAAAAAGTGCCAAACTTTTGCCAGTTAATCAGAGGACCAAGCCATAAAGTCAACTTGTCAAACTCAGGTTTAGATGATAGAGACATTGCTGCTGGCACAACATTTAGCATTGTCAGCAATCACATTTAGCATTGTCAGCAATCACATGACAGTGAGCATTCTCAGCACTGATCACATGAGACACAGAGAGAGAAAGAGAGAGAGGACTCAAACTAGAACCCCTACATTATCTGTTTAAATATGCTCCTTTTTTATTTTTGGTAAAAGGGCAGCAACTTTTACCATTCAATCAGAGAACTCAAACATAAATTAATGTCTACTAGTCAGACTGAGGTTCATATGACAGACATTTTTGAGTGCAATTTCATAATTATCCACTGGTACTGAGTCTAATGACATCATTACAAAGATATAATAAGTTATCACGAGTGTCATCATTATTGCAGCAGTATTGCTAGCCACCAATCAGCTCTTTATCTTAGATCACATGAGATAGTAATTGGTACACAATTGCATACATCTTGTCAAATGTCAACAATAAATCTTACTAAATATTAATGTATTATGTATATGATTAAATATAAGGAGAAATAAACAAAAAACAGACTTTACATACACACTCACTCGTACAGTGACATACAACAAGACCAATATAAAAATTAACATAGTAACACTTAACACACTATTGGACATAATGTTGACATACATATCTTGTAGTGTGGTATTGATATCACTGTTTGGCTTAATCCTGTACCAACATGGCAAAAACTAATCATAGTATCTCCTATTGATGAAGACATTTTGTTCAATATTTCAATAAGGGTACTGATAATTAGGAAGATAATGGCATGTACATTTCTGGATGTTGTTAGCAAACTCAACAAGTAAATTTGATGTAATTTATTTGATTAATGTTGTAGAAATCTTAATAAGTAGCCTGAAAATCACTTACTAATCATCCCAGGAACACTTGTAAAACATCTGGGCTAAGAACACTTATTAACCTCCCACATATGTGTTCCATGGTAGAAGTCAGCTATACATTTCACTATGGTTTTTAATAATTTATCAAATTTGTATCTTAATCTAAGTAGTTGGTTCAGAAGAAAACCTTATTTCAATGAATAACTTATCACTATACTATTATTAAAGGATTACTTCCTGACATGTTAAGATCAAACACAACCACATCAATCACTGTGTCTAGGTGAACAAAGAAAGATGTCCCAATGTTTCTTTATCCTTCTGTAGTTAGAAATATAGTAAATTTTAAGACATTGTCTACCACACTTTTAAAGGAGAAACGTATGTCAGAATATGAAAACTTATTTATTCATTTCTCCCTTTCTCAATTTTTGGTTTTTATGTTACAATTGGTTGTAGAAATATCTCACATAATTATGATTTTAGTTTTGTCATCTTATGTAAGTGCTTTGATAAAAATGACAAAGTATGTCTCCAAAAAATAGAGGAACTCTAAGTTCAAGTGCAACATATGCATCATAAATAATTCCCCAGTGGGTTTTTCACCATTCCAGGTCCCTCACCTTTGTTTTTGGTCAACTGTCTTTCCCAAAAAACTGTCTTGTTTTTTTTTCTGTTTTCAGTTTGTCTTCCAATTGCAACATGACCTGTTCTAGAAGAATGAATTATAGAGGCAAAACCAGGTTTTAGACTGTAAAACTTGTATTACTAAATAATAAATTGTACAAGATTATAATTTTAAAATTAACTAATAATCACACTTATAATAGTAATATTAATTAATACTAATAGTATATAATTCTTTGACTTCTTTCTTGTTGTCTTGTTTCATACTGGTGTTTCTTAATGTATGAGTAGGGTTTAAGATGTATGGAGTGAGTGAATGAAGTATGGACATGACACTTGGTATTCGTAATCTCTTTTGTTTCATCTCGCTCTTGATAGTGTAACTTGAATTTTCATAAGTCTTTAGTTCATCAGTTGTTTGTAATAACATAGGTATGGTACTTTCTTTATGTGATGTTGAATTGAGTTCTTTCTCTTTTGTTCCTTCTAATTGTTCTCTTGTCTGACCTCCATATTTGGTTAGTAGGTCACTAATATTTACATCTTTAGTTAAATCTAATGGTGTTCTCTGGTAAGATATAACGTTAGGATTGGCACCAAATAAGAGTGTGCTTTGGTCAACAATAATGTTAGGACTAGCACCATTTTTTAAGAGTGTCTCTACTATTGAAGATGATTTGCTTCCTACTACTGCAAAGAACAAAGGAGTGAATCCAAAATTACTTTTATTGACATCAGCTCCAGCTTGTATAAGAGCATCCACTATATCAACATGTCCACATGATGAAGCTATCATGAGTGGAGTAAGATCAAGTACCAGTGGAGTATCTGGACTATCTAATGTCTTCATTATGACAGCACCTAAATCTCCTTTAACACATGAGTCTAGTAGTTCTCTCTGATCATCAGTAAGGTGTGGAAGTTTGTTTGAGAGGAAGGTAATAAGAGTAGAGTGACCACCATAACATGATAGTACTACTGCTTTTTCAATCTCATCAGTAGTTGGTTCAGCTTTATCTAAGAGCATATTAACAAGGTCTCTGTTACCACTAAAAGCTGCTAATAAAAATATTGTTGATTCATCATATGCTAACAAGTGAGAACCTGCTTGTGATTGTAATAAACATTCTACAACTTCAAGATGGCCAAACTTAATAGCTACTATTAGGACATTGTGATCATCTTTAGTCTGAATATTAACATCTGCATCCCATTTGAGAAGTAGTTTAACTGTCTGAGTATGACCTTTTAGAGTAGCTAGCATTAAAGCAGTCCATCCATACTTGTTTTGAATATTAACGTCTGCATGTTCTTTGAGTAACAGCTCAACAACCTGGAAATGACCATTTAAACTAGCTAGCATTAGAGCAGTCAATCCATTTTCATCCTGAATATTAATATCAGCATGTCCTTTAAGTAGTAGTTCAACAACCTGGTGATGACCATTTAAACTAGCTAGCATTAGGACAGTCAATCCATTATTGTTTTGAATATTAACGTCTGCATGTTCTTTGAGTAACAGTTCAACAACCTGGAAATGACCATTTATACTAGCCAGCATTAGAGGAGTCAATCCATTTTCATTCTGAATATTAATATCAGCATGTTCTCTGAGTACTAGTTCAACAATCTGATGATGACCATTTTGACTAGCTAGCATTAAAGCAGTCCATCCATTTTTATTCTGGGCATCAATGTCAGGATGTTTTTTAAGTAGTAGTTTAACAATCTGGTGATGTTCACTTATACTAGCTATCATTAGGGCAGTAAATCCATCTTTTGCCTTTTGATTAATGTCAGCATTCTCTTTGAGTAATAGTTCAACAACATGGAAGTGACTTTTTCCACTAGCTATCATTAAAGCAGTCAATCCATCATTGTTTTGAATATTAACGTCTGCATGTTCTTTGAGTAACAGCTCAACAACCTGGAAATGACCATTTATACTAGCCAGCATTAGAGGAGTCAATCCATTTTCATTCTGAATATTAATATCAACATGTTCTCTGAGTACTAGTTCAACAATCTGATGATGACCATTTTGACTAGCTAGCATTAAAGCAGTCAATCCATTTTCATTCTGAATACTAATATCAGCATGTTCTTTGAGTAGTAGTTCAACAACCTGGTGATGACCGTAAAAACTAGCTACTATTAGGGCAGTCCATCCATTTTTGTTCTGAGTATTAATGTCAGCATGTTCTTCAAGTAGTAGTTCAACAACCTGGTGATGACCGTTTTCACTAGCTAGCATTAGAGCAGTCATTCCATCTTTTTCCTGGTAATCAATGTCAGAACGTTCTTTGAGTAGTAGTTCAACAACCTGGTGATGACCATTTTCACTAGCTACCATTAGAGCAGTCCATCCATTTTCTTCATGAGTATTAATGTCAGCATGTTCTTTGAGTAGTAGTTCAACAATCTGGTGATGACCATTTTCACTAGCTAGCATTAGGGCAGTCACTCCATCTTTTCCCTGGTGATCAATATCAGCATTCTCTTTGATTAATAGTTCAAAAATCTGGAAATGACCTTTTCTACTAACTAGCATTAAAGCAGTCCATCCATAATTGTTTTGAATATTAACGTCTGCATGTTCTTTGAGTAACAGCTCAACAACCTGGAAATGACTGTTTATACTAGCTATCATTAGGGTAGTCCATCCATTTTTATCCTGGATATCAATGTCAGCATACTTTTTTAGTAGTAGTTCAACAATCTGATGATGACCATTTTGACCAGCTATCATTAAAACAGTCAATCCATTGTTGTTTTGAATATTAATATCAGCATGTTCTTTGAGTAACAGCTCAACAACCTGGAAATGACCATTTAAACTAGCTAGCATTAGAGCAGTCCATCCATTTTCGCTCTGAGTATTAATGTTAGCATGCTTTTTTAGTAGTAGTTCAACAATCTGATGATGACCATTTTGACCAGCTATCATTAAAGCAGTCAATCCATTGTTGTTTTGAATATTAATATCAGCATGTTCTTTGAGTAGTAGTTCAATGACCTGGTGATGTCCATTAAAACTAGCTACTATTAGAGCAGTCACTCCATTTTCGTTCTGAATATTAATATCAGCATTTTCTTTGAGTAGTAGTTCAACGACCTGGTGATGACCATTAAAACTAGCTAGCATTAGAGCAGTCACTCCATTTTCGTTCTGAATATTAATATCAGCATTTTCTTTGAGTAGTAGTTCAACAACCTGGTGATGACCATTTTGACTAGCTAGCATTAGGGCAGTCATTTCATTTTTGTTCTGAATATTAATGTCAGCATTCTCTTTGAGTAATAGTTCAACAACCTGGAAATGACCATTAAAACTAGCTAGCATTAGAGCAGTCCATCCATTTTCGCTCTGAGTATTAATGTCAGCATGCTTTTTTAGTAGTAGTTCAACAATCTGATGATGACCATTTTGACCAGCTATCATTAAAGCAGTCAATCCATTGTTGTTTTGAATATTAATATCAGCATGTTCTTTGAGTAGTAGTTCAATGACCTGGTGATGACCATTAAAACTAGCTAGCATTAGAGCAGTCACTCCATTTTCGCTCTGAGTATTAATGTCAGCATGCTTTTTTAGTAGTAGTTCAACAATCTGATGATGACCATTTTGACCAGCTATCATTAAAGCAGTCAATCCGTTGTTGTTTTGAATATTAATATCAGCATGTTCTTTGAGTAGTAGTTCAATGACCTGGTGATGACCATTGTGACTAGCTATCATTAGGGCAGTCACTCCATTTTCGTTCTGAATATTAATATCAGCATTTTCTTTGAGTAGTAGTTCAACGACCTGGTGATGACCATTTTGACTAGCTAGTATTAGGGCAGTCATTCCATTTTTGTTCTGAATATTTATGTCAGCATTCTCTTTGAGTAATAGTTCAACAACCTGAAAATGACCATTTAAACTAGCTAGCATTAGAGCAGTCCATCCATTTTCGCTCTTAGTATTAATGTCAGCATGCTTTTTTAGTAGTAGTTCAACAATCTGATGATGACCATTTTGACCAGCTATCATTAAAGCAGTCAATCCATTGTTGTTTTGAATATTAATATCAGCATGTTCTTTGAGTAGTAGTTCAACGACCTGGTGATGACCATTAAAACTAGCTAGCATTAGGGCAGTCATTCCATTTTTGTTCTGAATATTAATGTCAGGATGTTTTTTAAGTAGTAGTTCAACAACCTGATGATGACCGTTTCGACTAGCTACCATTAGGGCAGTCTCTCCATCTTTTCCCTGGTGATTGATGTCAGCATTCTCTTTCAGTAATAGGTCAATAATCTTGGTATGACCATTGCAACTAGCTAGCATTAGAGCAGTCACTCCATCTTTTCTCTGGTGATTATGGTCAGCGTGCTGTTTAAGTAGTACCTCAATAGTCTGGGAATGACTATTATTACTAGCTAGTATTAGGGCAGTGCAACCAATTTTGTTCACATCAGCACCTTTTCTCATCATTAATTTAGCAAGTTCCAAAAGACCACTCATACTTGCTAACATAAGCACAGTGAAGCCATGTTTGTCTTGAATATTGACATCAATATTCTCTGCCTGCAATAGTAGCTCGATAATTTCAATGTATGCAGCATTGAGCGCAGGCAAATTGATAGCTACCTGAGCAGCTAAATGAAGTGCTGTCTTGCCATTGTTATCTCTGATATTAGGATCAGCATTATATTTAAGTAGATGTTGCACAATACCTAGACGTCTAAAAACTGCTAACATTAAGAATGCAGCTGCTATTGTAACACAAAAAACTGAGTTAGCACCTGCTATGATCATGATATAAATATAGAATATTTCAAGGTAGTGATGTTCACATGCTAACATTAGTGCTGTTCTGCCATTGTTATCTTGAATGTTAACATTAGCACCAGCTGATACTAGTGCTTGTACAACTTGTTTGTGTCCTTCTTCACTAGCTAGCATAAGTGCTGTTCTGCCTTTGTTATCTTGAATGTTAACATTAGCACCAGCTGATACTAGTGTTTGTACAACTTGTTTGTGTCCACTTTCACTAGCTAACATAAGTACTGTTCTGCCTTCTTCATTGCAATGATCTATAGTAGCTGTTCCTATTGATCCTAGAAGAAATTGGACTCCATGAGCACCAGCTTTAAGTAGTTGTTCTATAACTTGAGGTGACTTGTGTCCTGTTATAGCATATACTAGTGGAGTGTACCCACCACTGTCTGTACTATTGACATTAGCTCCTGCTTGTAGGATGACTTGTATTGTCTCTGTATGTCCACAAGATGAGGCTATCATAAGAGGAGTAATATCATTGACTAGTGTACAATTGATATTGACATTGGTGTCATAAATATGGCTTTTTGTGGTATTGTGATCTCCTTTAGCACATGAAACAAAAAGTTGGAATTCATCTGGTGTAATGATATCAACTAGCTTTACTAATAAACTGATAATAATTTGAGAGTGTCCATATTGACATGCTGTAGTAAGGGCTGATGTTACTACATTTGTTTTCTTGCTCTCTGCTAGATGTTCAAGTAATATTTCTATTATCTCAATAGAATTTTGACGTGTAGCTACAGTGAGCGCTGTATCATCATTTCTGTTAGTGATAAGTGGATCAGCATTAAATTGAAGTAATAACTTGACAATATCAGAGTGATTATTATCACATGATATTATGATAGCTGTGTCACCATCATTTCTTTGTATATCAGGATTAGCCCCAGCAGTCTGGAGTAGGTAATTAACTATAGTGTAGGAGTTTGTGTCACATGCTATCATCAATGCAGTGTAACCATTCTTATCTTGTATGTTAACATTAGCTCCAGCCGATACCAGTGTTTGTACAACTTGTTCATGTCCACCTTCACTAGCTAACATAAGTGCTGTCATACCTTCTTCATTGTAATAGTCTATGTTGCCTCCTAACTCAAGCAGAAATTGCACAGCTTCATCATGACCAGCTTTTATAGCTTCAAGAAGAGCTGACTCAAATGTAAAGTTCATATTCTCATCATCTTCTAGGACAGGCTTACCATTAATTGTTAGACCAAAGATACCAATGAGACGCATAAACTGTAGCTTGCTTTGAGCATAAGCTATAAGACAATCAGCTTTTGATTCATGGACAAAATATTTAATACAAACTGAGCCTGTCTCTATTTCAATATACTTCAAAATTGAATGCTTTGACTTGTGAGGTAGTAAATGTCCTATTAGTAGATAAAGTGCTTCAATATTAGCTTCATACCATGGATTGTGTAACTCAATTTGAATATGTGGCATGTTCACTAGATTTGTCTGATAGGGAAAGTATATCTTTTTAAGATCATTTTTAAGTTGTTTGACTGTAGACAATGTACGAAGTCTCTTAGCATTAACCATATGTTCTTTAAGTTCATTGACAAGGCTCTTGTCATCCCCAAAGTATTCATTATTCAAAAACATTTCACTCATATCCACAATTAACTTACAGTCTAAAAAGTCAAAATGTGGATGTAGCTTCTTGAAAAGCTCATTCAAGTCATCAATGTTGCCCAGCTCCCCAACCCAATTCATTCGATGTTCAATCCATCTAATAAAGTCCACTAGTACTAGTTGTTGATGTTGTAGTTTACGATCAAGTGCTGATCGAACAGCTACCATTAACTTGCTGAAATGTTCATGTTGACTCTCTAATGCTGTTTGGAGTTTTTCTTCCTCTTCTTTATTTCCTACCATTAATTTTTCTGTAGTATTGCCAGTATCTACATGGAATGATAATACACAAGTAATAAACAACATTTTAAAAAATGAAGTGAAGTAGGAACAACAATCCCAAAAATTGAAACAAGATAGACATAACACATTTTACACACAAATTCATACAAATCCCTACACATAAGTAGCCTGGTAACAATAAACTAAGAAGGTATACAATTACTCATTTGCTTTGCCATGATATTGTCATCCAGATCCCTACATTTACTGGTCATTTTTCAATTCTTATATCAATTTTCAATTTTAAATATTTCTGTATAAAATTTTAATGAGGAGAATATATTGTATAGTGTGTTCTTTTTAATTTAAGTATATAATTTGTGTAATCTGTATATTTTTAGCTAATGTAAGATACAAGATATTTTGTAAATGAAAATGTTTTGAATATTTATTGTATTTTGAGTGATCTAATGATTGAATTTAGGAAACATGTAATTTTTGTTATTGTTTGTAGCAGTTGTCATGTATTTAGGTCAGTGTTTATATGAACATGCAATATGAGTTGTTTCATGATGTGTCTGTTGCTATAGAAATAGTGAACAAAGATAATATAATTATAAAAATCATTCTAAGTTGAAGGACTGGATTATTGCTAACTTTGAAGACTGCAGCAATGAGTTGGTAGAAACTATGGAACTATATCTGAAGTATCAATACTAAGAAGCTTCAATCAGTCATACTCAATCAAAGTGTTCTCATTGGATGCTATATGTATTAGTACTAGCATTTACCATAAACTGACCTTGTTGTTTAATATCTTGTTCATCACATGTAAGATCTAGTGAGATATTACATTGCTTTTTAACTTCTTCCATCCAGTCTTGACATAACTTTTGAGCAGCTAATTTAGTAGGACCACCTTCACTGGATAGACATTGTAAGAAAAGTTGACAATGTTCTTGTAACTTTGAAATACTGTCTGCTAATCTCATTCCACTTTCAAATTCACCAATTACATTGTAAACAGTTGGAGAATCTCTGACTGATTCAGTTATCAGTCCTTTAGAATACATTGATGCAGAAACACGTGGTAAACATCTATTTAACTGGTTATTTAAGTCAGCAAAATGGCTTCTAAGAACACATTTCAACACTTTATTAACTTCATCACTTTCTGTAGTACTGGTACCTTCTATGTCACCATATACAGATTTAGAACAAAAAATCTTGCTTTTGACCTGGTCACTTATTCCTTCTTTCTGTCCTTCTGTTTGCCCTTGGTAAAGAAAGGAAGCTGTAAGGATTGAGTTTAGATGAGTGAACTGTCAATCTAGTTCCACTCCTTTTATGGAGTAAGTCATACCAGAACTGTACCAAAAGACTAACTGTGCGCCTTCAATATAGGAAATCAATAGAATATACCTTGTTATGTACTTTACTAAACTATTATACTACATTGATAATTATTTTAAAGTACTAGTATATAATGAACTATATATAGTAGATACCTTCATCTTTAATATCTAGTTGTCTTCTCAATGTAGTAGCTACATCAACATCACCACAATTCTCAATAGCTGAAATGAGTTCTTCCCAAGAGGGGGAAGTACCATTTGTAATCCACCATTGTAAACCTTCTTCTAATGCAAAGTGGTAGTCTTGATCACTGCTGGCCATTGTCTTGAGTCTTCTTCTCTCCTCCAATGACACACCTAGAAGAATAGTGAGTTCGTTCCACTTGTTTTTAACAACAAAACCACTCTTAATAAGAACTTGTAGAACATTAATTGATGTTAACTCTATTAAAGTAAATTGAATCATCATTCCATCAGTTATATGTTTTAATATTTACTGACCTGTTTTAGGTCCAGGGTTGAGTTCAATATCACCTGATAAAATGAGGAGAAGTAAGAAAAACAAAACTAGAGAGAATATCAAAGTACCACCACCCTCATCTCCTGATATCAATAGTGACTTTATCCATCCAGGGATATCAGTGGTAGAAGGAGTCTTTTTAGTGGTATATGGTATATGATGACAATACCATAACCCAATACTACCTCTCCATTGAGAGATATCAATCATAATGACCTACAAACAATCAATGTATCAAAAGACAACTTGTTCTACATATCTAATTACCTTTTGTATACCACTGTGTGACTCTTTATTCCACAGGATACTAGTGGACAATTGAGTAGCTCAGCAATACTATATATATCTGTCTAGTTTGTGTAACAATATGGATGTGAAGTTTGCAATTTAAGACTTTGATATAGTAATAAACACTGTATAGCCACTGTTTGTTGTATATAGGTGATCTCTTTTTATAGTGTCCTTACTGTTTCCACGGAAACTATAGACTATAGTTACAATTTTACCATAAAAGTACTGTTCTATTTTTAAAGGATGATACTTTGGTATTAACAATGGGAACATGAATCTCATTATAATGTCATATGAGGTGTGGTTTAATATCATTCATGCTCTTTTCACCTAAACAGTTGTAATTTTGACCAAATATGATCAAATAATGAATTTGGTTACACATGTTCAAATTTCAATTAATTTTTTCTAATCACGTGACTATGAATAGCTGTAGTGACCATGTTTAGTTAGCAGTGTTACATAAACAAAAAATTCACAAGAGAAATAAACAATGAAATTTTGAGTGGATATTTATAAATCCATTCACTTTTCATAGCTTGTACATGACCTATGAAATCTGATTAGTATATTGTATTATGTCATTAAATGTAAGTATGTTTATAATATAACAACTCTATAAATGGTAACAACATTGCATTTATACCAAGAGTACATGACCTTCTGGTTTTATTTTGATGACAAGGACTTCTTGTACTGTGTCCAAAAATATTAATGTAAGTCATAGTACTAATTACATTAAGTGCTATTAGTGACTTAAGTTTAACAATATACAACAATTTTTATTGACTTCCTCATTCCAGTCTTTTGCTAAAACTTTAGCTGCTCCTACTACTGGACCACCTTGACTGGACAGACATTTCAGAAATAATTGACAATGGTTCTCTAATTCAGAGACACTTTCAAGAAACTGTAATCCTGCTTCAAATTCACGTCTCATACTGTCATAAGTTGGATTATCTTTAACAGCCTCTGAGATCAATCCCTTTGAATACATTTCTGCTGCAACATTTGGCAAGGTATCTTTCAAAGAGCGACTCAAACTTGCAAATTTTTTCTTAAGTACTTCCTTTAATGTCCTACGAATCTTATCAATGTCAACACTAGCAGCTCCTTCGTACAATTAATGAAAGAATGTGACATATGGTTGATTACTTACCTTGAGAAGATCTAAGTGTTGATTGTGTTCCTATGGCAACAAGGTTTTTCTTTACTTTCTCTGCTAAAGCATTTTCTCTTGCTGTTGTCAATGCAGTAATCACATCTTGCCATGAGGCATTGGGATAAAGTCTAAGCCATTCATCATAAAGGGCTGATTTCTGATGATATATACCTCTTTTATCAACTTCTATACTTTGAATATGTTCATGTTTTATTCCTGGTAAAAAGGTGCCAAACTTTTGCCAGTTAATCAGAGGACCAAGCCATAAAGTCAACTTGTCAAACTCAGGTTTAGATGATAGAGACATTGCTGCTGGCACAACATTTAGCATTGTCAGCAATCACACTTTTAGCATTGTCAGCAATCACATGACTCTCAGCACTAATCACATGAGATACACACACACACAATAATCAAAACATTTATGTTTACTTTTTACTTTCATTTTTAAATCAAATAGTTTACTACATATAAGTACACTACTACTGGTATACATTGATTATGTGAAATATATATTTACATGTGGTATAGAGTTCCAAACTGTGGTAGACAGTCTGAACCAGAAAATACTTATTTAAAACATAATTTTGATATTACCTAGCTCAATGTAAAATCTGATTGGTTGATTTGACCAACTTATGGTCATGTACAGAACATTGTTGTAAATAGTTTATTACATAACAAGAATAACAACTATACAATAAAAAATAAAACTTGCAACAATAAGCTAGAACAAATACAAATTCTCCTCATCATAGCAAATACTACTAACTAGCTATTTACTACAAAACCATCATTAAACAAAACTATATAAGTATGTCACAGTACTTTTATTAAACACTCAAGTTCAATGATATACCAAATTCTTCATTAACTTTCTTTTTCCATTCTTCTGCTAAACGTATAGCTGCTCTTTCCACTGGACCACCTTGACTGGAAAGGCTGTCCAGAAATAATTGGCAATGGTTCTCTAATTCCACAACACTTCCCTGGAACTGCATTCCATTTTGAAATTCACCAATCATGCTTCCAAATGTTGGTGCTTCGTTAACAGCATCTGCAATTAAATTTTTGGCAAACATTTCTGTAGCAACATTTCGTAAATTAACTCTCAATGTACGGTCTAAAACAGCATACTGATTCTGGAGTACTCTCTGCAATGACTTGCGAAGCTTGTCTATGTTAACACTAGTGGCTTCTTTGTTAAGTGCTATAAAAGTGGATTGGTTGCTTTAGCATATGCATACGAGTATATATATGTGTGTATTTATAGTAGGTTGATATAACATATACATGATATGATACTAGTAAGCACCACACAATTTTTATTACTAATATACTAATTGACAGGTCATGTAGTAAATTATTGTCTAGATTTGAGCTGTCATTAGTTAGACAAAAGAATCATCATGAATGCCAGATATATTTGTGTGGGCTGTTATTATGGAGTTGATGTTAGGGCAGACCCCTATCACATGCATGCCATTTCTAAGAATTCATACTATTGAACTAATGATCTGACAATTCCATAGTAATTAGTAATCCAAACAGCATATATAGTTGATGCTTTCCAATGATAGATGTGCTTTGTAGGCATGTATGAAGCCAGTGACTATCATTAGTTAAAAGAATCAATCTATTTCAACAGTACAGTGTTGATATAATTGATTACAGTATTACTGTTTTATTAATAGTTGCTTATTACCTTGAGGTGAAGTAAGTGTTGGCTGTGTTGGTATACCACCAAGTTTTTTCCTTATGTCTTCTGCTAAAGCATTATTGTCTGCCTCTTTCAATGCAGTAATTACATCTTGCCATGTGGCTCCAGGGTATATTTCAGTCCATTCATCATAAAGTGCTGATTTCTGCTTATCAGTACCTTTATTATCATTCTCTATTTTTAGGATATGTTCTCGTTTTATTCCTGGTAAGAATGCAGCAAATTTTTGCCAGTTAATCATAGATTTGAGCCAGCTTGTCCATTTATCAAACTCAGGTTTAGATGAATGAGACATATTCATAAAGCAGACACAAGTGTCTTCTGGTATAGCAAAATGCCAAATCAGCAATCACATGACAATTTATGCTGATCAGCAATTTGACTTTACTGGACCCTTCATAAATTTTATAGACTTAACTTTTGAAACAGAGAGAAAAAGAGAGAGTTAAGCCAAACATGAATGCCTACATCATCTGTTATTATGTAGAATGTCATTTTAATTTATGTATTCTCAAATGGTTCAGTAAAAAAATGATGTCATTACACTTTACATCCATAGAGGTAGTAAATTTATCATCTCATCCCTCTGGTTTTAATTCTCATTAACATTAAAGCAACATTTATGAGCAATCAGTCAACCTATCAAGCACAGATCACATAAAACACACAGAGAGAAATTTGACCCAAACAAGAACTCCTACATTGTCTGTTGTGTGGAATGTCAGTAGTAAATATTATTAAAGTATTCATATCATGTATATGATTAAAGAGTTCAATGAATAATGTCTACCAAGAAGTGAGAGATAAACAAAACAGACCACACGCACACACACGATGACATGCAACAAGACCAGTATTAAAAACCACTACTATATGTCAATTATGTATTTTTTCATATATAATTGACATTTATGTATTTAAAAGAAATAACTATGAGTTACATAATAATAGAGAGAGAACGAACTATATAAACAGATAGTTAATACATACATATATCAGGTAGATAGGTTGGTGACATGGTATATTAAATCAATGACCAGATGAACTTATAGTGCTCATTGAGACTAGTACACATTGGTAATAGACTATACTGTGACACTGCAGACTTGACATTATTGTGGAAACTGTAAAGTAATGCATTACTATCATTACCACTAAACCATTTTAGACCATTGCACTATAGTTATAATTAAATGTAATGATCATCTGTAATTCATAAAGAAGTGATTTTAAATACATTTCATTTAAAAAATAGATATGATCTTATTCATGACATATTTTTGTCTGTCTGAATTAACTAATCAACACTACATATTTAATTTAATCATAATATGTAACTTTTTTGGTGCATGAATTGTATCTTTAACTGAATAGCCATTAGTTATAAGTACCACTAATTTCCCAAAAGAATGGCAATACTATAATTGGTTGAGCCTAAATTTAATATATATATATCTTAACATATATACATAGATAATAAATTTTTGTCTGTGTGTACCTATATTATTAAATGAACATCAAGTGTTGACAAATACATTTTAAATTGTTAATATATACAACAAAACAATAGAACCACTACATTGTCTGTTATTATGTGGAATGTCAATTGTAAAGTATTCTCATCAAATGATTTGATAAATGATGACACCATGTTGACATTAACATAGAAACTGAATTTATTTCACTTGCTATTAACTTTGGCATAAATATCATCAGAACATGATTGAATTGATGTTTGAAATGTCTATGGTTATGTTATCACATGCTGTTAATATATTGTTGATGTTAGGTAGCTATTGTAGACTACTTCTGTACAGATACTTACACTAATCTTAATAATTGTTTGTTCTTATTAAAAAATGAGAGTGCCTTGTTGAAAATAGCAAAATTAATTTATAAGTGACTAATATATAAAATTAACTTCAGCAATATAAGCATATGTTACCAAGTTAAGACTGAGAGTAGTCTCCTTGTTTTTACAACTAACTATTTGCTATTATGAGTTAAACAAAACTATTATAATCATGTAAATGAACTACTTATTAGTAAACATTTAAGTTCAGTATTATACCAAGTTCTTTGTTGATTTCATCTTTCCAGCATCCTGCTATAACCTTAGCTGCAGCTTGCAGTGGGCCACCTTGACTGGACAAGCAGTCCAGAAATAATTGACAATGCTTCTCTAACTCAGGGACTGTTTTAAATTTCATTCCATTTTCATAATCATTCATTACACTTATATAAGTTGGGTTACGATAAACAGCCTGTGTGATCAATCTCTTGGCAAACATTTGCGTAGCAACATTTGGTAGACAACCATATAACAAGTCAGTTAAATCTCCAGACTGTTCCTGAAGTACTCTCTTTAATATCTCTCTAACCCTGTCTGGGCTCACATCAGTAGCTCCTGTTTGAATATAATATATTAATTAAGATATTCACACTGAATATGAGAAGAATCATGTACTGACTGTATTACAATGTCACTGACCACTGTAATGACTAATATATGTAATAATTAATGAAAAAATAGTATGTGATGAGTAAAGAAGATATTTATATATTGGTTACTTACCTGGTAGTGTTGATTGTGTTCCAGTTGCACCAACTACATTAGAAACTCCTATATTATGTACAACAATTAACTAAACAATAACATTACATCCTTTTACTACTCACCTTGTGAACAATACTTCTCTTTTACTTTTTTTGCTAAAGCATACTCTTCAGCTTTCTCCAATGCAATAATTACATCTTGCCATGTAGCATCAGGATAAATTGCAAGCCATTTGTTATAGAGTGCTCTTTTTTTATTTGGTATGTTTCTTTCTTCCATGTCTATTCTTTCAACATGCTCTGGTTTTATTCCTGGCAAATGATCAGCAAAATCTTGCCATTTATTTAGAGGAGCAAGAAATTCAGTCAACTGGGAAAATATAATCTTAGCCATTGTTGCTGGGAGTGACTCTTGTACCAAGTGACAAAATATATGTCACTGTTTACAAGTGTCATGTGACAGTCAGCCAGCATTGATCATGTGATACAGAGATAGAATGATGTAAACACCTGCATCATTTTGTAAAGTAAATCTTATTAATATATTCATATATCATATGTGATCAATGTGAATGTTTTTATGATGATCATGCTGTGCATATTACATGTTGTCATATGGTATGTCTTTAACATCCCCAGATTACAAATTGAGAGTAGTGACATTGTAGCAAATTATATGCATGGAACAAATAGACTTGTGTCAAATTATGTGCACATAGTATTAAAAACAATGACAATAATGATACCAAATAAAGGCCTCGCAGGTCTATTAGTCAACTTTCAAGTTAAATGATATACCAAGCTTTGTGACTTCCTCTTTCCAGTCTTCTGCTAAGACTTTAGCTTCAGCATTTACTGGACCACCTTGACTGGAGAGGCTTTTCAAAAATAACTGACAATGCTCTTCTAACTTTAAGACATTTCTTTTGGTATTCATTCCTGCAATAAATTCATGTATCATACTATCATATGTTGGTGCATCTTTCACATCTTCTGAGATCAATCCAACAGAATACATTTCTGCTGCAACACCTGGTACACAATTATGCAATGAACGACGTAAATTTGCAAAGTGTTTCTGAAGTACACTCTGTAATATCCTACAAAGCCTGTTCAGGTCAATATCAGCTTCTTTAGTACCTCCTACTTATGGAGATATAAGTGGCTATAAATGGAGTTATAGCTCTTTATTTACCTTTAGATGAGCTATTTGCTGTTGTTTGTGTTCCTGAAGGACCAAGTTTTGTCAGTATATCATCTGCTAAAGCATTATAATCTGCTTTCTTTAATGCAGTAATTACATCTTGCCATGTGGCATTAGAATATAATTGGAACCATTTCCTGCAGAGTGCTCTTTTTCACCTATCAATACCAATATAATCTTCTTCTATTTTTTGAATATCATCTTGACTTATTCCAGGTAAAAAAGTACCAAATTTTTCCCAGTTAATCAAAGGGTTTAGCCATTCTTCCATTTTAGAAAAATCAGGTTTAGATGACAGAGACATTGTTGCTAGGACCTGACCACAGTTGTCCACTGAAACTTATATCACTTGACTTTGATCAAAAATCACATGATAATTAGCCATTTTAATTACTGAATGCCAACATTGACTTTTGCTGTGATTGCATCAGACAAAACGTGAACCAAACAAGAACACCTACATGTCTGTTATTGTATCATGAATGCTTTATTAAAGTATTCATATAGCATGTATATGATTAAAGAGTTCAATGAATAATGACTACCAAGAAATGAGAGATAAACAAACAGACTTGTATCTTATACATTCACATTAGTAGATGTAGTACATATTGATGCATGGTATTTATTCATACTTCACTGATCTACTAACATGTGTATTGATAGAGGCAATATAGACTGCAATATAGACTCCTCTGTTAAAGAGAGAGAAGAACTAATAGCTATAACAATAATATAATAAAAATTCATAACATGTACACAGGAATGAAATGTATTTTCAATTTGTTGATATTGGGATGTTGCCTGTCCTTAATAATTCACTTTAAGTTAGTTTGAGTTTGATCAACCAATATGGCAAAAGAGTTTTTTATAACTATTATGAGTTGCAATTTTCAGTTATATCTATAACTTCATTTTTGGGTGTGTCTCTTGGCGAAAATTAGCACTGCATATGTAATTTAATTATACTAAAAAATTACAATCATCTTGTAATTGTTTTGAAAGATACTGACTTCACATTGAAACACCGACTAAGACTCAAGAATGTCTGTGGAAGGCTATAGAATGTTAGAAAATATAACATTATAGCAAGCTAATGAGAAACTTTGAGCCTTCAAATAATGATCTGCTACACTCATCATTGTAGTGCTCATAGTTTGTTTAATAAAATTCATTGGTTACTTTATTGCATTGGCAGTTTAATTTCATTTGTTGCTTTCAATTGTCACTTACAACAATAGAATAATAAAATGAAGTGAATATAATGATTATATATATACCAGCATTCTGTAACACTTTATAGCAGCTTCTTCAACTCTTCCTGTCTTGATCTATTTCTTACCATTAACAAGTTCTATTTTTATTATTATTGTTGATAAGAGCAATGAATGCATTTATAGACTGACTTAATGATAGAGGTATACTTGTGACTCATAATTGTAAACTTTAACTATCATCATAATATCATGTGAAATATACATAATCAAAAATCGTTCATGCTCTTCTCAATACAAAGGTGGTAATTTTAACCAAACATGACCAAAAAATAATTAATTTAATTATATGCCCCCATCATATCCTTGCTTCCACTTGTTATTACATTTGATAGACCACTCCATACACACTACAGATTACTGCACAATGTACAATTTCATATAACTGTTATTAGAAAAGGGAAGACATTTTTGAGATAGCAAAACCTATTTATATTGCATGATATGACTACAACAGTATCCAAATAACAAGTTCACATTTATGTCTAATTACTATGTTAGCATAGAACAATGTTATTAGTCAAATAAAGTTATGCCAAACTCCTTCTCAATTGTATCTTTCCATTTATCTTTTAAACCCTTAGCTGCATATTTTGCTGCACCACGTTGACTGGAAAGACTTTCCAGAAGTAGCTTGCAGTATTCCTCTATCTCTGAAGGATTTTTCTGAAACTTTAATCCAGCTTCAAATTCATTTATCACACTATTATAAGTTGGATTGTTTTTAACTGCCTTTGCAATTACACCTTTGGCAAACAATTGTCCAGCAACACCATTTAGAACTTCCGCATCTTCCAATGCATCACTTAAATCAGCAAATTGTGTTGTAAGAACATCTCTCAATGTTGTGCGAAGTTTGTCTGGATTAACATTCACTATAGAATATTGTAAATGCATTTCACTAAATTATTTTTGGTTGCTTACCTTGACCTGTGACAACTTTTGGTTGTACTCCTATAGCACTAGCTTCACTAGCTGCTTCTATATGTAATAGCAATTGATTAATGAATGAATGCAAGACTTATGCTTCCTTACCTTGAGGAGAATTCTGTGTTTGTTGCACACCAAGATTTTGCTTTATTTCATCTACTATTGCATTTTGTTTTGCCTTCTCTAGTGCAGTAATTACATCTTGCCATGAAGCATTGGGATAAACTTGTAGCCATTTATTGTAGAGTGCCCGTTTTTGACCTTCTATGTCTCCAGGATGATTAATCTCAATTTTTTCAATATCACATCCTTCAATTTCTGGTAAAAAGGCACCAAAGTCTTGCCACTTATTCAAAGAGCCAAGCCATAAAATCAACTTGTCAAACTCAGGTTTAGATGATAGAGACATTGCTGCTGGTATACCATTTAGTATTGTCAACAATCACAAGACAACTAGTCAACATACTCAGCACTAGTGATCACATGAGACACAGAGAGAGCATTGAACCAAACAAGAACCCTATACTGTCTGTTATTGTGTAGAATACAGTAAATCTTATTAAGGTATTCATGTATTGTGTATATGATTAAAGAGTTCAATTAATGATGACTACCAAGAAATGAGAGATACACAAACAGACCACACACCTCACACACAGTGACAGACAACAAGACATTACAAAATTGAACATATTAACAGTGTAAGTGTAAGTTTGTTATGCTTATACTTTATAAACAAAATCCATTGATATGAAAACATAGACAATATCAAGAACAGTTTGGATATATACATCTAATGTAATTATGATGATAAATGTTGGTAATAAGTATTAGTATTATGTATAAATTATATTGATGAAATAACATAATTTAGGTTGAAGATATGTCTCATCACAAAAATCAATTACAATATTATATTCGTAATTAGCATATTAAAGCTTGGATGTGTCATGTAATGAACTAATACTGTCATAGTTAGATCTATAGTAACCTAACACATTAACTATTTAGCTGAACATACTTAGAACTTAGAACGACAACTCCTTTAATGATATGGGATAGAGAGCTGCTAATGATGTTAGAGCAATGAATGAGGGAGTTCATACTTGTCATTTAATTATGTCGTTACTACTTTGGTCTCCTATCATGTCATTTTACAATTCAGTCTTAGTGACTAGACATTAACAATCTGTACTAATTAAATGTTGTACTCTTATTGTACTCTAAGCATGATCCATTGACATGCAAAGAACATGACATGCCCAGTTCAGTTTGAAATATACTTCATCAAATAATGAGAATGGATAAGTATTATGGGTAGTGATATATTGACAAAAATCTGAAATCATAAACAGTTTCCTGGAACATCAAATATCAACTTCATTGCTAAGTTTATGTGTCTTTAAGATTCCACATAACATAATAATTGTAAGTATATATATTTGAAATTAATTGTCCAGTCAAGTGTGGCCACCAGACTTTACACACATACGTAGACATTTGCCATGATTCAATGTTATAGGTTTTCAGATATTGGATCATAAGTGGTGTCTGTTGAGTACTGATCTCATTTTGCTGAAAATAGTCTAGTCCAGTCCCACCTTCCCAACCCACTCCAATAGTCATGTTGGATGATAATCGTATTGAGAATATGTGCAATAACAATTTTGTACTAACAATTTTAGGTAGAGTGTATGAGTAGAGAATGAACTAAGATTACTAAAAGTAAAAAATGATTTGTTGTTAATTCTTTCTTGATCAGCATAAACTATTGCACTATATAACAAATCTATACACAGGTCTTTATGAATATAAGATACTGATATGAAGATTGAATATTATTAATATATCACATGAGGTGTGGTCAATATTATTCATAGTATAACTCAGTTTGTGGATGGAGAAAGGTTATAATTTTGACCAAATATGTACAATAGTGTCTCGTGTACTTGTCATATGAATATATATAATAATACATGAATATATTATATTAAATGTAGCTAATCTGTTTGAGACAAACAGCGCTGTCTTTGTAAACTCTAAACTAACAAACTGAAACAGTGCATTCAGTGAATTTGTTTGTTCAGTTCTACATGTATATATATATCAAAACATATGAGTACCTTTCACACTAAGCAAATCATGTCATAGTTATGTTACAAAATATGATAGGAGTTGACAATTGACTCAGACTTAAATTTGCATGAAAAAGTCATATTACAGCAAATCACATTTTAAATTGTTAGCATTGCATGAACATAAGTAGCAATACATTACTATATACATGCTATAATTTTAACTATAATAAAGACAATCAGCCAGTCTCAATCTCAATACAACTTAAAATTGATTGCTTTGACTTGTGAGGAAGCAAATGTCCTATTAGTATATAAAGTCCTTCAATAGTAGTTGCATTCCATGGACCATGTAGCTCAATTGTAATACGGGGCATGTTTGATAAATTGGCTAGATGTGGAAAATATATACTTTTCAATTTTTCTTTGAGTTCTTTCACTGTAGTTGAGCAACGAAATGTATTAGCTTTATCCATATGTTCTTTAAGTTGACTGACAAGGTCTTTGTCTCCAAAGCATTCATTATTGAGAAACTCTTCACTCATATCAACAATTAATTCACAGTCTAAGAAGTCAAAATATGGATGTAGTTTCTTGAAAAGCTCATTTAAATCAGTGACATCACTCAGTTCTCCTACCCACTTTATCTGATGTTCAATCCATCTAATAAACTCCACTAGTACTAGTTGTTGATGTTGTAGCTTATGATCTAGGGCTGATCGAACAGCTACCATTAATACACTAAAGTGTCTTTGTTGATTTTGTAGAATACATTGAACTTCTCTTTCTGTCTCCTTATTTTCTAGCTCTATTATTTCATGCATGCAAGCTGCATCTGCTATAAGGAGTGATAACATGATGATTTTGATGAAGTCATGTATACAATACCTTTAGAAGTGTTTGAAATTGTTAATAAGGTTGTACTAAGTTTTTGGTAGACTTTTGATGCTAGAGAATATTCTTGTGACTTTTCTAGCGCATACAACACATCCTGCCATGATGCCTCAGGATGAACATGGAGCCATTTTGAAAATAGAGCAGCTTTTTGTTGGTTGAATCTTATATTTTCACATTCAATTACTTGGATTTCCTCTCTCTTAATTCCAGGTAAGAACATACCAAATGCTTGCCAATTGACTAGACTATCTAGTAATTCTATTAACTGGTCATACTGTGGTCTATTAGACAAAGCAGGATCTACTGACATTATTGAGAAACTGTTTTTCTACATAAATATCAGTTGCTATCATTATATTATATATGAGTATGCTACCATATAGGTCACATGAGACAGGAAAACAACGAATATTATTATAATGTGTATAGTTCACACTATTCTCAGGTTATTATTTAAATGAAAATTAACAGTATATGAATTTAATTGTTATACCAGACAATGAATATTTTTATGAAGTCTAGGTCAATGCACAAAGTTGTTATTTAAACCAGTGAATTTAACTGTTTTACTCATACCATATATAACCAGTGACCATTTGTCTCATGTTTCTCCTGTTGCAATGTGGAGCTTAAAAGTAAAAACAAATTTGTAGCAAAATTTACATTTCACGATTACAATATTTTCATTCAAATTTATCATAAAACTTTCATGAAATTAGGATTCATTGCAAATTCTATCAATTTCAATTTTCTTCAGAATCAATTGCTTTGACCTGTGAGGAAGTAACTGTCCTATTAGTACATAAAGCTTTTCCTTAGTGGATTCTCTCCACAGATTATGCAACTCAAAGTAAGTGTTTGGCATGTTTGATAAATCTCCTCGATGTTTTTTGTAGATGGTTTTCAATTTGTTTTGAACTTGTTTCACTATACGTGAACAACAAAAGACCTTAACCTTATCCATGTACTCTCTAGCTGCACTAACAAGAATCTTATCTTCCTTGATAAATTCTTCACTTATATCCACAATCAGTCCACATTCTAAGAAGTTGAAATATTGAGAGATTTGGATTTTCATGAAAAGCTCTTTTGAATCTTCTATATTACTCAGTTCACCAACCCTAAGCATTTGATGTTCAATCCATCTGGTAATGTCCACAAGTTTCAGTTGTTGTTGTTGCAATTTATCATCAAGCGCTGACTGAACTTTTAGCATTAACTTTGTAAAATCTCTGCTTAAACTTTCTAGAGTGGTTTGAACAAATTCCTCATCCTCAGCACATACAAAATTTATTTCTACTACCTTTGATTGATGAACATCAGCATCTATGGTATATGAGTGTAGGTCTGTGCATGCATACAATTTAATTTACCTTGAGAAATACTTGAACATGTGGTAAAGATTCCAATTTCTGATGTTGTTTTGTGATCTCCCTTAAACCCAGGAATCAACACCTGATGCAATGATGCTTCAGCATTAATACTAAACCATTTTGAAGAATGACCATTTTTTTGCAAATGAAACTCTTTCTTTTCATAATTAATAACATATGTTAGGAATTTAACAGCTTCATCATTGTCAAATTGTGAGGCCTTTTCCAATGCTTGGTGAAAAGAAAATTTTTCTTTTTCAGTCTTTTTTAAAATGTGTTCATCATTGACAGTCAACTCAAAAATACCAATCAGTGATGCAAAATCTTTCTTTACATTTCCTAGTTTTGAGATGTAGTCTACTTTTGATCGAGGTACAAGTAGAGTGACGCATATTGACCCTTCTTCCACACGAACATGACTCATCCTCTGACGGAACATGTGGTTAACAAGTGTTTCAAAGTTCTCCAATGTTTTCTTTCCCCATGGACGATTAAGTTTGATAACCACTTTACAAGTAGCTGCAGTGACCTCTGGATTTGGAATGAATGGTTCTACTGCATTCTTAAATTCATTAAGTGTTGTTGATGTTTTGAACTGTTCAAGCTGTTGTTTGTAAGAACACATGTCCTTCTGTAATTTTTCTTGAATATGAAAGTCTTTGTTTTTAGTGATAACTTCTAATACCTCACAGTTAAGGTAACTGTAATGAGGCCAAAGGCCCTGAAACAATGCATGAATATCAGTAGCACTTGTTAGTCCTTCCACTCTGAAATATTCTCCAAGATAACTCGCAATGTCAATGAGTGTATAAGTTCCATTTTCAATTAACTTGATTAGTGCCCGTTTAATATTTTCCACTAAGTTTATGAATTCACTGTAAAGACTCTTCAATTTTTCAACTAAATCTGGATCATTTGGTGTGATCATTAATTCTTGAAATTGGGAGGATGAGTTGGGCATTGGGGGATATGTTTGCCTTTGTATGTCTAATTGATCTGTTTCTACATTAGAATAGTCTCTTTGTTTACTGTTTGTGTTTTCTTTATTTAGTAAAAGATAGAATTTCAATGAAAATAACTTGTAACTTACCTTCATATTGATATTCATTTACTTTTTGAGCTGGAGAATTTCTTGTATCACAGCTAAACATTTCTATATATTTTGATATGAAAGATCATAGCATGATAATTCCTTAACCTTGATTCTCCTGTTGCTGTTTGGATAGTCCAGGGGTGGGATAAAACTTTTTTCTTCGTCCTATGGGACGATGTTTGACATCCTCCTTTTCTATCTTCTCCTCTAGGTTTAGAAAGAAGAATATAACTTTATTGTATTCACATTAACTTACTTCCAGAATTGCAAGCAGTAACTATCTCCAATTGACTTGCTTGAGGAAGACAAAAAGTAGAATCTGCATCACTGCTAGTCTTTCCTGAATTATATAGTATCAAGGAATAGTATGATTTAATTTTGTCTTAATATTCAGTACACATATACATGTACAGGTGCATTTACTATATTATTAGTTGCTTCTTACCTTGGTCATAAAATGAACTCACTGTTATCTGTGTTTCTGCACATGTACAAGTAAGTTTTTTATGTATTTCTTCTGCCAAAGCATTTAATTCTGCCCGCTTCAAGGCAGTAATTGCATCTTGCCAAATGGCATTAGAATAAATTTCAAGCCATTTATCATAGAGAGCTGCCTTCCGTTTCTCAACACTTGCATTTTCACTCTCTATTTTTCGAATATGTTCTCGTTTTATTTCTGGTAAAAAGGTGGCAAAGTTTTGCCATTCAATCAGACCTTTAAGCCAGCTTGTCCAATCATCAAACTCAGGTTTAGATTGTAGTGACATAATGCTCATGGAATCCTGAGACTACTGTCAACTAGCTGGTACCAACACTGTCATCATCAGTCACTGTGATCTGTGACACTCAAGTTCAACTTAATCACATGATCTCATAAGACAGAGAAAGAGGTCACACAAACAAGAGCCTCTGTATCGTCTATTATTGTAAGGAATGTTAACAATAAATCTTATTAAGATATTCATATATTATGTATATGATTAAAGTGCCCAATGAATGACTATACCAAGAAATGAGAGATAAACAAACAGACCTCACACACACACATACAATGACATACAACAAGACCAGTAAAAAACTGAACATAGTAGCATATTATAATACAATACAATAAATAATATAATGAATGTGTCCATACTAATGCTAATCACATGATGTACATGTGTGCATAATGTTCCTATCATGTGACATGTTATCCAATCTCTGAGTCACTGCTCCATCTAGTACATTCTAATACTAACTGTTGCCATTCTTGTCTTTCCTTTACTTCTTTTTTTATTTCAGCTTTCTTAAGAAAGCTTAAATAAAAGACCCCACCCATTACTTTATGACATCGACAGTACATATTAAGAGCACATGGTCTTATATGAACAGCTATTGATACTATAAGAATATCAAAGTCAATTACATAATAGTAACTCAACATTATAAATGGCAAAATAATATTGATTCTCATTATTCTGTAGCAACAAAAATGCAGGCAGAAATGATACATGACTAATACCTATGTTTTTACAAAATTATCGTTAGATAAAACTTTATAATTATGTTGTAGTGTTATTACTAAGCACTCAAGTTTAATAATATACCAAATTCTTCTTTTACATTCTTTTTCCATTCTTCTGATAAAAGTTTAGCTGCTTCTTCCACCGGACCACGTTGAATGGAGAGGCTATTCAGAAATGATTGACAATGCTTCTCTAACTTTTCAACACTTGTCTTAAATTGCATTCCATTTTCAAATTCACCAATCACACTATCATATGTTGGCTCATCTTTACAGGGCTGAGATATCAGTCCTTCAGAAAACATTTCTGCAGCAACACATGCCAGGACTTTAGGTTTCAATACTTTGCTTAAATCTGCATATTTCCTCTTAATTACGTCTCTTAATGTCTTACACAGCTTGCCTATATTAACTTCCTTTATACAAGTAGGTCCTACATAAATAAAATTGGCTATAATAAGTAATACACTACAATTAGATTACCTTGAGTTCCCATAGTTTGGCCAAGTTTTTTCCTTATTTCAGCTGCTAAAGCATTTTCTTGTGCAGTTTCAAGTGCAGTAATCACATCTTGCCATGTGGCATTAGGATTAACTCTGAGCCACACATCATAGAGTTCTGATTTCTGATGACCTATGCCTCTACTGTCAATCTGTATGCTCAGAATATGTTCTCGTTTAATTCCAGGTAAAAGATGCCAAAATTTTGCCAGTTAATCAGAGGACGAAGCCATAAAGTCAACTTGTCAAACTCAGGTTTAGATGATAGAGACATTGCTGCTGGTACACCATTTAGCATTGTCAGCAATCACATGACAACTAGCCAACATACTCAGCACTGATCATATGAAACAGGGAGAGAGCGATGAACCAAACAAGAACCACTATAGCGTCTGTTATTGTATGGAATGCAGTAAATTTTATTAAAGTATTCATATATCATGTATATGATTAAAGAACTTAATGAATGATGACTACCAAGAAATGAGAGATAAACAAACACACCTCACACACAGTGACAGACAACAAGAAATTACAAAATAACACTTAACATACTATAATACAATATATTAAATAATATAATGAATGTGTCCCTACTAATGATACTAATCACATGATGTACATGTGTACATAATGTGACTATCATGTGACATGTTATCCAATCTCTGAGTCACTACTCCATCTACTACTTTCTAACACTAACTGTTGCCATTCCCGTCTCTCCATTAATTCTCTTTTTATTTCAGCCTTCTTAAAGACCACACCCATTTTGTTACGACAGTGCATAGTAAGAACACATAATCCTATATGAACTGCTATTGATATTATAGCTGTTATGATGATGATAGCTGTAAGTTGACTTTCAGGAGTATAGTAATATGTCCTATGAAAAGAAAGAATATTGTATGAAAAGATGGATGGATGAACAGATAGAAAGGTAGGTGGATGAATTGAAGGATATGTGAAGGATTAATGATATGTTGGGTGAGGTGGATGCAATGAAGGAATTAAGGGAGAGAAAGAGGACAGACTTACCCATTCATACTAGTAGTACATATCGATGGTAATATAGTCACATTATTACTAGTTTTACTAACATCATGTATTAATGAAGGTAATATAGATAGTTCAGTAGATATAATATGATAGGTACTCTCTGTTATAGAGAGAGGGCTGATAGAACTCTCCTCTATCTCCTTTAATATCATTGTTATATTACATGATATACCAGTCCATCCCTATTATATTAGAAAGAGACCAATTAATTAATACAATCACAATATGTAGTGCATTAATATGGTAATATACTAATAGGAATAATGGTACCTTATATTATTAACTAATACTATTGAACTATTATAGTATTAAATGTAATGTTCTTTTACTTACTTTATTACAAAGACAAGATCCATTAATAGGAGAACATAGACCATGTCCAGAACAGTTTGGATATATACATCTAATATAATAATGATGATAAATGTTGGTAATAAGTGTTAATATCATATATTATGATGATGACAAGTATTAATATCACATATTATGACGATGATGAAAAGTGTCAATCAGAAATCATAAAGATGTCAAAGTTAAATAGACCAATAGTTTTATCTGGTTAGTAAAGATATATTCCATTACAAAATCCATTACTGTAATTATATTCATAACAAGTTAATTAAAGCTTAGGGTGTGTCACTTAATTGAAATGATACTCACTTGTTTAAACAGTTAGCTCCATAGAAACCTTTACTGCATTCTAATATGATGAGAAATAAGAAAGTCAATGTTACACAATAAACTGCATGTATTAATCAGTGCTATTAATTAATGTAAAATATAATTTAATAGAATATAATTATAACTAATTATTTAGACACTTTATGAGATAATAATAACTAATAGTTTCTTTATAAATCAACTAATACATCATTAATATATTAATAAAAAACAATAAATAGATCATACTCTTAATGAGTCAAACAAGAGCTAATTGTATGTGGTAGCAATATTTCTTATTATGGACTTACTTCTATAGCAACCAAATCCATAGTAACCAGGAGGACAGATACATTTACCATTAATTGGATCACAATGACCTCTGCCATAACAGTAACAGGAAAACTTACAACCTGGTCCATAATGATTAAAAGAACATGCTATAAAAGATAGTAAGTGTTAGTTAATTAATATAGTTAGTATATCTATGAACTTACGTTTATCACAGAACTCTCCTGACCAGCCAGCATCACATTGACATTGTCCTATTAAGGAAATTAAAATGATGCTCTCTCTCTCTCTCTCTCTCTCTCTCTCTCTCTCTCTCTCTCACCATCTTTACACTCTCCACGACTACTGCAATTCACTAGGGAACAATTCAACAAGTCACATATTTCTCCAACCCATGGCTGATCACATGAGCATGTTCCCATGTCACATGACCCATGACCAGAACAGTCAGGCTCCAAACACTCTACATCATGTATGCATAAAATGGTAGAGACAGCACGAGGACAACGATATTCAGAATGAGATTTACTATAAGGAAGAGAAACAATAACTGGTTACAATATACTAATTAAACTAGTTTAACTGGTTACAATATACTGTTAAACTAGTTTGATTAGTTATTAACTTACCAGTGATCAGAGGGATAGTTCATAAGGAGTCCATTTTCTACTAAGGTATTTGATCCTCCTCCATCTAAATTTATAGCATTAATTACACCTCTTCTAATTAATATATCAGCAAATTCATATAGATTAGCTCTAAATGGTTTGTGAGTAAGAGAGAGAGAGAGAGAGTAGTGAGCTAGATATAGGCTATTACTACTAATATATACATTAATAATGATAATCTATCATTTGTTATATCTCTATTAGTAAAAATATGTAGCAAAAAAATTAGTAAGGTCTTTAATGTACTCATAATACAAGTACTTACTATCTATATATAGTAGCCATATTAAGTGTAATTAAATGTTAACTTAGACCTCATTAACCACAGGTAGAGTAAGTATAACAATTAATTAACAACATTTAATTATTGTTCTGAAAGTGTAGTCAGAAGTTAGTCTAGTAATAAAAGTCAGAGAACTAAATATTAACATTTAAAGAAACATTTTATTGCTAACTTATATAACTAATTAACACATGAACATTCTAAATTAGGAAATGGTTTGTATTTTTAATTATAAACTAAACATTTTATTAACTTTCTATAATAGCAATAAATTAATATACAGTCCATTAATCAATAAACAAGACAGTCCATAAAACCATAAAGTTCATTAAAGGTTTATTATTTAAGTGGTTTCTTTTGTTGGGATTTGTAAAGTGACAAATACAGTAAATTAAATTGTATAAAAAATTTAAATTTACATCAATTAAATATGCTAGACAGTTTTTTTAAATTACCAAATCAAAAAATAAAGCCTTGATCACATGATATGGTATCTAATATTAATGAGATTGAAAAATACCTTAAACCTACTTTGTATGGACTTATTTTAATAACTACAACACTTGTTACACAATAAATCTGAACTTATAAAAATTACTAAATTTAACAGCTGCAATTAACAGTAGTCTTTATTAGTAGAAGGTTTGGTTAATGTAATAATTCCTTGTCATTAAAGGAACTTACCCTCTACGATGGGTCTGTCCTTCAACTCTCGCCATGACTAGCCTTCCATCTTTATCATGACCAATAGCACTTCTTGCTGAGATTACATTGACAAATGTCTCCATTTTACCAGTCTCCTCATGTTCAGAACATTCTAGATACATACTTTCATTAACATAATTGGTCCCATTTCTCACCAACCATATCACACCAGTAACCAGTTGTCTAAACGGGTTTGATGAGTTATGTAACTCCTCCTCTGTGATATACCCAACAATAATAGTACCATCTTCACGAATACCAAAATTAGCATTTTGTACACCCTCACTGGATTGAACCAGATGTCCATTAGAAACAATGTTACCAAGGCAACGACCATTGGCAACATTAAAGTAGCCAGCATTAGCAGCTACTCGGCAGCCATGTTTTCTTTTAGCAGCTGTTTCTAAAACAGTGCTTTTGGTTGTTAAATAATACTTTGTTTGACAAGCACCTTTATGAGATGGTTCCAATATTGATAATGTGTAGTATGGATTATTAACGAAAGTGATTGTACCAACTGCATATCGTCTTCTTAAAGGTCCTTGATGGACAACATCAGCAAATTTTAAAGTTTTATAATCAACTGATTTTGATGATGGTGACTTCGTTGATATTTTAAATACTTCTACTGTTCTATTTTCCCATGTTGTATAAACACATCTACTAATTTCACGTGATGTCCTCGTGCTGCCATGTTTGTCCAATGGATAAGGAGTCAGGATATCACCCGGGAAAGGATCGTAATCTGATTGGTCAGTTAGAACTGACTGAGTGGTTGTAATCCATAAAGTTACTAGAAAAAATATATCTGAGGAGTATTTTCTTCTTCTTCTCTTCGAAAAAGGCACCAATCTCAAGATGAAACCCAAAATAGCTTCCATGACATATTACAGCGCTTGATATGCAATGGGTGGAGCTGAATAGTGAGCACATGATCACAGCCCAATAATTATGAATAATTATTAACTCTGACATATTGACTGCTTTGTGCTAACAAGACCGTCCAAGTCCTCACAGTGTCTGGTTAGGTAGCATCCGCACTAGTTTACTTATTCAAACAATAAAACTAAGCAGTCAGTCTACAATATACATACATAGTATTAGCTTACTGAGTTTATAAGTCTATTACAATTATCATATATTGCTAATAAGATGTTTACACAGTGCAGCTTTCCAGGCAGCTGCCTGGAATGAAAGATCAATCATTTTATGTACAGTTCCAGTAAATCGATAGGAACATCTTCATCCCATGACCCATATAGTAAGTATAATCTTACTTCGATGGCATCATTGGTGGTTTCAGGAAGACTCTTATAAAACCATGGCATGTTGGGATGGCCAGTACAACAAGGACCTTCTAAACTAAGACAATTCTGTCCATCCCATAGTACATCACTAGCATAAAGAAGCCCAGTAAAACTATGTCCAAGAGGCAGTCCTGCCTCACAGTAGTAATCATTACCGACAAATGGTGGAGGAGCATTATAAGAGTAACCTGTATTACAAGGACAATCGTAAAGATATACCCCATTCTGATGTATTCCACCAGCATAAGTCCAGATGTGTTTACGTGGGTTACTTCCGTGTGTAATAGAATATCCACAAACATAGTTACTATCAATACCTGCACCATTTAAGTATCCGTGAAATGCATCTGGTGAGTGATATTGATACCCCCTCATTTGTCCACAGACCTTGGAGTAATTAAACCCATTCACAGGAAAAAATATTGAATTGCAATCACCTTGAGCACTAGGACTGCTTCCACACAGGTTATGATTAATATTGTTATAAGTTAATTCAGTCATTCCATTAGGACATGTGCCACCTGGCTCAGTCATATTTACATAGGCTACTCTCATCCATCCTCCTTCTCCATCACAGTAGTTGGTATCCATTTTGCAATAAACTTGTTGTACTTCTCCATTTAAACCATATATAGAATAGTTTCCAGACTGAGCTGAAGGATTAGTCTCAAGAATATGTTTGCAAGAAAATTTTTTGGCATTAATTTCTGAATTAATTGTACTGCTGATGTTGAAGAGAAACTGCATTACTTCATCTGATAGCTGTGTTGTGTTATCCCCACAGTTATTGTCCTCAACTATTTCGATAAAACACTCTGCTTTCTCTATTTGTCCTGAATAGGGAGAAGTATAACATGATGGAGCTGCACTAGTACTACTGACATTAGCTAGTAGTGTTGCAGTAAAGTCCTCAAGTTCATACTCTGGTCTAGAGTAATTAGCATCACAATATGAAGTACAGTAGACATGAACATCTTGTTCTTTCACTTGAAGCTGTGCAGCACAAGCGACAATCAGTGCTAAGAATAAGGCTCGAAAAGACATTATTAATTGCATGCAGTGCTATTATGCTAGTACTGATATATAGTTGACTTATTGAAGTTTATGTAATGAAAAATTTACATATATATTCCTGAAATAAAAATTATTCATGACAAACTATACAATACTAATGAAATTTGGTCTAACTGTTTGATCATCATCATGAATATTAATTAATAATAATTTACAGGAAGAGACCTCACACATATAGATTGCTATTATAGAAACAACAGACTGGATGAAAACTGCGTGAAACAGAATCAGAAAATGACCACTGAGTAAGAGCATTTATATGACAGTTCTGTTCACTGTTGTGAAGCTATGGACTGAGCACCATGACATCACTGGCAACTGCTCACTCAGTGTCATGATCAAAGGGAATAATCATACAGAAAGTAACTATAATGGGTATGTAGTTTTATTGAACAAAAGTATTTGAAATCATGTGATCCAAAACAGTCTTAAGACTGCTTGGCATAAATAACATACAAGCAGAAAAGATTATAGTTACAAATTAATCTACTTGAAAGCATATTAGCTATGATGGATTTTCCTTTCTACTTTATGTTTCAACATTCACATCTAGCCACATTATAAGTACTGAAGTGGTTGATCTGCGTTGTATTTTCAAAGGGCACCAATCTCAAGATAAAAAGATGCATAGTAGATTCCATGACAGTTATGTTTGAAAATGGGTGGAGCTGAGCAATGAGACATGCCCTCAATTATGAAAACCATAGTTAACTCCGCCTTTAAGATGGCGACCAAGAAGACTGGTCCTTGGTCCAGTGAAAACACACTTGTAACAACACGTAGAAGTAGTTTTACTTCAGAAAGGTAAGTAAAAAGATGAAAATTAGTATTTAGAAGAAAAAATGTCTGCACTGTTGTTATGTAATGTGTTACACGTTGCTATCAATGCGATCATGTGATTATTATATTTGCAGGTTTTCACTATTATTACTGGAGTTTGGTGAGATATATTTTGAGGACTTTAGTGCTAACTATTACCCATCATCACCTAGTGATGCAGAAGCAGTTGAAAGGTGAACACTTAAACATTGTTATCTTGCTAGCATCTTTAAAAAGTTACTGTCCTTTTAATTAGGAAGCAACGAGGACGTTTAAAATTATGTTCAGGTTCTCTCCTGTTTGATCCGTTAGAGATAACACATCCTATTGTTAAAGTAATGACACTCATCTCTTTAACTATTTAGTTCTAATTGAGTTATTATGTCCGCTTGTCTCCTTACATATATTATAATAAATGTCTCCATTCACTGACCTACAAATCTATTCATTTAGATATCCTTCAAAGACTGCAAGACAATACGAAATTACAAACCACAAAGACAATCAAAGTATGTGAGGCTATATAACAGTGGTACATGTAGTATGTAGAATATATACTCATATAATGGAGAAATGTACATATATATGTACACATACATATATATGTATGTGTATATAGTCCAGTTGTGTTTCTATCTAAACAATAGATGTGTTAATAACTGTTAATATCAACAGGTAATACTTGTGAATAACTGTTAATAGTATAACTAATCATTGAGAAGAATGAAGTCTGTATATTTGCAATATAAATTGACTAATAATTAAAGATAATTTAAGTAAAAATTTTGATAGTATAATTCTAAATTGAAACTGTTACTTAAACTATTCTTTCTTGATATTTTTGATAAATATATTATAACTAATACAAGTTTGTTTTCATATAGAGCTCTCTCTTTCTCTTTCAGAATTCCAGAAAATACTTTCATTGTTATTGCTACTCAAGTGACAGAGATGTTAGAACGGAATATTATCGCTCCTTATCAATTCATTAAAGTAGGTGAAGTCTATTATATGATGTCATAATGATGTCATTTATTTAGGAGGAGAGACGATTGATGTTTTCGTTAACATATGGTAATATAGATGCTGTATTATCTCAAATATTAACAGTATGTAATATATAGTATATATAATTTATATTAACAGTATGTAATATATAGTATATATAATTTATATTAACAGTATGTAATATATAGTATATATAATTTATATTAACAGTATGTAATATATAGTATATATAATTTATATTAACAGTATGTGATATATAGTATATATAATTTATATTAACAGTATGTAATATATAGTATATATAATTTTTTATGAAGGCTTTGTTTATTGTAGCTTCAAAGAGCAACAAAATTACCTAGAAGAGATCAAAATTCTCTTGTAAGTCAATAAATAATTTCTGGTTACTCTCTCTCTCTCTCTCTGTGTGTCTCTGTCTCTGTCTGTCTGTCTGTCTGTCTGTCTCTGTCTGTCTCTGTCTGTCTCTCTCTCTCTTTCTCTCTTAGATTGAAAGTATAGTTTCCAGTCGAGAGTCAGAAGTTTCTTTCAACACAAGTTGGTTGGAAAACCTGTATGAAGAACTCGTTTTAGAAACATATGGTTGGTACACAAAATTATATGAAAGATCATGTGACTTTGAGTTCATTGTCATGTGACTTCTGTAGGTGAGCGTGTGACTCCATTAGTATCTAATCCTGGTCGCATTATGCTGACATCATCGAGAATATATTTTCAGCCATTTAATAATGTAGAAGTGGTAAGTTAATTAACAGTTAATTACAAGGGGCCTGGTTATTATGAGTTAATATTACAGGACCCAGTGGTTAAATTAGAACTCTCTTCACTCACATATGCAATGAAACGTCGTTATATGTTAAGACACGTAGTAAGTCCTCTAATGAACAGGGGCTCACCCATTTTATTTTCATTCAATAATTATAGGGGCTAGAATTATATACTCGTGGAGGACAAAATATTTTCTTGGTCTTCCCATCCCCCTCTAAGAGGAACTCCCTGTATGATAAGCTAATTAATATAGAAGAGGTCAAATTAGAGACGACAGATTTAATAGAGAAGACCCAACAATGGCAGACTGGAGAAATATCTAATTACAACTACCTTATGTTCTTAAATTTGTAAGCAGTTAAATAATTATTTTTAATAACTATACTAGTTAATTAAATAACTGTACTGGTTAATTAACTATTATTTTATTATATAGTATGGGTGATAGAAGTTTCAGTGATATAATGCAGTATCCCGTAATGCCTTGGATCATTGCTGACTATACCAGTGATACATTAGGTAAAATGTCTGCCTATTTTTTATTTATTTGCTATATCTATTGATCTGTCTATCCTCTTATCAGATTTGACAAATCCTAGTACATTTAGAGACTTAACTAAACCGATAGGAGCATTAAGTGAAGACAGATTAGAGTTTTATAAAGTTGGTTCATTTTCCTGTATATTAACAGTAATGATGTATTCTTGTATAGAAACGTTGTTCAGAAATGTCTGGTAGGAAGTTCCTCTATGGTACTCACTACTCGGCACCTGGTTATGTGTTATATTTTCTTGTAAGGACAGGTAAGAGAGAGAGAGAGAGAGAGAGAGAGAGATATTTACTTTATTATTTTTGTCCACCCACTAGCTCCTGAGTGTTTATTATGTTTGCAAAATGGAAAATTTGATCAAGCTAATAGATTATTTCACAGGTTATATTATCAACAATACTACTAATATCATTATTATCACATACATGTACTATTTAGTGTGGCTACAACGTGGGAAAATGTCCTTACTGATCATGCTGATGTTAAAGAGGTCAGTCCAATCACATTATATATGATACTAGTATCATTGCATCATGTTTACAGCTTATTCCAGAGTTTTATCAACCTCCTGGTGACTTCTTGTTAAATCTTTTGGTATATAATATATGCCTCTCTTGTTATATATATATATATATATTGGTATAATAGGGTCTTAATCTTGGAATAAGGAGTGACGGTGTTCGAGTCAATGATGTTGTCCTACCACCTTGGGCAAAAGGTAAGGAACGAGATAACACCCCCTTTCTTATCTAGTATCTACCTCCTTTCTTTCTTTTTCACAGATGCTCGGGATTTCTGTAAGAAGTGTCAAGCAGCTCTTGAATGTGACTATGTCTCTGATAGATTACATCATTGGATTGATCTTATATTTGGTTACAAACAACAAGGACTTGAAGCAGAAAAAGCTGATAATGGTCAGCAAAAAATAATATTAAAAATGACTTACTCCTTTTCTTACAGTCTTCCATTATCTAACTTACGAGTCTTCTTCAGCCATTGAACAGTATGTATTCTATGATGCTGTTCACTTACAAACACTTCTCCTTTAGAATGACTGATCCTGAGATGAGAGCAGCTATTGAACTACAAATTAAAGAGTTTGGTCAGACACCAAAACAGCTGTTTAGAAAACCTCATCCCAAACGAAGAATAAGAACCAAATCACCAGAACCAAATAATAGAACTGAGTCTGAATCTAACTTGGTTGATGGTATGAGATTCAGTCCAAGTGACTCACTCTCTAGTAATTCAGATTGGGTCTTTGTTCAAGGTATGAGAATATGGGAATGAGTCCTATTGTACTATATTCTCATAGTACCATCTAATGAAGAGCTAGAAATCAATACAAATATGATATTAAAGTTAAAAACATTACAGAGAGCACACAAAGAGTATGTCCCTGTTATTATGTATAGGGTGTGGTTTATTGTGATCATTTTTGTAGACCAATATCTTCTATAAAATTATCACATGATTGTAAAACTGTCTTCTCAGTTTCCCACGGTAAGATTGGGTTGGAAGAATAGATGGATCAATAGATATTTGAAGTCAACTTGTATACTTATTTCCCTCCTCAGATAAAACTCTTAAAGTACATCAAATCAATGACTGGGAAATGTTAAGAAGTGCTTCAATATCAAGTCTTGTTAGTTGAATGATAACATAGTCATCCATTTTTAACAGCAATGTATCTATTCTCTGAGCTATGTATCCATTCTTACCTTCTATATATCCATTTACAGCCACTCTCTAGTATTGCTACATTTCCTGATTCTAAAGTAGTAGCTGTTGGTTCCTGGGACAATAATGTGTATGTAATCACATGTTTGTCATGTGATGATCATGTGATCACTATATACTCTACAGATATTTATATTCGATTGAGTTTGCAGCTGTCGTAAGTTCTTGTTATGCTCATGATAGCTCAGGTAATGGATACATAGAATGATAAATGGACGTATAGATATTATAATGGATTGATGTTTTCTCTAGTAACTTGTCTGTGTTGGAAAGGTGATCGGTTAGCTACTGGATCCTGGGACTCTACTGTTAAGGTACATATGTGTCATATGATACATGTATTGTAGTCATGTGATCATTGGAGCAGGTTTGGGATGTGCCTTCGTGTAATAAACCTCCTCCTCCTGAAATGATTGTGAGTAATCCCCTTAGTTATTAATGATTAATTAATTTAACTTATTATAGGCTGAGCTGGATCATGATAATGAAGTAAGTTATGATTGAGCTATTTAGTAACAGCTTCTAAAAATAGAAATTATTGTATAGTATGAAAAGCTATTAATAGTAACAGTTACTATAATTATAACAGTAATATTATTTTCAGGTGACATCATTAGATATGAATACTGATGTATCTCTTGTTGTATCAGGAGTATCAGATGGTAAGAGAGAGAGATCATAATACATTCTATTTATCATAATCAGGTTTTGTAGCTGTATGGAGTATTGAACATCAAGCGAAAGAATTTGAAATCAAAGGTAGACACGCCCACTATACAATAAAGTACTATCTTTATAATAGCACATGATGGAGAAGTATTGTCAGTAGTTTTCAGTCCTGGTAAATATCAATACTATTAATAACTTATATTATATTTTAATATAATGTCAATAGATGGGACTAATATATGTACTACTGGTAGTGATGGATATATTAAGTTAATAAGTGTTGGAGAACGATGTGAATTGATAACAATAAAACAAAAGGAGCCATACCAGTGAGTTCATCCATTAGTTGTTATGTATCCATGGTAACTGATTATCTCCATTGTGATTGGTTTGTCTATCCATTGTGATAACTTTTTTTCTCCATTTTTAATAAACTATTTGTTGTTATTAGCTGTGTAGTGTGGAGGGAAGATCGTCTAATATGTGGTGGACAATTAGGTACTCTCTCAATACTAGACAGTACAACTTTAAATGTGATTAATTCTGCTAAGTCTCATACAGGTAAATCAAGACACAGACCCATACCAGTACATGGAAATATAGAAATATTAAACTCATTCCTATACTATTATTACTTCTTTAAGTCTCATTCCTATACCAGTACTTATAGTAGTATGTTTTGCTTCAGACAGATTCCCATACCTACTGAAAACAGAAATATTATTGTAAATTAAATCTCTGCCCATTTTCTCTAGGTACCATCACCAGTATAGACGTCTCCTTGTCCAATAATTTAGTGGTAACTGGTAGTAAGGACAGAGCAATAGGGGTGTGGTCTATTAGCTAGCTATAACTTCTCATCGTCAAACAATATCAAGAATTTGACATATCTCATCTCCTGCAGTTTAATTTATAATGTATTATATCTTAATTCCTTTTGTATTTTGTGTTCGGACAGGTTCTGCCTTCCCACTCTGTATAATTTATTTTGTTTAGTATTGTAACTATGGTTACTAATAGCCTATGATATAGGTGACATATAAGTTGATTGTAGATCACTATGACAACTAAGGTCTAGATGAGTAAACATCAGTACTTAACCACAGTGACCTAGAATAGCAGTTGTCATAGCAACATTAATGATTTAAATACTATAATACAAAGTTCTACGAATTCTTTTCAATATAATCTCTTATTTGTTGTAATAGTTCCTTTTTTACATAGTCAGGTACTAAAGCTATAAAAGTGTGGTAATAGTCACATGATTAATGATATTCATAGCATGTACCTCGTGCTTTCGGTGTGATTTCATCCACTAATCCATCTACTGTTACATTACTGAGACCTTTGCGATTAATAATTTCTAAAAAAAAGAATTCAAACAAATTTAATAAACTAGCTATACATTTCAATATGACAAAGAACTGCACTTATCCAGTCATTGAGTGGGAAAAATGCCAAGATTCCAGACTACAGATAACGATAGTATTGTAACTTACTAGTATATTTTGTTTTTTCCAATGTATATTTAATTGTTAATGTACCTTTACAATGTTCCTTTAAGTTATCTCTCCAGCCTGATTCCCGTAATCTCATTCTCAGCAACTCTTTCAACCTAGGTAGCAACAAGGGAGGATAATCATAAACCACACCCACTAATTATGTACCTTTCTTTCTCTCCACTTTCCTCTAATTTTTGGTTAATTTGTGTTTTCATTTGAGTCTCCCGCTTCTTCCTTTCGCTCTGAAAACTGAAGAAAGGGAACAAAAAAATTGGAAAGAGTTTTAGAAACACACTCACTCAGCAGACATGATTATTTTAGGGGGTGTGGTAAAACTAGTAACGCCCCTTTATTCTGCACAAAGATGGCTTTCAGTAGACTTTCCTCAGCTCTAAGACCTTTTTGCAACAGATCTTGGCTAACAGCAGCAGCTAGAGCAAGGTAACATAGTCGATACGTCATCATTTACTTGTTAAAATTCCCAAAGACTCCCTAAAATAGTTGCATTTAAATTGGGCACTGTACATATATTTCATTTATCTATTCATATGAGTATCAGGTCCCTTTTTCTCTAGTTCCTGGTGGTCACATGTTGAGGTTGGACCTCCCGATCCCATATTTGGTCTATTAGAGGCTTATAATAAAGAACAAAGGTCACCCAAAGTTAATTTGACTGTGGGGGCGTACAGGGATAATGAAGGAAAGCCATATGTCCTCGACGTTGTTCAAAAGGTAAGTCATGTGATATTGTTAATAGATCATGTGACTTATATTGCAGATTGAGAGAGCACATTTAGAGAAGCACAATGAGAAGGAATATGCTGGTATATTAGGATATCCAGCATTTCATAAAGCAGCCATTGAATTTGCGTTAACAAAAGAAGAGAGACATGTCCAAGAAAATTTAGTGAGGACATTATCTGTTTGTTAGTTTATCCATTAATTAGCCCATCCATCTATTGATCCATCTATTCATCCATTTGTCAATCCATCTGTCCATTTATCCCTCCATTCATCCATTGTAGTATGTATCCGCTCAAGCTGTGGGTGGTACTGGTGCACTAAGAATCATTGCTTTGTTTCTGGTATGGATTAAGCACATGATTATCACATGATATACACACATCCTGTATATATAGGGTAGGTTTTATCCTCATGGTAAGACCATATATGTACCAGCACCTACCTGGGGGAACCATTCTCCTGTTTTCAAGTAAGTACCCTTCATCCATTATTAGTACATATGCATCCATTGCGTCTATTGTTGTTTTTATGTGTCCATTTTAGAAACTCTGGTCTTGAGGTCGAGTATTATCGTCACTTTAAACCTGAAACATGTGGTTTTGATGCTGAAGCTTGCTACGAAGATCTAAGAGTGAGTATATCACATGATCAATCATGTGATAGTCATGTGGGACTGTTATCTGATATAATTTTTAATCTTCTAGAAAATACCAGATCGTTCCATGATATTGTTCCATGCTTGTGGTCACAATCCTACTGGTATTGATCCTACGGTAAGTCATACAAGAGAAAGGGACAATACACATTACCCCTGTAATTATCCTATTTAATTGACTGCTCCATTATCTAGTTGGATGAATGGGCAGAGTTGTCAAAAATATGTAAGGTAAAGAACCACTCCATATTGAGCACATTATATATGCTAAACTTACAGGAGAAACAACACTATGTCTTCATTGATATGGCTTATCAAGGATTCTCTACTGGAGATCTTGACAGAGATGCTTCAGCTTTGAGGTTGTTTGTAAGAGATGGTCATAAACTTTCATATGCTCAATCATTTTCAAAGAACATGGGTTTGTATGGTAAGTATTTGTTAAATGGGATCAATTTATTGTTTATCTATGCATCCATTGTTTGTTTTATATGTCCATTCCTTTTAACCATTTATCCATTCATTTAGGTGAGCGTGTAGGAGCAGTCACTATATTATGCGATAATGAGCAGGAACGTCAAGCTCTGGAGTCCCAGCTAAAGATAATAGTCCGACCAATGTACTCTAACCCTCCAATTCATGGAGCTAGAATTGCTGTTGATATTCTTACTAATCCTGAATACAAAAGTCAATGGTAATACTGTTAGCTATGTATATATTTGTGTGTGTGTGTGTGTCAACATTATATTGTATAATTGACTCATTATATCAATAAACTGTCAAATGTTATTGTTCCTATACAAATAACAGATCATTGGTCATATAAAGGATAGTTAGTTATATTTATGACATAACTACTTAATGTATCTAATTATATTATATTAGGTTGGTAGAGATGAAAGGTATGGCAGACCGTATTACTGAAATGAGGACAGCTTTAAAGGACTCATTAGCTAAACATGGTAGGCTGTATTATGATGTGAGTATGTGTTATGATATGTAATGGTTGGTATAGGGTCTATAAAAGACTGGTCTCATGTCACTAAACAGATTGGTATGTTCTGTTATAGTGGACTATCTGCTGAGCAGGTTTGGATGAATGAATGGATGGAAACAGTTTTGCTTGATGGTAGAGAGCAAGTATTACACATCTCTCTTTCTCTCTTTAGGTTGACTTACTTCGTACAGAGTATGCTATCTATATGACAAGAGATGGTAGAATATCTATACCAGCTCTATGTTCAACTAATGTTGACTATGTTGCTAAAGCTATCCATGAGATCACTCAATAACTGACTACAGCTGCAGTAGTATTTGATAGTTCATTCAGTACTAGTTAGATTTAATATTTTCAATTGACTGAGACAGCTGAATTTTCTCTCTTATTAATTTTGTTAAATTGTTATAATTTAGAAAATACAATAAAGATTATAGAAGTTCAGTAGATTTATAACTTTGTTGAGATAAATGATTTCATTGTTATTTTATATAATTCAATTATTACTATGGTAATACAGTTAAAACAGCTGAGGTCACACTATCATAGGCAGAGGCAAGATGGCAGGAGGTCAGACAAAGTAAGGATAATGACCTATCTAAGATGTACTGTCTAGTTACGTGTGTAGACCTAATAACTCTCTCTTCTCTGAGGCTCCTTGCATACCTCACTGTAGTTTGTTAGCTTGTTATTAGAGTATTGTACTTGCATATGATGTTAGTGTCTAATTGTCTTATAGATACTTTGCCTGTTTTAGTATCTGAATAATCTTATGTACTCGTTCTCTTTAGTCAATCATGGTGGTCACATTTGACAATGGCACCAAAAGATGCCATTTTTGGTTTGCAAGAAACTTGTAGACAAGATCCTAGATCTCCTAAAGTTAATTTTGCTATCGGAGTATATAGTAATGATGATGGTACACCACATGTATACTCCATTGTACAAAAGGTAAAATAGTCTGTCTATCCTATCTTTCTGTCCATCCATTCATTCATACATGTATCTGTCCATCCATCCAATCATTCATTCATGTATCTGTCCATCCATCCATTCATTCGTCCATTTATCCACATCCATCCATCGATTTATTCTTGTATTTATCCATTCATTGAAGGTTGAAAGGGCATTACTTGATAAAAAATTAGACAAAGAGTATGCTGGTATTATGGGGATAAAATCTTTCCATAAAGCAGCCATTGAATTTGCCTTAGGGAAAGAAAATCCAATAGTCACCAATAATCTGGTACATTAATTATATAATGTTCTTTTTCAATAGCTAATATGTTTCCGTTATAGTACGCAACAGCTCAAACTATTGCTGGAACAGGTGCTCTTCGTTTTATTGCAGCATTTTTGGTGCTTGGTACTCATTTCTTTATTATTTATTATTTATTTTTCAGGCCAAGCATTATCCTTATAACAAAATTGTATATATGTCAGACTACACTTGGCCTAACCATGCTCCTATATTTAGGTAATTTAAAGACTGATACCTAGACTAGAATATTGAGACTGAGAATGAGACCTGTGTATTGAAATGAGTATGAAATGTACCTAAACACAGTTTGATAATGAATGAAAAAATATTTAAAGACTGAGATCAAAGTTTTTGAGAATTAGTTCAAATGTTTAGAAATTACTGTTATCATTTTTAGGGAAGCTGGTCATCAAATAAAATATTACCGTTATTACGATCCTAAAACTGGTGGCCTAGACAGTACAGGATTATATGAAGATCTCAAGGTACTCTAACTTTTAGTATATGTCATGTCGTCATCTCTTTCTCATGCTCTGCTCTTTCTATTAGACAATACCTGCTAACTCAATTTTGTTGTTTCAAGCTTGTGGTCATAACCCAACTGGAGTTGACCCTAATGTAAGTTGACTATAATATAGAAATAAGTTACCTATAGATAAAACAGTACTACTTATATAAGAATTACTTATGGTATAGGACATCCCTTGTCTCTTTAGTTAATGTTGTCATTTATATATCATTCTTTCTTATTTGTTATGACATTTCATGGACTCCATTAAATTAAATATTTTAAACTCTGTTCCTTTGTATTCGTTGTTTTATTTTTCTCTTAGTTGGAAGAATGGGGTGAGATATCTCGTATATCAAAGGTATCATTACTTAATTTATAACCTGTTTCAGAAACTGGTTTGTTTAATAGGAACGTGGTCATTTCATTATTATTGATAATGTGTATCAAGGGTTTGCTAGTGGTAATGTAGATGATGATATGGCTGGTTTGAGACTACTTGTTGCCGATGGACACTTGTTGGCTATTTGTCATACCTTCTCTAAGAATATGGGTTTATATGGTATGAATTGATGATGAATGAAGAGATGTGATAGACAGATGAATGGATGGATGGTTGATAGATTGATAGATGGATGAATGAATTGATGGATGGTTGATGTGATGGACTTATAGATTAATGGATGGATGGATAGAGTAAACAAAAAGGTCCATACAGAGGCAAAGTGACTGATCAGTAAATACCTTGTATCAGTCAATAGTAGAGAGAATAAACACAATATTTCTATTTTCTTTGTCTTTAGGTGAGAGAGTTGGTACAGCTACTCTTTTGTGTAGCAGTGTTGAAGAGCGACAATTAGTAGAGTCACAAATGAAGCTTATTATACGACCAATGTGGTCTAATCCTCCTATCAATGGAGCTAGAATAGCTATAGAATTGCTCACCAATTCAGAGTACAAAGAGGAATGGTAAGTTTCTCTTAAGTTAGGGCCAGTTAGTAGTTTTGTTTTGTTTAGGCTAAAAGAGTTGAGGGCTGTGTTTGATGATATTTTAAAGAAAAGACAATGTTTTTATGATGCACTGGTAAAAACAGGTTAGTCTATAAAATACTTGAGTTTACTACAATACATATAATAGCAGACTACATCACTTTTGTTTTTGTGAACAATAAACTCAGACATATAATGTATTTTGTATAAATTATATACTGATTGTTGTCTGTAGCAAGTCAGCCCTGATACCACTATACCATGATGTGTATTGTCTGTCATCATTCTAACCTGTGCTCTATGCTATTTCCAATTTACTGAAGTAATTATTTTATTTATACTTAGGATCTCAGCGTGATTGGTCTCATATTTTAAAGCAGAAAGGCTGGTTTTGTTTCCCTGGAATTACACAAGACCAGGTAAGACAAAAATAGATCCTTTTTTAAGTAAACACTCTCAAAGGCCAATACTAACTAACTTCTTTGCGTGGTTTCATCCTTTGGTTCTTTTCTTTACCTTCTTTTACTTTTACTGCTATAGTTTTCTTTTTTACCTTCATCATGTACTATGATATCCTTAATACCTGTATGCTATGTCCAATAATTGCCATTGCAGTCAAGGACATGTTGTCAGTAGTTTCAGAAAAAGTACCCTCTGTTATTTTAGTAGTAGGCACCAAAGCCAGAAACTTATTGAGCTTAATCTTGATTTACTGGTATTGTTTATAGTTAATCCTTTTATTAGGCTGAGAGATTGGAAAGAGATTATGCTGTTTTCATGACTAAAGATGGCCGTGTCCCTGTAGTTGCTTTACGCACTAAAGATATTGAATATGCAGCTAAATCAATAAGTGAAGTGATAAAAGACTAAATTTAGGATAAAAATAATGCTGAAATAAATTATGTATTCCGATATATTAATTTAATGTATAAATAAACCTTATAAAGCAGCTGATTATGAAACAATATTTATGTACAGACTAAGCAGTGAAGCAATCATTAGAATAATTAATAAAAAAATTTCTCTCAAATATCTTTGAAGCAAGCATGAAATTTATTATTAAAATATGTACAAGCTTTTAACAGCAAAATAAAGATAACAATATGTTTGGCGATCTAGTAACTTGTTCATTGTCTTTACAAAAAAAATTTAAAACTAGTTGCAGCATGCAGCATAACGTATTACTAAAGAAACATTGACCAGCACAATGTTTAGCTATTCATTGAACTTCATTGATCTCTTGGCTACATTCAACACATTATGTGTGACAATATCAGTAGTTACTGGAATAGTCACAGTTGAACTACCCACACCAGGAGCAGATACCTCTACTACAATACTGTCTGCAAACTTTGAGGGTGATGATACTCCTGGATGTCTAATATGTGTATGAATACCACCATCTCTATCAATCTGTAACAGACGATGTCGATGTTGTGATGATGAAGCATGATCTTCTGTCACTTGGACTACAACTCGAGCTAGACCATGATAAGCACTCCTCCACGATGCATGGTTAGGTTCATGACATGCTGGATCTCCATTGCCTACTCCAATGATCCGTCCAGGACCACTTACAATCCTAAATGATACATTATGTGATGCAGATGGAACTACTTGACCTGTTGAATCTACAATGGAAGCTCGAACAAGACCTGTGTCTTGACCATCTAGAACAAGGGCAGATCCAGTTCCAGTCTTCTCACTAGGGACATCAATACTAGCTATGATCTTAGCTGGAGAACCACTAGTTAATATTGTATGTGTGGCCATGACAACATGCTGATCAGAGATAGCAGTAGCTGTTAGATTTCCAGAAGCAAATGTAACACTCCATTGAGCCCAGCCCTGCCAAACCAGTTGTTGTACACCCTGTGATTTACCATTGATAAAGAGTTCAGCCATGGGAGCATTAGTATAAACATGGATAGTACGAGTGTTAGCATTAGGGTGTGGTTCCCAATGTTCTACAATATGTACCAGATAACCATCTTTAGCATTATCTTGAGATGGAGCACTATCTTGATTAACAAGTGATGGAGGATTGATTGGATAATCATTACCACCTGTAGAATGGTTCATCATTGCATTATACAGCCACCATGATCTAAACCAATAGGCAGAAGCCTTGGGAAATCCAGCTAAATCAATGGATCCAAAGGAGGATGAGACATGTGGCCAGCCAAAAGGATGTGGTTCACCATAATAGTCAAATAATGTCCACACCATACATCCAGCAACAAATTTACGATTGAGTTGATATTCTGTTTGTGCACTTAAACAGTCTGCATTAAAATTACCCAGCACTGGTATGGATTTGTCAGCAAAATCTTCTCCTCTTTGAGTAACACATGAACAACATTCAGACCCTATAAGTGGTTTGTAAGGATACTGCTTGTGATAAGAGTCAAATACATCACCATTTCGATGAGAGAACCCTTGAACATCAATCACCTTCGATAGGCCGCCACCTATATCTCCATTTTGGTTAGCTGTTACTGGACGGTAAGAATCTTCTTCTTTAGAAACTTGCTTAAATTCATTGCCAATTTTTTCATCATCATTACCATAGTTACATCCTCTCTCATTACAAAAGGACCATGCCATTACACTAGGATGGTTGCGATCACGTCTTACCATGTCCTTCTGGTTTTGAACCCAAATAGAGTTGTTACCAAATTCCCTATTTTCATCCCACACAATCACTCCAATACGATCCAGTATGTCCAGCATAACTGGAATTGGAGGATTGTGGGACATCCGCCATGAGTTAGCTCCCACAGCTCGCATACTTTGCCCTCTAAACAGATTCACTCTATCAGGTACAGCCATACCCACACCAGTGAAATCATTATGATTATTAAAACCACGCCATGTAAAGTGGACACCATTTAAAAAGAAACCAGTATTAGGATCCCAATGAGTTTGTCGTACACCAATTGTTACATTAACCTCATCTATAACAGACCCATCCAATACTTGACATTGAAAAGTGTAGAGGTAAGGACGTGCTGGAGTCCATAGCTCCACTTTAGCAACAAAATAGCTAGTAAAGACTGTGATGGTGTCACCTCCACCCATCGTGTTTGGAGGTGTAGTATCATTCCCTACTATTTTACCATTTTCATCATAAAGCACTGAGTAAAAGTATACCTTATTTTCATCACTCTCTTCATTGACTATTTCAGCAGTGATGGTGAAATGGGCTGTACCAGCGTACATGCCTTTGGAAATGTCATTAGGATCGTGATACTTAATTTCACCTGTGATATTTGTAACACCATAGAGGCCATCTGGCACAAAGTGGGCTAGATTTGTACTAACAAGATAGGTATGTCGGTAGATACCTCCCCCTTCATACCACCAACCTGAACCACCATTAGAAGCTGCTCTAACTGCAATAACGTTTTCATTCTCCTTACCATCTCCATAAAAGACATTTGTTGCATTATCAAGACGAACAGCAAAACTAGTGTAACCAGAATCATGATAGGTCAACAACTGTCCATTAAGGTAAGTGGTTGATGCTCGGAATACTCCTTCAAAGTATATCCAAATAGACCTACCCTTCCATTCTGTAGGCAGATTAAAGTGTTTACGATACCAAGTGACATTCTTAGGTAAGTAAGCTTGCTTTTCTGGACCATTTTCCTTGTTATATACTCCGGTAATTAAACCATCATGAGGAACATCAATAACTTCCCAAGAGCTGTCATCAAAATCCCTTGATGTGGGGCCATTTGTGACAGGAGGTAGTGGTTTAGCTGGGACATCTCTCCCTCCACCAACCCATGTATCATCTTTGTGACTACAGTCACTGCTCTGTCCAATCCAACACCCAGCTTTGTTAGAATATTGCCATATAGCACACATGATATCTCCACAACAAGCACCACGACAATCATCAGCATTACTGGCACTATTAGACTTAAGTCCACGACATTCTACTGAAGTGATATTATGTGGGAAGGTACTTTCAGGGCAATGCACTATTGTACCCTCTTCTCCTAAAAAGAACTTCCAAGCAAAATCAAAGTTGATGGTTTCTCTTGGTGGTAGGTCTTGTGACTGACTGAAAGACAGAGGAGAGGCTGAGGTAAGGAGAGCAATGAAGAATAATATATTATAAAAAGGCAAAAGAAGCTTCATCTTTTCTAACAAAGTTGTTTTCCTGACCTTTAGAAATGAATATCATTTACAATATGATGAATATTATTAATAAGTATGGTAGAGAATATTATTAATAAGTATGGTAGAGAATATTATTAATAAGCATGGTAGAATAATTAAGTAATTGACTGGAAGTTTGCAATATGGAAAACACTAACTGATTAGCCTTTAATTAAGTTTTAATATCCTGTTTATTAACATGTGGTTAAAGAAGCTTTGATAATTATCTACTCAGCAAATATTAACAAGAATGAACTTATTGATTGTTTTACTCTCTATAAACCTCTATATGACTTCTATTATCACTTCATGTAATATATCAAAAAGAGAAGTCATCAACTTTGATTTTGGTTGGAGATTTTCTCTTAACGGAGAAGGGTCGATAGTTGAATGTCCTGAAAGTGAATTTCCACATAATCTTACAATGGCAGAGTGTTATGGTCTAAGATTTTTTTATGCCAACAATGCTGATGATTGTCGTGGTGCTTGTTGTGCTGATATTACATGTACTATATGGTTATATTCAAACAGTGATGGATGTTGGATTGGTCGAAGTGATGATTGTAGTAGCAACACTAAGTCAATGAAAATGGGTGGAAAGAGAGACATTCCAATTAAACCATTGAATTTTACAACTAATGGTGCTACATCAAGAGATTTTGATGACAGTTCTTGGGAAGTTATTGATGTTCCTCATGATGGTTTAATTACTGGAGTCTACTACGAGAATGGTCCTAGAGGACAAGCTTACTTACCTAGGAATGTCACTTGGTATCGTAAACATTTCAATCTTCCTATAGAGTGGAAGGGTAGGTCTATCTGGGTATACTTTGAAGGAGTATTCCGGGCATCAACCATTTACCTTAATGGACAAAAGTTGATATATCATGATTCTGGCTATACCAGTTTTTATGTTCGTCTTGACAATGCAACAAGTGTCTTTTATGGAGATGGTAAGGAGAATGAAAATGTCATTGCCATCAGAGCTTCTTCTAATGGTGGCTCAGGTTGGTGGTATGAGGGAGGAGGTATCTACCGACATACCTATCTTGTTAGTACAAATCCTGCCCATTTTGTACCAGATGGTATCCATGGTGCTTCAAATGTAACAGGTGATATTCACTATCATGATCCTAATGATATATCCAAAGGTATGTATGCTGATACAGTTATGTTCAAGGTTACTGCTGAAGTAGTCAATGATGCCAGTGAAGAAGTGAAACTATATGTTCGTGCCAACTTGCTTGATGAAAATGGAAAGATGGTTGCAAATTCTTCTACTCCTCCAAACACACTGAATGGTGGAGAAACTATTACTACAGAGAATGACTTCTCTGTGTCTAATGTCGAGTTATGGAGTCCTGCTCGTCCCTATCTTTACACAATACAATGTCAAACATGGGCGGGTTGTGTTTTAGAAGAAGTTAATATAACAATTGGTGTCCGACAAACCCATTGGGATGGTAATACTGGTTTCTTTTTAAATGGTGTTCACTTTACATGGCGTGGTTTTAACAACCACAATAATTTTGCTGGTGTAGGTGTAGCAATACCAGACAGGATCAACCTGTTTAGAGGACAAGTTATGCGAGCTGTGGGTGCTAACTCATGGCGGATGTCCCATAATCCTCCAATTCCAGTTATGTTGGACATACTGGATCGTATTGGAGTGATTGTATGGGATGAAAATAGGGAATTTGGTAATACCCCTATTTGGGTTCAAAACCAGCAGGACATGGTAAGACGTGATCACAATCATCCTAGTGTTGTGGTATGGTCCTTTTGTAATGAAGCAGGATGTAATCTTGGAGACAATGTAGAGGATATAGCAATAGAGTTTAAACAAGTGTCTTACAAAGAAGACATGTATCGTCCAGTTACAGGCAACATGAATGATTACTTTGGAGATGGTTTAACTTCACAGGTTGACATTCAAGGAATGTCACACCAACCTGGTGATGTTTTTGACTCTTTTCACAGTAAATTTCCCACTAAGCCAACCATTGGTTCTGAGTGTTGTTCTTGTGATACTCAAAGAGGTGAAGACTTTCCTGATAGTTCCAATCCATCCAGACCTACCATTGGTAATTTTAATGCAGACTGTTTAAGTGCAGAAACTGAATATACACTTAATCGTAAATTTGTTGCTGGGTGTATGGTGTGGACATTATTTGACTATTATGGTGAACCACATTTTGGCTGGCCGCAAGTCTCATCCACCTTTGGATGCATTGATCTAGCTGGATTTCCCAAGGCTTCTGCCTATTGGTTTAGATCATGGTGGTTGTATAATGCAATGATGAACCATTCTACAGGTGGTAATGATTATCCAATCAATCCTCCATCACTTGTTAATCAAGACAGTGCTCCGTCTCAAGATAATGCTAAAGATGGATATCTAGTACATATTGTAGAACATTGGGAACCACACCCTAATGCTAACACTCGTACTATCCATGTTTATACTAATGCTCCCATGGCTGAACTCTTTATCAATGATAAATCTCAAGGTGTACAACAACTGGTATGGCAGGGCTGGGCTCAATGGAGTGTTACATTTGCTTCTGGAAATCTAACAGCTACTGCTATCTCTGATCAGCATGTTGTCATGGCCACACATACAATATTAACTAGTGGTTCTCCAGCTAAGATTGTAGCTAGTATTGATGTCCCTAGTGAGAAGACTGGAACTGGATCTGCCCTTGTTCTAGATGGTCAAGACACAGGTCTTGTTCGGGCTTCCATTGTAGATTCAACAGGTCAAGTAGTTCCATCTGCATCACATAACGTATCATTTAGGATTGTAAGTGGTCCTGGACGGATCATTGGAGTAGGCAATGGAGATCAAGCATGTCATGAACCTAACCATGCATCATGGAGGAGTGCCTATCATGGTCTAGCTCGAGTTGTAGTCCAAGTAACAGAAGATCATGCTTCATCATCACAACATCGACATCGTCTGTTACAGATTGATAGAGATGGTGGTATTCGTACACATATTGGACATCCAGGAGTATCATCACCCTCAACGTTTGCAGACAGTATTGTAGTAGAGGTATCTGCTCCTGGTGTGGGTAGTTCAACTGTGACTATTCCAGTAACTACTGATATAGTCACGCATAATGTGTTGAATGTAGCTAAGAGATCAATGAAGTTAAATAACCATTGACAACACTTCTGTCATGCTACTTATTAAAGAACTAGCTAACATTAGCTGTTGCATTTTATATTTTTGCTCTTTGCATTTTTCTGCTGTTACATTTAATCATAATTAGTTATAACTAATAATGATCTTATTAAATTAAATTATAGATTAGAAGATGCTATAACTAGTTGTGTTCAGTTTCTGCTACCAATTTACTTAATATTACATAATCTTTTTGTCTCCTAACTCCAGTTGCTTTCCTTTAAATGCTGCACTCTACGAGATTACAACATTCAAAAAACAAGAGTACATTTAAGGTGTTTCCCATTATTCTTAGATTTCTTCTAAATTTTTACATCATAATTTTCTTCTTGATAAGGTATTATTATATTTTATTATTGTATGTTTTATTAACCCATGTTGTTCATCGTTCTATGTGAATAACATTTTTAATTATTTTAAAATTTAAACAAGGCAAACAACAGCTACTAATCAGCAAAATTTTCTGTTTGTTTTAATGTCCAGTTATATATTTAATTTGTGTTTATTTTAATGGTACCTGAACAAATACCATTGAGTTCAATATTAACCATTTTAATGATGTTTAATGTTGCTTGAACTAATGTAATTGGACACCATACAAATAGTTCCTATGGTGCCCAATGGTGTTTCCATATAAACCACTTCTATGGTGGCCAATTGTGCTTGAAGACACACCATTGGACCGTAGAAACCATTTCTATTGTGCCCATTGTGCTGTGAGCAAGCATTGTCAGGCACCATAGAAATGTAATCTAAAGTGCCCAATGATACCTGAACAAACACCATTGAAGTGTTTATGATACCAAGTGACATTCTAAGGTAAGTAAGCTTACTTTTCTGGCCCATTTTCCTTATACACTCCAGTAATTAAACCATTATGAGGAACATCAATAACTTCCCAAGAGCTATCATCAAAATCCCTTGATGTAGGGCCACTTGTGGCAGGAGGTAGTGGTTTAGCTGGGACATCTCTCCCTCCACCAACCCATGTATCATCTTTGTGACTACAGTCACTGCTCTGTCCAATCCAACACCCAGTATTGTTAGAATACTGCCACATGATATGTCCACAACAAGCACCACGACAATCATCAGCATTACTGGCACTATTAGACTTAAGTCCATGACATGCACTATTGTACCCTCTTCTCCTATAAAGAACTTCCAAGCGAAATCAAAATTGATGGTCTCTCTTGGTGGTAGGTCTTATGCTTGACTGAAGGAAAGAGGAGAGGCTGAGGTAAGGAGAGTAATGAAGAATAATACATTATAAAAAGGCAAAAGAAGCTTCATCTTTTCTAACAAAGTTGTTTTGCTGACCTTTAGAAATGAATATTATTTACAATATGATGAATATTATTAATAAGTATGGTAGAATAAATTGACTGGAAGTTTGCAATATGGAAAACACTAACTGATTATCCTTTAATAAACTTTTGATATCCTGTTTATTAACATGTGGTTAAAGAAGCTTTGATAATTATCTACTCAGCAAATATTAACAAGAATGAAGTTATTGATTGTTTTGCTCTCTATAAACCTCTACATGACTTCTATTATCACTTCATGTAATATATCACAAAGAGAAGTCATCAACTTTGATTTTGGTTGGAGATTTTCTCTTAATGGAGAAGGGTCGATAGTGAAATGTCCTAAAAGTGAGTTTCCACATAATCTTACCATGGCAGAGTGTTATGGTCTAAGAACATTTTATGCCAACAATGCTGATGATTGTCGTGGTGCTTGTTGTGCTGATATTACATGTACTGTATGGTTATATTCAAACAGTGATGGATGTTTGATTGGTCGAAGTGATGATTGTAGTAGTAGCAACACTAAATCAACAAGAATGGGTGGAAGAAGAGACATTCCAATTAAACCATTGAATTTTACAACTAATGGTGCTACATCAAGAGATTTTGATGACAGTTCTTGGGAAGTTGTTGATGTTCCTCATGATGGTTTAATTAATGGAGTCTACTACAAGAATGGTCCTAGAGGACAAGCTTACTTACCTAGGAATGTCACTTGGTATCGTAAACATTTCAATCTTCCTATAGAGTGGAAGGGTAGGTCTATCTGGGTATACTTTGAAGGAGTATTCCGGGCATCAACCACTTACCTTAATGGACAAAAGTTGATATATCATGATTCTGGCTATACCAGTTTTTATGTTCGTCTTGACAATGCAACAAGTGTCTTTTATGGAGATGGTGAGGAAAATGAAAATGTCATTGCCATCAGAGCTTCTTCTAATGGTGGCTCAGGTTGGTGGTATGAGGGAGGAGGTATCTACCGACATACCTATCTTGTTAGTACAAATCCTGCCCATTTTGTATCAGATGGTATCCATGGTGCTTCAAATGTAACAGGTGATATTCACTATCATGATCCTAATGATATATCCAAAGGTATGTATGCTGATACAGTTATGTTCAAGGTTACTGCTGAAGTAGTCAATGATGCCAGTGAAGAAGTGAAACTATATGTTCGTGCCAACTTGCTTGATGAAAATGGAAAAATGGTTGCAAATTCTTCTACTCCTCCTAACACACTAAATGGTAGAGAAACTATTACTACAGAAAATGACTTATCTGTGTCTAATGTCGAGTTATGGAGTCCTGCTCGTCCCTATCTTTACACAATACAATGTCAAACATGGGCAGGTTGTGTTTTAGAAGAAATTAATATAACAATTGGTGTCCGTAAAACTCATTGGGATGGTAATACTGGTTTCTTTTTAAATGGTGTTCACTTTACATGGCGTGGTTTTAACAACCACAATGATTTTGCTGGTGTAGGTATAGCAGTACCAGACAGGATCAACCTGTTTAGAGGACAAGTTATGCGAGCTGTGGGTGCTAACTCATGGCGGATGTCCCATAATCCTCCAATTCCGGTTATGTTAGACATACTGGATCGTACTGGAGTGATTGTATGGGATGAAAATAGGGAATTTGGCAACAACTCTATTTGGGTTCAAAACCAGCAGGACATGGTAAGACGTGATCACAACCATCCTAGTGTTATGGCATGGTCCTTTTGTAATGAAGTAGGATGTAGTCTTGGAGACAATGAAGAGGATATAGCAATAGAGTTTAAAAAAGTGTCTTACAAAGAAGACATGTATCGTCCAGTTACAGGCAACATGAATGTTAACATTGGAGATGGTTTAACTTCACAGGTTGACGTTCAAGGAATGTCACACCAAACTGGTGATGTTTTTGATACCTTTCACAGTAAATTTCCCACTAAGCCAACCATTGGTTCCGAGTGTTGTTCTTGTGATACTCAAAGAGGCGAAGACTTTCCTGATAGTTCCAATCCATCCAGACCTACCATTAGTAATTTTAATGCAGACTGTTTAAGTGCACAAACAGAATATCAACTCAATAGAAAATTTGTTGCTGGATGTATGGTATGGACATTATTTGACTATTATGGTGAACCACATTTTGGCTGGCCGCAAGTCTCATCCAGTTTTGGATGCATTGATCTAGCTGGATTTCCCAAGGCTTCTGCCTATTGGTTTAGATCATGGTGGCTGTATAATACAATGATGAACCATTCTACAGGTGGTAATGATTATCCAATCAATCCTCCATCACTTGTTAATCAAGATAGTGCTCCATCTCAAGATAATGTTAAAGATGGATATCTAGTACATATTGTAGAACATTGGGAACCACATCCTGATGCTAACACTCGTACTATCCATGTTTATACTAATGCTCCCATGGCTGAACTCTTTATCAATGGTAAATCTCAAGGTGTACAACAACTGGTATGGCAGGGCTGGGCTCAATGGAGAGTTACATTTATTTCTGGAAATCTAACAGCTACTTCTATCTCTGATCAGCATGTTGTCATGGCCACACATACAATATTAACTAGTGGTTCTCCAGCTAAGATTGTAGCTAGTATTGATGTCCCTAGTGAGAAGACTGGAACTGGATCTGCCCTTGTTCTAGATGGTCAAGACACAGGTCTTGTTCGGGCTTCCATTGTAGATTCAACTGGTCAAGTAGTTCCATCTGCATCACATAATGTATCATTTAGGATTGTAAGTGGTCCTGGACGGATCCTTGGAGTAGGCAATGGAGATCCAGCATGTCATGAACCTAACCATGCATCATGGAGGAGTGCTTATCATGGTCTAGCTCGAGTTGTAGTCCAAGTGACAGAAGATCATGCTTCATCATCACAACATCGACATCGTCTGTTACAGATTGATAGAGATGGTGGTATTCGTACACATATTGGACATCCAGAAGTATCATCACCCTCAAGATTTGCTGAAGGTATTGTAGTAGAGGTATCTGCTCCTGGTGTGGGTAGTTCAACTGTGACTATTCCAGTGACTACTGATATTGTCACACATAATGTGTTGAATGTAGCTAAGAGATCAATGAAGTCAAATAACCATTGACAACACTTTTGTTATGCTACTTAATAAAGAATTAGCTAACATTAACTAATGCATTTCATATTTTGCATTTGTTCTGTTGTTACATTTAATCATAATTAGTTATAACTAATAATGATCTTATTAAATTAAATTATAGATTAGAAGATGCTATAACTGGTTGTGTTTAGTTTCTGCTACCAATTTACTTAATTTTACATAATCTTTGTCTCCTAACTCCAGTTGCTTTCCTTTAAATGCTGCACTCTACTAGATTACAACATTCAAAAAGCAAGAGTACATTTAAGGTGTTTCCCTTTATTCTTAGATTTCTTCTAAATTTTTTCAAAAATTTTTACATCATAATTTTTTTCTTGATAGATAAGGTATTATTATATTTTATTATTGTATGTTTTATTAACCTATGTTGTTCATCATTTAATGTAAATAGCATTTTTAATTATTTTAAAATTTAAACAAGGCAAACAACAGCTACTAATCAGCAAAATTTTCTGTTTGTTTTAATGTCCAGTTATATATTTAATTTGTGTTTATTTTAATGGTACCTGAACAAATACCATTGGGTAGATTATTAACCATTTTAATGATGCTTAATGTTGCTTGAACTAATGTAATTAGGCACTGTAGAAACCTTTTCTATAGTGCCCATTGGTGCTGCGAACAAGCATCATCGGGCACCATAGAAACCTAATCTAAAGTGCCTAATGATACCTAAACAGACACCATAGGGCATCATTGAAACTGTTTCTATGGTGCCCAATTGTGCTTGAAGAAACACTATTGGGCACCATAGAAACCATTTCTATGATCCCAAATGCTGCCTGAACAAACACCATTAAGCAAAATCAAAATTGATGCTTTCTCTTGGTGGTTGGTCCTGTAATTGAAAATTAATTGTAATTGTAATAAATTGTAATTAACTGGTCAAGAGAGGAGATGATGAAGCAAGAAAAGTAGAGAGAAAGACTGTACAAAATGCAAACTAAATTTCATCTTGTCTAAGTGACAAAAAGGTGTTAATTGACCTTATACCTAAAAATGAATTTCATTTACAGTGAGATGAATATTAGTAATTAGTGCTATGAACTTGCATAATGTTTGCCTTAAATGGTAGTTGATACTAATTCATTATCAGGGAAAGATTTGACATGTACTGTGAAAAATGTATTATTTTATAAAACAATATTCATTGTATTAGCATGTAACAGCTTATTGCTCAACTGGCAAGTGCTGATAAAAATCAGCTTATACAAAAGGTCAGCAAGTCTATGCTACAAGTAAGATGAGATTCTTTTCACCATTCTGTACTGTGATCCTCCTGAATGGCCTGCTTTGCTTGTCCTCTCCTCTCTCCTTCAGTCAAGTAAAAGATTCACCACCAAGAGAAACAATCAAGTTTGATTTTGGCTGGAGGTTTTTTCTTAGTAACCAAGGTTCAATAGTGCCTTGTCCTGAGAGTGAATTCCCACACAATCTTAGCAACATCCAATGTTTAGGGTTAAATGAATTTTCTGCCAGTAATGCTGATGATTGTCGTGGTGCTTGTTGTGCAGATATTATGTGTGCTATATGGCAATATTCTAACAGTGATGGATGTTGGATTGGTCATAGTAGCGACTGTAATCATAAAAATAATGTCTGGGTTGGTGGAGGGAGAGATGTCCCAGCAAAACCACTACCTCCTGCCACGAGTGGCCCCACATCAAGGGATTTTGATGACAGTTCTTGGGAAATTATTGATGTTCCTCATGATGGTTTAATTACTGGAGTCTACTACAAGAATGGTCCTAGAGGACAAGCTTACTTACCTAAGAATGTCACTTGGTATCGTAAACACTTTAATCTGCCTACAGAATGGAAGGGTAGGTCTATCTGGGTATACTTTGAAGGAATATTTCGAGCATCAACCACTTACCTTAATGGACAGTTGTTGACATATCATGATTCTGGTTACACTAGTTTTGCTGTTCGTCTTGACAATGCAACAAGTGTCTTTTATGGAGATGGTAAGGAGAATGAAAATGTCATTGCCATCAGAGCTTCTTCTAATGGTGGCTCAGGTTGGTGGTATGAGGGAGGAGGCATCTACCGACATACCTATCTTGTTAGTACAAATCCTGCCCATTTTGTACCAGATGGTATCCATGGTGCTTCGAATGTAACAGGTGATATTCACTATCATGATCCTAATGATATATCCAAAGGTATGTATACTGATACAGCAAATTTCTTCATCACTGCTGAAATTGTTAATGAGGTTGATGGTGAAAACAAAGTGTATTTCATGACCATGTTGTACGATGAAGATGGTAAAATGGTAGGAAATTCTTCTACTGCTCCAAACACAATGAATGGAGGAGAAACAATCACTGCAGTAAATAGCTACACACTGTCCAATGTAGAATTATGGAGCCCTGCACGTCCTTATCTTTATGTGCTATGGTGTCAGGTGTGGGTTGGAATTACTATTGATGAGGTTAATGTAACAATTGGCATACGACAAACTCATTGGGATCCTAATACTGGTTTTCATTTAAATGGTGTCCACTTTACATGGCGTGGTTTTAATAATCATAATGATTTCACTGGTGTAGGCATGGCTGTACCTGATAGAGTGAATCTGTTTAGAGGGCAAAGTATGCGAGCAGTGGGAGCTAACTCATGGCGGATGTCTCATAATCCTCCAATTCCAGTTATGCTGGACATACTGGATCATATTGGAGTGATTGTGTGGGATGAAAATAGGGAATTTGGTAACAACTCTATTTGGGTTCAGAACCAGAAGGATATGGTAAGACGTGATCGTAACCATCCTAGTGTTATGGCATGGTCCTTTTGTAACGAGGCAGGTTGTTATGTTGGTGACCAGGAAGAGGATGCTGCCAAACAGTTTCGACAAGCCTCTTATGAGGAGGACTTATATCGTCCTGTAACGGCAAATATGTTTGGTAATTTAGGAAAAGGTTTGGCATCACAAATTGATGTGCAAGGATTTTCACATCAAGGTGGCAATATCTTTGACTCTTTTCACAGTAAATATCCTGATAAACCAACAATTGGCTCAGAATGTTGCTCCTGTGTAACTCAAAGAAGTGAAGACTTTCCCAATGGATCTGATCCTTCCAATCCAACTTTAGGGAACTTTAATGCAGATTGTTTAAGTGCACAAACTGAAAACCAACTCAATAGAAAATTTGTTGCTGGATGTATGGTGTGGACATTATTTGACTATTATGGTGAACCACATTTTGGCTGGCCTCACATATCATCTTCTTTTGGATGCATTGATCTAGCTGGATTTCCCAAGGCTTCTGCCTATTGGTATAGATCATGGTGGTTGTACAATGCAAAGACGAACCATTCTACAGGTGGTAATGATTATCCAATCAATCCTCCACCTCTTGTTAATCAAGACAGTGCTACATCTCAAGATAATGTTAAAGATGGGTATCTAGTACATATTGTAGAACATTGGGAACCACACCCTAATGCTAACACTCGTACTATCCATGTTTATACTAATGCTCCCATGGCTGAACTCTTTATTAATGGTAAATCTCAAGGTGTACAACAACTGGTATGGCAGGGCTGGGCTCAATGGAGTGTTACATTTGTTTCTGGAAATCTAACAGCTACTGCTATCTCTGATCAGCATGTTGTCATGGCCACACATACAATATTAACTAGTAGTTCTCCAGCTAAGATTGTAGCTAGTATTGATGTCCCTAGTGAGAAGACTGGAACTGGATCTGCCCTTGTTCTAGATGGTCAAGACACAGGTCTTGTTCGAGCTTCCATTGTAGACTCAACAGGTCAAGTAGTTCCATCTGCATCACATAACGTATCATTTAGGATTGTAAGTGGTCCTGGACGGATCATTGGAGTAGGCAATGGAGATCCAGCATGTCATGAACCTAACCATGCATCATGGAGGAGTGCTTATCATGGTCTAGCTCGAGTTGTAGTCCAAGTGACAGAAGATCATGCTTCATCATCACAACATCGACATCGTCTGTTACAGATTGATAGAGATGGTGGTATTCGTACACATATTAGACATCCAGAAGTATCATCACCCTCAAAGTTTGCTGATGGTATTGTAGTAGAGGTATCTGCTCCTGATGTGGGTAGTTCAACTGTGACTATTCCAGTGACTACTGATATTGTCACACATAATGTGTTGAATGTAGCTAAGAGGTCAATGAAGTTAAATAACCATTGACAACACTTCTGTCATGCTACTTATTAAAAAACTAGCTAACATTAACTGTTGCATTTTATATTTTTGCTATTTGCATTTTTTCTGCTGTTACATTTAATCATAATTAAATTAAAATAGTTATAACTAATAATGATCTTATTAAGATTATTGATTAACAACAGTGTATATCTGATATCACTATTTTTTGGGAGCTAAAAGGAACTTGAATGCAGTAAGGTCAATTATATCAGCATTATAGTACATCTGTGGGAAATACCTGGTGCCATATTTGTCAGGGTTATCCTTACCATTTTGTGTGATGATATCAAACGTTTCTTGGTAACTTGGCCATTCTGATGGATCCTCCTTTTGAAGGTATGGTTTAATGATATTATCTTGTAACCATACTGTAAGATCTTGGCGGGAACCTTCTCCTTCAATTTTTGCGTTTATATTCGGATCAACAGAGGTCAAAGCAATCCCTACACCCTTATATGGACGTGGAACTGGACCTGCATTAGTAAACATGGATCCACTATGACATGCATGAAACAGGATTGTTAAGTTAACTTTTTCAAAAGGGAGTTGAAGTTGATTTATGATGCTATGGAACTCAAAGTCATAAAACACGTCCAAGTATTCATTTCTACCACCATCATCCTTGAGGGTTTTTAAAAAACCCCAACTTTTGTTTCCGCTTACTTCTCTTTGGTAGTAAACTTCATTGTTATTATCCCACCATGCTCCTCCATGCCCACAATAATAAAACAATAGTAAATCACCTTCTTTGGCATTTTCTATCATAGCTTTTAGAGCAGCCATGACATTTTCCTTAAATGGCAGTCCATATTGCACACCAAGACCACTAGGAACAGATGAAATGGTGTAGTCTGTTAGGAAAAGACATTTCTCTTCAGTGAGACCTGTTTGTTTAACTCCAAGAATATTATTCATAAATTTTTTGGCATAAATACGAGGAGGGTTACCCAAGGTAACAGCATGAGTGCAGTTGTTATATGATATCCCAACAAAAAGAGCTTTGACACGAGAAAAGTCAATCTGGGGGTATACTGAAGCCATAGCTACTAAAAAGACAACTTACTCTCTCAAGATATTTTACATATAAAGGTAGGTGGCGTATACTGTATTCCAGAAATTTTCAAGCATATACTTACAGCTAAAGCATATATCATGGAAGTTAATAGTGTTACTATACCACTATTGATTGTTAATTGATAGTGAGATGTCATACTAGCTGAGAGCATACATGAAATGATTTTGAACCAGATTTGAACTTACTTTAAACAACTGTAATGTATTGTAATTTATTAGTTAGCTAGTCAATAAAGTATACTATACTCATTTTATGACCACAATTTACATGTATATCAATACTACTGTTTATCAAGATTATTAATAGAAAATAATATTAAAATTAGACAATAGCAATGTACTTGTTTATAGATTAATATCATCTTTATGTTAATAAAGTGGTCGTTGTGCCTTTATATACTAAATCAATAGAGATTAAAAAGATGTCATTATAAAACAATTGATATTACTAAATAATAATAACTAACATCTTTTAATCTTTGGCGATAAAAATATCCAAGTTCAAACATTCTTTTTGGCTGTTCAGGTAGTCCCTCTCTCTCCATCAATTGTTTCAGTTCTTCCACTGACATCATGTCAACTGGATCTAATTCAGATGCTGTTATTCTTGTGACCAAATAATCTTTATAATGTGTCCTAGTTATATAAAAGATTAATGTATATATTAAATATATCTTGTTGTCATACCTGCACAATCCACAACAACCAAGAAGTGGTTTATTTTGACACCAAGTTCTCTCCATACCCCATCTGCAACAACTAGGCTGTTTCGCAATTTCTTCTAGCCCAAATGGTCTTTCAGATTCTGTTAAATTATTAAAGATACATTAACAGTCACAACACTAACGAGCTCACCATCATCATAATAGTCCTCTACTTTATCTGAAGTAACCTCATCAAAGGTTCATGTGAGTCTTTAAGAAATTTCTTGATTCATTCAAATGGAAATCTAGAAGATAATAACAACAATTCCATGGATGATGAGCATGAAACCCCTTCATGTCACAGTTTGATGACACCTAACATTTCTAAGATATTGTAATATCAACGTTTCACATATACAGCTTACCTGCTCTTGTTTGAATGGTTTCTTGCAAAAGCGGCAAAAGTTATACTGACAGTTGGTGCAGTGGAAGTGATCACAACCAGCTGGGTAAATAGCTACACACTGTCCAATGTAGAATTATGGAACCCTGCTCATCCCTATCTTTATGTGCTACGGTGTCAAGTGTTTCAGTAACTACTGATATAGTCACACATAATGTGTTGAATGTAGCTAAAAGATCTATGAAGTTAAATAACCATTGACAATAGTTCTGTCAATGTAGCTTTTTAAAGAATTAGCTAACATAAATTGTTGCATTTTATATTTTGCTGTTTGCATTTTTTCTGCTGTTACATTTAATCATAATTAAATTAAAATAGTTATAACTAATAATGATCTTATTAAGATTATTGATTAACATCAGTGTTTGTCTGATATCGCTATTTTTTCATGGCTAAAAGGAACTTGAATGCAGTAGGATCAATTTTATCAGCGTTATAGTACATCTGTGGGAAATACATGGTGCCTTCTTTGTCAGGGTTATCTTTACTATTTTGTGTGATGATATCAAACGTTTCTTGGTAACTTGGCCATTCTGATGGATCCTCCTTTTGAAGGTATGGTTTAATGATATTATCTTGTAACCATACTGTAAGATCTTGGCGGGAACCTGCAACTTCAATTATTGCATATATATTTGGATCAACAGAGGTCAAAGCAATCCCTACACCCTTATATGGACGTGGTACTGGACCGGGGTTAGTAAACATGGATCCACTATGACATGCATGAAACACCATTGTTAAGTTAACTTTTTCAAAAGGGAGTTGAAGTTGATTTATGATACTATGCAACTCAAAGTCATAAAAGGCGTCCAAGTATTCATTTCTACCACCATCTTCCTTGAGGGTTTTTAAAAAACCCCAACTTTTGTTTCCACTTACTTCTCTTTGGTAGTAAACTTTATTGTTATTATCCCACCATGCTCCTCCATGCCCACAATAATAAAACAATAGTAAATCACCTTCTTTGGCATTTTCTATCATAGCTTTTAGAGCAGCTATGACATTTTGCTTAAATGGCAGTCCATATTGTACACCAAGATCACTAGGAACAGATGAAATGGTGTAGTCTGTTAGGAAAAGACATTTCTCTTTAGTGAGACCTGTTTGTTTAACTCCAAGAATATTATTCATTAGTTTTTTGGCATAAACACGAGGATAGCTATCCAAGCTAGCAGCATAAGTGCAGTTGTTATAGGATATCCCAACAAAAAGAGCTTTGACACGAGAAAAGTCAATCTGGGGGTATTCTGAATCCATAGCTACTAAAAAAACAACTTACTCTCTCAAGATATTTTAAGGTAGATGGCGTATACTGTATTCCAGGAATTGCATGAATATACTAATTGCATGCTGAACTCATGTTATACTCGTGCTAATTAACATCATCTATGTTTCTTAGAGTGCAGATTGTCCAGACAATAATAGTTACTAGTTAAGTAGAAGCTATATAAAGTCGTTACACTTACAGCTAAAGCATATATCATGGAAGTTAATAGTGTTACTATACTACTATTGATTGTTAAAATTTATGGTGAGATGTCACACTAGCTGAGAGCTTACATGCAATGATTTTGAACCAGATTTGAACTTACTTTAAACAACTGTAATGTATTGTAATTTATTAGTTAGCTAGTCAATAAAGTATACTATACTCATTTTATGACCACAATTTACATGTATATCAATACTACTGTTTATCAAGATTATTAATAGAAAATAATATTAAAATTAGACAATAGCAATGTACTTGTTTATAGATTAATATCATCTTTATGTTAATAAAGTGGTCGTTGTGCCTTTATATACTAAATCAATAGAGATTAAAAAGATGTCATTATAAATCAATTGATATTACTAAATAATAATAACTAACATCTTTTAATCTTTGGCGATAAAAATATCCAAGTTCAAACATTCCTTTTGGCTGTTCAGGTAGTTCCTCTCTCTCCATCAATTGTTTCAGTTCTTCCACTGACATCATGTCAACTGGATCTAATTCAGCTGCTTTTATTCTTGTGACCAAATAATCTTTATAATGTGTCCTAGTTATATAAAATATTAATGTATATATTAAATATATCTTGGTGTCATACCTGCACAATCCACAACAACCAAGAAGTGGTTTATTTTGACACTGAGTTCTCTCCATACCCCATTTGCAACAACTAGGCTGTTTCTCAATTTCTTCTAGCCCAAATGGTCTTTCAGATTCTGTTAAATTATTAAAGATACATTAACAGTCACAACACTAACGAGCTCACCATCATCATAATAGTCCTCTACTTCATCTGAAGTAACCTCATCAAAGGTTTCATGTGAGTCTTTAAGAAATTTCTTGATTCGTTCAAATGGAAAATCTCGAAGATAATAAAAACAATTCCGTGGATGATGGGCATGAAACCCCTTCATGTCACAGTTTGATGACACCTGACATTTCTAATATAATTGGAAGTAATATTATCATTTCACTTGTACAGCTTACCATTCCTTGTTTGAATGGTTTCTTGCAAAAGCGGCAAAAGTCATACTGACAGTTGGTGCAGTGAAAGTGATCACAACCAGCTGGATCTTGTTCAAACGAACTCTCACAATTTGGACAAACTATTAAGAAAAGATTGATATAAATAATTATCATTTAATTATTCATTCAATCCTAATTACCTATATGAGTAATTTTGATAAACACAGCAATGGTTTTCATTGTTTGTTTGTCACTCTCCAATGTTGCAATGTTTCTACATGAGTTATTTTGACAATCCTCATCTCCTTCACACTGCATATATATAGTAATGGTTTTTATTGCTATAATGCTGTTTTATCTCACCCTTTGTCCACATTGAGGACACATGTATACACTACATTTAAAATTTGGACATTGAACCTTTAAACAATCCAATCTTTCCTTCAAAAATGGTTCATAACACTGATAATGAAGTAAGCATTTATTATACAAATAGTAGAAAAGGAACTTACTTGAGGACACCATATAAGTTGAACATTAGGTATATTCCTGACGGTATATTCTGCAAGTTTCTTCAGAAATAACTGGTACACTTCTTCTACATATCTCTCTACCTACAAAACGATGACACCAGGAACACAAGCATTAATTTGTTAGATTATTATTATCTTCCTTTACTTACCAATCTTGAGAGAGACCAGAAATATTTCTGTGCTTCTCGTGACAAAGGTCCATAAGAGATTTCAGGTTCACCACATACTGGACAAGTGAAATGTTGTATAGCTTTTTCTGTGATTGTTATTGTGAAGTGATCTCTGAAACAATCATTGCATATAGAGTGGGTACAGCAAACCATCTCTACCATCTACAATGAAGAGGTTATATGTATTCATTATAAAAACAATGTACATACTTTATATTTTTTGTATGAATCCGTACAAATAGGACACTCAAGCACTTTTTCTTCTTGATCTTCAATTTCTAGATCTTGTGAATCATCTGTAGTACTACTAAGAGAAAGCTCATTCAAACATTCACTTTCCTTGCAGAAATGTGTAATTTTTTCATCACACTATAATAACAAATAAGAACAAAGTCATTGAAGTTTATAGCTATACCACTTCTTCTCCACAATGAATACATATGTAAGTTTGGCAATTTGGACATTTGGCTACAAAACAGTCTAGTCTCTCTTTTAAGCCTGGTTCATGACACTACAATAATAAAATCATTCAAAAGGAAGGAGCTCCATAACATTAAATGAGACTCACATTAGGGCACCATATTAGTTTAGCATTTTGTAGATTATATGACCAATATTCTGTTAATTTATGAAGAAACAGCTGATAAACATCTTCGTTTATATATGTCTTAACCTGTAAAGGTACATTAGGCATTTATAACTATACATCTTTACATATAAACTACTTATATTATGTAACTAAAAATTTTGCATTACATTTGATTGAGTTAGAGATATTAATTAAGACTGTTACTGTAAAAAATCATTTTGAAGCTGTTTTTGTTGCAATAACATATTAAGGTTTGCTTAGAATTGAGAGTCAACAAATCAAATATATAATGAATTAAAGCTCTTACCAGTCAAGCAGTCATTGTCTGTCACATTGTTCATCTTGTCCCCAGTCCCAGATCCTCCCACATTTCCTGGAGGTGTGTTGAGCTAGGGACAAGACTAGGCACTTGTGTCAAAGGTAACCAGTCATTATATATTAGAATATTCTTTTTAATAGCCACATATTCTGACAAAGATGGACATACACACATACATTATAAAATAACTACAGGGTTGCCTAGCACCCAGTGTGCCAAGTAGAAAAATCATTATTATCTTACTAAATAAGAGAGATGTGCAAAGTAGATCTGATTTCTTGTGGAAATGGGTCTATTAAAAGGAATGACAGGTTGACTACATTCCTGACAATGGAAGTAATGAATGGTCTTCTCAATGATGATAGAAGTGAACTGGTCTCGAAAGCAAACTTTACAGAGAGCATGATTGCAATGAACCATATTAACCATCTGTAAATTATTAACGCTAACTAATTTTGTTAATATATCAACTAACCTCGTAACCTGTGTATAACATTATACAATTTGGACACTTTCTCTTTCCACTTGTATTCCATGTTAAAGTTTGAACATCTGTCATAGTAGTAGAACTAGGCAAAGTGGAGGAGCCTTTCGTTCGGAGTACTACTTCCTCTCTCAAGACATCAATTTGAAATTGCTTTTCTAACACTTCATTCCTTAAAGAACACACTTCATTCTTTAGAGAACACACTTCATTCTTAAGAGAATGAACATCTTCCTGTAGGTAACAATAATAAACAATAATTATTATACAGATTGAGTACTTTAAGGTATAATATAAAATGGCTAGATTGCTGAAAACGACTTTCAAAAACACGTCTCTCCTCCAGCAACATCTGACGGAATTCATTAAACACTGACACAGGTATAGTTGGTTCTTCCCCATAAAAAGGTCTATTATTAGAATAAAAGAAAAATGTAATGACATTGGTGCTAACCTTTGTCTTGCAGCAATACCACTGTCACCAGTATACCTATATGGTCCCATCCTATCATGGGTGTATCTATGTTGCCCAATACCACTTTCGCCAGTATACTTATGTAGTCCAATACCACTGTCACCAGTATACCTATGTGGTCCAATACCACTATCACCAGTATACTTATGTAGTCCAATACCACTGTCACCAGTATACCTATGTGGTCCCATCCTGTCATGGGTATACCTATGTGGTCCCACACCACTCTCACCAGTATACCTATGTAGTCCAATACCACTCTCACCGGTATACCTATGTGGTCCAATACCACTAGCACCAGTATAGCTATGTGGTCCAATACCACTCTCACCAGTATACCTATGTGGTCCAATACCACTCTCACCCGTATACCTATGTGGTCCAATACCACTTGCACCAGTATACTTGTAGGGTTCAATACCACTGTCACCAGTATACCTATGTGGTCCCATCTTGTCACGGGTATACTTATGTGGTCCAATACCACTCTCAATGACATTCTTATAAGGTCTGCTCTCAACATCATCATCAACAGAATGCAACTTTATTTCTGGTAAAGGTTGTTGAATTGTTCTTGGTGTGGGCACAGGCACTTCAGTGAGTTCTCTTCTTCTTAGCCTTGGCTTAGGTACAGGCTTTTGTAAAATAGGCACCAATTCTACTGCACTTGCAAGGTTCTCTGAAGACGATGTTAATGATCCTTCATCAGACTATATAAATTATAAGCATGTATTGATAGTTATCATTATAATAAGTTAATTGCTTGCCTGTAAAGGACTTTCTACATTAGAAACATTGTCAATATCATTTTCCACAAAAAAAGGCTGTGAGTCTGGTTTAGTTGGACTAAAAATCTGTATATGATTTGTGTGTATGTGTGTGTGCAGGGAGATAGACAACAATGATATAAATTGATATAAATATTCTAGTCATAATGTTTCATACATTTAGTATATTGGCAATAACAGTTTATATATTAAATACATTGGAGTATAGAATTTCAGTGTTAGCACTGTAACCACAGTATATTATTAACTTACTGTCGGTGGTGTAAATGAAAAAACAACTTCATTGCCTACTGTCAGAGAAAGAGCACCATTGTTAAAGAGGAAATCAATTTTTGCTCCAACAAGATCAGCTATGACAGTTGTTAGGTGTGCAGGAAACTCCCAGCTCACAACAACAGAGCCAGAGGAAACAGAAAAATGTAGAAGCACATTTTTGTGGACACGAAACACGTCATACATGAGCTTTTCAAGAGCTTTTAAAGTACAATCTAGCCACTGTTCATTGAGTACAAGATGAAGGATTTCATATTGTGATCCACTAGGCTGTAAACATTTATCAACATCTTGCTTTAATTCTCGGAGTGAGGTGCTCTCAAGAAACACATTCAAAGATATTTCATAGTTGGCAATGCATTGGTTTGCTTGACGATTAGGTGATGTTTGAAATACATGTTGTGATAGTATCATTTTCAGAGCCTTGACACGAAACATATCCACTAATTCAAGTACTTTGGCATAAATCTCATCAAATGTCTGGCACATAACAAAACATTCCATGCAAAAAAAGCCTGCTAGAAATCTTTTAAGATCACTGGTCTTCCTTTTTTGGTGGAAGAATGGACTACGTAAGTGATCTTTGATCAATCTTCCTAGGGTAGCTACTAACTGGCCATATCTAGCTTGTAGATCCATGAGACGTTCATGGACATCAGAGTTGACACGTATTAAAGGAGGAACAGGTAAAGAAATGGGATCAGAGGTGAGAGTACCATCACCTATTAATCAAATAGTGTATATCAAATTGTAATCAAGTAGTTTATTTTTAGTTTATTGAACATAAATTACCTAGTTTTGTATCATGGGCAACTAGGGATGAGACTACTCCAGCTGGTAGCCCATGTTAACTTAGAACTTTATATTATGAATAGTCTAACCTTGGAGATAGCATTAAACTTAACGTTATAAAAGTCATTATAAATATCTACATTTACATAATTACTAGACAACTTGTTCTCTTACTAGACAACTTGTTCTCCTTACCTCTTCCATCTGAGTATGTTCTTGAGCAATACTTGGAAGCCAAGTTAGTTGCTAGTTCACACTCTGAAGAGTATTTCAATGCTGCAGCAATTTCAGCCCAGTTTGCATTAGGATTAGTGTCAAGCCAGATATCTAGCATCTCTGTGAGACATCTCATAGGGTCAGAATATTGTTGACTAATTTTATTGAGCTTGGCCTTAGAGAGATTTAATTGAATACCCAAATTGAACCAATTCACCCCGTCGAGTTCTCTGACCAATACAGCTAGATCCATGCTATTTTGACCTGTTGATTCCCTTGACGTTTGGTGTGTATCTATAAGAAAATAGATGACATTTACAAGAACATAACTTTTTGAATTACTTTCAAGTGAGTTTGCTGAACAATCTATTTCAATATTTCAATAATATCATTGCTAAAAAAGGAAACTGCTATCCGGTCAAGGTACACACAGTGGTTATTTTAAGTCTTCTTTTATGATAACTATTGTTCAATAATTATTAGTTCCATGAATACCACAATAATTTAATTGGTAATAGAGTTTCTAATTGTTAATTTTGAACTAAATGGATAAAATTTAATTGGTAATAGAGTTTCTAATTGTTAATTTTAAACTAAATGGATTAAATCCAGCAGTTTGTAAAGCATTAAAAAACTACGACAAGGTCTATCTAAAATGACAGTGTAAAGTAATAATAAATAAGTAGTATTAAAATCATAACAAATTTAAACTTTATTATTAGCTCAGATCTAGAGCTAAGACTACAATAGCTTTGACATGAGAGAAGTTAATTTTTGGATATTCTGACACCATAGGAACTGAAGAGATAATTTGCTGTCTTATAGAGTATATATGATAATTAATGGTGGTATCATATTACTATTGGTAATATGTCATTGATAATATACATGTAATGCTATATCTGTTTAATGAGCAAGCATGCATTTTAATTAAAATCCATTATTAAGTTTAACAGATTACTCACTAAAACATGAAATTATTTTCACATTAACATGACTACAAAGTTTAAGTGTCATATTTCATATTATATGTATTGTATGGCTATTAATATTATCCTATTTAGTCATATAATAATGTATAATTACAAAAAGTACAAACCAAAAAATCAATAACAAAGTTAGAAAAAATTGTAGAGAGGTCATTTTTGGTTGATATAGTGGTTGCTGACTCTTTATATACTATAACAATAGAGATATTGCAAATATCAAATAACTAAGCAACTAACATTTTTTAATCTTTGATGATAGAAATATCCAAATTCAAATCTTCCTTTTGGCAGTCCAGGTAGTTCCTCTCTCTCTATCAATTGTTTCAGTTGTTCCACTGACATCATGTCAACTGGATCTAATTCAGCTGCTTTTATTCTTGTAACCAAATAATCTTTATAATGTGTCCTAAATATAATAGATTAATATATATATATATATATCCAACTAGTAAACAGTGGTGTCATACTCGCACAATCCACAGCAATTAGGATGACATTTCTTTCCACACTGTGTTCCTTCTATTCCCCATTTGCAACGTTCTGCCTTATTTTTTTGTTTCCTTTGTGGTCTTATAGATTCTGTAAAACATTCAAATTTAAATTAATCTTGACAAATCAGTTCACCTGGTAGCTGATTCGGAGTGTCCTCTTCAAAGGTTTCATATGAATCCTTAAGAAATCTCTTAATGTGTTCAATAGGAAGATCTCGAAGATAATAAAAACAATTCCTTGGATGATGGGCATGTAAGCCTTTCATTTCACATCTTGGTGACAACTGGCATTGCTAAAGGAATAATTTTGACTATACAATTATTACCAAAAGAGTTTATAACAAACCTTTCCTTGTTTGTATGTACTCTTGCAAAAACGGCAAAAGTCATGGAAACAGTTGGTGCAGTGGAAGTGATCACAACCAGCTGGGTCTAGTTCAAATACACACTCACAACTCGGACAAACTATTAAAGGAAATTGAAACAAGGAAAAAGGAAGTATTTTATTATACCTATATGAGTGATGTTGATGTATTTAGTTATGGACATTGGAGCTTTCCTGTCCCTTTTAAAAGCTGTCTTGATTCTATACATCAAGTAACTACAATAATGTTCATACTACAATTGAAATAAATATAAGTTACAATGTATCTATAGACAACGAATTCACCTTTTTTCCAGATCGAGGGGACATATATATTCTACAATTGACATTTGGACATCTTACTTTGAAGCAGTTTGAGTTCTCTTTCAAAAATGGTTCACAACACTAACAGGCACAGATACAGTATTTTGTTAACAGATTAGCACTTTAGCATACTTGAGGACACCATATAAGTTTATCATTTGGTATAGTCCTAGCAGTAAATTCCGCAAGTTTCTTCAAGAGTAATTGGTACATTTCTTCTCCTACATACTTTTCTACCTATATGGAATGTGAAATTCCACTAACAGTATATACATAATACTACTTACTAATACTGACAGGGACTTAAAATATATCTGTAGTTCTGTTGACAGGTCTCCATGTGAGATTTCAGGTAGGCCACATATTGGACAAGTAAAATATTGAATGCTTTTCTCCTTGATTACTATTGTGAAGTGAGCTTTAAAACAATTTTTACAGATGATATCAGAACAATTAATCATCTGTATCATCTGTAAGAATTAGAAATAATATTCAACAGTGATTTAATACTGAAATACATGAAACATACTGCATCCTCTTTGTAAGAATCCATACAAATTATACATTCGAGTAGTTTCACTTCTAGGACTGGGGTCTCTTGTAAATCTGTTGCATCACATTTCTTGCTGGTCACAGCACATATTTCTCTCCAAGATAATGGCTCTTGGCAATCGTAATCACTTGCATAAGGACATTTTACTTCAGACTCTTTGCAATCAGTAATTGTTCTTTGCAAACAGTTCCTATAAGTTACCAGTCCACTCATTTCTTATGACATGCTTTTTTTAATGCTTACATGCAGATTGTATGAAGGCATCCTCTTAATCTAATCCCATCACCAGGATCAATATCAGTAAGACAAATGGGACATTTAAACATCTCTTCATTGGTTACCACTGAAAGTTTGTCAGTTTTCAACAATCTCAAGTAGTTCTCTTCTGCTTCCAGTTGTTCCTGCTGATGTTCCAACTCAAGAAACTGCCAAGATAGATATATCGATAGCAAAGAAAGTTTCATTTTTTCAAAATATGAAATATATTTTCTTACCTGAACTATTTGTTCTTCAGCTTCTTTATCTTTTTCCAAAATCATTCTTTCATCAACAGTGGGAATGATATCAGGAGGAGGAATATAACTGTTTGGTCGTGTTGAGCCACACATTTCACAACCAGGACGATATGGTGTATTACAAAATGTGCATTCTTTACATAACCATCCAACTTTATACTTGGGCAGAGGAGGAAGTTGTTCCTTTTCAATCACATCCTTTCGTCCCTCTTCTGCCGTATAGCCTCCTTTAGCTCTAACTTCCTCTCCTCCTTCTCCTACTGTATCCTTTCTATCATGGCCTGAATCTTCTTGATAGCCTCCTATATCTCTAATGGGCTGTAAGTGATCCTGAATATTTGTAACAGACCTAGGCATAGAAGATCTCCTCATTTGAAGTACTTCATCTTTCAAAAGACCAATCTGTGCTAATATATCATTCCTTGAAGAGCGAACATCATCCTGCAAGCAACAATTCATAAAAAATGCGGTGATAAATGTTTACCTGAAGATATAATATCAAATTGTTAGTTTGCTGAAGTTGATGTTCAAATATACGTCTCTCCTCCTGTAACATCTGATGGAGCTCATTAAAAGCAGACAAAGGTATTGTTGGTTCTGAATGAGCTGACAATTTTACAGCAAGGTCTTCTTGAGGTGATGCTAATGGTTCTTTGTCAGACTAAAATTTGAAAACATATAATAATTTACTTGTTATTGTTACAATAATTCTTGCCTCCAGAAGAGTCTCTTCACTTGAAATGTTCTCACACACAACTTTCTTAAAAGATGAATAATCTGTTAATGTTTGTTGGTCTGTGATAGTAACCTGTTGGAAAAAATAGAAAAAGAGGAAGATTTAAAGAGAGTGAAATAACAGCTGCAATAACTACTTTGATTTACCATAATTGGTGGAATCAAGACTTTTTTGCCTATTGCTAGACAGTGAACACCATTGGCAGAGAGGATATCAATCTTTGATTTAACGAGATCAACTATGATAGTTGTAAGGTGTGCAGGAAACTCCCAACTCACATGAAGAGAACCAGGGGAAATAGAAATATTTAAAAAGACATTCTTGTGAACAAGAAACACTTCATGCATAAGTTTATCAAGAGCTTTCAAAGTACAATCCAGCCATTTTTCTTTGAGTACAAGATGAAGGCACTCAAACTGTGATCCACTAGGCTGTAAACAAGTATTGACATCCTGCTTTAATTCTCTAAGTGAAGTGCTCCTAAGAAATACATTTAAAGAACTTTCATATTCACTAATACATCTGTTTGCTCGACTGTTTGGTGAGGCAAGAAAGACATGTCGTGATATAACTGTTTTCAGAGCTTTGATACGAAACATGTCCACAAATTCAAGTACTTTGGCATAAACCTCATCAAATGTCTGGCACATGAGAAAACTTTTTTATCGAAAAACCCTGCTAGAAATGTTTTAAAATCATTCATCTTTCTTCTTTGACGAAAAAATGGCTGCCTTAGATGACTTTTAACTAATCTTCGTAGGTCAGCTACTAACCGACCATATCTAGCTTGTAAATCTAAAAGGCCTTCGTAGATATCAGAATTAACACGTATTAAATGAGGACCAGGTGATGGTGTGGGACCAGGAGTAGAACTATCATCATCTAATAGTAAAACAATATATACTTATAATAAAGTACATATTTGTTAAATCTTTCATAGGTAACTAGATATAAGGATAGCCTGGGATTTTCATAAAGAGGATAAGGCACTGCATTCATTCCCTCCTTCCTCTTCCCCACCAAGCACCCTCTCCCCAAAAATTAGAAATGTAACAAACACAATACATAGGATTACACTTTGACAAATGAATTCATTATCATTCATTTTATTGTCATAAAGTCATATATCATAATAATATATGTAGGAGGATTTTACATACTGTACTATGATGTTTATGTAGCTGACAAAAAGTGTTAGAAACACATTTTGTCTTGAAATTGTTTTAAGGATGAATAAACTATATGACTGAGTCCTGGTCAGATGGGATATGAACCTGGGACATTCTGAACACTAGTCAAATGTTCTATAGATAATTGTCTTAAGAATAATTGGATTTCTATTTGCACCCTGTATATCTTGAAACATTATCCCACATCCTACACATTCCAATGTAACACAGGACATGTGGATGTAATATTTACTTGAACCAATTGAGCATGCATTGATTGACATGACAGACTTATACCAAAGGCTTATTAGATAAGTACTAATTACATGCTCCAATCTTCTTTTACCTTTTTCCTCTGTATTTACACTTGAGCAATACTTGGATGCCAAGGTTGTTGCTAGGTCACCCTGTGAGGAGCGTTTCAATGCTACAGCAATTTCGGCCCAGCTTGCATTGGGGTTAGCACGAAGCCAGAAGTTTAACATCTCAGTCAGACACTGTATAATATCATAGTAATATTGCCGATAAATAATTCTGAGTTCAGTTTGAGGGACATTTAACTGAGTGCCCAGTTCAAACCAATCCACTCCCTTTAGCTCTCTGACCAAGACAGGGAGGCTTAGACCACTTTGTTCAGTTGACTCTCTTGGGATTAAGTCCACATCTTAAAATAAAATAAAAATAAACAACCTTGAAAATATTCACAATAAAACAATTTACCTTTAAGTGTCAGTAAACTAGCCATTTTAATTGTGAAAAATCACTGCAGTATATATAAATTGAACATTGAAGCCATAATCCGGTCAACATCAACACTTGTAAGTTTTCGTTTGTAATAATTCTTTCTAATAACTTTTTTTCCAAGAATACCACAATAATTTAAATGGTAATAAAGAGTTTCTAATTGTTAATTTTGAACTAAATGGATTAAATCCAACAGTTTGTAAAGTATTAAGAAAAGTACGACAAAGTACCTAGGAGAAACACAGATTAAAACTTAACTCATGATATTGACTTACAGCTGGCAAGAAAGCATTCATTGCTGCTGAAGGTATCTGTTTTACAAGTGACTGAGACTGAAACAAATCACTATAGCAACCTAATTATTTTAAATTATAGCCTACTTTCTTCAAATGTGCATCAGCTAAGCTAGCAAAATCAAAGACACAATTTTCAATTGTTTTGTTCATATCACCTCGAAGGAAATCTTCTTGACTGGCACCATGCTATAAGAAAGAAGGCAGTTGCCATAGAGTTAAGTGTGTAACTCACTCTTGTAATAATGTCCATAGGTATGAAGACATTTCTTTTAGCTCTGTGGTAAGGTGCAGCACGTATAAGAGTAACAATACCTTCTGCTTTGCCAATATGACTAGCAGCATGATCAGCTTGGACATCATGTATACCTGAAGGGACAAAAAGATGGAGGGAAGGAAGGAAAAGGGGTAAGGCAAAAGGAGAGGACTGCAGATGTCATATAGATCATATGATGTAATGTATGTACTGTTTACCTAGTACTTCTAGAGTAAGATAAAGTAATGAAGAGAAAGTCTTTTCAGCATATGCTTCCATATCTGAAGTTTTATAGAAGACAGATGTATCAAGATCAGTTTCTCTTGCATCAATCAATTGAGTCAACCATCTCTTGTTTAGCTTGTATATATTAACTGCCTATAAGTAGAAGAGAACATAAGATAATATAAGTATGTACGTCTATATAATAATGAGCTGGAGTGCCTAGAATATATCACTAAAAATTACATTTTAAATATCATTGATCTATTTTCTATTCCTATGTGTATGTTAGACTCATACCTGTGCTATCATTCCTATGTGTATGTTAGACTCATACCTGTGCTATCATTCCTATGTGTATGTTAGACTCATACCTGTGCTAATGAGAGAGCTACTGGATGATTAGGAATGGATGTTCCCTATAATATAATAACATCATAATTAATTAATTTAATTCAATGTACTATAAATAACTTACCTTAAAAATTGAATCAATGGCCTCTCTCCAAAATTGTAGTCTCATTTTACCAATGTGTTTCTCAGATACAGAATCTCTCACCTATTGTTAATATCAACAAATAACTTCACATATATATATATGTACATGTAAATGCATATGTAATGCATGAATGTAATTTTATTCATAATTTACCAACCAAAGCTACTTCAACGTTATATGCTCTCAGAGCAAACACAGCTGGTTGAGCTGGTTTAGGTAATAATAGTGTACATAAGTAATGATCGTAGTCATGTTTTCTAGAGAATAAAGGGTTAATTATTATTATTTCTACACAATTTCCTACTTGACTAGTTCTAGGCAATAACTTGATGATTGTTGATTTTTGGCACGTGATGAGAACCATCTTCTTGTGAGGACAGCTCTTATTCTTGTTATCATTACTAGAGAGTATACAGCTGAGTATACGGTTTCTTTAAGTTAACGATATTCATGACCATTAAATTAAATTGTGATATTAAGTGCTTGAAGTTTTTGGTTTAGTTTGTAATTAGAACCAAACGTCTATTAATGATTAATTACAAATACATTTACCAAATTAATAACATGATGAGTTATTTAGTTAACTGATACATGTTGAATAAATTATCATATTTGTAATAATTTTTTAAGTTCATTAGTCTTTGTCCCATTGTGTGTTGTTATAATCATTTTAGATTTCAGTTGTGTGAAATAAAACTCAGAATAGACCCAAAAAGAAGCAAATTCCATGATCTATAATATATATACCTTAAATGTAAAATGTTCATTTATATTGCTTTACAGATCAGTGCATGGAATTCCATGTGGTAAATTATTGTCATTATCATCTATTACTGCATTATTGGTACTCTTAAGATACAAATCAGATGGTACAGCTAAATTGTCTCCCCACTGCTTCTTACGAGCTTCTCTATATAGTTCCCTAAATAAAAATAAAAAACTAAATGATAAACGATGTAAGCCATCATCATGTACTTTTGTTTTGTTTTAGTAAGAACAACTTGAGGTGCACTACCTATAATAATAAAATATTATAAGTTATTAAAGGGTTAAAAATACTACATGCTAATGATGACAATTCAATTACACAATTGTCAGGGGTACATACCATTTGGTGTACATAGTCTACAGATGACATGTCTTGTTCTCTTCTTGACAGGTAGTAATAAACGTGATTCAGAGGGTGTGGTCTCTCTAATACCCTTCTTAAAAATAACATATGAAAATGGTTCAATATGAAAACCAAATTTACGAAGATTAGTGGAGTGCTGAGAGAGAAAGAGAAACAAGAGAGAGTAAGTAATAATAACAAAATGAGTAATTCTACTTCTGCTAGAGATAGTTGAACTCTTTGACCAAATCGACAAGGAGATTTATCACCAATAAGAGGACACCATTGATCATGGGGACACTAAAATCATATACATATTAAACAACATCACCATCTACATTCATTTATTTACAGGTGCTACCACATATCCCTCCAATGTAGATGAAGACATTGTATTATCACTACCATCAGTTGTAGTACTGCCCCAAGTATGTGCCTTTTTGACAGAGGAACCACTCACAATGTACATAACATTTTCTGCTATAAACTTACTTTTAATAAGAACTCACGTGCTTCAGATATTATATCAAATCCAGCTTGTGTCCCAAGCTCAACTAATACCTATTACATAAAAACAATAGATAGTTTGTAAAATAATATAGATTACTATACTTACAAGGTACTGTTTGGTTTTCTTCCACAGTGAGGCCAAACTTTGTTTCCATAGTGACAGCGTTGGAATCTCACTAAGAGAATAAGCTGATACTACCAAATCATAACGTACCTGTAGAAATTATTCAAAGAATTTAAAAAATGTTATCATTATTTTCTATACCTTATTTGAAACTGAAAGATATTGTCTAAAATATACACCTGAGATAATTTCACTAGAATCTTCTCTTCTGGCATTGTTGCCATCTGTAGAATATGAATTCAATTCCTCACCACCTATACGATATTACACATGCTAAATGAACAATAGTCTCATACCAATTCTTAAGACTTGTGCCAGTTCTCCCATGTCTGGGGATGAGTCTATAGTTTGATACTCATATATTGAGTTGCCCCAAACTGAATAAGCTGCCCTGAGAAGGATGAGATAAGGAAGGAGGATAAGCAAGACAAAATTAAATTGTCTCACATACCAAACAGCTGTACCCAAACCAGAGCCAAAATCTAACATAGTCTCTGGCTTAAATGTAGGATCAATATCTGCTACCTACAATGGACAAATCTCTATTTCCTTCTCATCAACTCTATACCTCTTTAAATACCCGTAATGTCACCCCATAATTGGCATTAACACGACTAGCAGCATAAGCAATAGCTTCCCTATGACCATATCTCAAAGGAGCTTGAACAGATGAAGACAAACTTGGTTTATCACTATACTGGAGACCTAAAGTACAAATCTCCTGCGTCATTTATCAAGTGCTAATGTACTTGGTGTCACTCTTATTTCTCGTTTCTTTCTTCTCTGTTCTTGAGCTCGGGTCAAAGGTCGTCTGTTATGTACATACCTTATCATTGCTAATCCATCTTGTACTAGAGGTTTCTTAGGGTAACCTATGGATATGGTTTCCATGACAACTACTATATGTACTCAAATATATTACATGATAGGACTTTATCAAGAGATTTTTGAAGTGATTCCGGTAAAAATACAGTTGGAAGACAAACATTTGTATTGTTGTTGTTGTTACTTGAAGTGAAATGTTTGTTGTTGTCTTTGGAAGTGTCCTGGGCTTTGGTTATAGAAAGTAGAGACTGATCTGAGGCATTGCCTGTCAGTGATGAACAAAATGATCTTCTCTGAAAGAAAAGAAGTTGAAATAATGATGTTCTCTGCAGCTTCATGCCACGTGGTTTAGGGGCTGTCCCTCACGAGGTATCATGGGGTGTGTGTTTCCTTTAATTTGATTGGTTGGAGCAAAATGGTATGAACTATAGTACCATCTAAAAAGTAAGATAAATTATGTTTCTAGATGCAGTTAAATTATTAATTCTATTTGATAGATTTATTATTTATTGTTTTATGTTAATTGCTGAAAAATGGCAAAATCAGAAGTGGGTGTGGCTGAAATCAGACAAGTCACTTGCAGTGCACCAGTTAATATTGCAGTCATCAAATATTGTAAGTATATTATATTCCTCATTAATTAACTAATTAATTAATTAATCTCATTAATTAACTATGTCACATTCTCTCTTATAACTTAATAACTTCTAATTTTATTTGATAATATTATATTTCTTTTTAGGGGGAAAACGTAATGAGCAATTAATTCTTCCATTAAATTCTTCATTGTCAGTGACTCTACATCAAAATGAGGTTAATACACAGTCTCATTCTAAAACCTAATAGCTTTGGAATGAGACTATTATATAGTACATATATTTATGTATAAGGTAGTATATTAACATGTGCATTATAACTGTTCAGTATTCATTTTTATTGAAGATTTTTGTCTGAAGTGTTTACTTCATTAAAAGTATTATAACCTTAATCATGAGTTCTTTGAGTATCATTCTAAAACTGAGTGGTTTAAGAATGAGATTACTACTTGTAACTATACATATCTATGTCCAATAGGATTACATCCAGTATACTATTATTGTTATTATTTTAATGTTTTCTTTATTATTAGCTCAGAGCTAAGACTACAATAGCTCTTAGTACTAGATTTAATGAAGATAAATTGTGGATCAATGGAAAGTAATTAATAGATTAATCAATAAATAATATATTATAATATATTATTGTACCTTATATGTATCAAAAAATAATATAGTTAGTAATATTTTTATTATTCAATATTTTATTTTTTACGCAGACAAGAAAGTATAGATAATCCTCGAGTACAACGATGTCTAACACAAAGTACGTGTTAATTTTAGGAATATGATTATTATTGCGTGTACATGAGTTATCATAATAACAAAACCACACTAAATACTAAACATTAAAATAATACAGTAAAGCATAGATTTCCTGTCGGACCTCTAATAAGTTTATAAAAACTCACTAAATGTCTAATAGGAATTTCATACTTTCCTGCATTTTGTAATGTTTAATATTTAGTGGGTATGGTTTTCCATAGTGATGGGTCTCTAAATAGACAACGTTTTATTTGTTTTGTTTCTCTAGTACGACAAATAGCTCAAACGTCTTCAAAAATAGTCAATCAGGATATAATTACAAAGGGGTGTGTACATATCTGTTCTGAAAATAACTTCCCAACAGCTGCAGGCTTAGCATCGTCAGCTGCTGGCTATGCTTGTTTAGGTAGTTAATAAATAGTTATTAACAACAATATTACATTAAAGTTGTAAATGATTGTATTAACAAATTATAGACTCAAGACATTACATGTACTTACCCGATAGTGCTTCATCTACATGATAGACTCAGACTGGTACCATATGACGGTAGGATTGGTACCACATGTTGATAGACTCAGACTGGTACCATATGATAGACTCAGACTTGTACCGTATGATAGACTCAGACTGGTACCTCTTAAAAGCATAGTTCTTTGATACTATTACATTATTTTCATTTACTCTGTTTTTAGTTTATTGCTTAGCTCAAGTATATGGTCTGGAAAATGTAGAACTCTCAAAGATTGCCAGGTAAGAAGATCCATAGAGTTGGTATAACCATCTGTTTTCCACTATCTCGACTCATCCTCTCTCTCTCCTTTTTATCCTTTGCCTACATTTCTTCTTTCTCTCTTTCTTATAGACAGGGATCCGGTAGTGCTTGCCGAAGTATTTATGGTGGATTTGTAGCTTGGGAAAAAGGAGTGAGAGAAGATGGAGAAGATAGTTTAGCCATACAGGTAGATTGACATATGTATCCTCAATAAGAGGTTGTCTCTTGTAAAGGTAGCTCCAGATAGTCATTGGCCAAATATGGAGGTACTCATTCTTGTGGTCAGTGATCAGAAGAAGGCAGTCAGTAGTACTACTGGAATGCAGACATCAGTCAAAACCAGTTCACTGATACAGGTAGCTACTAATAAATGTAACATTGAAGGACGAATGAGTTGACTATGAGCTTCCCTTCAAGAAAGAACTAACTAAATAGCAGATTTATATTTTCACATGAGGTGACAAACCCTGAGAGCAGGGCTAAATTAAGTGTATACTAGATAATACTCAAATGCAAGTACAATCAGGGCCATCTACACTAATCAATGAGTCTAGTATAATCAGGGCCATCTACACTAATCAATGAGTCTATAAGTCTATAGATAATGTATGACTTACAAATATTTTAGTTATTTTGTAAATATTACTATTGAACTTATTCACTTTAATAGTCTACCGCACAATGTAATCTATTTAAATTATATATCTCATTAAAAAGAACAGCTGGAATTATTTTTATTTAAAAGGATACAATGTCTCTATTTTACAGTACAGAGCTAATGAAGTTGTTCCTCAAAGAATGGCTGCTATGAAAGAGGCAATTTTAAAGAAAGATTTTGACAAGTTTGGACAACTTACTATGCAGGTAAGTAAGTAGTCAGCCCAATTGTTTTAATCATGACTATTGTAATGAACTGTAAGAAATAATTATAACGATGTTTTTATTTCTGTAACCCATCAAGTGATGTTTCCACATTATTTTTATCCCCTTGTAGGACAGTAACCAATTCCATGCCATATGTTTGGACACATATCCTCCCATTTCCTATTTAAACGATACGTCTAAATATATAATACAGCTGGTCACCCAGTATAACAATGCTTATGGTTTAATTAAAGGAGCATACTCTTTTGACGCTGGCCCTAATGCAGTCATATTTGCTATGACAGAGAACATTCCAGAACTATTGTCTGTTGTGAGATATTACCTCCCACAACCATCTGGTGAAGAAAGGTATGAATCATGTGACAATTAAAAATGCATCTTTGAACAATGCATCTATGTCTGTCATAGTGATACTGCTTGTCAAACTTTCCTCTATTGTTTTAAAAGGAGGGATTGATATGTTGCCAGACATTGTATAATTGCCAGACATTCTATAATTTGTTGCCAGACATTTGTAAAATTTTTTGTCTTTTTTTATAGAAAGTATTGTCGTGGTTTATCAGATGGTCTGAATCTAACTCCACCACCCAAAGTAATACAGCTGCACCCACGCATAGCAGTAATTCTTATCTGAAAATACACTCCCTCTAGGACATCATTGATGCTATTTCACTATCACCATGGGAACCAGGAGCTCTCCAATACATTATACATACGAAGGTAAATAACAATATATAACTCAGGGAGTGACATTTATATCATTTCACGTATAACAATTGCCAAGAAATTATTATTAAAGACCTAAAGTGTATGTTATCGTACTGTAGGTTGGTCCTGATCCGCAAGTAATAGGTAATCTTGAGAGTAGTGATCATTTGCTTAACGAACAGGGTCTACCTCATTGATCATGTAATATTGAATTTTTTATTGTAATATTATGTCTTTAATTACGACTTAAAGAACATTAATTTTATTGAATATCCTTTTAATTTGAGACATCAATTTATTTAATGGTTAATTTTAATTAAACAATAAATCAATTTAACTAAAGATCAATAAATTAATATTAATTGAGTTTACCATTATTTATAATAATACAATAATGATATGATAGAAAAAAGAACACACTTAGAACAACAAATAAGACTGTAGATGATGACTTAAAATTTTGTTAGATAACAGTGCCAAAATTTTGCATTGATATATCAAAAAAGTACTATCAACTAATAACTACACTAATATCGCCTCATGTGAGGTAGCAACTGGATCTATTTATCAGCAGTTTTTGGGCCCTTTTTAACTTGCTGGAGTTTCTCCAGTTCAGTACGACTTGTTTTAGAGGTGCCCTTTTTAGTAAGTAAACTGTTAAAAAAGTTGGCCAATACTTGTTCCCCTCCTCCACCAGTACCAGCAGCTGCTCCAGGAAGCTTTGACTCCTAGAGTGAGAAAAGATAAGAGATTTGTGTGTGGTGGTTGATAATGGTATGTAGTTCTTACAGGCTCTTGTTGATTAGCTGTTGGTAGTCTTGGTGATTTGTCTTTAGTGGGTGTGCTCTGTGAAAAAAAAAAAGAGTTATCATAAAGATCTGCTATGACATTTATATATTAATCTAGAATACATTCTACAGTAACCTAGGTTACACCGTACATGCAGTAACCTAGGCTATGCTGTATGTGCAGTAACCTAGGCTATGCTGTATGTGCAGTAACCTAGGTTATTTTGTTATGTCTATTCTATACAAACATTTACAGGGAAATAATCATAGACTGGATCATTAAGAGAATAGGACCATTGACTAACAACATCAACAATAAAAATAAATTGATCAATTAAGGAGTGTGAACGAAGAGGATCATTAAACAGTAAACGTGTAAGACTATTGTGTAGTAGGAGGACATTTAACTACTAAGGAATAAAACAAATGGACAGCAGGAAGCTACCATTAATACCATACATAGTCACAGACAAACCTCATTCTTAAGTCATTACTATTTGTAGTAAAATGTACTTGTAAAAACTATTAGTACAAACTCCTTAAAGTACAATTATCCTTTGACTTGTGTGATGTGATACAAAGGAAGGTGAATTATTCCCATAGTTAGCTCTCTTATTGAAACTACTACTACTCGTGGAGTGTGTTCATAATACTATTAGTAATATTACTGCTATACAAGATGTGATATGACTTTACTAGGAAAATATATGAAGTATTTAATGATGCATATATTTTCACAAGTAATTAGAATATAAAGTTATGCATATAAGATTGTACTTAAAAGGAATTCATTTTCTATCCATCTATCCATCCATCCATCCATTCATCTATCAATTCAACTATACCACTGAAGGAGTTCCACTTGTGTTTGGTTTAGGATTCTTCATTAAATAAGACTAAAATAAGTAATGAATAACTAAATAATTAATAATAAATGATGTCATATACTTGTTGTGCTAACAAGAACACTTGGTCATCTTCAGAATTTATACCTTCAACATCATAAGATGGCTAGAGAGAGAGAGAGAGAGAGAGAGAGAGAGAGAGAGAGAGAGAGAGAGAGAGAGAGAGAGAGAGAGAGAGAGAGAGAGAGAGAGAGAGAGAGAGAGAGAGAGAGAGAGAGAGAGAGAGAGAGAGAGAGAGAGAGAGAGAAAGAGAAAGAGTATTGTGATATCATATCATCAAAATTTCTAGCCATAACATTCAACAATATCACATATCTTCAATAACCACACCCCTATGTATTCACTTTATACAAAACTTAATATAAACAGCTGGAGAAAAGACTAAAAACAATAACACTAATCTAATCCCCTGTGGACTAATTATGTCATTATTATCATATGAATTTAACAAACAATCACCTTTACAGGAGATTATGAATATAATTAACTCATAACATGTATACCACTGTTACTAAGTAACCAGTTAATAACTGACCAATCAAAAATACAGATAAATGTTTATGGAATTTAAAGAATGATAATGTATGTGTCTCCAGCTGTCCCCTTTGGGGTCCTTTGGAGGGAGGGAAGAGCCACAACAAATTGATAGCATAGAAAACAATACATTAATAATTATATTAATGAAAAACAGCTGCCATTTAATGAACAATGGAATGATATGATGAAATAATGACGGAAATGATCAATGAATGAGTTATGGACGAGTGTATAAGTTATGGATGAGTGGTGTAGAACAATGATTATTACTGATGTACCAATAAATTAAATTAATGAGCCAAAACATTAAATTTAATAACACATTACCTATCTATCCATCCATCAATCTATCTGTGAGCTATTCCAGTATTGCTGATACTAACAGTTCTCAATGTCTCACATTTTACTTCAGCTATAGGATATTGTACTAAAAATAGAACACTGCATTACCATATAAGGCATACTATTACTACAAATACCAGATTACTATGACAACATTAGGACAACAGTTGTACACATGCTGTTTAACTGCCTTATAACCCATTATTTTTGGCTGCCCCTCATCTCCCTGAAAGTACTATACTCTAGTTTAGTCTAAATATATAGAAAAACAGGAAGAAGACAAGGAGATAACTAGGAAGTGTAAGGAGATAACTAGGAAGTGTAGGGTACACACATAAAAGAGTTTAAAAGGTCTGAGAAAAATTCCAACTACAAAAATGGATTATAATTGAACACAAAAGAGTTTGCCGCCACAAGATAAGGCTGTGGGTTATTGGACGTCTCAGTAAATAGATTAACATATGATAAACAGATTGATTGATGGACATATGCCAAGAGTACATGAACAGTCAGACGACACAGTCAGTTAGACTACATTTTTATAGAAATTTTGAACTCTAAATAAAACGATAATTGTGTTAAAAAATTAAACAGTGTAAACAAACAATGTAATTAATAAACAATAAACCACATACGTGTTTAAATACTGAGTACCAACATATATAAAATCGTTAATAACTAAATCACAATACCAGCTGTTACTATTATGTTTGGATTTATACAATAGCTGTATGTGTATTCATCACCATGGCAACTTATAGCAAATAAGCACTGCCATATAATATGTTAATATTGATCACATGCTACTAAATATTACAGCTGTAAATTAACTAGTTTATAATAAAGATCAAAGAATTATTGTCAATATATACTTACCATAGTTGCTCTGGGTGGATTGATAATGTTTTTCAATGGTTCTCGAGGATTGATGTGTTTCATTTGTTCACACAGTACAACAATACGTTTATCACTGTCCCAACCACTAGGTCTGAAAGGAGGGAGGAATAGAGGATAAGAGAGGGGGAGAGAAAAGAGAGGGAGATAGAGTAGATGGTATTGTAACTTACATAAAGATAGCATCTCTTTCTACAATGGAGGCAGGAATATTAAATTTGATGCCATAAATTCTATGCACTAAATACTTGTAAAGTATTTCAACATTTTTTTGATCCTTAGAAGAGACATAAGCCAATGCAGCACCATCTTGATAAAAAAAGTCAAGGCAAAAAGTACAATCATTAATATCACTATCTTTCCATCCATCTATCCACTCAGCCATCAATCTATCCAATGATCCATTCATTCATCAGTCTGTGCATTTGTTGCTAAAATTCTAAATATCAATATAATGTAGTAAACAAAACTCTAATGCGTGACTAGAATACACCTGTTGCCACAGAAACAGAACCATAGTACTACTGTGACGTGTGATGCAAAGAGTGCATGATCCATGGAATGAAGAGGAGGAATAAATAGACTGAAAATTAATACAGACATCAAACAAAACCATGTGTGAAAATAGAGCCCATGATTTCCTCATCAATTCATCCACTTTCATTCTTAAACTCTCTCCCTCTCTCTCCCACTACAAATTGTAATTCTGCTACAATATTTATCAAATTAAAAACTGACTTTATAATTCAATTGTTACCAAGATGTTTACCAACAATAAATTAAATAATACAGACATATTCACGACCTCTACTATAAATAACAATACAATTCACGACCTCAATCCATGTAGGAGGTTCCAATTAATGTCGTTATAAAATCATACACTCATATAAAAGATAATGGCTAATTAATAGTCTACTGAGACCCACACATGAAAGCATTTGTGACTATGTACACAGTTATGTTATCTGACATTATTTTATTGTACAAAACCAATTGTTGTTATAAATGTATCACAACAAATTGTCCCTCCCACTATCCCATCTATAAGTAATGCATCGTCTGTTCATTTGCATGTTCGTCCATCCACCCATCCATTCATCCATTTAGCTATTTACCCATCAATCCATTCATCCATTTAGCCAACCATCTGTCCATTCATCCATTTAGCCAACCATCCATCCATTCATCCATTTAGCCATTTAGCCAACCATCCATTCATCCATCCATTCATCCATTTAGCCATTTACCCAACCATCCATCCATCCATCCATTCATCCATTTACCCAACCATCCATCCATTTATCCATTTAGCCATTTACCCGACCATCCATTCATCCATTTATCCAACCATCCATCCATTCATTCATTCAGGATACAGTTAAGACAAAATCTTCTGATATGTTGCTGTATAAAATCAAAATGTTCATCTTTATACTTTTCATTTTTTTCCAGTTGAGAGAAACAATCAGACTATGTAAGAGAAAGACAAAAAAATAATACAATCATAAATTGAAAAGAGGAACAATACAGTCTACTTGCCTTGCTAATAGTATATCACATTTTACAAGTGAATTACCAATACTTTATACTGAGAAGTATCTAGTTACTATTAGTCACAATGGTATTATACAATGCTACTAACTGTCTGATAAGTTAAGAATTTTTAAAATTCAGTTTACTTGCTTCCCGGTATCATTGGCAACAAAATGACATAGCTAATTGTTGATCTGTACTTTCCATAACAGTAAACCAGTCAATGGCTTCTACATAGCCTAAATGTCTCTCTAGTTCACATTAAAATGTTTTTAAAACACTAATCATATTAACTTTATTACAATTATACAACAGTGATATTAGAATTTACAAAAATGTAGCTTTCTCTTCAGAATAATGAGACATTTAATGTCGTTAGGTACTATATAGATAACGTGACTAAGTTTTACAGGTCTCTGGAGAGCCATGCCACTATAATTAATAATATTTTAAGACTAGACACTCCATCTGCCTGTCTCTTTACCGCAGACAGAATTCTGTGCAGTGCTCCAAAAAAATAGTAATTGAGTTAATGATACAATTAATAGAAAATCTATTGATCTATGCTGTCTGTTTTATTGATGGATAGTGGATACTAAAGTCGTCTCCTCTCTCTCTCTCTCTCTCTCTCTCTCTCTCTCTCTCTCTCTCTCCTTTCCTTTCCTTTTTCTCTTTTCTCTTCTTTCTCTATCCTTTCCTTCTTCTATCTCTCTCCTTTCCTCTTCTTTCTCTCTCCTTTCCTTCTTTTCTCTCCCTCACTCCTACTTCTACCTCTACCTCTACCTCTACCTTGCTATCTCTTTCTCCCACAATCCCTCGCATACATATTGTACATACCACAACATTACAAACTACAATCACAGAGGTGGTGGTTCATAAAAACATCACATTTGCATTTTGTCTGGAGCTTAGCAGTCTCCTGTTACAGGGTGGGGTGCATACCAAGTTTATAATTAATACTAATTAGTCCACAACCACACTTATTTTAATATAGAGCTGTTGACAATTACCTTATATGGAGAGGCTCAGAAGTAACGCAATTTTTACAAGATTTTAAATCAATCTCATTTAATTACTTTAATTTTAAAACATGCATTGAAGTATTATATTGTTAGCAGTATAAGGTAATAAATGATTCTATTACTTAGTCTCATTGTGTCTGTCTGTCTATCTATTCAACCATCCATTTTTCCACTCATCAACAGTTATTACTGCCACATAACAATGCCTACTCTAGTTGATATAACTAATCAATTTTGTTATGATTACCAACTCTACTAAAACAACCATAATTGATGAGACATAATTGAATTACTATTCAACAATATAATAAAACAATACTAATCACTCTTATCCTTATAAGTATATAATATCTGTAATAGGCTAGAGAGTGACTTCAAAGAAGCCAGTCATTTTTTATGGTAACTGTTCTAGGTCATTGTGGTAAGTACTGATGTTTACTGTTAATAAGTTATTGACTAATGAACATCAGTAATACTAAAGCCTGGAATAGGCTAGAGAGTAAGTTGAAAGCAACCAGCCTTTTGTAATCCCAAGTAAAGTCAATTAGTCAGTTAATTATTTCTATTATGTAAGTATATTTAACTTGCTCTACAGGAGGTATGTTTGTTGATTTAATAATACATGTAATATATTTCTTATGCCATATAAACAATACAGATTTTATATAGACTGATGCATAACAAAATGTCATGTAATAAGATCAATTCTAAATTACACTCTTTTCTCCTCAATGTCTATATAATATCATTACATCCTTTGATCTAACATTGTAGTGACCATTACTATTAGCTATAATGATTACACCAGCTAAGATTACAAGATAGTCGATGTGTGTGAGTGAGTTAATATGCTATTTATATCTCTTATTATATTACCTTGGTACAGACTACTATGATAGGTACTCCAAGATTACATGTCAGGACATTCTCTTCTAATGGAAGAGCTACATCCTCTCCATCCCCTCCACTAGAAGTAGGTTCAATTTCTGGATCAATGTAACTTTGGAATGCTTGGACCACTGTATGTGTGTGTGTGAGAGAGAGAGAGAGGGAGAGGAAGAGGAGAATACTAATAGATTAACATCATATGTAACATGATACATTTACTACCTCACTACCAATGCATGCAGAATTCTTAAGGATACATACCTCTAATCAAATGTTCCCTGATCAAGTACAATATCTATGGTCACAAAATGACATTCATTCCATCAGTTACAGTTAAATTAGGATTGGTTACAGTCTTGGCAATACAAGTATACTATCAACAATAGTATTACCTACTCTAGTTGACACATAGACAAGCAATAATAATAATTAACTAGAGCATTGTCTTACAGGACAACTCCTTCACACGTCATAGCTGACTAAGTCAGAGCAGCTGAGTGTTCAAAGTTATTTTAACTTGATTTGTACTTACCATAAAAATATTTCTAAACACACATGATGAATGGATCGTTGATAATAGATGAAATGAAAGAATGGATAGGGTCAATGGATGGATGAATGAATACGATAGAGTAAGCAATGTTCCAGAATGACTATTGTTAATCTCACAGAGGCCTTAGGGTATAAGGGTTAAACATTTTTTGGCATTAGACATTCTGGGAAACATTCAGTGAATGGATGAATGTAAATGCATGGATAGACAATTGGATAACTCCTACACTATTCACACTTGGCAACTGGAGATTTAAACACCTTGATGTTATCATCATCAAACAAACTCACACAATTTCTAATTTGACAGATATTAATTGTTGTATACACTTTAGTACTTTCTTGCTTTGACTCTCACACACTGTATAAAATAAACTAATCTCTCGCAAACTACCAACACCATTCTACAGCAATGTTTTAATACAGTTGAATATGTCATATATATTATATATAATAATATACGCTTATTAGGAGAAGTATAGGACAACCCACTTAGTGGCATTGTGTGTCATTTAGATCTGTCCAATGGGAGATATCAAACAATAACTATCAAAGTTTGTCATTTAATGCATTCTCTTTGGAACTACTATACTGATACTTATATTATTGACTATTAGTAGTTCTGTTATGTCACTGTGGTTAAGTACTGATGTTTACTAGTCTAGAGCTTACTAACTGTAAACATCAGTACTTACTACAGTGACCTAGGATAGCTACCATTAGTAAGCTCTAGACTAGTGAAGCATCAGTACTGACTACAGTGACCTAGGATAGCTACCATTAGTAAGTTCCAGACTTGTGAACATCAGTACTTACCACATTAACCTAGGATAGTTACCATTAGCTAGCTCTAGACTAGTACTAGGTAACATTGCCTTGAATTTAAGAGTATATTAACTAAGCACAAAAATACAAATCACAAAGACTAAAATCATTATGTACACAAGAATGAAACAGAGAGAGAGAAATATATTAACGAGTGCAATTTTCTAAGAAGCGAAGACTTAATCAAATGCCGATGACATTAAACATATTACTATTTATAGAACAAGTGACAAATGATTAAAATCGTTGAAAGGACAGGAAATACAATAATTAGATTTGTGTCACCTCAAGTAAGATCAGAGGATGACAATACAACTGAAGAATGAGGTGACTATATCATATTATCGGATATACACTATTAGTGTCGTTATTCAGAGAAAGAAGTCATTATTACTATCAGATAAGACAGGGTTACATCAGATGGGATTAGAAGTTATTTATAAGAGAGTAAATAGAGAGAGCAATGTTGTATTATGAATGACTTAACGTAATTATATGTGTCAGTACATATTTTTAAGTCAATTACTTAATAGTGGTGGTTTTAATAATGTTGTTCTGTAATAGAATATGTTGTTTGGAATGTACGCATTATTTAAAAGCTACTGATGGTAACCATCGCAACTGTGATAATAGGTAGTGTTTACTAGAACAGAGCTTATAGCTGCCCTAAATATTGATGTTCACTAGTCTAGAGCTTACTAATGGTAGCTATCCTAGGTTACTGTGGTAAATACTGATGTTTACTAGTTTAGAACTTACTAGTGGTAGCTATCCTAGGTTACTGTGGTAAATACTGATGTTTACTAGTTTAGAACTTACTAGTGGTAGCTATCCTAGGTTACTGTGGTAAATACTGATGTTTACTAGTTTAGAACTTACTAGTGGTAGCTATCCTAGGTTACTGTGGTAAATACTGATGTTTACTAGTTTAGAACTTACTAGTGGTAGCTATCCTAGGTTACTGTGGTAAATACTGATGTTTACTAGTTTAGAACTTACTAGTGGTAGCTATCCTAGGTTACTGTGGTAAATACTGATGTTTACTAGTCTAGAGCTTACTAATAGTAGCTATCCTAGGTCACTGTGGTAAGTGCTGATGTTTACAAGAACACAGCTTCCTAATGGTAACTGTTCTAGATTAATGTGATAAGTACTGATGTTTACTACTCTAGTAGGCCACTGTGGCATATGAAAGTCTTCTTTTAAGTTAGCAAACAACCAGACAGGTTATTCTCAGAAATCAATCAATACTGTTTAATCAACACATAACTAATTAGATATTAGTACTATTAGTGCCCTGTATATTATATGAACTTGTCAGAAGTAAGAAAACTCCATACACTAGAAATCAAATGAAATATTAGAATGCAAACAGTCTTATGATGATTTGTAATGACACAATATTGTACTACATATTGCATGACCAGCACTCTGCACTATCATTGTGGAATGTCATTTTTTCTTATTTAATGGAGAAAATGATCTTGACATGGAATTTAACCACTAGTCTCTCACTTGTTATCTGATTACTCTACTATTAAGCCACCAAGAAATCTAGGAGCCCCCTCACAGAACAGAACAGAACAGTGACATCATTTAGCTATATACCTTAAACCATTAAAAATCCATGTCAATTCTAGTAGGTCAGTTTGTCTGTTTGTATCTCCCCACTTGTCTGTTTTTTGTAATTGTCTATACATTATTGTCTAGAGAAGTACTGACAGATTTTAAGCCCCATTTCCTATATAGTTTAATATTTAATATCACATGACCACACATGGTACACTATCAAATAGAAATGGTACTATGCCAAAAGAAACATGAACAAATTAAGTTATTTCTCTCCCCCTCTTCCTCTCATAACTGACACCATATATTACAATCATATACATGACATACAATAGAACATGTATTATACATATATAATACATGTATTATACATGTATAATACATGTATTATACATGTATAATACATGTATTATAATGTACTATATCTTTGGGTGGTTAATATAGATATAATTAAAATTGTGATAATATGTACATTTAATAACTGTGACTCCCAAATGACATTGTCCAATATTTAAGGCTTGTACATGTACTACTACAAATAATAGCTAATTAACTAAGATGTTATAACTAATTAAATTTATTTGCCCATTTATAAATGGATATATTAAATATTTTAATGATTATGGTTAAACACTCCAATATGTAACCATAGAAACAAGTATTGTTATGATACTTACTCTTATCTTCCATGCGTCGTCTTTGTTTCTCAGAGATCTTCAATGAATTAACATGTTTACTAACAACTTGTGTCCATCTCTCTAGTGATTCTAGAACATTCCAAGGATGAGTTAGATCAATGACAATCATTACTAAAGTGTCCTCTATATTCTTTTCATGGAGGACAAATGGAAGCAGTTGGCTGTGCCAGACCACACCATCTAAATTCCACACTCCAAGACGAGCAAGAAAATCTAGAGGAGAAAGAATAGTGTGTTAGAAGAATGAATGAAATAACAAGTGAATAGTTGAATGGTTTGATAAATGAATGGAGGGCTGGATCTAGCAGACAGACATTTAGGCAGACATGTTAAATAAAAAATGTTTTCTCTTCTTTTCATGATACTAGACATCATGATAGAATATATTGTCATCATAAACATATATACATAATAACATCCTCAAAACACAACAAACTATCATATTATAATAGTACCAGTCATAACAGACCATACTAGTGACAACTTGGTAGATCTGTTAGTGCTTCTTCAGATAGTGGGGAAGTCTTGAAGGCAAGATGGCTTCACTTGATCCAAACAATAATTATGTTTGGGTTTTCATAATCATTTACACATTATTATTACAAACAGCAGCCAACTGGTATAAGTATTGATGTCTAGAGCTTACTAATAGTAGCTATCCCAGATCACTGTGATAAAGTACTGATGTTTACTAGTTTAGAGCTTACTAATAGTAGCTATCCCAGATCACTGTGATAAAGTACTGATGTTTACTAGTCTAGAGCTTACTAATGGTAGCTGTCCTAGGTCACTGTGGTAAGTACCTGTCTACTAGTTTAGAGGTTACTAATTATAGTTAATATAGGTCACTGGGATAATTGTTGTTGTTTACTAGTTTAGAATTTACTAATAGAAGTTATTATAGGTCACTGTGGTAAATGTTGTTGTTTACTAGTCTAGAGTTTACTAATGGTAGCTATTATAGGTCATTGTAGTAAAATATTGATGTTCATTATGGCATAATTAATACTAATGAATTCACTATTAATTTAGAGCTCAATTAAACAGTTTACAGTCGCTCTATACATCTTGAAGCAGGTGTGTGCATGTATATCTACAAACATGACAATGTTCATCGACTACTTCATCCATCTGGTGTAGGAATTAAAGTCCAGCTGGTCATGTAAAGCATAACGAACAAGTTGCACCCTCTACTGGTGTTTATACTATGACCTAAAAAAGCCAGTATTAGCCAGTTCCAGATCAGTACTTACCACAGTGACCTAAGATAGCTACCATTAGTAAGCTCTAGACTAGTAAACATCAGTACTTACCACAGTGACCTAGGATAGCTACCATTAGTAAGCTCTAGACTAGTGAACATCAGTACATACCACAGTGACCTAGGATAGCTACCATTAGTAAGCTCTAGAGTAGTAAACATCAGTACTAACCACAGTGACCTAGGATAGCTACCATTAGTAAGCTCTAGACTAGTAAACATCAGTACTAACCACAGTGACCTAGGATAGCTACCATTAGTAAGCCCAAAACTAATAAACATCATGTGCGTGATATAATGGTAATATATAACCATTTAAATATTCAGTGGGAGATGTTTTATAAATGAACTATTTGTAATTGTACAAGAATATAATGTCTGACTAATTGTTAAATGTATTTCAAACTGGTTAATAATAGTTGTTGTAGTTCTCCCAGATTACTACAATAACTTCATAATAGTCTCTTATTAATTATCAAAGACAGTCAAAAGGATCAAATTCCAAACAACACAGTCTGCAATTAATAACCCTGATTAAATTGCAAGGCTTACCAACCTTCGACAAGCGTGTGCCTTGCTTGTGCTTGCCCCACAATTAATGATAAAGTGTAAAATATTAAATGATAATATAGTTAAAAAGATATTGCTCAACAAAGGATAACTAATATACCTGATTAATTCCGAATGTTTGATATAATTCTGCAGTATTGTTGTTTATAACACTTCTATAGCAACCATGCCTAATTAATCAAATTACACTTAAACAATGTTATCATCAATGACTACACAATCCCCTGCACAATATTAACTAATACTGTCTTATCGCTATAATACAGCCATTATTAACTGGTGTTGTTTACCCAATCACCCTCTGTAATATAATTACTGTTTTTGGCTTCAATCACATTACAGTGTCCTACAGTGTAACAACTGAATCCATTCAAAATGATTATCATAAACTAGCGAGTCTATGCCTTGTTAATAATCCGCACACGACTCAATGGTAATGATATTAAGATGACTAATATTGGTAACAGCTAAATACCAACACATCATATTTACTGATGACCTTCATATCATGAAATTTTGGAATAGAATAAGCACACATACTTACCACAGTGACCTAGAATAGCTACCATTAATAAGCTCTAAACTAGTGAACATCAGTACTTACCACAGTAACCTAAGATAGCTACCATTAGTAAGCTCTAGACTAGTGAACATCAGTACTTACCACAGTGACCTAGAATAGCTACCATTAATAAGCTCTAAACTAGTGAACATCAGTACTTACCACAGTAACCTAAGACAGCTACCATTAATAAGCTCTAGACTAGTGAACATCAGTACTTACCACAGTAACCTAAGATAGCTACCATTAGTAAGCTAAGTGACTTACAACATTGACCTAAGAGCTACTGTTAGTAGGCAATAATTACTATAATAAATTCAGGAGATATTACAAATTAAGTTGTTAATAACAAAGGATGTTTTATGGACAGTATAGTAATGAGATCACCAGAAAGATTCCACTTACCATCTGTCTCCTCATCCTGTACATCAATGAATCGATACTCCAGACTACAACCAGAGAGTAGATATTTGCTTTGACTAGAGGAGGAGCGTTTGCTTCTTTTAGAGGAGACTTGACACAAACGATCTATCAAAGTTGATTTACCAGAACAAACATCACCTAGAATAGATAATGTACAGGTGTTATGTGAATGGATGGATTAACATATGTATAATAGAGGTATAGTTATATGGAAGGGAGTGTAGTAGAAATGGACAATCATCAAAGGAGTATATTACATATTCTCAGAACTACTAATAACATAATTATAATTATATCATTATGAAGGAGGTTAGAGGGAACAATACTAATGAAATCACATCCTTATAATTACAATAGGTCCTACAAACTTGAGGAAGACTTGTTTACACTAACAAGTACAAAATTTCCCAATTCCTCAACTTAACAATACAACTAAAGCAAAGGTCAGTAATCACTTTTGAATACAACTTCTCCACAAACTAATATATGTGATCACTAATTTACATTTCAGGTAACTGTGACCTTGTTAATAAATTAAATGGCTTTATTATGTTTTAATACACATAATTTATATGTCCTCATATGGCATTACTATATTTATAGATAATACAGTTAATATTATAACTATAGACTATAATACCTAATTACCAACACACCAAATAATGTTATAACAATATCAACTCACTAAGCAGTCGTCTAACAAGTTATAAATACTAGTTTTACTATATATCTATAGACAAAACACTAAAATAGCAAGGATATGAATACTTCATTAGTAGTACAACCAAGAGGAAGATGATACAATGCTAAGTGTATTACTTAGTTTTATACTACAAGCTGTTAGGACAAGGACATTATTACACCAGTAACAAGAGATATAACTCCATTTAACAAATCCCATAATGTTAACACTACCATTGTCTGTTATTAGTAAACATTGCATCATCAGTAGACTGTGTTACTATTTGCTAGATGTCCACTTGTTAACAGAAATATGAGCAACACAAGATCACATCTGTTTGAATATTAAATCAATAGGCTTGTGTTACCGGGTCAATGACCAGACAGTCATAGTTTATCAATACAATGCATATATATTAAAATAAACAGGACTACACTGTTATATTAGAGAGAGAGGTAAGCTAATGTATCAATATAAAACAATAGGTAAGTATATATATCTCAAATATGACAGGCAGGTTATTAAACACTCAGTAAGTCTACCAGTATTGTGTTGTTTAGAGATTAGTCAACTCTAACATTGTTTGTGTAACTGTGTTTACTAAAACTCTAATTGAAAATGAAACAAAGGATATTGAATCTAACAATAAAATTATTAAAATGGGATAATTATGTTAATTAAAAGGAAGTGGTAGATGTAATAGATAGTTTATGTCTATTTATGTAATCGTTTTGACATTTACCCAACACAAGAACGTTCTTCAAAGCAGCTTTCCTGCCTCTGTCGCTAGATACACTAACATCTTCCAAAATAGCGGACCTAAATATAAGAAATGACGAGAAGGTCACTCATACAATAAAATATATATCAAAAATAACGTAATACACTCTTAAAACGAACAAGTTGATATTTAAACGTTCCTTATACTATTGATAAATATCTAGACATTATTTGTAGTAATACAAACGTACCACAAGTCCTCTTTTTCAGTCGAATCTCTATCAGTTTCTTCAACAGGGTCGGCCATTTTCCAACTTAAAGCATGCGTATATATTAAAAGTGGACGTGGCTACGTTATAATTAGCCTCACCTCTAAATTATGCGAATTTTGCAATCACTGATTATACTGCATTTACACACTGACCACAGCAGGAAAAGCAAGTTAGAGAAGAGAGATTGTTGTAAGTTTGAGCTATTTTTGAGATATGATACGTATATTTGTATACAGCTTGTTTCTATACTTGTATATAGTTAATATGGATGTTTGTTAGTCTTGCTAATGAGCTCAAGTTGTGAATTGCGTTTCAATAAATTTGTTTGAGCTTGTAGCTTGTGCACTAGAGTGTAGTCTAACAGGATTATGATTTTTTGTGTAACCACACTCTAATTCAAGAATTTCACATATTTGATTTACTAGTAATTTAAAAGGTTTCTCCCATATTTTACAGTTCACTTAACCAAGCCATCACATATAATGGCTACATGGGGAAGAAGCTCCCCAACTAAAGAGATTATGCTACAAAGCAGTGTTGTGGGTGATATTGGATTAGTGCAGTCACTGATGGCTTTAGACCCAAACACCTTACACTCCCGAAATTGTCACGGGTTAAGTGTATTACAACTAGCTATTATTCATAGACATTTCCGACTGGCGGAATATTTTATACAGGAAGGTGTCAATGTCCAGTTGAAAGATAATCTTGGCTGGACTGCACTACATGATGCTGCTTTATATAGTTCTAGCACTCTTGTAGAAATATTACTACAATATGGATCAAATATCATGGGTACAAATAACAAAGGAGAAAGGCCAATTGACGTAGCTGGCGATGTCGCTATGGAAACACTCCTCTGTGACAAAATGGCTCTCGCAGGGCATTCTGTGTTAGCTTATGAATATAAAACAAATTTTGGTTTGTTTAGTACACAGGTGGGAGAGACTTGGAGCGATGACCCACAGGAAAATATAAATACAGATACAACTCTAAATTCTAACCAGATGGAACACAACAGAAGAAGCCAAGTTAATAAAGAAGTATCATTTTCCTGTGACCACAGAGGCCACGGGAATGCCTCCAATATATCTTATTCATATTCGTCTATGAATAATAGTGTCAATCCTGAGGAGGCCAACATGAGTTGCTCCACCCTGCATAAATATCGTTGCTTCCGTACAACATCACAACTCCATAGTAATGCTGAAGTATATAAAAGCGCTCCGTTGAGTCCATTGCCTGAATGTTTAGTCGAGAATAGAGAGTCTTTTAACACCACTGGTCTATTAGATATTGACAATAGTGGCGCATCGAGTCAGCCTAGACGCCGAGTAACTAGTCCAGTCCCCAAACGCAAACTAAGTATAGCAGGTCTTGTTCCTATGTACCAGAGTGACGGTCATCTTCACAGGTCGCAGAGCTTCGACAACTTTAGCGACAGAACATCACCACCATCTGTTTCCAGACTTAACAGCGAACTAACGAGAAGTAGCAGCGACTTAAGAATGCATTTAACAGGAGACAAACGAGATACGCCAAAGAGAAGTGGCGAAATGGAGAAAATTGTTGACAGAGAAACGCCAATCGAGTTACTGAAAATGAGACCTCGAAAACCCTCCATCATAGACGCGAAGAGACGGAGAAGTCGCGAGAATGAGTCGGATCGTCGCAGTGTTAGTTTCCAGCCAGAGGTCCTCCTTCAAGAAGTAGTGACAGAAGGAGACGTCATCAAAGTTAAGGAGATCATAAAATCTGGTTTAGTGGAAGATGTGAACAAAATAAGTCCAGTTGGACTAACAGCATTGCACCAAAGTGCACTAGATGGTAACTTGGAATGTGCTCGCACCCTTGTTCTTAATGGTGCTGACGTCAACAGCATTGACGTTGAAGGTTGGTCACCTCTTCATGCTGCTGCAGCCACTGGTCATGCAGACATTGTCCGCTTTCTTCTTTGTGCTGGTTCTAACCCTGTTTTGAAAAATGATCAAGGTGAAACTCCATATGATGTTGCAAAGAAGGGATCCATCCAGAAAATGCTCCTACGAGCAGCCAGTGGCAAACCAGCTGATCATTCTGACGATGAAATCTCTGATGGTGAGTTCTCCTCTGAAGAAGAGGAGGAATATAGTCATGCTGAATCGGATTCTGAGGATGATGTATGTTTCTCTGATTCAGATACCATGCTAAGTTTGAGCTGGAACAAGATCAAAAGTTTACGGAAGTCATCTGCTCGAGAGAATTTAGTCTCTCCTAGTCCACAGCGTGAGTCTGATAGTGTTTTTACAGAGCTACAAAATCCAAGTGTTATTGCATCAGATCTCTTAAAAGACCGTGAGTTATCAGACAGCACTTCCAGCTATGGTTCCATGACTGAACAAGACCTCGACCGACACGAAGTTGCTAAACTATACGACAGCGAAACAAGTAGTGTGAGAATTTTGTGCAATGAAGATACAAACTTTACAGATACTGATCGAGAAACTGACCAAGGCTTTAGTACAATGGATGCCTCTAGTGATAGCTCACATCGAAGGATACTATTCTCTGATGATGAAGGAACCTCTCGAGATGTACTTGATGCCGATTTAGAACCCGGTACTTACGATTATAAGTTTCAAGAAGCTGTACTCAGCTGCGATGTAGAGGCTGTTACAAAACTGCTCAAAAGTAAATCAAACATCGACATTAATCGCATTAACACGACATCAGGCATCAGTGCTTTGCATCATGCCGTGCTTGAAGAAAACTATGCACTAGTTCAACATTTAGTCTGCGACTTCAAATGTGATGTCAACCTCAAAGATATTGATGGGTGGACACCACTTCACGCAGCCAGTGCTGTCGGTAGCATCAGAATAGCGCAATTTTTACTCGACCATGGAGCCAAAGCCTCGATATTAAACAATAACTGTGAATTCCCAGTCGACGTTACAGATGAGGAGAGTATGGAAGTATTGTTAAAGAAGGCAATGCTTGGACCTACTATTGGAAAAATGTTTAAGGGTGTCTTCAGGTAAAGACTACAAGTTCGACTTTTCACATTTGACTTTTCAATTTTTTGTGATGTATGTATGTGACCATTTATGTTGTCCTCTTTCAATTCATTGTTTTATTACATTGTATGTTATTTTGTATTGATTTATACAAATGACGACATCTTTACTTTTTTGAAACTCATTGAATTATATATTTAACCAATCACTTGTTGTATACTTGCCTCTCTCAATGTATCATTTGAGTTACAAAGTTTTAACGGTGTAATTATAGTCTTATTTTTATTGCTCATTCTTTTCATTTCAAAAAGACTTACTCTCATTTAAAATTGACACATATTTACATCTAAGACATTGGATATGATGATTGAAATACTCAGCTGCATATATATATATATATACCATCATTAGTTTCCATGGCAATAATATTTAACAATACTACCTTCTGATGTGATGTTTGTATCTATATATATTTTACACTTCAGTCCAGAGGGGTTTTAAATTATCCAAGTATCGAAAGTCAGCTACAGGGTCATCACCTCCAGCTGTGTTTAGTACATAGCATGTAGTCAACTCAGCCAAGATGTTGGCACGTTGTCAAGTGTTAACACTTAATATATTATATTAGTAAAGTTTATCAACAATTAGGACTATATCTCTCCTCAGATATTGGGTATATGCTTGTACAGCTAACCACAAATTAACAATAAAATAGTAGTCTTTAGATTACGATACGTTTGTATGCTGATTTGAGGTTGTTATAGTGATATAAGGGACTATTTAGTAAAATGATCTTGTACCAAGTTACATAAATAGATTTCTATATGCTTATCTAGCCAATATTATGATGGCTTCAGTACTTTCATGATGAATTATTGATAATAGATACAAACAGTGAAAGGATAGATTACATGCAATGAAATAATATATATTAATATGAATAACAATTTGGTAGTGAGTGAACACCAATGTGCTTTATAAAGCATTACACATATAACCTTACCTAGTACTAGTCAAGTGTAATTCCTTTAACGATATCATTTTGTGACAGCTTGTAAACACATTCATAAGAACAAGACTCTCATGTTCTTATAGTTCACATTGGTAGCTATATTTTTTAGTACATGCACCATATTGCCATAGCAACAATAAAGTAGCACTAACTACAAAACATTAAAGTACATCTACACGTATAAGTCAGTACTACATATCTTCATTCCAATGTACATTCGTTATGTATATTCACAGACAGCTGGAAAGACATTGGTTATGCCTCCGATTAAATGTGACACCAAGTCTGTATGCTTACGTCAGGTAACAAAATATTTGAGTCAATAACTAATTTAGTTGTGCTCCATTGAATTAAATGAGTAACTACCTACTCCAACATGGAGTCACCTGTGAAGTTTGTTAGTTATGATTCTTATGAATCTATAGTACACTAGTGCTATGAACCATACGTTACCTTATACTCCTCTCCTTCCCCACTCAAATACAAGCTGTTTTCCCAAGCTAACATGCTCTGTATAAGTGTATATGGACTAATCCTTATCTGTAATATACATCTACATGATCTACATGATCTACATGATCTATATGCATAAACATTTCCAGCTGCCGTTTAGTTTAAACAACAGGAAAAAGATATGGACTTCCTCATTGAACCTTCAATTAATGTCTATTATTCATAAGGCATCCATGAGAAAAGAAAGATAATATCATTGATCATTTATCAATTGCCCTTTGTGTAATTACTTCCTTGTGCTTTGAAAGTTTCTTAATGATATTTAATGTTAGAACTACAAGAGATCAGAGAAAGTTAGTTAAACTGTGTTATTTATTGAAATGTAAACAAGAACGATATGCAAAGTATAAAGAGTATGTTGATTTTGAGCTAAAGAGAGGCGACTTAAGGCCTAGATTTCACTATCAACCAATATGGTTTACAGCTGCGAGTTTACCATGTCTCACATACATATGTCATGCACATATATAAAGTTAATACTATCATACCCATTACAACTACAATAACATCAAAAACATAACATATAATTGGTCTTTGTAAACTAATATAGTACCATATGCATTACTAAATCGTGTATGTTCAGGTGGCGTTTTGAACATTCCCAATTCTTGTGCTAACAGCCAACATCTATGATGTTATTCCAAATGATAGTTATTAATTTATATGCAAACTGTAATGTTGATTTAGTATATATACCAAATTATTTAAGGATTCAAAATATTGGTGACTACTTTCAGTTTACTTACATGTACAGTTGATGACGTACTCTTTTCAAAAACAGACACATGCTCCCAATACACCTCATATAATTCCATATTATTGTTATATATTACAGTATTATTTTGACACCAGCTGGTGCTGCCCAGTTATATTCCCTCCATTACTAACAATAATGATTGTATTCATTATATTACCAACTGATTATTCAATAGAAATCATAACCTCATTATGAGGTGTTATATAGACTGTTTATTGGAGGTAAGCATAGCTATTTATGGAGTGTTAGGTAATGAAAGTAATGAATGTCACATTTGATAGCCATATATACTAACCTTGCAATGTAAGCACAAACAATGTGACCTCTCTATATAGGAAATTGGCCTTAGTATAGAGGTGTCCTCAATACAGAGGACACTTTTATACTATTGGTATAGGACTAGGACAAGTGCCCTCAATATAGAGGTTATATAATACACTAAAGTATTAGTATGGGGCTAGAACAAGTGTCCTCAATATAGAGGTTGTATAATATACTAAAGTATTAGTATGGGGCTAGAACAAGTGCCCTCAATATAGAGGTTATATAATACACTAAAGTATTAGTATGAGACTAGAACAAGTGTCCTCAATATGTTGTATAATACACTAAAGTATTAGTACGGGACTAGAATAAGTGTCCTAAATATGGAGAGTGTCCTTAATTTAGAGTGCCTTTTATAAAAGATACTACTGTACAATAATATTATGTTGATAATAATCATGGCAAATCACTCATGCAGTAGGTATATTAATTGACAATCGTTATTAAATTAGTGGTTAGGTGTTAGCCATAACAGATGGACTTGAGGTAATATATATTATTATAATTTAAACAGTGGCAAAATGGTAACCATAGACAACACAGAATTCAATGATGAGCTTGTTTTTCCATTATATTATAGGATATCTTACATAGCAAAGCTACTTGTGTAGTATGATAGGTGCATAACACCAAGTGTACTGCTGGAATTCTGTAGGTATTTGGTAGCACTTGTAAATTGCAGCTGTGCGTGACTGAAAACTATCTATTAATGTATCCATTTATCATTCATCCATCTATCCAAGCGATCCAAATATTGTTATTAGTTGAATTACTTTTGTTAAAGATACTAATTATAGCACATTACACAAAACTCCTATAATTATCACATCACACGAGAATCCTATATTACCATATACACAAACTCCTATATTACCACATACACAAACTCCTATATTACCACATACACACAAACTCCTATATTACCACAAACACAAACTCCTATATTACCACATACACACAAACTCCTATATTACCACATACACAAACTCCTATATTACCACATACACACAAACTCCTATATTACCACATACACAAACTCCTATATTACCACATACACACAAACTTCTATATTACCACATACACACAAACTCCTATATTACCACATACACACAAACTCCTATATTACCACATACACAAACTCCTATATTACCACATACACACAAACTCCTATATTACCACATACACACAAACTCCTATATTACCACAAACACAAACTCCTATATTACCACATACACACAAACTCCTATATTACCACATACACAAACTCCTATATTACCACATACACACAAACTCCTATATTACCACATACACAAACTCCTATATTACCACATACACACAAACTTCTATATTGCCACATACACAAACTCCTATATAATTACATATACCACATAGTAATGAGATCATTACAACATCAACATAGTGAATCCACTTACAACTATATACTACATGTCTAGATCATTCATAACACATGTAGAGAAGATCTGTAGTCATGATATCATACTCTACTTCCTTAATAAGTCAAGTACATGTACATATATGTGTGTGTGTACTATTAATATTAAAATCATATTTTTATTAAATGAACTTGTGGCCACAAATAAATCAAATCATTCAATTTATTTGAACAGTTTCCATAACAACATGACTATAAAATGCTATTTGTAGAATCTTATTAGAAGCATAGTGGAATGACTCATAAAGGACACTATTGAATATAAGGATATCCCTTCTGTTGATAGGACACTTGTTCTAGTCCCATACTAATACTTTAGTGTATTATACAACCTCTATATTTAGGACACTTGTTCTAGTCCCATACTAATACTTTAGTGTATTATACAACCTTTATATTGAGGACATTTGTTCTAGTCCCATACTAATACTTTAGTGTATTATACAACCTCTATATTGAGGACACTTGTTCTAGTCCCATACTAATACTTTAGTGTACTATGCAACTTTTTTCTGTCTATATTGAGGACAGTTTCAAAGATCCCAGACTGTCTGTTGTAAAGAAGTCTAGCCATATATGTACATAAAGGTAGAAGTCATCAATTAATTTGTGTTTATTTATCAGTTAATATCTCTAATGTTTGACCAGCTGCATCAATCCTAGCCAATCCTTCATATCCACTTAAACAAACAGCTCTATACTACATCCTAAATTGGTAATAAACAAACTAACTAAAATCAGAAACTATGCTTTTATTTTCCTATAACTACCTTCCCATTCTTTATAGCAGACATAATAATATTAACGTGTCTATACTCTTGTTTACATTATAGAATTGAGTCACACTGTAAACTTAATGTGTGAGTTTAACAACAAACAAATGCTCAAATGCCAAGCAAAACACTAACCATTGCATAACAAACGATATCCCTTATCACTCATATTATTAACCAACATTAATAATTGCTTTCATACCAATTCTAAATAAACTCTATATTGATTTAAGAATTTAAAAGTACCGTCAATTATTACAAACATACTGATGTAATAGCTCGTTAATAACCCTATTACTATTGATGGAACTATGTGTGCAGTCTTGACATTGTATTGCTGGGTGTAATCAGGTATTGTGTAAGAAGCCTTTATGATGATACATGATCTATTGTTAAAGCTAACAGGATGCAATAGCTTGTTGTGGTTTGTGATAATTCTCTTTGTTGTGGTTGGCAATTACTTCAATGATCCAGGGGAGTAGTGTGCTAGTCTTTGTTATTAATGGCAATTTGATATGGAAGCCTCAACTGATAAAGAGAGTGATTTAACATTTATGGTATTAACTTGTAGCAGCAATTATTGAAACTGTAAAAGACATACATAATATCAAAGGATCTAAAATAACAAAAAGGGAGTTACTGGTTGCAAACAGTAGACGCCTCGAGATATCTTAAATGCCACTCGGTCTGGTTGCTCTGGTTGCTTATTTGTACTCAATAGCTATTTGTTACATCATTAAATGAGTCCTAATTGGTGACTGATTCAGCCAACCTGTTTGTTTGTCCTTTATGTCCATCTATGTTCCTTTCTGTTAGTGTGTATGTCTGTCTGTCTATTTATTTATGCCCACTTTCTTGTCTCTTAGTTTAACCATTTGTCTGTTCCTTTGTCTGTCTGTCTGTCTGTCATACAACGATCTATCAATTTTGTTTAACAATTCATCCATTTATATATATATTGATTTCATTAACACCACTTCATCTGATGACTTCAATCTACAAACACAGAAGTACTAAAAATACACATGTATTTATTTTCATACTTCTGTAACAACACATATACACACCTCACTCATGAATCTTAGCCATGTAAACATGTTGTGAAGTCATTTAATGTAGTGTAATATTTATGTTATAAGAGGGAGAGAGAGCATTGTATGAGAGAGGGACCAGTACATCTATCTAACAGTCTATTGTATTTGGGAGAAAACTTCACTTAAAGAGTTAGAATCATTTTAAGCAGCTGTCTTCCATTATATTAATGATCCTGTCTTATGTTCAGTATGGCAGTCAAGCAGAGACTACCTGATCATTTCTGATCTGACAAGCCACAATCTAACAGAATTGAATGTCATAATTTATACTTTCATCTACGTCATAATTCCCACTCTAACCAATACGCCCATATATATACATGTACATGTATATATAATAACAATAACAATTAGCTGTCCTGATCATAACACAACAATCAAGCTGAGACTACCTGATCATTTCTGATCTGACAAGCTACAATCTAACAGAATTAGATGTCATAATTCATACTTTCATCTACGTCATACTCCACACTCCAACCAATGCACATGTACATGTACACATGCTACAATAACAGTGCTAACCAATACATGTACATGTGGTTACATCCATAATGGAATGGGCTGGCTAGAGCAGCTGTTCCCACTATAGTAAGTATTACACATGGTTTAGTTGCCAGAATACAAATGTATCTATAACACACTAATACATATGTTTATGATGGATATTGTTACCACCGCAATAATCCATTTAATATGGCTGACCCTGTATTGTTGGTACACAGCTGTAATTCCTTTAACTAATTTAGTTTACAAGTAGCAGAATGTATAACATTAAGAATTATGTAGACATGTTGGAACAATTGGTATAATAACTCACAGTGTTATGTATATTGGGTATATATGTTAACAACCACTTAACACAGAAACATGGCTCTTTGATGCTAAATTTGATTGGTATACTATCACTTCAGAAGACATACAAAATGGGTGTTTGTAAAGTAATTGTTTGCTTGTGAGACTTTGAAATGAAACCCCTCTTTAACAGACACTATGGGAACTGTCTTTCATTCAGAGGTGTATTCAATATAGAGGTGTCTTCAATATAGAAGTTGGATAACACAATGCAGTAAGCATATTATATATCTCTAAGTATAGTGAATGCCGTTAATGAGATTTTGTGAATGATGTATGTGTAATGTGTACATAGTTGATTTCTCAAGTGTGTCCTTAATACTGGAGTGAAGTAAAGTAGGTAGTTTTATCATGGGGATTAGAACAAATGTGCTGACTAAGCAAGTTTAGGTTTACAGGTGTAGAGGGACAAGGGTCAGTCTGTGATGTCATGTCACAAATGGTTACATCCTACATTACTAAAAGCTCTCCATGATTGGCACCTTGGGATTTTGGAAACTACCCTTAGTATAATGTTATATCTTTAATTAAATAATACACTAAAGTATTAGTATGGGACTAGAACAAGTGTCCTCAATATAGAGGTTGTATAATACACTAAAGTATTAGTATGGGACTAGAACAAGTGTCCTCAATATAGAGGTTGTATAATACACTAAAGTATTAGTATGGGACTAGAACAAGTGTCCTCAATATAGAGGTTGTATAATACACTAAAGTATTAGTATGGGACTAGAACAAGTGTCCTCAATATAGAGGTTGTATAATACACTAAAGTATTAGTATGGGACTAGAACAAGTGTCCTCAATATAGAGGTTGTATAATACACTAAAGTATTAGTATGGGACTAGAACAAGTGTCCTCAATATAGAGGTTGTATAATACACTAAAGTATTAGTATGAGACTAGAACAAGTGTCCTTCATAATAGAGTGTCAATAAATAGTGCTATATTATATGAGAAATAGTTTTAAATTGTACTGATGTGCATTATTTTTTATTTTCCACTTACACTATTTATCACATATAAACTATTTTGACATGTATTATCATGTATAAATTATTAATATACTTACTTTATGCTACACATAGTTATGGTAACGACAATATTAGTATGTGTACATGAACTAATATAGAAATTTAATAATAATCCAATTAGTGATTGTATTTATATAAACTCTATTTTATTAGCGTATACATACGCTACAAATTCTATCATGTTTTGTTTTTATTGTTAGTGTGACAAGTGAGGTTGTCAAAACATTTCATTCCTCGTCAACGTAAGGTCAGTAACTCATGACTATGTCGGAAAAGATTGGAAGAGATGATTGGTCAGTTACTCTAAACAATGTTGGAGTAATTTGGAATGTCTCCTTCTAACATGGTCAGTAAAGCACATGTACATGTAGATATATACACAGCTATTAAAATTACTAGTAGCTGACACAGAACAATTTACGCTGTTTTAATAATAACAATTGTAAATTACCACCTTCTTTTAATGAAATCATAATTAATTATTGATATTTATATCAGTATAGTGATAACCACTGATATATCAATGATATGTTCATACATAGATAATCACTAGTGTAATGACAATCTCAAATAAATCAGAAATAAATCACAGATATATCAGTGTAATGAGAATTACTAATATTATCAGTATAGTGATAACTACTGATATATCATCAATACATAATTAATCATCTTATAATAGTGATAATCATTATGATACATGATCTCATCAGAACAAGTAGATTATAATCACAACACAATCTATCAAATATCAGTATTTTGGTGGGGTCCATTCAGTATATCGTTCTTGGAATTTAATGTTGCTCTAATATTGTATTATTTTTACAAAACAACCTCTTATATTAGACAATACAAGATTAGTATAAACATTGTATAGTCTTGTTATGTCCTCAATATAGAGGTTGTATAATACACTAAAGTATTAGTATGGGACTAGAACAAGTGTCCTCAATGTAGAGGTTGTATAATACGTTAAAATATTAGTATGGGACTAGAACAAGTGTCCTCAATATAGAGGTTGTATAATACACTAAAGTATTAGTATGGGACTAGAACAAGTGTTAGAGGTTGTATAATACGCTAAAGTATTAGTATGGGACTAGAACAAGTGTCCTTAATATAGAGGTTATATAATACACTAAAGTATTAGTATGGGACTAGAACAAGTGTCCTCAATATAGAGGTTGTATAATACACTAAAGTATTAGTATGGGACTAGAACAAGTGTCCTCACTATAGAGGTTGTATAATACACTAAAGTATTAGTATGGGACTAGAACAAGTGTCCTCAATATAGAGGTTGTATAATACACTAAAGTAGATTAGAACAAGTGTCCTCACTATAGTGAGTGTTCTTGATAAAGTATTATATTAGCTATTCCATTAATTAGTTAAAACATTAAAAGTTATAGTAATATGCTGTAGGTACAAAGGGTCATGTTTACTTAGGCAAGGAAGACAAGTAAACAGATGTACTTTCTTTGTGTCATTGGTATACACATATACACACAGGGAGATTAAAAGCATCTCTTAAAAAGATAATACAACATAGTTCTAATAGTTAATGAAAATTAATGTTATGATAGTAGTTCTTACCTCACTTCTGAGACATGATGGAGTATATAATTATTGTATTAATGGCATTCCTAGAACGGGTGTGTTATTAGTACGACCAAGTCAACAGTCTTCTACCTCTGCTCCAAAATAAACACATCTGAAGACAGACTAAGGTTGAGAGAGAGTAATGATGTGATTTTGTAAAGAAACTACAATTTTAAGTAGAAGTTCAAACGTTGCGAGCATTGTGTTATGTTGGGTACAACAGTTGCTATGGTTACTGAGTAGAATAGTGTTGGATGTGGTTGTTGGAATTAAAAACGAGATTTCATTTTAATTGATACTTGGACACCTGGAAATCTCAATACTAAAATATTAGTATGAGACTAGAGTAGTGTCCTGAATATAGAGGGTAGTTCAAGTGTCCTTAGAACTTTCACTGTTATGATGAATGATGATAGAAAAGAAGGACTAGTGAGATAGAAAAAGATGATAAGTGTCTTAAAAGTAATCTGCAAGACAGTCAGACAGACAGAGTAGACTGAAATAAAAGAATAAAAGGAAACACAACTGTTTCAAAGAACAACGACTCAACAGACCATGTCCTCCTCCATCTGTATGTGTAAATAAATCTGCTTAAGTGTAAAATTGAGATGCTCTTTGATGGTCTAGAGGTAGTTTAAACAAGTATGTTGATTATAATATGATACGATATATTTATAGTATAGTATATGTCAATAATATAACAGTAGTACTTGAATAGTCCAATATATTGAAGAGTAATTTTTTATTCTAATAATTGTCTTATAATTGGAAATGGGTTATTATAGCTGAGCAGGTGCCAGCTGATCCTACATCTCACAATTCATAATATTTTGCAGAATGTTAAGTTTGCATTGCCTAGAGTAAAATAGAGGGAGAAAAATGACAATAGTGTGTGGGAGAGAGAGAAGCAGGAGAGGGAGATGCAAGGCGGGTCTGAGATATGCATTTCAAACAGCTCTAACAAACATAGTTTAGTAAAATGTCCATCCAAAAACATATACTCCATGGATACATATAAAGTTTGTATTATCATTTAATAACGCTATTATCATTACGTTCAATATCATATATTATATGGTATTGAGTTATTGTACAAGAGATCACAGAATGTCAAAAATAGCTTGAGGGACTAGAATAAATTCCTGAACTTATTAACAATATCTTTTGATGTCACTGATAGTTATGTTCCAACAAATTAGTAAAAAATGTTAGTGAATAATTTTAAGAAGTTAAATTTGTCTAAAAAGATTTGGTTTTCTAATGTCAACTTCCACATAACGACACAACATTTAATGATAATAAATATAATTATTAATATTACATCAAATAAGAAAGGAATCCTAGAGGTAGTAATATTAATGACAATTATACGATAATAATTGTTAATTATTATGTAATAAAGTGCAACTGTTACAAACATGATACTAACTGTTCAAAGTTAATCTAATATTTATTTACAACAGCCAATTTTTGTAGTTAACTCAACGGGGAAGATTGTTTTAAACATCAAATGTGGTAAGTAAATTTCATTATTAGTTGGTGAGTATAATGTTGTGTTAGAAAATAGGTAGAGATGGCTATAGTGTCATTAGTTGTCTTTGAAGTGGTTATGAGTACACACATAATTAACATGAAATAGTAAGGAATGTGTTATAGTATTCATAAGAATGTTGAATAACATTTGTTAATGGTTGTATCCAATTGTCAATTCCATTACACATCAATCCATCTGTCCATCCATCAATCCATCTGTCCATCCATCAATCCATCTGTCCATCCATCAATCTATCTGTCCATTTATCAATCTATCTGTCCATCTATCTATCTGTTAATCTATTACATTGATATAAATTCATCAAAACCATTTTATCATAATGTGTACAATATTCCAACCACAAAACACCAAACAAGTCCAAATATAGTGAAATGACCACATACAACTTAAGGATATCAATTCAACACAGAGCCATACAAGTTGTATTTTGGAAGGAAAAATAACCACACACATTACTATAAATGTTATTATATTCACAGTAGTATTGTAGTAAAAGGACATAGGTCTTAAAAAGGGAAACCACACAACAAAGGATATATGTTCCTTTGTCATAATAGTGGGTGCAGTTCATTGTAATTATGGAAGCGATCACACATACATATACACACGTACATAGTAACTGTTTTATTATTCTCATCGCCACACTGCCCACTCTCAAATGCGTATGAAGGGGGCTTTGTATATTTAATTATTAAGGATGAGATTAGTTTTTTGTCACACTTTTTCTTTTTTTAAAAAATAATCTTAACCTTCAATTTAAAAAGTGAAATAATATATTATGTAACAGTTAACAGATTGGAACACATAATCAGTCAGAAAAAAAATAAAAATAAATATTTATTGCTAGCTAATGATAGTTATTTCACCACTCAAGTTAAATGTAACAGTCCAGCTGCTCCTATAGACGAGAACGAAGGTATTAATTGAGGGGTGTGACTTTAACAAGTGTATTAACTTAACAATTTGATAATATAACCGCAGGGACATTGTTTTTACTAACTAGAGATGGTACAGATGTCATTTTTGGACATCAAGATGTTATTGTTGTCAGTTCTAAGAGTCAGTTGTACTAAAGGTCATGTTATACACTAGTATAATATATACTTCATATTACATTTACTATAATATAAATTTATATTACTCACTACAAGGAAAAGCAAAGAGACTCAAAGTCTAAAAATGTGGATAATTTATAGCAATGAGCTTATCTTAAAAGAAATTATTCAACTATAAGATCCTGTTACAGAAAGAACAAAGGGATTCTAATACAACTAATGACATCATTACATGCTCAACAGTATATGAATATTTACATGACAAATCACGGTCAAATCTTATAAGCAACATCTCTAGTACTCTGTTCAATAATACAAGATTGTACTTCAAAGGTAACAATGATTTTAATGTCACTTAGTTAATGTTGTCTTCACACAGACAAGAATTACAATATTCCACTAAGTTGTCTAGTTTCTTTTGAAAGACACTGTTGTCAGCTGATAATAATAATTGGGGATTTTTTTTAATTCAGCAAATTTACCATAAATAGTTAATTTGCCATAATTAAATCATTGCAAATTTTTTTCCTGCTAATGGTAATACATTTACTAGTTGCATCTAAATTTATAGACTGTATCAAAATTTAGTAGTTATTGACTGTATCAAAATTTAGTAGTTATTGACTGTATCAAAATTTAGTAGTTATTGACTGTATTAAAATTTAGTAGTTATTGACTGTATCAAAATTTAGTAGTTATTGACTGTATTAAAATTTTATACTTACTGGCTATATCAAAATTTAGTAGTTATTGACTGTATTAAAATTTTATACTTACTGGCTATATCAAATTTGTAGCCATCATTTGCTGAGTCACCTTCTGATACACTTCGTGTTCTCTTGGTAGATGGGGATGGATCACTTCTGGACTTCATGGGGGGAGGGTCTAGGGGAGCACCAGAAAAATAGCGGACATCTCTATCGGTATCATTTTGTAAGACTTTTAATATTGTTTGTATTGTACTTGATAAAGAGTAATTTGAAGAAAAGAATTCTGAGAAAGAGAGAGAGGGGGAGAGAGAGAGAGAGAGAGAGAGAGAGATTGTAACAAGCTTGTCATATGTTAGTAAGAAAAGTCCTCTATTAACATGTAATACTTAATACACTTATACTTAAACAGCTGCAAATGTGACAAAGAAAGCTAACACCTTATGACTGTATCACTAAGAATAGCTAACCTTTCCATTGAAGTGATTGGACACAATAAAGTAATACACACACACACACACACACACACCAATTGACCATCAATACACATACATGTACAAGTACACATGTACAGGTAATAATACATCTACATGTACAAGTCCTTTTATCTCATTGCACAGAGGCCATTTGAATTAACAATTAACAGAGCAGTGGTTGAGAACAAAGAGTACATTAAGTCATCATGTCCAAGTTTTGCTAGTGAGAATACTTGGACTAAATGTTTGTAGTTGTAAGGTATACAAAACCGACTACATTTTTTGTAGTAGATGTTACAGATGAATGGGCTTTGTTGATAACAACACCATAGTTACTATAATATGATCAAAGAGATGTGAGATATATGTTTATTAGATTTGTGTTTGTTAGAATACCACAGTGACCTACTGTGGTAAGTAAATTCATTAACAGATGATATATCTTAGGTCACTGTGGTAAGTACTGATATTCACTAGTCTAGATTAGGTCATTGTGGTAAGTACTGATGTTTACTAGTCTAGAGCTTACTAATGGTAGCTATCCTAGGTTACTGTGGTAAGTACTGATGTTCACTAGTAGAGAGCTTACTAATGGTAGGTCACTGTGGTGAGTACTGATGTTTACTAGTCTAGAGCTTACTAATGGTAGCTATCCTAGGTTACTGTGGTAAGTACTGATGTTCACTAGTAGAGAGCTTACTAATGGTAGGTCACTGTGGTGAGTACTGATGTTTACTAGTCTAGAGCTTACTAATGGTAGCTATCCTAGGTTACTGTGGTAAGTACTGATGTTCACTAGTAGAGAGCTTACTAATGGTAGGTCACTGTGGTGAGTACTGATGTTTACTAGTCTAGAGCTTACTAATGGTAGCTATCCTATATCACTGTGGTAAATACTGATGTTCACTAGTCTAGAGCTTACTAATGGTAGATATCCTATGTCACTGTGGTAAGTATTGATGTTCACTAGTCTAGACCTTACTATTGGTAGCTATCCTAGATCACTGTAGTAAGTACTGGTAATAGTTACCTATATTAGATATAGTTCTATATAAAAGACGACCCACAGCAAGTCTGACATTAGGGACATTATTAGAAGAGAGAGAAATAAGAGTTGGGAGGCAGTCAGTAGCAAAGAGAGAATAAGAGAGTCTTCTCTCATGAAGAAATAATTCACATTGTTTTATATACCTAAGTAGAAAAGAGATACAAAGCTGATATTTGTGTCACATGAATGTCACATGACTAACATTAATCTTAATAGCCATCTATCACTGAAGGCAAAGGACTCTTTGAGTTGTTTCAGAAGAACTGGGCAGCTACTTGGATGAGAGTGTTCAAGTTTGTGAAGGATAATACTTATCTAAGAGGAAGAGGGAGAGAGAGAGAGAGAGAGAGAGAGAGAGAGAGAGAGAGAGAGAGAGAGAGAGAGAGAGAGAGAAAGAGAGAGAGAAATGTTCAACTACATCAAAGTGTTAACTGTACCAGTCTTGAAGAAGTATCTCTAACTTGTGCTACTCTATCATGTCCTAGTTTGATAGCCACTGGAGTAATATGCTCTTCAATGAAGGGACAATCATAAAGATCACACAGTAAAATCAACTGCCTAAAATGGATAGCAACCAAAATAAATGGACAAATAGAAAGACATTATGGATGTATAGATATTGTAAAAAGACAGTTGAATGATTTTAAAATGGATACATAGGGGAGATAATAGATGCATACTCGGCTAATAAGTCCCTGTATCTCCAGTTCTTTTCATTTTCAGTATCCAGGAGGCCAAGTAAAATAGAGGGAAACCTATTTCTTCTTACATCCATAGGAAGAATCTGTATGTAATAAAGAAAACAGTTAATGAGTATATAATATATACATAGATTAGTAGTACATGTGGTACTACAGGTCACCGCTGGTAGGGGAATCTATACCACCTCGGCGGACCAAATTCCCTTGAAACAGGTCACCATTGGTAGGGGAATCTATACCACCTCGGCGGACCAAATTCCCTTGACACAGGTCACCGCTGGTAGGGAAATCTATACCACCTCGGCGGACCAAATTCCCTTGAAACAGGTCACCATTGGTAGGGGAATCTATACCATCTCGGCGGACCAAATTCCCTTGACACAGGTCACCACTGGTAGGGGAATCTATACCACCTCGGCGGACTAAATTCCCTTGACACAGGTCACCACTGGTAGGGGAATCTATACTACCTCAGGGGACCAAATTCCCTTGACACAGGTTGCCTCACTGAGAATGGGCAGACCATTGGACATGTAGACATTGAAATACCCCAAAATGACTACATATAACAAATAATTGCCTTAAATGTAAATGTAGCTGACTTAAGGACATTAAACTATTAACATAGTTGAACTAATGTTATCAATGCTACATGTAAGGGACACTTTATAGTACATGTTATGATGTTAGGGACGCTCCTGCAGTACATGTAAGTGATGTTACATGTAGTAAAATACAAATTGTCTCCCTTCTATGTGCTTAGAGGGAGTACCCTGTTTAATGAACCATTATTTAATTAAAAAACAGCTGCATCATACCAATAATATTGTCTAACAGACAGCTGAGTAAGACTTAATAGAGAATTCTCGTGAGAAAATTTGTTACAAGTTGTAATTCTTTGAAATAAATACAAAGTTTTACTCCAAATATCTCACTGAACTAATTAATACCTCCATTGTTACCAATAGCAACAATATCATTATCGTAGGCAATATGACCAATTAGACAGTGGTACTACAAAGAGAGTGTAGTCCCTTCTTGAACACACATTGGTCATGTACATGTAAAGAATATACCACCTGTTATATACACCAGCTAATATACATATACTGTTATTAATTCAATTAAATGTTATGATTGATACATGTTACCAGACATTCTTCATATATGATCTCAGTATACCACCTGTTGGGTTATTTGTACATAGACCACCCATTTATTTTTATAGTCTTAATCTTTCATAATTTTAAATCATTCCATCCCTTCATCTATCCATCCATCAGCTTGTCTATTAATACCTCAAAGAATTGCGCTAAATGACTCAATATTCCTAGTTTGATATCATCAAGATCTTTAGTAGAATATTCATCAACTATAGTCACTAATTCTGCTACTGTTCTTTCTTGTCCTAACATCCTTGCTATTTCATGAATACAGTGAGCTAGTATACGACGTATCTTCCACTGAGAGAAGAAAAAAAAAGGTTAGCTAAAGCTAATAAAAATAAAAGAAATTAAAAAAAATAAAAATGAATAAGTTAAACTGAAAGAATGAATGTTTTACTACAGATAGTATACTGGACATATAAATTTACTGAGTTATACTGAACTATGTAAAGAAATATACAGAAATATACTAACTTCATGTACCTGCATATCACTAGCTAATGAATCAAAGGTGGGCTTTAATAAGGGCCAGTGACGAGGACCAAGTGTTTGGAGAACAGCTGGAAAAGAGAAGGCACAATAAAGAGGAAGATCAGCATCTATACTCTGTGTTTTAACAGGATCTATCATACTAAGATACATGTCAATAAGTTCATCAGGAACTATTTCCTAGGAGGGAGGGAGAGAGAGGAGAATTAAGTGTTGTATAAATTATTGGGTGGAGCTACAATAATTAACCACACCCAGTAATTATACTAACTTGATTGGTGTTGGTGACAAAAAATGGTTCGGACACTGCACTCTCCATTAATGTCATTTCCATGGCAACTGATTTAGCAGTTGTGTCATGTTGATGAAAAGGTGTACTCTGGGCAATATAGCCACGCCCACTTGTTACATCCTCTTCATGAATCTGCCCTGTAGTATTTTGCACAAAAACGCGAACCTACAACCAAAAATCACATGACTGATAGAATCTGATTGGTCACCTTAAATGCATTAATGTCATTGATTAATACTTAAATATAGGTAAATCAATTATTTTAGGTCACACCCACATGTGGAAAGCCATTAGCAGTACTACCAACAGGAGAATCCAAGAGAGTTAACTTATTTATATCAGTTATGAGATCTTTGTTTCTTTCAATATCATTTTTCTCCATACCCTCGGACTCGGCCAGTAATTCATCTTTGATGTCCATTAGTCCATCTTGTTCTTCATCATCTTTCTGATCCTCAATCTCATATTGTTTCAAAATTTCATCCTCTCTTGTGCTTCCAAATAAATCTCGCTTCAATCCATCATCTGCTGAACTAGAAAAACCTGTTTGACAAGTTAGGTCACTTGAAAGACTGCCATTGTGGTTTGTTGTATTAGAATAGACAACTTTGGACCCAGTCTGATTCTCACTGGAACAGGAATCAGGTTCAAGCTCATCATTAAAAACAGTCAAGATAGGTGAACGCCAAAATTGAAAAAGTCCATACTCGTCTTGAGGAACCTCACTGTCCAATATTGATGAGGAGAGAGAGGATAAGACGTGGGGAGGAGTTTGAAAAATCATTAGAGGAGACACAGCATGAGATGGAGACCCAGATCCCTTAGAAGGGGTCTGAAACTCTTTGTCTTTAGTATCGGACTGTTTAGAACCATTATTGGCTAAAAACACAGAGTCATTAAAATCAGAGGACTTTCCTCCAAGTAGAGAAGTGTCTAATAATTCTGCATCAGAGAGTGGCTCCAAAGACGATACACTCTCTTCATGATTACCAACGTAAAAGGTCGATATAAAAGGACCCAGTGTTTGGAAAGCGGCTTTTCTTACCTGTATGACAAAGATATGATATAAGTACATTCATCAGTCTGCCCATCCATCCATCCATTCATCTGTTTATGTGTCCATTTTACCCATCTTGAGTCATCTTTTAATAGATGTAAAAAGACTGGAGTCAATCTTTCTTGTCTTGCTAATAATGAACAAGCAATCGAGACATCCATAAATACTTCAGCACATGCCTGAAGAAAATAATATTGAATGCAGTCATGCTTTTTTAGCTATGTCTCTGATAAACTTACTTTTCTCACTCCCCAGACTTCGTCTTTACAAAGTTGCAAGAAATATGGTAGCTAAGAAAGTTAAACACACACAAATACTATAACATTATCTCCTTCAATCTTAACACACACACACACACACACACACACACACACACACACACACACACAATATGTCAGTACAGATATAAGTATATATTGTGATTATAAGCTTACAATGTGACCTTCAGTACACTCCTCACCAACAGATGGACAAAGATCTTTACAACAGGTAGCAAAGGCCTACAAGTCAATGATACATATTACAATGGAAATACAACATCTGGTAATAATGAAGTAATATAGGATGACTACTTAGTTGTGGAAAAAATTGTACAAATGTTTTCATATGCATTGTTGCTACACAGTCATTTTGTTCAGGATGTTTATCAAATTTAATTTCCAAATATTTTAATGATTGTTCTTCTTACATGCTAAATTCAGTAAATATCCTGTACAAAATGGTTGCATAGCAACCACATAAATATAAGCACCAGTTCAAAATTTAAAAAAAATAAATATAGCTTTCCCAATAAGGGTTAAATATTCACGCATAATATTTAAAGTATAGACTGACCTTTCTAACATGGAACATTGTATCTGATGCCAACGGGTGTAACAATGGTACAAATATTGATATACAAGATTGTTGACCAAAGAATGGTGCTACACGACCAATTAACTGGTGGAATGGATAAATAGAAAAAAATGGATGACTTGGACAGGTAAATGGCTGCATTATGAATAAAATGATTCAATGAAGTAATAATTAATTGAGAATTAGAAAATATTGGCAGATTAAAACAGATTGGTTAGACAGATTAGTAACTTACAAGGACAGTGTCCATTCTCAAGTCATAATTTTCCTCTCTTCCCAAACATTTTTTAATCATTGGAGACAATTGATTTAAAAGACTATCTGTAAAATAAAAAAAATTAATCAATCATTTCACTAGTGGTAGAGTATGATGACATATACTGATCAAATATACTGAGTTATACTGATCAAATATACTAAGTTATACTGATCAAATATACTGAGTTATACTGATCAAATATACTGAGTTATACTGATCAAATATACCGAGATATACTGACCTATTGGAGCATGAGGTTCATCTAGTAAAGTGACTACACTATTATGACTAACTCTTCTCACCTAAAGAATAATGAAATGGATAGACTCTCTCTCTCTCTCTCTCTCTCTTTACCTGCTGGTTAAAGTCATTAAGCATTTTCACAGGAATTTCATACAATCTATCTTCATTTTCTTGACCAAATGGAGTATCACCTTCTTCTCTAAATTCAGTGTTTCTTTCTAATAAACTAATAACTGTATTCAGTACTCCTATCCTAATCAAAGGATCTGTAACAGATGAATAGGAAATTAACTATAATTTAGATAATAACTATAACACAAGTTTTGTACATTGTCCAATGTTCAATTTTTTTTTAACAATGAAACTTTTCCCGATCTACGATATACAATGAGTTTAGTATTATGTTCACTAGTATAATGACTAGCTAATGGTAACAAAACTAGTCTAGAGCTTACTAATGGTAGCTATCCTAGGTCACTGTGGTAAGTAGTGATGTTTACTAGTCTAGAGCTTACTAATGGTAGCTATCCTAGGTCACTGTGGTAAGTACTGATGTTTACTACTCTAGAGCTTACTAATGGTAGCTATCCTAGGTCACTGTGGTAAGTACTGATGTTTACTAGTCTAGAGCTTACTAATGGTAGCTATCCTAGGTCACTGTGGTGAGTACTGATGTTTACTACTCTAGAGCTTACTAATGGTAGCTATCCTAGGTCACTGTGGTAAGTACTGATGTTCACTAGTCTAGACCTTACTAATGGTAGCTATCCTAGGTCACTGTGGTAAGTACTGATGTTTACTAGTCTAGAGCTTACTAATGGTAGCTATCCTAGGTCACTGTGGTAAGTACTGATGTTCACTAGTCTAGAGCTTACTAATGGTAGCTATCCTAGGTCACTGTGGTAAGTACTGATGTTCATTGATCACTTTGAAGTTACTACAACTATTTAATCTCAAGACAGCTTTGATAAGTTACTTTCAAAAATAACAGCAAATAACTTGAACAAAATAACAATTATTACATTATACATATCATTGCTATTAATAGTCTATTGTTTAATTCACTTACCATGATCACTTGCCATAGTACATACAATATCTAATATCAACTCAAAGTCTGTGTAATTAGTGACAAAGTAACAAGCATCAATTATATTTCTAACAGCAATATCTCTGTGGGGAGGAAGGGGGGAGGAGGGGGGGGGAGGGGGAGAGAGAGAGGAATTAGTGGGATGATAATCTATTGACTGTATTTATTTGTATCTCATTTTTTTAACAACTTTCTCTCTCTAACTGTTAATTCTTGGTCCATCTTTCCATTCATTCATTTATGACATTGCCATATATGGTTAACAAACCATACTACAACAAACTATTAATAAATTAAACACTAACTATTACCACAAAACAAAGCAAATGTTAACACACAATTAAAATACACATGATCATGTAATATAACATTCGTTACAAATATCCCCAAGCATATAATTGGTCACTTAGTCAAGTTAAGGCAGTAACACAATAGAGACACTATTTTAAAAGAGTAGACCCTAACTAAATAAAGATATTAGGTATTCATTATATTGATAGACAAGCTATTGTGTCAATATATATTATTATAACAGACTTTTATTCATTTCAATCTAGCTTTAATTATTAACTCTTAAAGTTAATAATAATGCTCCTTTGTTAAGAATTTGTTAATCTGAGGATGTACCTTTAATTAGGATAATTAAATAGGATACAACGATATCCTTTTAGGAAGTCAACAATAACATATAACATTATTATGTATGGATTCCTGTGATAATGATGACACAACAGCTGATCACATTGTTGGCACTGAATTTATAAAATCCCTTATAAAGTCAGATTTAGTTCAATGGTGGCCCAATATATAGAGGAAGTCTATACATATATATATATATGTTCATTCCTCCATTCATCCATCTATCTATCCATTCGTCCATCTAACCTTTCCATGAGCTCTTCAGATTGAAAGTATTTCTCTAATTTTTCAAACGGAGTCAGTTGAGAGTCTAAATGATAGTCATTACTGAGTGGATCCATATTTTGATGGTCGTTGTCTGTGGAGTCTTCTTCCTCATTAGCTACTGAGAAATAATCAATTAATTAGTTGGAGGTGTTAACTATGAATATTAATAATACAATAATCATTTGTATATACTGTCTTGAAGTCTTGATTTAATCCAATAAGTCACATTCCATACTAATACACTATAAACTACTAGTACTCAGTAACTAAGTGACAAAGTTCACTCACCAAGAAGGTCTTTGTCAATTTTGCCCAAATCTAAACGAAGTCCTATATCAAAGACAACATCAAACGTTAAAGACAGCTACTAAGAAGCTATACACTATAGTATAGAGATATTACATCAACTACATCATACCTGCCATGCCTCTTGTCCTCGTATTATACATAATTTTAACACTAAACTACAAGGCTTCGTTGATTATCTGCGCATGCGCAAGTTAGCCCACGAGGTTCATTAAAATTTCTGCATAATTAATAATAATCCTAATCAATAATATTATATAATGGGTCTACCTTATTGGTTAATAATTTGTAGCTAATGGAGAGTGTCCTTTCATTGACCTAGTTGAATTACTTTTTTTGGAAATAATAGCATTTTTTATTAATAATTGAAGTAATACTTTATATATACACTGCGCAAAGTAGTACAGTTATAGAACATTGTTATTATTATTATTATTATTATTATTTTAAAGTATTGAGTTTCAGAATAAAACAGCTAGCTGATCTCTTTAATAGAACTGATTACATTACTTCTGTCAGATCAACATAAGAAACATTTGGATGTGTTCTGATGATCTTCTCCAATTCAGTGCAACGTTCCTCTTCCTCCTAACATGGAGTCACATAAGAAGATAACATGAATGCATGCATACCTTGACATCTCTTTGATATTGAAGGAGTGAATCTTGACAAGGAGGAACACTGAATATTTTGATCCTCATCTCTCTCTCGTGGGAATCTCGGATATTCCGTAACTCAAAAAGCTCATCATGAATTGCCTTGATACGCCTCACTTGAGGTCCAAGCTCAGAGTCACATTCCAGTTCATCAATTTTTCTGCAATATAACAACATTGCATACTTCTTTGTTTCAGTAAACAATCTTACTGTTGCCATTGGATTTCTTTATCTCCTTTGCGCTTTGCATCCTTGAGTTTCTGCAAAGTAGTAGCCATAGTCCACCCACGCAATCCACCACCCCATTTTTTTAACCAGAACCCAAACTCCTCTATATCTTTTAGTTCACTGTTAGGAGACACAGGAGTAACCATGTTGTCCTTTGGGAGGCCAGACAAGAGACGTCTGCAAAAGAAATAAAACAACTTTAGATTATAAGTTCATTTGAACTCACGATGTATATGAAATTTTAGGCCTAATTGGCGCTGTCCTGGTAATGAATCTCTCCTCATCTTTTCGCCTTTTGAACTCATCAGAGAAGTGCTCCTGAAAAGCAGCAGGAGAAGTATTGAGGTAGATCTTAGGAACTTTTGGAGTCTTTTTGATCTCTTGGATATGCTTCCTCCATTGGCTTGTATTAATCTCATTCTTTATACAGTGACATGTATTAATTTTATGAGTAATGGCAACTATTTCTATTGCTTACCTCAGGAGGGATTGGAAGATCTCCAAGACTCTTTTGAAATTTTGACTTTGAGAAATCTGCCTTTCCAATGGTCATATTGTCTGACTTAGGAGTAAGACAAGCCAAGCTACTAACAGAATTATAAGACTGACTCGGCATTACAACTGAGTCTTCATCTTCTATTTTAGTACTTATTTTAATGGAAGAAAGTGCTGGGATACTCTTTATAGAATTAGGAAAGCTAGGAATGATAGTACTATTTTCATTGAGTGATTTGGCCACGGATGAGCACAATGATTTAGAGACACCAGGCTTGAATGAGGCATTGCTATATTTTGCATAGGATGATGTGCAAGAGGACTCTCTCTTCATGAGGGCAACGTCATTTGTATCATTGCAGACATCACTTAACTTTGTTCCAGAAATCAAAGGTAAATGAGAAGCATACTTAGCACTATGCTTAGACTTAATTGAAGCAAGGCTCAAATTGGCTTGAGAAGACTTCACGCTAGCATTGCTCTTTTTCTTCACAGTAAATTGCTGTGACATCTTGAAACTGTTACAGGGAGAGCAATATCCAGCACTCAATTCATCTCTATAATAGAAATTGTAAATAACTTATTAAGCAATGATTAACTTACTTCTTTGATGGATTTGGACGAAAGACCATCATTGGTGTTGAAAAAGTTTTTATTTGGCACAGGCGTTTCTCATAATTTTTTCCAGGAATTGGAATCTGTATAAAATATTACTTAATAGAAGAAAAAATGAAGATATATATGTACCACACCAACATCTTCAAGGGGCACCACAATTCCGTGTGAAGGAGGACATTTAAAGAATCGTTTCCCATTGTAAATTCCGTCATGCTCACCAACTATATACAGATGAGGGATTCAAATGCCACACCATATAAGGGTATACCTGGATCATCCAGTTTGACACCAACATAAATCTTGCTGTTGATAAATGTGCTGTCCAAGTCACCGATGTAACGCACAATCCCTGGGAACTTTCCATGAACTAGGACACGGTCACCAACGCAGACATTTGTACGATTGGCATTGTCTTTCTTCAGTTTTGTCCACTTAGCAGTCTCAATTGCAACTGCTTTACAATTTGAACAATTGCAGCTGTAGACATTACTTCCAAGTGGAGGTATACCAGGAGTAACCTATAGAAAGACAATATAGGATATTGCTCTCAATCACCAACACCGAACAGTATCTGAAATGCACCTTGGAAGCGCGAATCTTGTTCCATTCTTTGCAAGTCAGGTACTCACCATGCACACTAGCAGCTTTCATTTTGAAAACGCAACTTTTCTCTCTCAACAGAATACACCACAAAGTCAATAGCTACCAAGCTGTCTACAATGATGCGTATTAAATTTTGTGTTTCGCGGCGTCCCTATTGAGCATGCGCAAAAGGTTTTAATCCTCGTGGGGGCAAGGTCTGGATGACCCTCTAATTGATTAAAAGAATAAGATGAGGTAGTAATAATTAGCTCTAGACAAACGGTGTTTTACATCGATGAAAAAAAGGAGGAACTCTTTGGTACTGACCACTTATTCTCGCAAGAAGATCACCATTAAGCCGTAGTGTCCTATCTTGCTTTATAAAGCTAAATTGAGGTAAGTATTTGTAAGTAATCATATGAAGTGTCCTAGGTAATGTAGTATTGACATTGCGCCCCTACTAATCAATAGCTCTTGTCATTGACGTGGAGCTTTCTCTGCCAACGCGGTCCTACTGTTTCTACTCACTATCACATGCTAAGAAGCATAATAACATAGGAGTATCTAGTTTCAGAGAATCTCTGATAATTATCTTTTTGAAAATGATGACATTGTTAAGTTATTAATGAATTTTTTAAAGAAGTGTTCCATCCATTACTGAGTTGCATTCTTGCATTTTTATGGTAAAGTATATAGTAAGTATAGTGTATTGTAATAACACCATTTTATGACTGACTGCCTATTTGTGGTCAATATTAATGAAAATAGAGACATTTAGAAAGGATTCTTTTGGCCTTAGTGAAGAATAAAATTTTTGTCATTGGTAATTTGATCCTTGCTCTGTTCTTTTTTTCTCTGTTTTAATATCAATTATATAATGAAGTTTACTCTTTAATAAAGCGTGTTAATTGTTGTACACTTTAACTGTTATAGTGATAGTGATATGACAACATGTGATAGTTAACTGACAAGCTTAATTGAACTGTTTAAGTAAACATTAGTTATTAGTTTTAGTGTGTCTTGTGAATTGTTTTCAACAATAACGACGTTTGTTCATATGTCATTATTGTTGCTCTAAGCAAATCTACCTGTTTAGAAATGCTAACAGGAATTACTCTCTTAACTTGTATAGATTTTAATAAGACCAATTGTCTAATATTAAATTATTATTATAATTTAGACTCTAATAGGATGTTTGTATCGAAATAGTCTCCACAATGTAGATGCTTAAGTATAGAATCATGTCCTCAATACAGAGGATAGTATTATCCTAAACTGTCCTTCATGTGAGAGGATTAAGTAGAGTCATTGTCTAACTAAGTAAACAATTCTTTTTAATGTTTTTATTGCTACTTTTTTTCAGCTTCAGTGGCAAACATAAAAACATGTTCAATATGAATATTTAAGTACATCATTTAAACCCTCATTATCATCAACTGCCCAATTAGAACAGCTGTATATCTACCAAATATTATTATTATTAATGACTGTGTACACTCATATTACTATCAGTATACACACACTAGTTCTTTGATCATAAAAGCTGGTATTTCTAGGAAATTATGGGGCATGGTATGTGATAGTCTATCTCCTTCTTTTGCAGCAATTACCAGAAAAGGTGTCTTTAATTGATACAGTAAAGTTTATTTTCAATTGTTCACAATTTCACGGCTGATTGCCATTGTTATGATGCATTTTATAAGTGACAAGAGCTTGGAATTCTGCCTCTATTTTCTAAGAGTAATTCTCATTCTAGTAACAGTATTGGGTTCAATGTTTTGGGACTCGTTGCTTTGTTTATTGTCTTTTTCCTGTTTTATTTGGCACTAAAGAATGCATAAAGTTGCTTTCAATTCTCACATTAATAGTTACATTGTCTTCCTTTAAACACTCTAGGTTGTATTTCTTACGCTGAATTAAGTTATTTTACATCAAAATCACACCGAGGAAATGGATAATATAACTTCTTCAAATGGTGAAATAAAACCTTTAGAAACTACCACTCTTGATAATGATGATAATCCTGATAATCCATGCACTTCAATAGAAGAGGAAAAACATACTCCTATAGAAAATACTAATAGTTCTGATGACAATAACAAGGCAACAGAGCTGTTAGACAGCCCGACTATGCCACCTTTAGTAGCATCAACAAATTCAGCGTCACTTAATGCTCCAGTGGTTACTATAATGGAACTTGATGAACATATTGTGGCAGAAGACGATACTTTTCCATCGTCTTTAGGTACATCCTTATCAAGTGAGAACATCAATCAAGATGTTTCTACTATTACAAAAGATACACCAACTTTATCGCCTAGTTCTACCAGTTCTGATGTGCCTGTTATCACAACTACAGCATTGAATACAATGTCTAAATCAACTAATGTTGGTTACAAGGACAATATTGTCGCTATTTCTGATGGAGAGGACAGCAGCGATGATGAAATCGATGATAATTTAGAAATTGTAGTTGAAGGAGAAGAGGAAGATGAAAGTAATGAAGAGAATCCAATGGATACTGATGAGAGGAGAGAGGAGGACTGCCACAGTGTTCCTCCGGAATTAACCAAAGCTCTTTCAGACCCAGAGGTAGTGAAGGTATCAACAGTGTCAAAAATGACCTCCATCAACAATGTGAGCCAAGAAAGTCAGACTAATAGTACTACACCTCTTGTTTCTACTGATACCAGACCGATGTCTGTTGTCATGGCAACGTCTTCTTCATCGACCACCTCTGTTACTAGTGCTACTTCGACTGTGACGACCGATAAAGTGGCCACTCGCAATCGTTCTAAGGAGTGTGCTAAAGTGAAACAGTTTTTCACAACATTACAGACATTTGCTAACAATGTATCACGTGATGTTGCTGAACAAGTACAAGAACTCATCACTGCATTAGTGGTAAGTAAACTGTGTCTCTGTCTGTCTGTCCATTTGATGGTTAATTCATCCATATATCCTCTTATTTATCTATTCATCTGTCCATCCATCCATCCATTCATCAATCTCTCTGTCTATTCAAGTGCCAACCAACCAGCTGTTCATTCATTGATATTTTAATCAAACTGTTCATTGATGCATACCTACTATATTTGGAATATGTAAAAATACTATAAAAAATTTATCAACTATATAATTGCTAACAAATGTTGGCTACCATATCTCAAACTAATCCACCTTTATAGTTACAAGGTATTTTTTTAATACAAGTATTTTTCCTAAGAAATAAACAACACAGACTTCATGCAATTAGATGACTAGTTCCACCCTTAACAGTTTCTAACAAGTCAGATATCAAGTGTTAATAAAGTATTGATTTGAGTAGCAGAGACACTACCTCATGAATGGAATTATCTAAACTATGAATATTGTTAACTGGTTTGCCACACTTTTCCATGTGATCAATTAGTTATGATTAGTTTATTTTGGCCTAAAGCCCCACCCCTAATTGTCTGTACTCTTGTTTATATAATGCATTCCAATGATGCATAATTGTATCTTTGTGGTAATTGTATGTGGTTGGGTTGTCATGGTAATGTAATATTTAAATTTATGGTGATATATATTTTTAGCATTAAAACTTGTCAATTGGTTCCAAGATATCAAATTTGTCTTTTGACTTGTTAACATAATCATTTTGGCTTAAGTGATAAATGTCTGACTAGTTCCAGAGAAGGCAGGAGTTCAAATGCTCTAAATGGCCAATGTCTTTTTCTTTATTTTTACACACATACACTTAGTCTAGCTAGCTAGTTATTCATACTATATTATGTTGTATATTTCATATATGCTAGTATTCATACCTTTGAAAAAGACTTCTACCAAAAACAGCATGTAAAAGTATATCCTCAGAGGCTATAAATAAATCATAGTTGTGTCATTAATCATCTTTCATATTGACTTGAACATTACAATGATCATTAATGTTGGGTGTGGGTAGGTGTAAAAAAGATTGAAGTGGGAAGTGAATACTTGATGATATGATTATTTTCTTTCAACTGTTTGTGTTGACCATCTCATAAAGTTTGTGAACAAGGTATGACGTGTGGTTGTGTTTAATTAGAGGAGGAAATGATTGATATATATAGAATGTATGAATTATATTATGTGAGGTGATGTATTGTAGATGTAATGTTGTTAGTGGGACAGCTGCTAGTGTGAGGAATGTCAAGTAAAAGTGATAAATGTGTATAATCAATGAATTTTTAGTGTGTACAGCTGCTTTGCTATTACCCAACTGATTTTCTAACTGTTTGTACACCTTCTTTCTCCCTCTTCCTTTCTCTCTCTCTCTCTCTCTCTCTCTCTCTCTCTCTTTCTCTCTCTCTATCTCTCTCTCTAGAATGGACTGGCTACAGTAGAAGAATTTCATCAAGAAATTCAAATGGTTACTAACTATCCTCTCAAAGACTTTGTCATTCCGTTCTTAAAGGTAGTCAGTAGTCATTATTACATTAATGATAACAGTATGATTATCTATTTTTATAGGAGAACTTAGTTTATTTTCAAGAGGAACTTAAAGTTACTGCAGAAGCATTATCTAGTATTTTAGGCTCTGCTCCTAACCCTGAGACACCAGTTACTGCTCCTGAATATGTTGAACCTGAACTTGTTATTGTTCCGTCAACAAAACCATCAGCTCCACCCACAACTACTACTGTGACATCTGCCCCTAGTAGTCCTCTAAGGTAAGTATATGTGTTATACCACAGTGATTTAGTGACCATTAGTAACCTGACTTACCACATGATCTAGGATAGCTACTATTAGTAAACTCAATATTAGTAAACATCTGTACTTACCACAGTGACCTAAGATAGCTACCATTAGTAAGCTCTAGACTAGTAAACATCAGTACTTACTACAGTGACCTAAGATAGCTACCATTAGTAAGCTCTAGACTAGTAAACATCAGTACTTACTACAGTGACCTAAGATAGCTACCATTAGTAAGCTCTAGACTAGTAAACATCAGTACTTACCACATGATCTAGGATAGCTACTATTAGTAAACTCTAGACTAGTAAGCATCAGTACTGACCACAGTGACAGGATAGCTACCATTAGTAAACTCAATATTAGTGAACATCAGTACTTACCACAGTGATCTAGGATAGCTACCATTAGTAAACATCAATGTTTATTGGTTTTAATATTTCTTATAGCATACTTTCTAATGACAGAAATCTGTCAAATCTACCCAGTATGTCAGCACCACCTGCTACCATTCATGAACCTCCAGCTATTGCACCCACTCGTATTGAAACCGTACCTAATGCTTCTGCTGTACGTAAGAGACCAAGAGACTTATTTATGGATGGCAATGACACAGGGTAAGTCCCTCTATTATTTAATATTAATTAACAACAGATTATGATGGATTAATGAAATGTTTTCATGAATGTATTGTGATTTTGTCTGTTATTTTTAGACACGAAGGAAGAGGTCACTCTCAAGTAAGTACACCTCCTAGTTGATATCATTACATCATCCAGCTATTATTCATCCATCCATCCATCTGTCATTTATCTATCCATCCATACATTATATTTTTGTATTCTGATAGGGCTATGGACCTAAACGTCCTAGGCCAATCCCTACAGCAACATTAACTCCAACACAGGGTCAATTACATCATCAACAACAACCGCCCCCACAACAACAACAACAACAACAACAACAGCCCCCACCACCACCACATATAAACGATCCCCGCCCATCTCATATATACAGTCAGTCCCACTCAACTTCTTATGTTCCTGTATCACGTGCTGTTACCGCTACTACTCACGTCCAGTACTCTCACTCAAGACCCTCTTCAGCTGGTTCTACAGGTACACCACAACGTGAAATATCTCCAGGTTTGTCTGTTTGTCCATCTGTACATTCATGTATCCATTGATTGAACTATGCATCCATTTTATTGATTTATCTGTCCATTAATTCAACAATGATTGATCCATTTCTTACATAGTTATAGTAACTTCTACATCTTCAAATCCATTGGTACATCAACGTATGCTAACCCAAATAAAAGATGACTGGGCTCACTTAGAAACAGTAAGTCTTATGTACATATAGTATATGTACATGTACTATATGTACATGTTCATGTACTATATGTACATATACTATATGTACATGTACATGTACTATACATACATGTACATGTACTATATGTACATGTACATATACTATATGTACATGTACATATAGTACATGTACATGTACATATAGTACATGTACATGTACATATAGTATATGTACATATAGTACATGTACATGTAGTACATGTACATGTACTATATGTACATGTATGTATAGTACATGTACATGTACATATAGTATATGTACATATAGTACATGTACATGTAGTACATGTACTATATGTACATGTACATGTAATGTAATTAACATAATTTGTACTCTCTACTTTTCATTCCATTAATTAGTTATCAGTTAATTTAGTTATCGTTTCCTCCTTTTTTCAGATGATGATGACAATTGAAGGAATGGTATCAAAGTCTCAGAAATCTTTTCAGACACTTAAAGAAAGAGTACAACAAGTTGTAACAATGACATCATCATTACAATATAGACAATTTGAAGTAAATATTTAATGTGCTGTCCGTTCATTTGTCCGTTCATCTATTTATCTGTCCATTCATCTATTTATCTGTCCATTCATCTATTTATCTGTCCATTTATCTGTCCATTCATTTGTCCATTGATCTATTTATCTGTCCATTCATCTATTTATCTGTCCATTCATTTGTCCATTCATCTATTTATCTGTCCATTCATTTATTTATCTGTCCATTCATTTGTCCATTTTCTCTACCAATAGCTGGAACACGAACAAGTTGTACAACAGAGGATAGAGCAGGCCCTTGATGAAGCTAATTTACAAGCTGCTGAAGAGAAACAAAAGATATTAGTTGATGCTAGCAGGCAAATGAGAGATGCTATTAGAGAAGCTAATGTTCAAACCAACTCGAAAGAGGTAAATCATCTCTCTCTCTCTCTCTCACATACACACACTTCATGTAAACAAATGTGATCCATTTCTTTTCTTTTCATTTATTTCAGAGTTGTTGGAATTGTGGTCGGAAGGCTACTGAAACTTGTAGTGGATGTAATAAAGCTCGATATTGTGGAACATTTTGTCAACATAAAGATTGGGATAAGCATATGAAGCAGTGTGCTGGATCAAGAAGTAAGTGAACATCAATACTTAACACAGTGACCTAGGATAGCTACTATTAGTAAGCTCTAGACTAGTGAACATCAATACTTACCACAGTGACCTAGGATAGCTACCATTAGTAAGCTCTAGACTAGTAAACATCAGTACTTACCACAGTGACCTAGGATAGCTACCATTAGTAAGTTCTAGACTAGTAAACATCAGTACTTACCACAGTGACCTAGGATAGCTACTATTAGTAAGCTCTAGACTAGTGAACATCAGTATTTACTATAGTAACCTAGGATAGCTATTATTAGTAAGCTCTAGACTAGTAAACATCAGTAGTTACCATAGTAACCTAGGATAGGTATTGTTGATTAATGTTAAACCTTGTTTTAGGTAATAGAGAGAAGGAACGAACTATGACAGTATCACATGCTACCCGAACCACACCTCTAAACCACGCCTCCACCAACACACCCACAGTCAATTCTCATCATCATATTCCTAATTCACACTCGCACATCACAATGGCCACACCCAGCTCACGCATCATTAAATCTAATAGAGCACCTACACCCACTTCTTATATTGGGTCGGAACTTTTTGTTCCGTTGAGGACCGATCCCTTAGCTAATGGCAATGGTACACTTACTGCTACCTCCAATGGTGTTGCCGTGGTAACCATCAGCAGGACTCCTGGTGATATGACCACCACTGGCGGAACATTGATTTAGTTTTTGATTATTGAGTGTTTTTTTTGTTATTTATAGTTCTTTAAGTAATAATAATAGATATTAGTTAATAATAATATTATAATATTAAAGAGTTGCGTTGATTTCCCCATTTCTTTCTTTTTTACTTATTTCTTCTAATTCTTTGATTCTTTTTATTTATCTAAAAAATTAGTAAATTTTTGGCATCTTTTTTGTACTAAAAAAAATTTGCAATGCTAAATTAAGTGGGCGTGGTCGTGCATCGACACGTGGTTGTCTATCAATCATGAAATATCTGATAGCTGTTAGCAGTGGATTGGCGGGTATTGCTGCACTCTCTCTTACTGTATTCCCTCAGTGGACATATCAACATGTTTGTATGCCGGCAATGAGTCTACTGGATCCAGAAAGAGCTCATAAACTAGCAGTATGGATGTCATCAAAAGGATTAGTCCTAAAAGACAAGACTATTGATCCTAAATGTCTAGTAAGCAATTCTATTATTAGATTATTGTATAAGTAAATAGATTGGAGGTGGTCTAGTATAACTCCACCCTTTACACATCGAGGACAAGTTGGGTAGATTCTTTAGACTCATGGTAGTTTGTGTGCTATGCCATTTTGAGTTAAAAGATCTGGTCAGAGTGTAGTTGAAGAAACTATCATTGTCTTGAATTTAAAGTTGATACCAAGTAATCAATTTTTAATGGAGTTATCTATATAGGTCCTTGTTAAGTGACATTAATATTACTGCTCTAAAATTTTTAGAACTATGTAACATCACATACATTGTATGTCACCATAGCAACAATATGTTGTTATCGTAGTAACTAATGTCATGATAATGATCACTATGGCAACATTACCATAACAACAATATATATATACACCATAGTAACATCGTAGTAACTAATGTCATGATAATGATCACTATGGCAACATTACCATAACAACAATATATATATATATATATACACCATAGTAACAATTACCATAGCAACATTACATGTATGTGTAACCAGATCCTTTCTCCTTGAAATGGGTGTGGTCTGTTAGAATTGATCTGTAAATTAGAAGATCAAATTGGCAATGGATGGTATATCTGATGAATGATACATATTCATTAACTTTGATTAATTAGAACATCAAATTATGGGGGCTAGACTTTGTTAACCCAATTGGTTTAGCAGCTGGATTTGATAAACATGCTGAGGGTTATTATGGACTCTTAAAGATGGGATTTGGTTTTGTCGAGGTAGGTAGTGTCACGCCCCTTCCACAGGATGGAAACCCACGTCCTCGTGTGTTTAGACTACAAGAGGATAAAGCTGTCATTAACAGGTTAATTAAATTTATTTGAAATTGTCATTAAATTGGTTTTTAGATATGGATTTAATAGTCATGGACATGAAGTAGTTCAGCAACGAATACAAAAGTGGGTGGAGCAAAGGAAGCTGTTTCCAGGACAATGCATGGGTGTTAACCTCGGCAAGAACAAGACAAGTCCTACTTCTAGTGATGATTACGTTCTAGGAGTAAAAACACTGGGTCCCTATGCTGATTATTTAGTAATTAATGTATCTTCACCCAATACTCCAGGTATAAATGGTTTAGTATTTAATGTTGTGTCTGATTTTCTCTCTCTCCCTCTTTCTCTCAGGTTTACGAGCAATGCAAGGTAGAGAGCAGTTAGCTGATCTTTTAGACCAGGTGGTTGAAGAAAGAGACAAGCTACCACACACTCCTCCTCTTTTAGTTAAAATAGCACCTGATCTAACTGACCAAGACAAAATGGATATTGCAGTTGTTGTCACAAGGAAGAAAGTACCTAATATTTAACCCTATCATCATTTAATTATACATAGGGTGGAGCTGATGGTCTAATCATATCTAATACAACAGTATCACGTCCTAAGGATCTTAAAAGTTCCCATAAATTGGAAAAAGGTGGATTAAGTGGTAAACCTCTCAATAACTTATCAACATCTGTTATTGAAGACATGTACCAATTAACAAATGGTATGAACAAACTCCTCCTCTTATTTATTATGTCAGGTGATATCATTGTTACATCATTATGATGTAATAGGGTCATTACCTATAATTGGTGTGGGTGGAGTTTCGTCTGGTCAAGATGCCTATGATAAAATATTAGCAGGTGCCAGTTTAATTCAGTTATATACTGCATTAGTATACGAGGGACCCCCTCTCATTACAAAAATTAAAAGAGAATTAACAGATCTATTGAGGTATATCGAAAAAAATTGTATTAATTGTAATTTATCGTTATATATTTACAGAGAAAATGGGTTTGAGTCAATTGAGGAAGCAATAGGTAGTAAACATGAAAAAATACGAAGATCATGATTGTTATATTAATAATTATTTTTATTATAATTTAATATCATTGTGTATACTGGATGTATTAAAAACATTGAACAGTTCTATCAGTGACTTTCAATCTGTTCCTTTTTCTTTTTTTTTCTTGTCTTTATTTCTCTGCATACACTCACGGAATGCCTTCATTTCTTTTTGACATTGTCTCCAATCATTGTGTTCAAAATAACATTCTTGAAGTTCATAGTGATATTGTGAACATCCAGAATCTTCTAACCTTATCTCAAATGGATCTCTCTCCTCATTGTCATCATTGGGCTTATTGTCTGGATCTGGGTGATGTCGATGATGGGCTGAAGAGTCTTTAGTTGCCATAGCAACATATGATAAAAATGGTGTATTAGATTAAATCTATATTTGAGTCAAGTCCTTTAATTTAGGTAGTTAATTAGTTTCTAAAAATGGAGGCAGGAACAGCTCAATTGCTTCAAATACTTCAGGATGTTGAAGAGCAGATAAACGAGTTGGAGGAGAAGAGAGAGAAAATAACAGCTCAGTTACAATCTTTACAGAATTTGTCCAGACAATTAATTGCTTTAGAAAGGTAAGTCACATGGCATAATGAATATTTAATAAAATAATTAAAATAGTAATTGTTAAGAAAATAGAATTTATAGTAAAAATTGTGGAATATTTCAAGACTAAACTGGTTGCCATCAATTGAACATAACAGATATTTTCTTCTTTGTTAGTTGTTCCTCTTCTAATTCATTGGGTATTCTAAGTCACATGACTGTTGTAGTTCAGAGACTAGAAGGAAAATTATTAGTATCCATGGAGAGAGCGTTATCATTCATTGAGAGAGACAAGTACATGTGTAATCTAAAAATTATGAATGATAATCATGTAAAATTTTGTATTGGCTATATAAAGGAAATTGATGAGTAAAACTGTTAAACATCTACTACAGAAAAGAAAAAGAGCTCAAAAAATATTTGAGGAAGTTGCTGGTAAATTTTAAGATTTGTTAAAATTTTTATTGCACTCCACACAATAACATTATATTTTAGAATCACAAGGTGTTGAGGTGGCATTAGAGAGGACAGCAGAGAGATTTTCTACAAGAGATTGGGTATCTTGGGTAGTAGATCTATCCTGTTTAATATATGCCAATTGGGAAGAAAAGAGAAATGCATTAGATGGAATAAAAGTCTTTGAAGAGGGTAATATCACAAGTGTATATGACATATGGGAGAGAGATATTGTTGGTAGCACAGGTAAGAAGATATTTATTGTACAGTCTGATCTTCAATCATGCTTTTTTCTGTTAAAATAATATGAGGCTACATAGTTTGGTTCCTAGATTTTCATATTCCATTAATACATTCCTAGTTTTGTAACCTTCAGTTTCATTTTAAGATTGTTATTTTTATTTAGAGATCCTGGAGCTGATAACATTTACATTACAACAAAACTCATCAGACAAGTGATGCTGTCATAAATTTATTTACACTCTGTCACACAAAATTTTGCTCACACAATAATCAAAAATTGAGAAGGAATAATAAAAAAATTATTTAATTAAATCGTAATTCTTCACTCTGTTGTCACCGAGGATGGCTCAGTGGGTTCTATACTTCGTAAAGAAGGAGAGAAATAGTCTTTACAACTAAATAGCTCTGGAGGGATCCACGGTTCATTAGCACCTTTTGACTGAGGTTTACGCTAAAAGAATGGACAAGCAGATAAAAATGGATGAATGGATTGATAAATGGATGGATACAAGATGGATAAATACATACTATTCCAGGAATGACGGAGAAGACTTTCCTAATTTTGTTTGGTTCAAGATCTCTTTCAGCTTTACTTACAACTTGCTCTAACTGATTAACCTGGGTATTAACAATACCAACAAATTCCTAATATGGAAATAAGGAAGCAATATCTTTGTATAGATTGTTGTGGTAGCCATAAAAATAAGGATGGAGATTTTTATTAACCCCTCACTTCAATTTGGTCAATCTTGTCGAACAGGTCAGTCAAGTTTCGTGTGTAGACATGAAGTTCTGTTAACTTTTCAGAAGTGCTAGTCACATTTTGATGCATCCAATCTAGTTGACGTTGGAATTCTTCCACACGAAACACAATACTCTGTATTCGTTGATCTAACTGCTGCTTCTAAAGAAGGTAAGTAAAGTGGTCAGTTCCTATAGAAGTCTAGCACTTACCTCTTGTTGGCTGTTGACTACTAAATATTCTGCATAGTCTTTAGCTGTTTTTTCTATATCCTCGTCAGTTAGTAGACCAGGTGGTCTCTCCTCGCTCTTTTGGACCTGACTATCTGTTGGTTCTTGTAGATTTTCTGGTCTCTCTGTAGTAGCCATGTTTTGGGGGCGGTCGTTAAGTTAATTAATTTTTATTAAAGTCACAAAATCACTTGAAAAAAAAACTAAGTCTCTTTGGAGTAATCTAGGATCTCTTATATGCTATCAGTATATTTTTGATGTAATATCTAGTACTCAGCATATACTTAGTACTGCCATTACTATACTACATATTATGTATATTTACATTGATGTATTTGCATGATATAATAAGACTGACTTTAATTCTTTCTATATATTATATAGTGGACAATAAAAAGATAGCCACTTAATTTATATTATTGATAGAAGAGCACTAGTCATGTCCACTGACGTGTCACAAAAAAATTTGGTCCTGGTACAAAATTTGGACCTAGGTCCAAATTTTGCAACGAAAAGGCTGCAAAATTAATTCCATCTTGCAATATTTGGACCCAGTTAACTTAAAAAATATTTAAGTATAAAAAGATAAAAAAAAACAAACTATAAAAAATAAATAACAAGCTATAAATGAGAAAAAAAATGAAAATTGAGAAAACAAACTATAAAAGAAAAAAAACATTTAAAAAAACCCTAAACTATAAAAGAAAAAAAACATTTAAAAAAACCCTTTGAAACTAAAGTTAAGATTGACTTATTTTAGTGAAAACTGTTTTTTAGAACAAACTATAAAATATTAAAGACAAAGCTATTTAAGAGAATTAAACTATTTCTTAAGAAAAAAAAATATAAAAAATTGAAAGAAAAAAAACATTAAAAAACCCTTTGAAACTAAAGTTAAGATTGACTTATTTTAGTGAAAACTGTTTTTTAGAACAAACTATAAAATATTAAAGACAAAACTATTTAAAAGAATTAAACTATTTCTTAAGAAAAAAAACTATAAAAAATTAAAAGAAAAAAAAACATTAAAAAAACCCTTTGAAACTAAAGTTAAGATTGACTTATTTAAGTGAAAACTGTTTTTTTAGAACAAGACAAAACTAATTAAAAGAATTAAACTATTTCTTAAGAAAAAAAACTATAAAAAATTTACAGAAAAATCCAAATGAAAAATAAAAAATAAATTAAATAAAAAATATAAAAATAAAATGAAAATAAAAAAAAATATATAAAACTGTCTCTGTAGTTGAAGAGTCCCCAAGAAGTCCAGTGAAGGTCTCCAATCCATCAAGAAGTCCAAAGAAGTCCAGTGAAGGTCTCCAATCCACCAATAGTAAAAAAAGAAGATGGAGAGTTCCCAAGAGTCCAGTCAGTCCACAGTTGAGAACATAGAGGGAGAAAGAGAAGAATAACAACTGGATACTAAAGAATAGATGAAAAGTGGATGGATGGATGGATGGATGGAAAGACAGCTCACCTTTTTCACCAGTGCTGCTCCTGCAGGGAAAGAAAAAGAGAGAAGTTATTAACTGTTGGTGAATGAATGGATGGATAGAGAGTGAAGAGAGACAGAGGAAGTGAAAAAGGACCACCAACCTACACACACATACAGCACACACACACGCACCCTAGAAGATCAGAGCTCCCCCCCGCCACTCGGCGGCCTGAGATATTAAAAAAAAATTTTTTTTAGGCCGCCGAGCGGCAGGAGGGAGATGATTTTTTAGAGATTGTATGAGTGTGTGTATAGTGTATAGGCTGAATAGCCCAAAAAAAATAAAAATAAAAAAAAAAGAAGAGGAAAGAAGGCTTGAAGGAAGAAGAGAGAAGAGAATGAGCAGGAGAGCAACTCACCTTTTTCATCAAGAGAACATCAGAGAACTGAGAACAATCAATCCATCAGTGAACTGAGAAGTATCAAAATATCAGTGAACTGGAACAATCAATCCATTGGAGAACTGAACAATCAAAATATCAGTGAACTGAGAAGAGTCAAAATATCAGTGAACTGGAACAATCAATCCATTGGAGACTAAACAATCAAAATATCAGAGAACTGAGAAGAATCAAAATATCAGTGAACTGGAACAATCAATCCATTGGAAACTGAACAATCAAAATATCAGAGAACTGAAAACAATCAATCCATCAGTGAACTGAGAAGAATCAAAATATCAGTGAACTGGAACAATCAATCCATTGGAAACTGAACAATCAAAATATCAGAGAACTGAAAACAATCAATCCATCAGTGAACTGAGAAGAATCAAAATATCAGTGAACTGGAACAATCAATCCATTGGAGAACTGAACAATCAAAATATCAGAGAACTGAAAACAATCAATCCATCAGAGAACTGAGAACAAGCTAAGCAAAATATCAGATAACTGAAAATCAATCCATCAGAGAACTGAGAACAAGCTAAGCGAAATATCAGAGAACTGAGAACAAGCTAAGCAAAATATCAGAGAACTGAGAACAATCAATCCATCAGAGAACTGAGAACAATCAAAGACGAGTCGTAGCGACGAAGACCCACGGGGGTCTTTTACCTTGTATAACCTTGAAACACGAAGTCCTTTTATGTTATCAAGACATCTCTGTCATGCTTCATTTTGACAAACACAAGGCAAAAACCCATGACAATTTGGCGGGAAATGCCAGGACACTACCACTTCAGGCTAAATTTCCCGCCCATAATGATGGTCACGCGTTTCCTTGCTAGGTGTGTACACGTGCTCTCTGTTTTAATATTTATTTTAATTTATTATTTAATTTGCTGTTTATTAACGATTTAATTTTAGGGGTTCAGTGTCTATCAATACACACAAAATTTATTTTTAATTACACATAAAAATTGTATTGAAACACTTTAATTTACTAGTGCTGATGAAATATGTAGATGTGTGCTAACTGTGCTTTTTATTATTATTGGACTCTCCTTGACTAGACTGGAGACCTTTCAATTTTCCTGACAAGATCAACTCTGAAGCAAGAGCACCCACTATAGATGATACATAGATACTTACCATTAGTATCATCAAACTGACAATAATTTCATGATTTGTAAAATAATATTAAATAAATATTCATAAATTAAATTTGCAATATTAAATTATTTTCATATGTTGAGTAGACTGTTACTCTTGCTAATCAAACCAGAGACAAACACACCATTAGCATTAACTAGACAGAGTCCAAAACAGAACTCTTCTGGACTGATACCCATTCCAATGTGACATTAAAAATGTCAAGAAAGAGTAATCTAACATTGGTTTTGTTAAAGTGTACTTGGTCACTGATATAAATATTGAACCCACAGTTTGCTACTGTTTAATGATAGCAGAAGTATTGCAAATGAAATCATTAACAGTAGCAAACTGTGGGTTCAATATTTATACTCTTTTCCAATAGAGTGTGTGGACCTAACAAACAAGAAAGATGTCCCAACAATATATTGGATACAAGAATTAACATTGTTTCTGTCAGATAGAAAATCATTGATCAATGATAGGTTGCTGAGTAATGCAGTTATTACTGCTGCACAGAAGCTTCTGAAAGATGCCTATCCAAACATTAGTGGACATTTTGCAAATGTTTAACTTGTGGGGTTTTTCGTTAGCTTTTCCCACATCTCTTTGTGGTGGGTAAACCCCAACACAAATAACCTATAATCAACATTAATTAAGGGACCACCTTTGTCACTGTCTTGAAAATAAGACAATTAACCCATTCCACTGTCAGTGGTGAAAAAAGAAAGCAAAACAATTTGTTGTTGATATTAAATTTGGAGTATACTACAAGTGTCAGAAGGGGATAGAATGATTAAGTGCAAAAGGCTGCAAAGACTGATATTATGAAGATTGTGTTGGAGTCTCAAGTGCCATTTGGCAGACCAAGAGGCACATATCATGGATATGTAGCACTGTGTAAAAACTCTTAATTAATTGTAGCATTACCTATAGTATAATATAACCTATAATTGCATAACAATATATGCTGTCTTTATCTAGGTCCAACAATAGGAACAAATTTGTCATGACAACCCCCCACGAGGTCGGGAGTATTTAAATAAGATGTGTTCAGCTCCTCCCTTAATGGGCGTGGTTTCCTTCAAACATGACTGACAACTCTGAAGCTATTGAATTGAATGTTATATTCCAACAAGATAATGAAAAAGTCAGCAACTCTCCATCTTTAACAAATGGCCAGTCTGATACTGAAGGAGAAAGCAATGTTGAAGATGATGTCCAACTATTACCAAGTGACAGTAGTCAATTAAAAGGCACAGCAGCTCTCCCTGTCTCTGATAAAAGTGATGTCAAACTTCAAAAAGAGTTGACCGTCTTTAATTCGATAGCAATAGTGGTTGGTGAAATTATAGGGTCTGGAATTTTTATTTCATCCACTCAAGTCCTCCAATATTCCGGCTCATTTGGACTCACTTTAATATTTTGGACTCTAGGGGGTCTTATATCTATGGGTGGGGGTCTGGCATATATAGAACTAGGAACCATGATCAAAAATTCAGGAGGAGAATATGCATACATTAGAGAAGGGTTTTCATTTAACAAAAAACGACCTGCATATGTGGTTTTTGGTACTTCATTAGGATTCTTATATTCCTGGACGTATATAATGTTCATTAGACCAGGATCCAATGCCATTATTACACAAGCATTTAGCACATATTTTGCTACAGCTGTTGCTGGGGGTGATACCCCTCCAGAAATTTCAGTCAAATTATTAGCAGTCTCTGCAATAAGTATGTGAAACCTTGTAATAATGACCTTATATGTATCATGTCCTTTTAGTACTTCTAAGTCTTATTAATGTGTACAGTCTCCGAGTTACAGCTACAGTGATAAATGTATTAAGTGTTGCTAAAGTGCTGGCTTTAGTCTTTATTAGTATACTCGGAATATGGCAACTTATTAAAGGAGGTTTGTACAAGAAGCCAGAAAGAGAGTATGCTATTTTTCTTCTTCACAGATCACGCAGATAATTTCACTAATGCTTTTGAAGGTACTACCACATGTCCTGGAGAAATGGCCCTGGCTTTTTATTCAGTGCTATGGGCTTATGCTGGATGGTAAATTTATCTATGAATAATTGTTATTAACTATGTAACTTAATTCATTATAGGAATGTACTAAGTTACAGTGTAGAAGAGAGTAAACATGTAGAAAAGTAAGTCATTACTATATTAATTGATATTAATTTTGTTAATAGAAACTTACCTCGTGGAATCTTAATAGGTTTACCAATTGTTATTGTGTGTTATCTCTTTGTTAACATTGCTTATTTTGCTGGTTTGAGTAAAAGTGAAATGCTCTCTTCAACAGCAACCGCACTGGTAAAATAAAGTATATAACATCAACTTTAATAAAGGTATCTTTTAGACATTTGGTCACAAGACATTAGGCAATGCTGGTTTAGTTATTCTACCATTGTTAGTAGCTACATCAACTCTTGGAGCAGCCACTGGTGGTATGTATGCTGGATCTAGAGTTACATACGCTACATCACGTGATGGGAACTTCCTTGAAATGTTTAGTGGACTACACAATAAGTTTAAAACTCCAGTAGCAGGAATAATATTTCAGGTATGAAGAAAACAATAGGAAAAGAATGAAAAAGAGATAGCCACAGCTAGACAGCAGAGATAAATAAATGTCCAAAGAGTAACGTTAAAATTTTATTTCACAGGGTCTTCTTTCTCTTGCTTTAATCTTTGCTGGTAATGTAACTCAACTTATAAATGGAGTTAGTATATTTCAATGGATCTTCTATTGTTTGGTGTTTGTTGGATTATTAATAATGAGATTTACAAAGAGACATGAGAAAAGACCCTTCAAAGTAATGATAAAATAAAAATAATAAAACAATATTTATTTGCATTTTTAAATTTGTGTGTAGGTCTGGTTTATAGTACCTGTTCTAATGATACTAATATTCCTAACCCTCATTTTAATTCCTTTAATTTTGGTTCCTGGTCAAAGAGTATATACCATTGTGGGACTTATCTTGATTTCACTTGGATTACCAGTATATTACATCTTAATATGGGATAGGTTCAGACCTCAAGTCTTTAACAAAATCAGTGGTAAGTTAGTAAATTTAGTATGTATATAACTATAACAATATTATATTAATGTAATTATATATATTGATTAACAATAATGTTATGTTCTAGTAATATATCTGATGATTTGTTTTGTAGAGAAACTAACTAGTATTTCTAACTTACTACTGGACTTATCTACACCATCAAATGATTCTTCCTGTATTTCCGAATGAAACTGAGCTTTCTCAATGTAAAATATTAAAATCTAAATCATTGTCTAATTCCAAGAACATTATTTGTAATATTATTATTATTATTAATTTATATCAAAGATTGGTAAATGAGAACTCAATTATAATAATATAATATTATGTCATTGCAGTAGATAATAAAATCAGTGGAATTGGTTAGTCCATTGAACTAATATTTGAGTTGCACACCCCTCCTCCTTCATCTAGATGAATGGGCGGGGTTTTCTTTGAAAACAGTAGTAATGTCCTCTGATTCAATTGAGTTGAGTGTTCTATCATCACAAGATAAAGAAACCAATATCTCACAATCTGATACTGAAGGAGAAAGCAATAATGAAGACAATGTCAAGTTGTTACCAATTGACAATTCACAAGAGAAGAGCAGTAGTGGATCAAAAGGCAACTCTGTTCCCAAAAGTGATGTCAAACTTCAAAAAGAGTTGACTGTCTTTAATTCAATAGCAATAGTGGTTGGTCAAATTATAGGGTCTGGAATTTTTATTTCATCCACTCAAGTCCTCCAATATTCCGGCTCATTTGGACTCACTTTAATATTTTGGACTCTAGGAGGTCTTATAGCTATGGGTGGGGGTCTGGCATATGTAGAACTAGGAACCATGATCAAAAGTTCAGGAGGAGAATATGCATACATTAGAGAAGGGTTTTCATTTAACAAAAAACGACCAGCATATGTGGTTTTTGGTACTTCTTTAGGATTCTTATATTCCTGGACGTATATTATATTTTTACGTCCAGCATCCAATGCCATTATCACTCAAGCATTTAGCACATATTTTGCTACAGCTGTTGCCGGGGGTGATACCCCTCCAAAAAGTTCTGTCAAATTGTTAGCAATTTGTGCTATACGTATGTGATACTAATGATACTGTTATTGTGATCACTTGTGTTTTGTTTTTCTAGTATTTATATGTGTTCTTAATGTGTATAGTCTCAGAGCTACTGCTATGTTGATGAATATATTAAGTGTTGCTAAAGTACTTGCATTAATGTTTATTAGTGCACTTGGATTATGGCAACTTATTAAAGGAGGTTAGTAGAGAGAGAGAGAGAGGAGGGGGGAGCAAAAGGGCGTGGATTATGTATTGTCTTTCTCACAGATCACACAGATAACTTCACTAATGCATTTGAAGGCACTACCACATGTACTGGAGATATAGCACTAGCTTTTTATTCAGTGCTATGGGCCTATGATGGATGGTAAGACCTATATCTTAGGAACTTTGAAAACGTTTATTGAATATTGTCTCCATTATAGGAATGTATTAAGTTACACTGTAGAAGAGAGTAAAAATATAGAAAAGTAAGTCATTACTATATTAATTGATATTAATTTTGTTAATAGAAATTTACCTCGTGGAATCTTAATAGGTTTACCAATTGTTATTGTGTGTTATCTCTTTGTTAACATTGCTTACTTTGCTGGTCTGAGTAAAAGTGAAATGCTCTCTTCAACAGCAACTGCACTGGTAAAATAAAGTATATAACATCAGCTGTAATAAAGGTATCTTTTAGACATTTGGTCACAAGACATTAGGTAATGCTGGTTTAGTTATTCTACCATTGTTAGTAGCTACATCAACTCTTGGATCAGCCACTGGTGGTGTATATACTGGATCTAGAGTTATGTACGCTACGTCACGTGATGGGAACTTCCTTGAAATGTTTAGTGGACTACACAATAAGTTTAAAACTCCAGTAGCAGGAATAATATTTCAAGTAGGAAGAAAGAACGGAGAGAGAGAGAGAGAGTCAGGGAGAGAGAGAGAGAGAGAGAGTCAGAGAGAGAGAGGAGAGGAAGTATAAATAAAAAAAGTAGTGGACACTGGACAGAGAGTTAACTCAGTCAAGTGACAAAGGTGATATTATTTTTTTTTTATTTCACAGGGTCTTCTTTCTGTTGCTTTAATACTTGCTGGTAATGTAACTCAACTTATAAATGGATTTAGTGCTTTACAATGGATGTTCTATTGTTTGACATTTATAGCACTATTAATAATGAGATTTACTAAAAGAAAAGAGAAAAGACCATTTAAAGTATGATACAATATTACAAAGAAAAACAACTAGTAGTGTTTACATTTATTTAGGTTTGGTTTGTAGTACCTTCAGCAATGATTATAGTGGCTATCTTTCTCATTATGGTTCCCTTAATACTAGTCTCTGACCAAAGAATATACACTCTTGTTGGGTTGTTCTTTATTCTACTAGGACTACCAGTATATTACATCTTAATATGGGGGAGATATAGACCTCAAATCTTAAACAAAATTAGTGGTAAGCTAGTTAGCTATCACTTATGCATAACTTTATTTAGTGTGGGGTAATAGTGTAATATCTCTTTATTTATTTTATAGAGAAATTGTCCAATGTTTCTAATTTACTATTCGACTCATCTATTGCGTCATTAAACGATTCTTACTCCTACTCCACTTCACAATGAAACTAAGTTATTAAAAAATTAATAATGAATTGTTTTAATTTTAGTGTTAAAGATATAGTTACAAACATCATATTTAAACAAGTGGTATTTATTGTATTATAAGAGACATCAGCACATTATCAAATGACAGTAATTTATCATGAATACATGGCAGATACAGTGATTAGTATTATATTATATAGTACATTTATTTAATATTATGTTATATAAACTGTTTAATATTAAGACAATTAATTATTGTTAGTATATTGTCAGTATTGAATATAAAACAATGTTTTAAAACAATCCTTTTCCTTTTTTCACTACTTTTACAATCACAAAAGCTACTACACCAACTACTACAATAACTATTAAAACTATAATAATTATTAATTTAATTGATCTCTTCTGATGCTTCTCAGCCTAGAGAGAGAGAGAGAGAGAGAGAGAGAGAGAGAGAGAGAGAGAGAGAGAGAGGTGTTCATTTCACGATACATTTATTAGGGCAAATATTGTACCTTTTCTAATTGCTTAACTCCCTCTGAGATCTTATGCAGTGCTCTTTCAACATTATAATCAATTCTATCCAATATTGTTCCCTACAAAAGAGGAGAGTATGTATATATCGCTATTAGTACTAGTAATATTGAACACAACTGCTTTAATAAACAAACTTTTGCTACTTCCATTGAAGACCTATTGCTGTGACACTTGTGGTACAACAGGAAAATAAACTGTAGATACGCTAATGACAACTGAAGCTTGCATTATCATAATACATGTATTATATAACACTAGCAATAATGTAAGTATTGAAGACAGCTGACAAAGTTTTTATACATTTGTAGCAGTTTTTAGGATAAAGGTGTCATTGATCTTACCTGTTCAACAATCATAGTGGCCAAGTCCTTGTACATTTCATTGATTTCCGATATAGATTGTACAATTGATTGTATTTCTCTCTCTCTTTGTTCAATAATTTCAGTATTGTCTTCTAGTTGAGCCATTTGACCACCTGTGAACCCTAATAATGGATACATAATAGAGAGAATGGATATATAAATTATATAAATGGACACATGTTAACTTATCAATGGATGTATGAAAACATATTCATCAGAAATGGATACATGAGGTCAGTATTACCTTTATCTACTAAAACTTCAACTTCTTCCTCTTCATCAAATGGTGAATAAGATTGCTTGCCTTTCTCTGCCGATGCCAGTGAAGGTTTTAACTCCCCACTGATAACCCTTTCCTCTCGACTCTTCATTCCTGTATTAAATAGATTTAAATTAGAAATCTATAAGAGATATATTTATTGAATAATATATGACTTATTAGTCTCAATCCTAATCTGTAGTATCAGTCTGAGTCTGTCTATTTCAGTAGTTTATGTTAGTCATAGTCTGTAACTTGGTATTAGTCTCAGATTCTCAGTCTCAGTCTAAGTTTAGGTCTCAGTCTTACTTCTTAAATAGTTTGATTGTGATTTCCTGAAGTTTACTGAGAGTTCTTGTAATGTCAGAGCTAAAGATGACATGACATTTTTAGCAACCTTCTTCTCTTGATCTGAACCATGTTTAGCTTGACTGTTAATAGCTAAAAGACCTTGTTTAGCTCGACTAAACATCTAAAAACAATACAACAATTTTAATAAAGGTCTTTGACCATCTCTCCATTCATCCATTAATTTGTTGCCCACCCACCAATCCATCCATCCATCTATCCACCCACCCATCCATTCATCCATCCACCCACCCATCCATTCATCCATTACTTGTGTTATTTCTGCTGTCAATATATCAATAGCATGTTCTTCTTCCACATCATCAAACACATCAGGACGTGTACTATGTTTCTCTTGTAACTCTTCCAATTCTTTCACTAGAGGAAGTTATACAAGTATTATGTCTATACCACATCCAGTACATTTAGTACTGATATGTCTACATTAATATATAATATAGGTCAGTATCATTTCCCCCTAGTTATTAATAGTTATAATTAAAAATATTTAAAATTTGGATGACAATGTGTGTGACATACTTCTTCTCTTGATTTGTGTGACTTCGTATTCAATCTGAAAAAGAGAAAGAGGGAGGGAGAGAATAATATTTCAATTCATATTGAAGTTTTATTAACTTACCTCTCCTAATAAATGAGTCCTAAATTAACAGGAGCATCCCCATAACAGAAAGAAACAAGATACATTGATGACATCATTATTACATCATTATACTTACCAATCAGGAGCAACAGCTACAGCTGTAATATCACCTTCTCCGTGACTGTCACGTTTAACTAATGACACAGTGTCATCTCCTGAACTCTGAAAGTAAATGGTACGGAACTAATATTAATGGGCGGGGTCTTAACTTACCCATCTGACGTCCATATCCCCTGTTTGTGTTCGGGCATTTTTCTGTCGCATTTGAAGGAACATAGTCGTGTGAGAGCGGTAAGCACCAATATGGATCTGGCCAACAGGAGTTATGGCCACAATAGTCGGTCTAGCATAAGTAGCCATGTTGTAGGATTAGAGGTAACGTTGACGGGTTAATACGGTAAATCTAAAAAGCATAGACAAAGATAACAACAGCTTTTAATGGAGTATATTCTCTAATGGGCATAGGAAGGTCTTCTCGTTCTCACAAAAAGGGACAGTTATTGCTTGCTTTAAGAGCTCCACCCACTTTGGGCGTGACTAATTAATAAACGTGAAGCCCGGTGTGGTCAATAATAATGGATGTTAACTTTGCAGGATCTAGCAAGTCTGAAATTGAAGGAGAGAGCACTACTGAGGAAGATGTCAAACTTTTACCAAAAGAACACATTGTAAAGAATTATGGCAGCTTGAATGAAGCAGAAGATAAAGTTATTATCATGGAGAAAGCTTCTAAGAGTTCTGTAGGACTTCAGAAGGAGCTAACTTTATATAATTCTGTAGCCCTTGTCATTGGTGAAGTGGTTGGCTCTGGAATTTTTATCTCATCCACTCAAGTCCTCCAATATTCTGGGTCATTTGGATTCACTTTAATATTTTGGATTATAGGGGGGCTTATAGCAATGGGTGGGGGTCTGGCGTATACAGAACTAGGGATCTTGGTAAGAAACTCTGGAGGAGAATATGCATATCTTAGAGAAGGGTTTTCATTTAACAAGAAACGACCTGCATATGTGGTTTTCGGTAACACATTAGGATTCTTGTACACATGGTCATTTATTGTAATGATACGTCCAGGATCTACAGCTGTCGCTGCTCTAGCGTTTGGTACATACTTAGCACAAGCTGTTGCTGGAGGTGACCCTCCTCCTGACATCTCTGTCAAGTTGCTTGCTGTTAGTGCAGTAAGTAAGTGACTAGTAACTAATAATCAATGGTCATCTCCTGTCTTCTCTCCTAGTATTTCTCTCTTTTATTAATGTATATAGTCTCCGAGCTACAGCTATGATAATAAATATGTTAAGTTCTATCAAAATACTAGCACTAGTATTTATTAGCACACTTGGAATATGGCAACTTGTTAAAGGAGGTTAGGAGAGAGAGAGAGAGAGAGAGAGATGGTTGATATGCATACTTACATTGGTTTTCCCTTGTAGATCACACAGATAATTTCACTAATGCATTTGAAGGCACTACCACATGTACTGGAGATATAGCGCTGGCTTTTTATTCAGTGTTATGGGCCTATGATGGATGGTAAGACAATGTACATTAGCACTGCACCTAACTTTATTATAGGGGGATATTGGCCTACTCTGTTGAGGAAACTAAAAACTTGGAAAAGTAAGTTTAAATTTGCAAGATATCTTGTCATGAACATACATCTATTAACAAAATGTTTCTATAGAAACTTACCTCGTGGAATTATCATTGCTCTAGTATTGATTACTATGTGTTATCTCTTTGTTAACATTGCCTATTTTGCTGGTTTAGATAAAAGTCAAATACTCTCTTCAACAGCAACTGCACTCGTAAGAAAATGGTCTCATTGCTTGGTGCTTAGTCTCATCTCTTTTAGACATTTGGTCATGTGACATTAGGTGAAGCTGGTTTAGTTGTTATTCCGTTATTGGTAGCTACATCAACTATTGGCGCAGTTGCTAGTGGGGTATATTCAGGGTCTAGAGTTCAATATGCTACATCACGTGATGGGAACTTTCTTGAAATGTTCAGTGGAATTCATAATATCTTTAAAACTCCAGTGGCAGCGACAATATTCCAAGTAAGTAGAGTTAAGTAAGAGAGATAATGATAGACTTTACAAAGTGACAGAAAAGACTCAGTTTTCTTTCTAATAGGGTCTTCTTACTGTTATTTTAATATTTGCTGGTAGTGTCACTGAACTTATTAATGGAGTCAGTGCATTAGAATGGGTTTTCTATGGACTGGTATTTATAGCACTATTAGTAATGAGATTTACTAAACAACATGAAAAAAGACCATTTAAAGTAAGATTTAATGTAAAGGGATGACAATGTACTGGAAAAAAGTTATTTTTAAGCAGGTCTCTTTGTGCTCTATTTAATAAATAGTTAGAAATTTTCATGACAGTTGACCATTTAATTTTAAAAATATTTTTTCCTTAACTTTACACAGGTATGGTTTATAATACCATTAATTATGATCTTAGTAGCTGTCTTTCTTATTGCTGCTCCCTTAGTACTAATCCCAAATCAAAGAATCTCAACTCTTATAGGTTTATTCCTAATTCTATTAGGAATACCAGTATATTACATCTTTATATGGGAGAGATGTAGACCTCAAATCTTTAACAAAATCAGTGGTATGTTGTGTTATAAGTATCTATCAACGAAAACTGTAGTAATTCACTTTTATTTACTGACTGATGTTTTATTTTATAGAGAAACTAACTAGTATTTCTAATCTGCTCTTGGATTCTTCTACAACATCATCTGATATTCTCTCTCATACTATTCAATAAAACTATTTATATCAACATCTTTTCATTGTATCATTTGCTAATATAGTTATGATCACCAGTAATAATATTTGTTTATTACAGGTAAAGAAATAATAACATCATTGCATTAAATACTATTCCTTTATTTTATTTTTAAATAAATTTATTTTTGTACTGAAATAAATGACATTGCTACCAGCATGCATGCTCGCCATGGCAACCTAATATTATAGAATGCATTATGAATATAATAACTAATTGTTTAATTGCTATCATGATCAGGGGTCTTGTCCAAATTATTACAAGTATTTTCTAACTCTTGTTCATCTGTTTGACTCAAACCTTTTGCTAAATCAACTTCTTTAAGTAAAGTTTTGATACGATACTAAAAGAAAAAAATCAAATGTATGACTAACTAGTAATAACTATTATTAATATTATGACTAACTAGTAATAACTATTAATAATATTAAGACTAACTAGTAATAACTATTAATAATATTAAGACTAACTAGTAATAACTATTAATAATATTAAGACTAACTAGTAATAACCATTATTAATATTAAGACTAACTAACTAATAGTAATTATTAAAGATACTTACATTTAAATGTGTGTTCTTTGCTTTTCTTTTCTGTCTTCTTTTACTAGTAAGTGGAGCTGGACGTCCATCTTTAAGTGTGTGTGATATTAGAGTTATAGGATGTGATTAGTAATCACTTACCAACATAAGACCAGTCAGGTAGATCAGTAAGTGGTCCATATGATGTACCAGTACGAGATTGACCATGTCTATAAAAAAATAAAGAGGAAGCAAGTCTCAAAATAAATTATCATTTTCAATTTCATTTTGTCTAATAAGAGCTAGTTCATACAAAACAAACTTGATTATATTAATCATAGAGGTCAATGTTCATTATATTAATCATAGAGGTCAATGTTCATTATACTAATCATAGAGGTCAATGTTCATTATATTAATCATAGAGGTCAATGTTCATTATATTAATCACAGAGGTCAATGTTCATTATATTAATCATAGAGGTAAATGTTCTAAATGTAGTTTAACGTACTGTTCTCTCCAATTTCCTCCGGCTCTTACTTCTCTTGTGATATGCAAAGATCTGATGCAGTACCTTGACTCCACCCAGTGCATAAGACTATTACTGTATACTGTGTATGGACAACCAATATAATAAAGAGATTAACCATATGATTTTAAAGCTAATATTACCTTGTGATAGTAGATGTAAAGATCTATAGCTCAATCTTATTGAAAAGGTCATAGTGACCATCTTAGCTAACCACGTGGATAACGTACACGGAAATGCCGTAATAATTACCTTTTAGTATACGGAGGAGGAAAGGATGTCTGCTTTCACTCACACAAGAATGCAACTGTAAGTTTACTTTAAAATACAAACAACATGCAAATAATGTTAATATGAACTTGTTCCAATAGAATCTCCTCAGAGGAGAGTTTCTATTTAGTGCCAAGCTCAGGAAAGGTCAATGAAGTTTTAGAAATTACCAAATTGACTTGTCAATTGAAGTTAGTGGGTAAGTTATACTAAAGATCAAAGAAAGAGATAAGAATTGGAAACAGAATTTGATCAACGAAATCATTGTATGTGTCATACATAGTCTAAGAAGCTAACTCCACCTCTTTTGACAATCTGATGATGTCAAAAAGAGGAGGGGCTAGCTCACCAGACTATTACTGCAATATTACTGGTACAAAAAATAGAAGAAATGTAGATAAGGTCAGGACACATTGGAGTTCAATTTACTTATGTATCTAAGTCACTTCAGTATGTAGTTCCTTTGAGCCTCTTTCTCTTCATGGTAACACATGTCTATTGTAATGACATCATGGTTCTTTCTCTCTCTCCAAATCACAGATCGAAGTGAAATTGTATCAAAAATAAATGGAGAAAGACAAGAGATTTGTATCTTGTTAGGAATAATACGTCTTTTAGCTGGTAGGTTGTTAAACAGTACACAAAGTCACATGACTGTCATGTGGTATTTAGGACCATATCTTGTTGTGGGTACTAAACATAGACTAGTGGGTACAATTGGAGGTCATGAGATTTATGAGATGACTCATTATGACATCATCCCTTTTTTCAAGTCCACTCTTCACTTAACGCAATCACAAGTAAAAAAACTAAACTTAAAGTCACTTCTATTAATAAATCTCTCTCTCTCTCTCTCTCTAAGGAGAGAGATAACAGGGTCTATCTTGCTATGATACACAGAGTTCTAGACACTCCAGGGTTTTACTATTCTTATACATATGACATTACACATTCTTGTCAGAGACAAGAAAATCTCGCGAGGGAAAATCCTAATTTTACACAAATTCCTCTTTACAGCAGGGTGAATTATGATGACTACATAATGTCTATAAAATAATATAATATAAGTGCCTGTTCTAGCTTAATAGTGTTCATTCTAGTACATCAATGGAAATGATGTAACATTTATACAATTCTAGGTGTTGTATCAGCTTTACAATACTATATATATTAAAATATAGATATGTCATAAGATCTGATCTCTCTCTCTCTCTCTCTCTCTTAGTCTGATGAGAGGTTTGTTTGGAATAGTCATTTGTTAAGAGAGTTTATTGTTCAGTCTGAGTTGGATCGTTTTCTTGTACCTCTATTACATGGATTTGTATCAATTAAAAATTGTACTATTAATGGGAAAATATTTCAATTCATATTAATATCAAGACGAAGTTGGTATCGTGCAGGTAACGGATAAATGGATGGATGATGATAAACAAAATGGATGAATGGATAGATTGGATGGATAGAGGATGAGCAAATATAACTTTGTTAATTGCTGGGTACATAATTTGATAGAGATTAATAATAATAATTAATAATTCATTAATACAAATGAATGGGATAACTGAATAATGGATTGTATTTTCCTTTAAAGGAGTTAGATATTACATGAGAGGTATTGATAAAGATGGACATGCTGCTAATTTTGTTGAAACAGAACAAATAATCTTTTATGATGGCAGCTGTGCTTCCTTTGTTCAGGTAAAGAGAACTATTGATAATATTCCATGTATAATATTACTCCTTTATTCTATCCTCAGACTCGTGGTTCTATTCCACTTCACTGGTCTCAGAGACCCACATTAAAATACAAACCCACACCGCGTGTTAGTCCTGCCCAAGGTGACCAGACAAGTGGTATACAACTTCACTTTGACAAGCAGATAGTTCACTATGGTCAACAAACAATTGTTAATCTTATTAACCAGAGTGGATCAGAGAAAACGTTAGGAGATGCTTTCCAGTACTTTATAAAAACCTTGTCTAGTCTGTCAGTGTGGTAAGGAGAGAGAGAGAGAGGAGAAAGAGATAGAGAGAGATTTACCTACTCTTCTCTTCACTAGTTATGATGCTTTTGATTTTCACAAAGAATGTAGTAAAATGCGATGGCACAATCTTAACATACTCATTGACAGATTAGCTCCCACTCAAGAACAGTACAGGTATATCATCGATGTCTCTCACTAGTTCTTTTATTTGTTAACCTTTTTTTATAGTTTTTTCTTAAAGCTAAGAGATGGCAGAATACAGTCAGTACAGAAAGGAGTCTTTAGATCTAATTGTATTGATTGTTTAGATAGGTAAAATCCTGATAATATCCTAATAGTATACTGAATTAATGCAATACTTCACTAGGTTATTCTATAATACACAAAGATTTACTGAGATATATGACCATATGTCTCTCATTTCATAGGACTAATGTAGTACAAAGTCTATTAGCTAGGAGAAGTTTAGCATCTCAATTACAGGTTTCTGTCTCAGTGATCTCATAGCCATCTTCACTGACAATACATTCTAGGTATTAGGTGTGATTAGCATAGGAGAAAGCTTGGAGAAGAAGAAAGAGTTTGAGAATGTTTTTAAAAATGGTATAACTTTTCATTTGAATATAATACAACTTAAATTGTTACAGATGAAATAAACAATCATAATAATATGTCTTTTCTATTCTTATTTAGTTTGGGCTGATAATGCTGATTCTTGTGCTAAACAGTATGCTGGAACTGGTGCATTGAAAACTGACTTCACCAGGTACTAAAAATAGAAGCTATATTTTGTTTCAAGATGATGTCATAATACTTTGTTATTTTTAGAACTGGCAAGAGGACACCAATTGGTGCATTAAAGGATGGAATGAACTCAGTTATTAGATATTATTATAATAACTTTGCTGATGGATTTAGACAGGTAGAGAGAGAAAGAGAAAGAGAGAGAGAGAGAGAGAGAGAGAACTGTTATTATATAATGTCATATAGGATGCTATTGATTTATTCCTTGGCAATTATCTCATTAATCCGTGGGAGGGAATAGATGCTTCCAAATCTCCTCTTCAGCGTCAAGATGGCTGGACAATTAGAGTGGTATGTTCTACATTTGATCCACTATTCTATTAATATTGTTATTCCCTTACAGTTACCACTTATTATATTAGTGGGAATGTCAATGTTATTAATGAGTCTAATTATACCTAGCAGTAAGTATACATACATCCCATTTATATACCATTATTAATATACCATTTATCAATTCAATAACCCACAGATCCATAGTCTTTTTCATCAATCATACATTCAATCATATAGTTACTGTGTGTTAATTCTCTTTCTCTTTTCTTTCTATTTTTAGCTGATCCAGTTTCTCAGATTATTTACATTATATTTTGGGGTCTTCTCATTATAGCTTGTATTATTTATGTGTATAGAAATGGACCTGATTTTGTGGACTCTCCAAAGTTAGTTCAAGTTGAAGGAAAGAAGAAAGTTTAAACTCAATTTCAATCTTCTAAATATAAGTATTTTCTAACTGGATATTAAATTAATAAATTAACTAATGAAAACATTTATTAGTTTTGTGAAGTAGACTGAACTAAGAATTAGAACAACTTTACAAATAATGTCCAGAAGTTATAGGTAAAGTCCCTGGTGAGACATATGAGTGAACCCCTTTGATAATGGGACCAGCTTGTTTTTATACATATATCTGTTTGTGAACATTTTATAATACTCTATCTTGTAAAGTAAATTATTTAGTGTATACAGGTCATAACAGATCATTCTGACCTGTATTGCATGTAGTTATAATTATATTCATGATCTAAGACACTATTGTACATATTTGGTCATCCACTAACTATAAAAATAATACTATGAATAATATTGACCACACCTCACATGATATTTATAATCCTATTCGATGTTCCAAGAGTTATTACCCATATCAGTGGTGGAGAACTAGGGGGGGCTGGAGCCCCCCACTTTTGAAAGTGGAGGGGTCTCTGCCCCCTTACTGTTTGATTTTTGACTGTGTGATATACAAGTATGCATGACGAATTTCACTCCTCACTTTGGTAATTTTTAGTTAATTTTTTAAAATAAGATTTTCATTACATCTATCTGATTCTTCACTAAGCACTTGCCCCCCTCCACCCACTTTTCAGTAGCTGTCTCCACTCCTGCATATGAGTGGGTTCGTCCGTACTTCGGGTTCAAAAATTTAATTAAACTCGTTACACAAGACTTAACTAAATTTCATAAGGTCTATTGACTTTGAAAAGATCCAAACATCTTTGAATGTGTTGAGGTATTTCAAAGAGAACAAGTCAGCACATAGGTTTTGATACAGCAGCTTGCAGCAGGTGCACGTCCACCTCGTTGGAAAAAGAAAACTATAGAGAAAGATCAACACATTAAGGAACTCAAAGAAAGATTTAGCAGTAATGCAATCTCTTTATCAGATATGTAGCAGGCATGTCTCAACACATTAACTTATAATTGTTTAATTCTTTAATCTTTACTTTCTTAAATTGTACACTCTTTAAATATCATTTACCTTAAACTCCTTCATCATTATTTAGACTGTTTCAGTCCCTTTTGGTCAAGTAGCTCTTGCATTGTAATTTGTAAAATCGCAATATTTTTTAATTAGAATTACGGTATCCGTAGGCGAAAACGTACTATTGTAGAGTAGGCGAACCTGGAGTAGGCGAACCCGTACTAACTCTCACATTGTATGTGGTGTACAGACAGGAACAAAAGGTAACTAAATATGTAGAACAAGTTGTCTTTTGATATATTGATTGTTTGTAGGCCATTATGATTGATATCTCTCAATGGAGAGCTAGTATTGGGTTATGGTATTGTCATCATATACCATATACTACTAAAAAGACTCCTTCTACCACTAATATCCCTGGATGGATAAAGTCACTATTGATGTCAAGAGATGAGGGTGGTTGTACTTTGATATTCTCTCTAGTTTTGTTTCTCTTACTTCTTCTCATTTTATCAGGTGATATTGAACTCAACCCTGGACCTAAAACAGGTCAATAAATATTAAAACATATAACTGATGGAATAATGATTCAATTTACTTCAATAGAGTTAACATCAAATAATGCTCTACGACTGCTCGTTAAGAGTGGTTTTGTTGTTGAAGATAAATGGAATAAACTCACTAGTTTTCTAGGTGTGTCACTGGAAGAGAGGAGAAGACTCAAGAAAGTGGTCAGCAGTGATCAAGACTACCACTTTGCTTTAGAAGAAGGTTTACAATGGTGGATTACTAATGGTACTGCCCCTTGTTGGGAAGAACTCATTTCAGCTGTTGAAAGTTGTGGTGATAAGTGTATAGCTACTACACTGAGAAGACAACTAGATATTAAAGATGAAGGTATCTACTATGTATAGTTCATTATGCATTAAATAATTATCAATGTAGTATAATAGTTTAGTAAAGTACATAACAAGGTATATTCTATTGATTTCATATATTGAAGGACACAGTTAGTCTTTTGGTACAGTTCTGGTATGATTTACCTTTTAAAAGGAGTGGAACTAGATTGATAGTTCAATCATCTAAATTCAATCCTTGCATCTTCTTTTTTATACCAAGGGCAAGCAGGACAGAAAGAAGGAATAAGTGGTCAGGTCGGAGGCCAGAGTTTTTCTTCCTGTGATAAATACGTATATGGTGACACAGAGGGTACCAGTGCTATAGAAAGTGATGAAGTTTGCAAAGTATTGAAGAGTGTTCTGACGAGCCATTTTGCTGACTTAAGTAGCCAGTTAAGTAGATGTTTACCACGAGTTTCTGCAGCAATGTACTCTAAAAGACTGATAAGTGAATCTGTCAGAGATTCTCCAACTGTTTACAATGTTATTGGTGAATTTGAAAGTGGAATGAGATTAGCAGACAGTATTTCGAAGTTACAAGAACATTGTCAACTTTTCTTACAATGTCTATCCAGTGAAGGTGGTCCTACTAAATTAGCTGCTCAAAAGTTATGTCAAGACTGGATAGAAGAAGTCAAAAAGCAATGTGATATCTCACTAGATCTTACATGTGATGAACAGGATATTAAACAACAAGGTCAGTATTGTAAAGTGATGGTAGTCCATATTTTTGGGATGAAGTGTCACAAATATGTATTGTTCTCATTATTAAAATTGCCTTATCCAATAGAATTACTATAGTATAGTAACATTCCAAATTTCCAATAGAATTCTTGTCACAGCTGTTATGTGTGAATTTAATGATAACAAACAAAGCAAGTTGTGACAAGTATGTACTCCCTCATAGTTATAATAATATTTAAATGTATACATCCAGTAGTTAGTCACAAACTATTATTAATTGACCAAACTAAGAAACTAACTAACTGATTATGTAAGAGCTGTTATGTAATGTGAAATGATGACCTAAACTGTATTTGACTATACTCTTAGGAATAATTAAATAATTAATCTACAGTCAAACTATAGGTAGGAACACTATATTATAATGGGAAACGTGATCATTATAACTATTATTGTATCACTTATTATATAACTAATTTAGTTCATTGGATGTGTAATGAAAATGCATTTCTTTGTCAACTAATTTCTTTATTGCTAGCTGAGCTTTATGCATACCAGGCAGTCCTATAATTGTGTTACTTATGTGCATATATTGCACCAAAGTATTCTCTGAGAAAGTCCATTGCATATACAGTACATTAGTACTGTAATTCCTTAAATAGAAACCTCTTCTGAATAGAGGCGCAGTCTTGAATTGAGGCAAGGTATAAACTGGGCCAAATAATAAATAAAGTTTTTACTAATTTGCAGTACAAAGAATCTACTTAATAGTAGTTGTGTGTGAAATGAGACTAGTGGATATACATGTCCATGTAGAGATTATTTCTAAATGTTGATATAATTTTTTTTATGTAGAAAACAATGATAAAGTTATTCAAGTGGGTCATACAATAACTTCCAATGAGAATGGAGTGCCTACATCATGTCAAGATGTAAAGTCTGCATCTACAGAAACATCTCAAACACTTAATACCTCTTTACCAACAACTTCAGTACAATCAACTACTTCCCAAGGTATGTTAAAATTTCTTTAAAGATCTCATTATAATACATCTTTGTAGCCTCTAGAATTCATCAAGAAAAAGTAGAAGTAGAACAAGAGAAGGAAAAGGAACTTCAAACGTCTTTACAGAGTTTACATCAAAACTTCAGTGAATTGATAGTTGCTGTTAGATCAGCTCTTAATCATAAGCTACAGCAACAACTATTACAATTAGAAGATGTCACAATATTTATTAAGTATGAATTATATTGGGTTGAAGAGTTGAGTGACATCAACAAATGTAATGACTTAGATGAACTCTTCAAGAAACTACATCCATATTTTGACTTCTTAGACTGTGAATTGATTGTTCGTGTGAGTGAAAAGTTTCTCAATGATGAGTATTTTGGGGAAGACAAGAAAAACATAGTCAATGAACTTAAAGAACATATAGATAAAGGTAAGATTTTACGTTGCTCAATTACTGTGAAACAACTCAAAAATCAACTAAAAAGCATATACACCCCACATCTAGGAGATATATCAAACATGCCTCAAATTTACATTGAATTACACGATCCATGGAATGATGCCAATATTCAAGGACTTTACCTACTTGTCGGGCATTTACTTCCAAATAAATTAAAACAATCGCTTTTGGAGTATATCACAATTGATACGGGTTCGGTTCGTATTAAATACATTGTCCATGAATCAAAAGCTGATTGTCTCATAGCTTATGCTCAAGGCAAGCTACAGTTTATGCGTCTCATTGGTATCTTTGGTCTATCAATTAATGGTGAACCTATCCTAGAAGATGATGAGAATATGAACTTTACATTTGAGTCAGCTCTTCTTGAAGCTACAAAAGCTGGTCATAATGAAGCTGTACAATTTCTCCTCAAGTTAGGAGGTGATATAGACCATTGTGATGAAGAAGGCTGTACAGCACTCATGTTAGCTAGTAGAGGTGGACATGAACAAGTTGTACAAACACTGGTATCAGCTGGAGCTAATATTAACATTCAAGATAATGAAGGCTGGACGGCGCTAATGAGAGCAAGTGAACATAACAATCTTGCAATAGTCAATACTCTCATACAGAATGGTGCTGACCTGAATTTACAGAAATCAAATGGCTCAAATGCATTAATGATTGCAAGTTTGTTTGGTCATTATGATATTGCTGAAATACTACTACTACTACAGAAAATTGACATTAACTCTCAAAGAAAAGATGGATCAACAGCCCTGATGTTAGCTAGCCTTAATGGTCATACACGGGTCATTGAACTGCTACTCAAAGAGAATGCAGAAGTTAATACACAAAATGAAGAAGGATGGACTGCACTAGTGCTGGCAAGTCAAAATGGTCATACCTATGTTGTTCAAATTCTGCTTAACAATTGTGCGAATGTTAGCATTCAGGCAAAAAATGGATCAACTGCACTATTTCCAGCAAGTAGCAACGGTCATACTGAGGTTGCTGAACTACTTCTCAAAGAACAGGTGGACATTAATGCTCAGAGAGAAGATGGAGTGACTGCCTTGATGCTAGCTAGTCAAAATGGTCATACACAGGTTATTGAATTACTCCTCAAAGAGCATGCAGATGTCAATATGCAGAGCAAAAAAGGATCAACAGCCCTAATGCTAGCTAGTCTGAATGGTCATACACAGGTAATCGAACTGTTAGTCAAAGAGAATGCAGAAGTGAATATACAAAATGAAGAGGGATGGACTGCTCTAATACTGGTATGTCAAAATGGTCATACCCAGGTTGTTGAAATTCTGCTCAAAAATTGTGCAAATGTTAACAGTCAAGCTAAAAATGGATCAACTGCACTACTTTTAGCAAGTAGCAATGGTCATACTGAGGTTGTTGAGCTACTTCTCAAAGAACAGGTGGACATCAATGCTCGGAGAGAAGATGGATCAACAGCCCTAATGCTAGCTAGTCTGAATGGTCATACACAGGTCATTGAACTACTACTCAAAGAGCATGCAGATGTCAATATGCAGAGAGATGATAAAGTAACAGCCCTGATGCTAGCTAGTCAAAATGGTCACTTTCAAGTTGCTGAAACACTCCTTAAAGAGCATGCAGATATCAACATACAGAGCAAAAAAGGATCAACGGCTCTAATGCTAGGTAGTCAAAATGGTCATACCCAGATTGTTGAACTATTGATTAAGGGAAAAGCAACTGTTAATATTCAAAACAACAATGGAGTAACTGCTTTAATGTCAGCTAGTGCAAAAGGTCATTCTAATGTTGTTGAACTACTACTCCTAGAACATGCAGATGTTAATATTGTCGCCAAAAATGGAGTGACTGCTTTAATACTGGCTAGTCTAAAAGGTCAAACTCTCATTGTTGAATTGCTACTCAAAAATCATGCAGATATTGACATTAAGGAAGAAGATGGCTTTACTGCTCTAATGGTAGCTAGTCAAAATGGTCATACCCAGATTGTTGAACTATTGCTTAAGGGAAAGGCAACTGTTAATATTCAAAACAACAATGGAGTAACTGCTTTAATGTCAGCTAGTGCAAAAGGTCATTCTAATGTTGTTGAACTACTACTCCTAGAACATGCAGATGTTAATATTGTCGCCAAAAATGGAGTGTCTGCTTTAATACTGGCTAGTCTAAAAGGTCAAACTCTCATTGTTGAATTACTACTCAAAAATCATGCAGATATTGACATTAAGGAAGAAGATGGCTTTACTGCTCTAATGGTAGCTAGTCAAAATGGTCATACCCAGATTGTTGAACTATTGCTTAAGGCAAAAGCAACTGTTAATATTCAAAACAACAATGGAGTAACTGCTTTAATGTCAGCTAGTGCAAAAGGTCATTCTAATGTTGTTGAACTACTACTCCTAGAACATGCAGATGTTAATATTGTCGCCAAAAATGGAGTGTCTGCTTTAATACTGGCTAGTCTAAAAGGTCAAACTCTCATTGTTGAATTACTACTCAAAAATCATGCAGATATTGACATTAAGGAAGAAGATGGCTTTACTGCTCTAATGGTAGCTAGTCAAAATGGTCATACCCAGATTATTGAACTATTGATTAAGGGAAAAGCAACTGTTAATGTTCAAAACAACAATGGAGTAACTGCTTTAATGCTAGCTAGTCTAAGTGGTCATTCCTCAGTTGTTGAATTATTACTCAGGGAGAATGCAGATGTAAATGTAAAGGACAATAATGGAGTAACTGCTTTAATGTTAGCTAGTCTAAGTGGTCATATTCAACTACTATTTGAAAAAGATAAGACTCAGGTTGAAGATGCTTTTAAAAAGTTAGTACAAAATCGTGATACCCAGAATTTGTTTGAACTACTTCTTAAAGAGGAAGAAACTTTTAGTATGGACAATGAAGTAAGCAACCAAATACAAGATAGTGGAAATCATTATATCCAGGTTGTTGAACTACTACTGAAAGAACATGCAGATGTTAATATTATTACCAAAACTGGAGTGACAGCCCTAATGCTAGCTTGTCTAAAAGGTCAAACTCACATTGTTAAACTGCTACTCAAAGAGAATGTAGATATCAATATTCAGGAAGAAGACGGATTTACTGCTCTAATGCTAGCTAGTCAAAATGGTCATACCCAAATTGCTGAACTACTCCTTAAGGAGAAAGCTGGCATAAACATTCAAAACAACAATGGAGTAACTGCTTTAATGCTAGCTAGTCTAAGTGGTCATTCCTCAGTTGTTGAATTATTACTCAGGGAGAATGCAGATGTAAATGTAAAGGACAACAATGGAGTAACTGCTTTAATGTTAGCTAGTCTAAGTGGTCATTCCTCAGTTGTTGAATTATTACTCAGGGAGAATGCAGATGTAAATGTAAAGGACAATGATGGAGTAACTGCTTTAATGTTAGCTAGTCTAAGTGGTCATATTCAACTACTATTTGAAAAAGTTAAGACTCAGGTTGAAGATGCTTTTAAAAAGTTAGAACAAAATCGTGATACCCAGAATTTGTTTGAACTACTTCTTAAAGAGAACGAAACTTTTAGTATGGACAATGAAGTAAGCAACCAAGTACAAGATAGTGGAAATCATTATATCCAGGTTGTTGAACTACTACTGAAAGAACATGCAGATGTTAATATTATTACCAAAACTGGAGTGACAGCCCTAATGCTAGCTTGTCTAAAAGGTCAAACTCACATTGTTAAACTGCTACTCAAAGAGAATGTAGATATCAATATTCAGGAAGAAGACGGGTTTACTGCTCTAATGCTAGCTAGTCAAAATGGTCATACCCAAATTGCTGAACTACTTCTTAAAGAGAAAGCTGGCATAAACATTCAAAACAACAATGGAGTAACTGCTTTAATGCTAGCTAGTCTAAGTGGTCATTCCTCAGTTGTTGAATTATTACTCAGGGAGAATGCAGATGTAAATGTAAAGGACAATAATGGAGTAACTGCTTTAATGTTAGCTAGTCTAAGTGGTCATATTCAACTACTATTTGAAAAAGATAAGACTCAGGTTGAAGATGCTTTTAAAAAGTTAGTACAAAATCGTGATACCCAGAATTTGTTTGAACTACTTCTTAAAGAGAACGAAACTTTTAGTATGGACAATGAAGTAAGCAACCAAATACAAGATAGTGGAAATCATTATATCCAGGTTGTTGAACTACTACTGAAAGAACATGCAGATGTTAATATTATTACCAAAACTGGAGTGACAGCCCTAATGCTAGCTTGTCTAAAAGGTCAAACTCACATTGTTAAACTGCTACTCAAAGAGAATGTAGATATCAATATTCAGGAAGAAGACGGATTTACTGCTCTAATGCTAGCTAGTCAAAATGGTCATACCCAAATTGCTGAACTACTCCTTAAGGAGAAAGCTGGCATAAACATTCAAAACAACAATGGAGTAACTGCTTTAATGCTAGCTAGTCTAAGTGGTCATTCCTCAGTTGTTGAATTATTACTCAGGGAGAATGCAGATGTAAATGTAAAGGACAACAATGGAGTAACTGCTTTAATGTTAGCTAGTCTAAGTGGTCATTCCTCAGTTGTTGAATTATTACTCAGGGAGAATGCAGATGTAAATGTAAAGGACAATGATGGAGTAACTGCTTTAATGTTAGCTAGTCTAAGTGGTCATATTCAACTACTATTTGAAAAAGTTAAGACTCAGGTTGAAGATGCTTTTAAAAAGTTAGAACAAAATCGTGATACCCAGAATTTGTTTGAACTACTTCTTAAAGAGAACGAAACTTTTAGTATGGACAATGAAGTAAGCAACCAAATACAAGATAGTGGAAATCATTATATCCAGGTTGTTGAACTACTACTGAAAGAACATGCAGATGTTAATATTATTACCAAAACTGGAGTGACAGCCCTAATGCTAGCTTGTCTAAAAGGTCAAACTCACATTGTTAAACTGCTACTCAAAGAGAATGTAGATATCAATATTCAGGAAGAAGACGGGTTTACTGCTCTAATGCTAGCTAGTCAAAATGGTCATACCCAAATTGCTGAACTACTTCTTAAAGAGAAAGCTGGCATAAACATTCAAAACAACAATGGAGTAACTGCTTTAATGCTAGCTAGTCTAAGTGGTCATTCCTCAGTTGTTGAATTATTACTCAGGGAAAATGCAGATGTAAATGTAAAGGACAATAATGGAGTAACTGCTTTAATGTTAGCTAGTCTAAATGGTCATATTCAACTACTATTTGAAAAAGATAAGACTCAGGTTGAAGATGCTTTTAAAAAGTTAGTACAAAATCGTGATACCCAGAATTTGTTTGAACTACTTCTTAAAGAGAACGAAACTTTTAGTATGGACAATGAAGTAAGCAACCAAATACAAGATAGTGGAAATCATTATATCCAGGTTGTTGAACTACTACTGAAAGAACATGCAGATGTTAATATTATTACAAAAACTGGAGTGACAGCCCTAATGCTAGCTTGTCTAAAAGGTCAAACTCACATTGTTAAACTGCTACTCAAAGAGAATGTAGATATCAATATTCAGGAAGAAGACGGGTTTACTGCTCTAATGCTAGCTAGTCAAAATGGTCATACCCAAATTGCTGAACTACTTCTTAAAGAGAAAGCTGGCATAAACATTCAAAACAACAATGGAGTAACTGCTTTAATGCTAGCTAGTCAAAATGGTCATCACCAGGTTGTTGAACTACTACTCAAAGAACATGCCGACGTTAATACTCAAAATGAAAATGGATTGACTGCTCTAATGTTAGCTTGTCACTATAAACATTTTAAAGTAGCTCAAATTTTACTTAACTCAAGAGGAGATCCTCATTTGTCAACGCACAATGGAGCAACAGCATTTTTATTAGCTGGTTTTAGTGGTAACAGAGACATTGTTAATATGCTCTTAGACAAAGTTCAACCCATTCCTGAGGAGATTGAAAAGGCAGTAGTACTATCATGTTTTGGTGGTCACCCTACTCTCATTACCTTCCTCTCAAACAAACTTCCACACCTCACTAATGACCAGAGAGAACTACTAGACTCATGTGTTAAAGGAGATTTAGCTACAGTTGTATGGAAGACATTAGATAGTCCAGATACTCCACTGGTACTAGGTCTTACTCCACTCATGGTAGCTTCATCATGTGGACATGTTGATATAGTGGATGCTCTCATACAAGCTGGAGCTGATGTCAATAAAGATACCTATCGAGGGTTGACTCCATTGTTTTTTGCAGTAGTAGGAGGTAAATCCACATCAATAGTAGAAACACTCTTAAAGAATGGTGCTAATCCTAACATTATTGTGAACAAGCAAACAGCATTAGATGATGCTAATATACTTGAATTGGAAACCATTAGCCAACTATTAATTGAGTATGGAGGTCAGACAGCATCACAAATACAAGGACAAATTGAAACAGAAGTAAAATCATCATTACTAAGATCTGGTGAAGGGACAACAATGCTTACGTCTGTAGTAACTAAGACTATTAGTGAGATAGATACATTATCAAGTTGTACTATTAAGACTCCACCAAGTGTATTGCCCAAAGTAGATTTGACATCCATAAATAGTTTATTTACTCCATCTGACTTAAATTACTCCAGCTACACAATGAAGAGCCACCAAATGAGAATAAATGAAAGAGACCTCACATCCATAAATAGTTCAATGACTCCATTTACCTTATATAATTCTAGTTATGATATTAGGAGATTACATGAAAAGGATTTCACTTTCAGACATACAGCATTTACTCAATACAACTTTAGCCGTACTGCTACATTTAGAGATCCCTCTATAGTGCAAATATCCTGTTACTGATTATTATATATTACTGCATTGTTTGTTATTATTATGTAGCTAACTGCTGATAAATGATTCAGCCAGAGCTATAAGTATATTTGTACATGCTGCTGTTATATATATGCGTGTGTGTATAGGTTGTGTAGACAAGTTATTTTTTATTTGACTACAATAATTTATGTTTGCTGCATTTAGAGTCAATACATTGTCCTCTAATGTTTCTTTTAGCAACAATAAAAATAATATTATTACAATGTATAATGTATAGTTCATTATACAATACTATCTTATTAATAATAGTCAATGTAGTATATTTTAGTAAATGGATGACAAAGTACTTCATATGATATCATGTAATTTCATTGAAGGACACAGTTAGTCTTTTTGTACAGTTCTGGTACAAGTTAAAGACATCAGAACTGGAGATTTAGGACAAGTACCTTGTTTATTACTAGGTTGTATTTGAATAGAACTCTAATGATGAATAGGTTGAGCTTTGTGGACTAATGAACGATGTAGGAGTTTAATATCATGAGCTTCTTCAGCTTCTCTGATCACTATATGACCATTTATGGCAGAGACTTCCTTCAATTTGTCATTTCATTAAAAGCTATATAATAAGTGAACATCAAGCAATTGATCATGATTTGTATAAGACACTTTACAGACAATATTTGTAGTTTGGACTTGTGTTGACATTAAAAAATATCAATAGTTACATTTTCTTAAGGCACTATACTGAGTTGAGTAGAAATGAGCTTTTAAAAGTTTTTAAATAATATTGACATAGAAATTGTAAAATGTCTATATACTCTGAATAAGACAACCTTTATGAGAACACAGCAATAAAGGAATGTGATATGTACATACATACCAATGTACAAGTGGAAGAGATCTATGCTAGATGCAGTGAAAAATATGTATCAGGTAATAACACAGTCTAAATGAAAAGAACTCAGTTCATGATCATATGTTGTTATTTTCCTTGACATAACTGAAATTTAACATAAAATAACAATTAAACTAATGATAATTTATTTTAGACTTACTGCAGTAGTAGATTAAAGATTATTTTGCTCACATGACTCAATAATTGCTAGAGATACCATATATGGTAATAAATAGTAAAGTACTACATGTGTTTGTAGACTAGTCCAATCTATACTTTGACAGAAATACAATGTTGCTGATTGTCTACTAGTAACCCGTCAAGAAAAGTGTCACATTGTGTGTGGTGTACAGACAGGGACAAAAGGTAACTAAATAAGTAGAACAAGTTGTCTTTTGATATATTGATTGTTTGTAGGTCATTATGATTGATATCTCTCAATGGAGAGCTAGTATTGGGTTATGGTATTGTCATCATATACCATATACCACTAAAAAGACTCCTTCTACCACTGATACCTCCAGATCGATAAAGTCACTATTGATATCAGGAGATGAGGGTGGTGGTACTTTGATATTCTCTTTAGTTTTGTTTTTCTTACTTCTCCTCATTTTATCAGGTGATGTTGAACTGAAGCCTGGACCTAAACAGGTCAGTAAACATTAAAACATATAACTGATGAGATGATGGTTTGATTTATTTGGTAATATTGAAGGTGCTAGCTGTGCTACTGAAAGTGATGAAGTTCATAGTGTTGAAGACTGTATTGACAACCAATTTTGTTGACTTAAGTAACCAGTTAAGTAGATGTTTGCCACAAGTTTCTGCATCAATGTATTCTAAAAGACTGATAAGTGAATCTGTCAGAGATTCTCCAACTGTTTACAATGTTATTGGTGAATTTAAAAGTGGAATGAGATTATATTAGCTGATAGTATTTCAAAGTTACAAGAACATTGTCAACGTTTCTTACAATGTCTCTCCAGCGAAGGTGGTCCTACTAAATTACCTGCTCAACAGTTATGTCAAGACTGGATGGAAGAAGTCAAAAAACAATGTGATATCTCACTAGATCTTACATGTGATGAACAGGATATTAAACAACAAGGTCAGTAATAGAAAATAGTGGTAGTCCATATTTCTGAGATGAAGTGTCACAAATATGTATTGTTCTTATTATTAAAATTGTTTTAACCAATAAAATATTTTATAATAATATAATACATTTATAGACTGTTGTATCCATGGAGTAGTACACATTTGTCACAGCTTGCTTTGTTCACTACCATTAGTTCACTCAACAGCTGTGACAAGAAATCTATTGGAATGTTACTATACCATAATTATTTTATTGGTTAAAACAATTTTAATAATAAGTTGTAATAAAAACATTAGATAGTCCAGATACTCCACTGGTACTTGGTCTTACTCCACTTATGATAGCTTCATCATGTGGACATGTTGATATAGTGGATGCTCTCATAAAAGCTGGAGCTGATGTTAATAAGCAATTGTCAGAAAATAAGTGGAAACTCACTTCCATTAACTTTGCATTATCAGGAGGCAAATCCCCTTCAATTGTAAAGACACTCTTAGAAAATAATGCCAGTCCTAATGTCATTGTTGAAAATAAAACAGCTTTAGATTATGCTTATGAGAGCAAACAAGAAACCATCAGCAAGCTACTAACCAAATATGGAGGTCAAACAGCATCACAATTACAGGAAATAAAAGAATATGAAACTTCGAAACTGAAGTCATCTTTATTGACATGTACAACTCCAGCAACATCATTACTAACACCTGTGGAATTATCAAGTGAAGTAGCAACCACAGCTAATGTAACATCTTTACTTACACCTACGGATTCAAATGATGTTATCACGAGTCAACCAGAGCAAAAAAGAACAGGTTTATTGAATTTTATGTCTAAACTTTTTGATTCATTCACTTCACACATTTTAAACCCTACTCATACGTTTAAAGATACCAGTGTAAAACAAGACAACAAGAAAGAAGTCAAAGAATTGTATTCTTCCAATAAAATGCTCTTAAATATAATACATACTTTTTCACAATAAATTCTTTGATTAACTATTTTTAATTAACTACAAAATATAGAAATTTTTTAAACTCAATGTGTTTTTGAAATATACAAGATTTTCAACACCAAAAGGTTTCTTTTAACAACAAGAACTAATACCAATTTGTATAATTATAGCTCATTACACAATTGTAGTACATTTAATTTAATTATGTAGTACAATAGTAAAAGATATGACTTCAATATGACTTTGTGTAATGTATTGAAGGATACAGTCAAGCTTTAGGTACAGTTCTGGTAAGAGGTAAAGACTGACATTAGAACTGAAGATTTAGGAAGAGAAATCTGTTTATTACCAGACTATATTTGAATAGAACTGTACTGATGCATGGGTTGAGCTTTGTGGACTAATGAACAACTTAAGAACTGAATTAATAAGCTTCTTCAGCATCTCTGATCACATGGAAGTATATCACCATTAATGGCAGAGACCTCCTTCAATTTGCATTTTATTAAAAGTTATACAACAAGTGAATATCAAGCAATTAATCATCATTGCATAAGACACTTTACAATTAGAGTGGTATGTTCTCCATTTGATCCACTATTCTATTATCTTTATTTAACTATTAATATACTATTAATATTGTTATTCCCTTACAGTTACCACTTATTATATTAGTGGGAATGTCAATGTTATTAATGAGTCTAATTATACCTAGCAGTAAGTATATGTACATCCCATTTATATACCATTGTTAATATACCATTTATCAATTCAATAACCCACAGATCCATACTCTTTTTCATCAATCATACATTCACTCATATAGTTACTTTGTGTTAATTCTCTTTCTCTTTTTTTTCTATTTTTAGCTGATCCAGTTTCTCAGATTATTTACATTATATTTTGGGGTCTTCTCATTATAGCTTGTATTATTTATGTATATAGAAATGGACCTGATTTTGTGGACTCTCCTAAGTTAGTTCAAGTTGAAGGAAAGAAGAAAGTTTAAACTCAATTTCAATCTTCTACATATAAATATTTTCTAACTGGATATTAAATTAATAAATTAACTAATGAAAACATTTATTAGTTTTGTGAAGTAGACTGAACTGAACTAAGAGTTAGAACAACTTTACAACTAATGTCCAGAGGCTTTATTAGTAAAGTCCCTGGTAAGACATATGAGTGAACCGCTTCAATAATGGACCAGCTTGTTTTTATACATACATCTGTTATTGCACATTTTTATAATGCACTCATAAATTATACTATAAGTGTATGGAGGTCATTGTAGGCCATCCTGACCTGAAGTCTATGTAATTATAATTATATTCATGATATAAGACATTATTCTACATATTTGGTCAAAATTTCCATCCACTAACTGATGAATAATATTGACCATACCTCACATGATATTTATAAATAATATTCATTGTTCCAACAGTTATTAGCCAAAAATACCGTACGAGTGTAAGTTTAAAATGTATTCATAACAGTTATTGCCTTATAAAGAATATAAAGTTATTCAATACGTAGTTGACCATTGTATAGCTCTATATTTCCTTAGTAACCAAGAAAAGCAAAACAGGGCTAGTTTGCCTGTTGCAGTAGTTGTCAATTCTACTATAAATAATTTGTTGTTAATATTTTCAGATCCTGCTTTGTTTGTAAAACTAAGTTGAAACCTGAGGACATAAGTATTAATAAAAACTACCTGTTTCCTATTTTTATCTTGACAGCCATTTTAGTTGAGTTATTGAGCTACCCATTTGTCAGGTATCTACTGGTATACTGTGGAGTATACTATCACATTGTATGTGGTGTACAGACAGGAAACAAGTTGTCTTTTGATATATTGATTGTTTGTAGGTCATTATGATTGATATCTCTCAATGGAGAGCTAGTATTGGGTTATGGTATTGTCATCATATACCATATACCACTAAAAAGACTCCTTCTACCACTAATACCCCTGGATGGATAAAGTCACTATTGATATCAGGAGATGAGAGTGGTGGTACTTTGATATTCTCTCTAGTTTTGTTTCTCTTACTTCTCCTCATTTTATCAGGAGATATTGAACTGAACCCTGGACCTAAAACAGGTCAGTAAACATTAAAACATATAACTGATGGAATGATGTTTTAATTTATTTCAATAGAGCTGACAGCAATTAATGCTCTACAACTTCTTATTAAGAGTGGTTTTGTTGTTAAAGATAAATGGACTGAACTCACTATTCTTCTAGGTGTGTCACTGGATGAGAGGAGAAGACTCCTGACAATGGCCAGCAGTGATCAAAATTTCCACTTTGCTTTAGAAGAAGGTTTACAATGGTGGATTACAAATGGTACTGCCCCTTGTTGGGAAGAACTCATTTCAGCTGTTGAGAATTGTGGTAATGATGATGTAGCTACTACACTGAGAAGACAACTAGACATTAAAGATGAAGGTATCTATTATATATAGTTCATTATATACTAGTACTTTAAAATAATTATCAATGTATTTTAATAGTTTAGTAAAGTACATAACAAGATATATTCTATTGATTTCATATATTGAAGGACACAGTTAGTCTTTTGGTAAATGTCTGGTATATAGCTTACTCCATTAAAAGGAGTGGAACTGGATTGATAATTCATGCATCTAAATTCAATCCTCATAAAATCTTTTCCATATCAAGGGCAAACAGAAGGACAAAAAAAAGAAAGAAGTGCCCAGTCTGGAAAGCAAACATTTTCTTCTTGTGATAAATCTGTATATGGTGACAAAGGAGGTGCTAGTACAACAGAAAGCGATAAAGTTCATAAAGTGTTGAAGAGTGTACTGACAACCCATTTTGCTGACTTAAGTAACCAGTTAAGTAGATGTTTGCCACAAATTTCTACAGCAATGTATTCTAAAAGACTGATAAGTGAATCAGTTAGAAAGTCTCCAACTATTGACAGTGTGGTTAGTGAATTTGAAAGTGGAATGAGATTAGCAAACAACATTTCAAAGTTACAAGAACATTGTCAACTTTTCTTACAATGTTTCTATAGTGAAGGTGGTCCTACTAAATCAGCTGCTCAAAAGTTATGTCAAGACTGGATGGAAGAAGTTAAAAAGCAATGCGATATCTCACTAGATCTTACATGTGATGAACAGGATATTAAACAACAAGGTCAGTGATACAAAATAGTGGCAGTCCATATTTCTGAGATGAAGTGTCACAAATATATGTTGTTCTTATTATTAAAATTGCTTAATCAAATAAAATTACTATAGTACAGTAACATTCCAATAGATTTCTTGTCACAGCTGTTGTGTGTGAATTTTATGATAGTGAACAAAGCTTGTTGTGACAAGTATGTACTCCCTCATAGTTATAATAGTATTTAAATGTATACATTCAATAGTTCTTCACAACTATTTATTAATTGACCAAACTAAGAAACTAACTGATTATGTAAGAGCTATCATATAATGTGAAAGGATGACATAAAACTGTATTTGACCATACTCTTAGGAACAATTAAATATAGTCAAACTATAGGTAGGAGGAACACTATATTATAATAGGATGTATGATCATTCACAACTATTTTTGTATCACTTATTATAAAGCTAATTAAATTCATTGGATGTGCCAGTGAAAAATTCATTTCTTTGTCAACTATAATTTATAATTTCTTTATTGCTGCCCAAGCTTTAAACATAACAGGTAGTCATATAGTTGTTTTACTTCTGTGCATATATAGTACAATAGTATTCTATGAGGAATTCCATTTCATAGAAATAAATGGAGGTCCAGTCTTGAATTGAGGCCAGGTATAAACTGAGCCAAATAGTAAATGGAGATTATACGAATTGATGCTACAAGGAAGCTACTTTACAGTATTTATGTGTGAAATGAGACTAGTGGATATATAATTATGTCCATGTAGAGATTGTTTCTAATGCTAATATAATATATTCTTATATAGAAAACAGTGATACAGTTATTCAAGTGGATCATACATTGACTTCCAATGAAAATGGAGTACCTACATCATGTCTGCAGGATGTAAAGTCTTCTCTAGAAAAATCACAAGAATATATTTTAGCTACAGAAATATCTCAAAAACCTAATACTTGTTTACAAACAACTTCAGTACAATCAACTACTTCCCAAGGTATTATAAATTTCTTTGAGTATCTCATTATAATATATCTTTGTAGCCTCTAGCATTCATCAAAAGTAGAAGTAATAAATAAAGAGAAAGAAATGGAACTTAGAACCTCTTTACAGAATTTACATCAAAACTTCCGTACATTAATAGTTGCTGTTCGATCAGCTCTTAATCATAAACTACAACATCAACTACTACAATTAGAAGATGTCACAATATTTATTAAGTATGAACTAGATTGGGTTGAAGAACTGAGTGACATCAACAAATGTAATGATTTAGATGAACTTTTCAAGAAACTACATCCATATTTTGACTTCTTAGACTGTGAATTAATTGTTAATGTGAGTGAAGAGTTTCTTAATGATGAATATTTTGGGAAAGACAAGAAGAACCTAGTCAGTGAACTTAAAGAACATATGGATAGAGTTGAGACTTTACGTTGCTCATTTACTGTTAAACAACTCAAACATCAATTAAAAAGCATATACACTCCACATCTAGGAGATCTAACAAGCATGCCTCAAATTTATATTGAATTACACAATCCATGGAATGATGCCAATGTTCGAGGACTTTATCTACTAATAGGACATTTACTACCTTACAAGTCAAAGCATTCAATTTTGAAGTATATTGAAATAGAGACAGGCTCAGTTCGTATTAAATATTTTGTCCATGAATCAAATGCTGATTGTCTCATAGCTTATGCTCAAGGCAAGCTACAGTTTATGCGTCTCATTGGTATATTTGGTCTAACAATTAATGGTGAACGTATCCTAGAAGGTGATGAGAATATGAACTTCACATTTGAGTCAGCTCTTCTTGAAGCTACAAAAGCTGGTCATAATGAAGCTGTACAATTTCTCCTGAAGTTAGGAGGTGATGTAGACCATTGTGATGAAGAAGGCAGTACAGCACTTATGTTAGCTAGTAACAGGGGACATGTACAAGTTGTACAAACACTAGTATCAGCTGGAGCTAATGTTAACATTCAAGATAACGATGGATGGACAGCACTTATGAGAGCAAGTGAACATAGCAATCTTACAATAGTCAATACTCTCATACAGAATGGTGCTGACCCAAATTACCCACAGAAATCAAATTGCTCAAATGCATTAATGATTGCAAGTTTTTGTGGTCATTATGATATTGTTCAAGTACTACTACAACAGAAGATTGATATTAACTATCAAAGAAAAGATGGAGTGACTGCTCTAATACTAGCTAGTATGAATGGTCACACACAGGTTGTTGAACTGCTATTCAAAGAGAATGCAGAAGTAAATACTCTGGAAGAAAAAGGACGGACTGCACTAATGCTGGCATGTGAAAATGGTCATACACAGGTTGTTAAAATTCTGCTTAATAATAATGTGAATGCTAGCATTCAGGCGAAAAATGGATTGACTGCACTAATGTCAGCAAGTAGCAATGGTCATACTGAGGTTGTTGAACTACTTCTCAAAGAACAGGTGAACATCAATGCTCAGAGAGAAGATGGAGTGACAGCCCTAATGCTAGGTAGTCAAAATGGTCATACACAGGTTGTTAAATTACTCGTCAAAGAGCATGCAGATGTCAATATGCAGAGAGATGACAAAGTAACAGCCCTAATGTTAGCTAGTCATAATGGTCACTTTCAAATCACTGAAATACTCCTTAAAGAATATGCAGATATTAACATACAGAGCAAAAAAGGATCAACAGCCCTAATGCTAGCTAGTTTGAATGGTCATACACAGGTTGTTGAATTACTTCTCAAAGAGCATGCAGATGTCAATATGCAGAGAGATGACAAAGCAACAGCCGTAATGCTAGCTAGTCAAAATGGTCATACACAGGTTGTTGAATTACTCGTCAAAGAGCATGCAGATGTCAATATGCAGAGAGATGACAAAGTAACAGCCCTTATGCTTGCTAGTCATAACGGTCACTTTCAAATTGCTGAAATACTCCTTAAAGAGCATGCAGATATTAACATACAGAGCATAAAAGGATCAACAGCTCTAATGCTAGCTAGTTTGAATGGTCATACACAGGTTGTTGAACTGCTACTTAAAGAGAATTTAGATATTAATATTCAGGAAGAAGATGGATTTACTGCTCTAATGCTAGCTAGTCAAAATGGTCATACCGAGATTGCTGAACTGTTGCTTAAGGGAAAGGCAACTATTAATATTCAAAACAACAATGGAGTAACTGCTTTAATGTTAGCTAGTGCAAAAAGTCATGCTGATGTTGTTGAACTACTACTCAAAGAGAATGCAGATGTTAACATTGTTGCAAAAAATGGATCGACTGCACTAATGTCAGCAAGTAGCAATGGTCATACTGAGGTTGTTGAACTACTTCTCAAAGAACAGGTGAACATCAATGCTCAGAGAGAAGACGGAGTGACAGCCCTAATGCTAGGTAGTCAATATGGTCATACACAGGTTGTTGAATTACTCGTCAAAGAGCATGCAAATGTCAATATGCAGAGAGATGACAAAGTAACAGCCCTTATGCTTGCTAGTCATAATGGTCACTTTCAAATCGCTGAAATACTCCTTAAAGAACATGCAGATATTAACATACAGAGCAAAAAAGGATCAACAGCTCTAATGCTAGCTAGTTTGAATGGTCATACACAGGTTGTTGAATTACTCGTCAAAGAGCATGCAGATGTCAATATGCAGAGAGATGACAAAGTAACAGCCCTAATGCTAGCTAGTCAAAATGGTCATACACAGGTTGTTGAATTACTCGTCAAAGAGCATGCAGATGTCAATATGCAGAGAGATGACAAAGTAACAGCCCTTATGCTTGCTAGTCATAATGGTCACTTTCAAATCGCTGAAATCCTTTTTAAAGAAGATGCAGATATTAACATACAGAGCAAAAAAGGATCAACAGCCCTAATGCTAGCTAGTCAAAATGGTCATACACAGGTTGTTAAATTACTTGTCAAAGAGCATGCAGATGTCAATATGCAGAGAGATGACAAAGTAACAGCCCTAATGCTAGCTAGTCAAAATGGTCATACACAGGTTGTTGAATTACTCGTCAAAGAGCATGCAGATGTCAATATGCAGAGAGATGATAAAGTAACAGCCCTAATGCTAGCTAGTCAAAATGGTCATACACAGGTTGTTGAATTACTCGTCAAAGAGCATGCAGATGTCAATATGCAGAGAGATGACAAAGTAACAGCCCTTATGCTTGCTAGTCATAATGGTCACTTTCAAATCACTGAAATACTCCTTAAAGAACATGCAGATATTAACATACAGAGCAAAAAAGGATCAACAGCTCTAATGCTAGCTAGTTTGAATGGTCATACACAGGTTGTTGAACTGCTACTCAAAGAGAATTTAGATATTAATATTCAGGAAGAAGATGGATTTACTGCTCTAATGCTAGCTAGTCAAAATGGTCATACTGAGATTGCTGAACTGTTGCTTAAGGGAAAGGCAACTATTAATATTCAAAACAACAATGGAGTAACTGCTTTAATATTAGCTAGTGCAAAAAGTCATGCTGATGTTGTTGAACTACTACTCAAAGAGAATGCAGATGTTAACATTGTTGCAAAAAATGGAGTGACTGCTCTAATGCTAGCTTGTTTAAATGGTCTCATCCAGGTTACTGAACTACTACTCAATGAGCATGAGAGTGTTAATATTCAAGAAGAAAATGGTCATACTAAGGTTGTTGAGCTGCTACTTAGAGAGCATGCAGACGTTAATATTATCGACAAAAATGGAATGACAGCACTAACACTAGCTAGTCTAAGTGGTCATGTCCAGATAGTTAAATTACTACTAAAGGAGCATGCAGATGTTAATGTTATTATTGAAAAATTAAATGGAATGACAACCTTAATGCTAGCTAGTCTAGGTGGTCATACTGGGATTGTTGAGCTACTAATAAAAGAGCATGCAGATGTTAATATTGCCACCAAAAACGGATTGACAGCTTTAATGCTAGCTAGTCTAAAAGGTCAAACTAACGTTGTTGAATTGCTACTCAAAGAGAATGCAGAAATTAATATTCAGGAAGAAGATGGCTTTACTGCTCTAATGCTAGCTAGTCAAAATGGTCATACCCAGATTGTTGAACTATTGCTTAATGAAGAAGCAACTATTAATATTCAAAATAACAATGGAGTAACTGCTTTAATGTTAGCTAGCGCAAAAGGCCACGTTGATGTTGTTGAACTACTACTAAAAGAACATGCAGATGTTAATATTGTCGCCAAAAATGGAGTCACTGCTTTAATACTGGCTAGTCTAAAAGGTCAAACTAACGTTGTTGAATTACTACTCAAACATCATGCAGATATCAACATAAAGGAAGAAGATGGCTTTACAGCTCTAATGCTAGCTAGTCAAAATGGTCATACCCAAATTGCTGAGTTACTGCTTAAAGAACAAGCAACTATTAATATTCAAAACAACAATGGAGCAACTGCTTTAATGTTAGCTAGTCTAAATTGTCATTCCCCAGTTGTTGAATTATTACTCAGGGAGAATGCAGATGTCAATGTAAAGGACAATAATGGAGTTACTGCGTTAATGCTAGCTAGTCTAAGTGGTCATATTCAACTACTATTTGAAAAAGTTAAGACTCAGCTAGAAGATGCTTTCAAAACGTTAGTACAAAATTGTGATACCCATCAGAATTTTGTTGAACTACTCCTTAAAGACAAAGAAGCTATTAGTATGGACAATGAAGTAACCAACCAAATGCAAGCTAATGGAAGTCATTATTCCCATGTTGTTGAACTACTACTTAAAGAACATGCAGATGTTAATATTATTACTAAAACTGGAGTGACAGCCTTAATGCTAGCTTGTCTAAAAGGTCTAACTCACGTTGTTAAACTGCTACTAAAAGAGAATGTAGATATCAACGTTCAGGAAGAAGATGGCTTTACTGCTCTAATGCTAGCTAGTCAAAATGGTCATACCCAGATTGTTGAACTATTGCTTAATGAAGAAGCAACAATTAATATTCAAAATAACAATGGAGTAACTGCTTTAATGTTAGCTAGTGCAAAAGGCCATGTTGATGTTGTTGAACTACTACTAAAAGAACATGCAGATGTTAATATTGTCGCCAAAAATGGAGTCACTGCTTTAATACTGGCTAGTCTAAAAGGTCAAACTCACGTTGTTGAATTACTACTCAAAGAGAATGCAGAAATTAATATTCAGGAAGAAGATGGCTTTACTGCTCTAATGCTAGCTAGTCAAAATGGTCATACCCAAATTGCTGAGTTACTGCTTAAAGAACAAGCAACTATTAATATTCAAAACAACAATGGAGTAACTGCTTTAATGTTAGCTAGTCTAAATTGTCATTCCCCAGTTGTTGAATTATTACTCAGGGAGAATGCAGATGTCAATGTAAAGGACAATAATGGAGTTACTGCCTTAATGCTAGCTAGTCTAAGTGGTCATATTCAACTACTACTTGAAAAAGTTATGACTCAGCTAGAAGATGCTTTCAAAATGTTAGTACAAAATTGTGATACCCATCAGAAGTTTGTTGAACTACTCCTTAATAACAAAGAAACTATTAGTATGGACAATGAAGTAACCAACCAAATGCAAGCTAATGGAAGTCATTGTTCCCATGTTGTTGAACTACTACTTAAAGAACATGCAGATGTTAATATTATTACTAAAACTGGAGTGACAGCCTTAATGCTAGCTTGTCTAAAAGGTCAAACTCACGTTGTTAAACTGCTACTAAAAGAGAATGTAGATATCAACGTTCAGGAAGAAAATGGCTTTACTGCTCTAATGCTAGCTAGTCAAAATGGTCATACCCAGATTGTTGAACTATTGATTATGGAAGAAGCAACTATTAACATTCAAAATAACAATGGAGTAACTGCTTTAATGTCAGCTAGTGCAAAAGGCCACATTGATGTTGTTGAACTACTACTAAAAGAACATGCAGATGTTAATATTGTCACTAAAAATGGAATCACTGCTTTAATACTGGCTAGTCTAAAAGGTCAAACTCACGTTGTTGAATTACTACTCAAAGAGAATGCAGAAATTAATATTCAGGAAGAAGATGGCTTTACTGCTCTAATGCTAGCTAGTCAAAATGGTCATACCCAGATTGTTGAACTATTGCTTAATGAAGAAGCAACTATTAATATTCAAAATAACAATGGAGTAACTGCTTTAATGTTAGCTAGCGCAAAAGGCCACGTTGATGTTGTTGAACTACTACTAAAAGAACACGCTGATGTTAACACTCTTACAAAAGATGGAGTGACTGCTCTAATGTTAGCTAGTGAAAATGGTCATACTCAGATTGTTGAACTATTGCTTAATGGAAAAACAACTGTTAATATTCAAAACAACAATGGAGTAACTGCTTTAATGTCAGCTAGTGCAAAAGGCCATGTTGATGTTGTTGAAATTCTACTAAAAGAACATGCTGATGTTAACATTGTTGCCAAAAATGGAGTGACAGCTCTAATCCTAGCTAGTCTAGAAGGTCAAACTCGCATTATTAAATTACTACTCAAAGAGAATGCAGATCTTGATGTTCAAGAAGAAGATGGCTTTACTGCTCTAATGTTAGCTAGTCAAAATGGTCATACCCAGATTGCTGAACTATTGCTTAAAGGAAAAGCAACAATTAATATTCAAAACAACAATGGAGTAACTGCTTTAATGTCAGCTAGTGCAAAAGGCCACATTGATCTTGTTGAACTACTACTAAAAGAACACGCTGATGTTAACATTCTTACAAAAGATGGAGTGACTGCTCTAATGGTAGCTAGTCAAAATGGTCATACCCAGATTGTTGAACTATTGCTTAAGGGAAAAGCAACTGTTAATATTCAAAACAACAATGGAGTAACTGCTTTAATATCAGCTAGTGCAAAAGGCCACGTTGATGTTGTTGAACTACTACTAAAAGAACATGCTGATGTTAACATTGTTGCAAAAGATGGAGTGACTGCTCTAATGCTAGCTAGTCAAAATGGTCATCACCAGATTGTTAAACTACTACTCAAGGAACATGCCAACATTAATACTCAGAATGAAGATGGACTGACTGCTCTAATGTTATCTAGTTATAATGGTTATTACCAGGTTGTTGAACTACTACTCAAAGAACATGCCGACATTAATACTCAGAATGAAGATGGATGGACTGCTCTAACACTTGCTTGTCGTTATGAACATTTTAAAGTAGCTCATATTTTACTTAACTCAAAAGCAGATTCTCATTTTTCCCTGCACAGTGGATCAACAGCATTTTCATTAGCTGCTTTTGGTGGCAACAGAGACATTGTTAATATGCTCTTAGACAAAGTTCAACCTACTACTAAAGAGATTGAAAAAGCAGTTGTGGAATCTTGTTTAGGTGGTCACCCTACTCTCATTACCTTCCTCTCAAACAAACTTCCACACCTCACTAATGATCAGAGAGAACTACTAGACTCATGTGTTAAAGGAGATTTAGGTACAGTTGCAATGAAGACATTAGATAGTCCAGATACTCCACTGGTACTTGGTCTTACTCCACTCATGGTAGCTTCATCATGTGGACATGTTGATATAGTGGATGCTCTCATACAAGCTGGAGCTGATGTTAATAAAGAAGGTTATCGAGGCTTGACTCCATTGTTCTTTGCAGTAGATGGAGGGAAATCCTTTATGATAGTAGAGACACTTTTGAAAAACAATGCCAATCCTAACATTATTGTCAACAAGAAAACAGCTCTAGATGATGCTAATGAGAATGAACAGGAAACCATTAGTGAGCTATTAATTAAATATGGAGGTCAGACAGCATCACAATTACAGGGAGAAATTGAAACAGAAGTAAAGTCATCATTACTAACATCTGGTAAAAGGACAACAATGTTTACATCTCTAGTAACTGATGACATCAATGGGATAGATACATCATCAAGTTTTACTGTTAAGACTCCACTAAGCGTATTTCCTAAAGAAGATTTGACATCCATAAATGCTTTGTTTACTCCATCCATCTTAAACGACTCAAGCTACACAATGAAGAGCCACCAAACTAGAATACATGAAAAAGACTTCAAATCCATAAATAGTCCATTGACTCCATCATTATATGATTCAAGTTATGCTACTGAGAGTTTACACAAAAAGAATTTCCCTCTCACAGATATACCACTTACTCCATACAACTTCTACCATACTCCCACTAGCTTTAGCCGTACTGCTACATTTAAAGATCCCTTTGTAATGCCAATACCCTGTTGCTGATTATTATATATTGCTGCATTGTTTGCTATTATTATTTTCTTAATTGCTGATAACTGATTCAGCCAAAGCTACATGTTTATTCATGTATGCTACTGTTATATATGTGTGTGTGTGAGGTTATATAAACAACTAAGTTTTTATTTGGCTGCAATAAGTTTATTTGCTGCATTTAAAGTTAATACATTGTCCTCTAATGTTTCTCTTACCAACAACAAAAATAATATTATTACAATGTATAATGTATAGTTCATTATACAATACTATCTTATATATAATAGTCAATGTAGTATATTTTAGTGAATGGATAACAAGGTACTTCATGTGATGTCTTGTGATTTCATTGAAGGACACAGTTAATCTTTTGGTACAGTTCTGGTACGAGTTAAAGACGTCACAACTGGAGACCTAAGACAAGTAACCTGTTTATTACTAGGTTGTATTTGAATAGAACTATAATGATGAATAGGCTGAGCTTTGTGGACTAATGAACAATGTAGGAGTTTGATATCACGACCTTCTCTTAAAGCTTGTCGTTTTGCCTCTTCAATATTTTATTCTTCTTCCTTTTCTTTTAATAGAGCTTCAAATTTACAATGTTGTTCAGTTGTTGTTGTACACTCTCAATAATAAGACAAAGGAAAAGAGATTACATTTATCCAGCATCTTATCCATATTTAGTTCACTCACTCCATACATCTTAAACCCTACTCATACATTTAAAGATACCAGTGTAAAACAACACAATAAGAATAAACCAAAACAAGACAATAAGAAAGAAGCTAAAGAAATACATGTCATCATTAGTAACTGATTGTATTAGACACTGTAATTGATACACTAGATCAATATAAACACTGTAATTGATACACTAGGTCAATATAGATATAATTTTTGCTAAATTTATTGTAAATGTTGATCAATATGTAACTATACCAATCTTACTTTCATTTAACATTATGAGGTGAACTGAATATTAATGGCACAAGAAAGTAGGTATACTTACTTTATATACACATAGTACTATATTTAGTATATATACTATAGTAGTATATATATTTTATATATATTATATATACTTAATGTATACTTTATATATACTTAATATATAAAGTATAAACCAAAACAAGACAATAAGAAAGAAACTAAAGAAATATATGTCATCATTAGTAACTGATTGTATTAGACACTGTAACTGATACACTAGTTGTATGTAGATATACTTTTTGATGAAGTTTTTGTAAATGTTAATGAATGTATAGCTGTACCAATATTAATTTTATTGAATAATGTGAGATGATGAACACAAGAATTCCTTTATACTAAAGAAAGTAGCTATACATAAATAATTATATATAAAATATAGTGTTATAATATCACAGATACTATATACATAATATCACAGAACTATCCATACTAACATCCAATCAATGTTATGTAACTGTGTATGATAAGTGATAGTATAGAAATAGTTGAACTGTTATATTTTGTTTACTTCATATTATGTATAAAATAGTTTTGTTTAGAGTCATTACTTAATAACTATAATATATACTGAGATAAACAATTGTTGTAGATATACTTTTAATCATTGTTTAAGAGTACAAAGAACTATAGACATTATTAGTAATATAGACCAACATTCATATACATATATATAATAATATAAATACTATGGATATAGAATAGTCTTTAAAGTTGTACAATTGTAAGGATAATAAAGTGATAATAATATATATTGAACTACATGTAGTGATATACAGTAACAGAATTATGTTGACTTGTAGTTAGTAATTAAATTGACAATATAATTAACTAGTAATATTACTTCAATGTATAGATTAAACGGATACAGAATAGTTTGCTGTTAAATGAGCCCCTCCATCAAAGATGGAGTTAACTTGAATTCCTAACTTATGTAAAAGAAATAAAAACTTCCTGTTTCCTAGCTTTCTATGTTGATAGCCATTTTGATTGTGTTATTATTACTTATTGTTTCTTCTTATCTTTCTGTCATTGACAGCTACTTAATTGTCTACTAGTCTATAGTCTTTCTGTTGAGTATATAATAAAGTGTTGATATCACATTGTATGTGGTGTACAGACAGGAACAAAAGGTAACTAAAAATATGTAGAACAATTTGTCTTTTAATATAAGGATTGTTTGTAGGTCATTATGATTGATGTCTCTCAATGGAGAGCTAGTATTGGTTATGGTATTGTCATCATATACCATATACCACTAAAAAGACTCCTTCTACCACTGATACCCCTGGATGGATAAAGTCACTATTGACATCAGGAAATGAGGGTGGTGGTACTTTGATATTCTCTCTAGTTTTGTTTTTCTTACTTCTCCTCATTTTATCAGGAGATATTGAACTCAACCCTGGACCTAAAACAGGTCAGTAAACATTAAAAACATATAACTGATAGGATGATGTTTCAATTTATTTTAATAGAGTTAACATCAAACAATGCTCTACAAGTTCTTGTTAAGAGTGGTTTTGTTGTTAAAAACAAGTGGAATGAACTCACTATTCTTCTAGGTGTGTCATTGGAGGAGAGAAGAAGACTCAAGACAATGGCCAGCAGTGATCAAGACTACCACTTTGCATTAGAAGAAGGTTTACAATGGTGGATTGCAAATGGTACTTCCCCCTCTTGGGAAGAACTCATTTCAGCTGTTGAGAATTGTAGTGATGTTGATATAGCTACTACGCTAAGAAGACAACTTGATGTTAAAGATGAAGGTATCTATTATGTATAGTTCATTTTATACTAGTACTTTAAAATAATTATCAATGTAGTATAATTGTTTAGTAAAGTACATAACAAGGTATATTCTATTGATTTCATATATTGAAGGACACAGTTAGTATTTTGGTAAATGTCTGGTATATAGCTTACTCCATTAAAAGGAGTGGAACTGAATTGATAATTCATGCATCTAAATTCAATCCTCATAACATCTTTTCCATACCAAGAACAAACAGAAGGACAAGAAAAGAAAGAAGTGGTCAGGTTGGAAGCAAGACTTTTTCTTCTTGTGATAAATCTGTATATGGTGACATTGAAGGTACCAGTGCTATAGAAAGTGATGAAGTTCATAAAGTGTTGAAGAGTATTCTGACAAACCATTTTTCTGACTTAAGTAACCAACTAAATAGATGTTTATCACGAGTTTCTGCATCAATGTATTCTAAAAAATTGATAAGTGAATCAGTCAGAGATTCTCCAACTGTTTACAATATAATTGGTGAATTTGAAAGTGGAATGAGATTAGCAAGCAATATTTCAAAGTTACAAGAACATTGTCAACTTTTCTTACAATGTCTCTCCAGTGAAGGTGGTCCTACTGAATTAGCTGCTCAAAAGTTGTCAAGACTGGATGGAAGATTTAAAAAGCAATGTGATATCTCACTAGATCTTACATGTGATGAACAGGATATTATACAACAAGGTCAGTGATATATAATGATGGTAGTCCTTATTTTTGAGATGAAGTGTCACAAATATGTATTGTTCTCCTTATTAAAATTATTTTAACCAATAAAATAACAATAGTATAGTAACATTCTAATAGATTTCTTGTCATAGCTGTTATGTGTGAACTTATGATAGTGAACAAAGCTAGCTTGTGACAAGTGTGCACTACTCCACAGATGCAATAATCTATAATTGTATTATAATTATTATAAAGTAAAGTTCAATATATTATTATATTATGTATATAAACATACATACCACATATTATATGTAAACATCATATACTCTAATCTATGAAGGAATTTACTCTTGTACTATAATGTTCATAATGTGATGATTATCAGAGAATCTAATAGCAACTAGTGGTTAGTAGAAAAGTTCATATTATTACTGATTTTTCTACACCTTGTAGAAAATGTAGTGCCATATAGTTCTTAATTAACATTTCACATTACTGTAGTCTTATCAATACTATTGCCATAATATAATAATTGTCAAGAGTAGCTGTTATAATACTAGTACTTTCCTAAGTGTAATGTGATTATATTGTATACCAGTATTGGTAGCTTATGTACATATAACATATATTCTTCATTCCAGATACACATCATTACATAGATATCATTGACCACCTGTTGATGCTACCAATTTTATGCTAATAAGATTCTACATAAGTACTTGTAATTACTTCCACATAGAGTCTTATGTATAAACACCAGTATATATAACAATGATCATTCATTATTACAATGTACTCTATTTTGGCAAAGTCTTAATAGTATATGAATGGCAGTTTCGTCTATTACAAAAACAGTCAAATTGGTAATAAAAATAAAGTCACATTATTTGACAAAAATTAGCTCCTTCACAGCAAATTAAAAGTTATTACAGTTGATGATTTGTGCACTATTAGTGACACAATGTATCACTTGTTCAGCAGTGTGATGGAGGAGTACAATATTGGTAATTAATTATTCATAAGTAATAAATAATTGATTACTCAATAACTACTCTACATAAATGAAGCATTCAACATTATGGGTCTAGTTATTTGAGGTGTAGCTCTACAGAGCTGGTATTTTTCTGAGACTTGAGTAGTTTCTTAACCAATGGATTATCTGAGAGATTTTAGCAAACTCTTTCGCTGTATTCACTTTATGGCATACACCAAATAATATACTTGTAACACATTCCTACAAAATTAACTTAAATTGTGTTTGCTGAATGTGTATAAGTTTTGGGCTATATAACTGTATGTAGTACTAAGACAAATTCTTTACTGAATGTATTACTTGTATCAGTTAATGTTAATTTCATTGCTATTCTCTATAGTTTTTCTTCTTGAACAAAATGATAAGTTTTTACATTTTGATTTACTAACTGTAGATGGGCAACTGCAAAAATAACAGTCACTCCAGATGATCCTGTAGCTGAAAACTTGAAACGTTTGTACAAAAAATTTGTAGATTTAGTTGAAAATACCAAAAAGGCTCTCAACACTTCAATTGAAGAGAAAACATATACATTTAATGGCATTGCAAGTTATCTTGGAGAATATTCCCGAATAAAAGGGCTAACCAATACTACTGATATAAACAACCTATTTGAGACCCTTTGGCCTCATTACAGCTACGTTGATATTGAAGTGTTAGAAGTTATCATTGAAAAATTTCTCATTCAAGAAAAGATGCTAAAGGATATGCAGACTTACAAACATCATCTTGAAGAATTCAAACAATCAACAACACTTAACAAATTCAAGAATGCAGTTGAAGAAGCATTGATACCAAATCCAGAAGTTACATCAATTACTTATGAAGTAGTTATCAAACTTAATCATCAATGGGGAAAGAAAACATTGGAGAACTTTAAAACACTTGTTAATCACATGTTCTATCAAAGAATGACTCATATACATGTGGAGGAATGATCAGTATGTGTTACTCTACTGGTACCTCAATCAAAGTTAGACTATATCTTGGAAATTGCTAGTCAAAGAAAGAATTTGCATCACTCATTGGTATCTTTGAACTGACTATTGATAGTCAATCTATTCTGAAAGATGAAGAAGACACTCAATTTACATTTGATCAAACATTACAAAAGGCTTCAAACCTTGGTGATGATGAAGTTGTTCATTTCTTACTTGACTTAATTGATAATATCAATTACCAAAATGAAGAAGGCAGTACAGCACTTATGTTAGCTAGCAAAGGAGGACATGAACAAGTTGTACAAACACTAGTATCATCTGGAGCTAATGTTAACATTCAAGATAACAATGGTTACACTGCATTGATGCTAGCATGTGACACAAACTCCTACACTATAGTTAATTACCTACTCCAGGCTGGGGCTAATCCTGATATACAAAGAAATGATGGTGACACAGCTATCATAATAGTATGTCATAATAATCACTCTGATATTGTCAAGTTATTACTTCAATTTAATGCTGATCCACTTATCACTAACAGAAAGCATTCACTGTAGCTACATGTCAAAATTCTATTGAGATAATGGAAATATTACTTGGACATCTAACAGAGAGTCAGAAAACAAGTGCAGTAACATCAGCCCTTACTACAGCATGTCAATATAGACACTCTCAAATTATTATCAGTTTATTGGTAAAGCTACTTGATATCATTAGACCAGATGAATTCCAACTTTTTGTTTTATGTGCCAAAGGAGATCATGATACCACAAAAAGACATATTTATGACACCAATGTCAATATCAATTGTACACTAGTCAATGGTATCACTCCTCTTATGATAGCCTCATCTTGTGGACATACAGAGACAGTACAAGTCCTCTTACAATCAGGAGCTAATGTCAACAGTACAGACAATGATGGGTACAGTCCATTAGTATATGCTATAACAGGACACAAGTCACTTCAAGTTATAGAACAACTACTTAAAGCTGGTGCTCAACCTAATGTCTTTATTAATGACCAGAATATTGTTGATAAAGTAAGAGAAGAAGGAAGAGAAGATATCTGTAAATTATTACAACAGTTTAGTGCTGTGAAGATCAAGAAAAGTGAGGAAGAAATACTTGAACAACTCTTGAAAATCTGTGATAGCTTTACAATTCTTAATTCAACAATTCTATCAATTCTACAGAAACTAATAACAGAAGGAACTGTTCTCATTGTTGATGTCATAGAATTTCTTCATCATTATCTTGGGGACACTGAATTAAAGGTGGACAATATAGACCAACTCTTCAATGTTCTTCAACCTCATTACTATTTCTTAAATGTAGACCTATTAAGGAAAATAATAGATAAGTTTATTGGAGGTAAACTTCAAAATCATTTACAAGACTACATTAGTATGGTTAGGGTTTTGAAGAAAGTACTCAACTACAGTTGTTTGTACAGGCTATTAAACACATACCATTACTTCAACCACCAGTTACTACAACAAGGACATGTACATTGATCATCAAGTTTCATGAACAATGGCAGCAGAAAAATGTAGTCCATGTACAAAAATTTCTCAATTACTCATTTTCTAAAGAGACTCATTTTCTGAATCACATTATAATTGAGGAGGAAGGATTATCATGTGTTTGTAAGTTTGTAGTTCCCAAGTGTCATTTAGACAGTCTTATAGTCATTGCAATAGATCAAAGAGAGTTCATGTATCAGGTTGGTGTTTATGAAGTTTATATTGGTGATCAACCTATTTTAATGGAAGATTACAACCATAATTTTAACTTCAGATATGCTCTTCAAAGGTCTATAGAGGCTGAAAGTCACAAACTAGTGTCCTTCTTAATGGAGATTGATGTCAGTCTTCAAACCAATTAACATTCATGAAGCTGCCAGAGATGGCAATATTGATGTTGTTGAACTCCTACTTAAAGAACATGTAGATATTAATATTCAGGATGAAAATGGAGTGAGAGCTCTTATGCTAGCTAGTAAAAATGGTCATATTCAGGTTGTTGAACTCCTACTGAAAGAGCATGCAGACATTAATATTCAGAATCAAGATGCTATAATGCTAGCCATTCAAAATGTTTTTACCCAGATTACGGAACTACTGGGAGAACATGTTGATGATGATATCCAAGACGAAAATCTAATGTTTCTATAATGTTTGCTAGTCAAAGTAGTCATTCTGAGGTTGCTGAACTACTACTTAAAGATAATGCAGACATTGATAATATTCAAGCAAAAATCCTAATGTTAACGCTAGCTACCGTTAATGGTTATACTGACATTGTCAAATTACTTTTAAAGGATATTGATGTTCATGTTCAGAGTGAAGATATACAATATAATGTTCTAATGTTTGCAAGCTATTGTGGTCTTGTAGAAATTGTTGAACATCTCAAAGAGTGGGTAGGAGTTAATATCTGAGATGAAAGTGGAATGACTCCCATAATGTGGGCTAGTTTGAATGGTCATCTTGAGGTTGTTGAGCTACTACTCAAAGAACATGTTGACATTAATGCTCAGAAAGAAGATGGTTGGACTGCTCTAATGCTAGCTAGTGAAATGGTCATACCAAAGTTGTTGAACTATTACTTAAAGAGCATACAGACATTAATCTTCAGAGAAATGATGGAGCAACTGCCTTAATGCTAGCTAGTCAAAATGGTCACCACAAGGTCATTGAGCTATTACTTAAAGAGCATGTTGACATTAATCACCAGGGAAATAAAAGATGGAGTGACTGGTCAAGTGCTGGGCTAGTCAAGATGATCATCACAAGGTCATTGAACTACTACATGCTAACATTAATATTAAAAAAAAGATGGATGGACTGCTCTAATGCTAGCTAGTTTAAATGGCCATTTGCCAGTTGTTGAGCTATTACTGAAAGAACATGCTGACATTAATACTCAGAATAAAGATGGATTGACTTCCCCTAATGATAGCTAGTTTAAATGGTCATTTCCAGGTTGTCGAAGTATTGCTGAAAGAAAATGCTGACATTAATACTCAAGAAAAAGATGGGTGCACTGCCCTAATGATAGCTAGTTCAAATGGTCATACTCAGGTTGTTGAGCTACTTCTCCAACGGAATGCAGATATTAATTTCAGACTAAAGATTTTGGTTATAATGTCTTAATGTACGCCAGTGGATTTGGACATCTTGAAGTAGCTAAATGTTTATTACAATCACAAGCAGATCCTTATATTTTAGCATATAATAGAACAACAGCATTCTCATTGGCAGCTTATAGTGGTAACAGAGATCTTGTTAATATGTTTTTAGACAAAGTTCAACCTACTTTTGATGAGATTGAAAAAGCAGTAGTACTATCTTGTTATGGTGGTCACCCTACTCTCATTACCTTCTTCTCAAAAAAAATTCCACACCTCACTAATGATCAGAGAGAACTACTAGACTCATGTGTTAAAGGAGATTTAGGAGCAGTCATAATGAAGACATTAAATAGTCCAGATATTCCACTGGTACTTGGTCTTACTCCACTCATGGTAGCTTCATCATGTAGACATGTTGATATAGTGGATGCTCTCATACAAGCTTGAGCTGATGTTAATAAACAAGAAACTTTTTGGGGATTCAATTCTTTGTTATTTGCAGTAGTAGGAAGTAAATCCTTTTCAATAGTAGAGACACTTTTAAAGTATGGTGCCAATCCTAATGTTGTTGTCAACCAGAGGACACCATTAGATGAAGCTAATAAAATTATACAGGAAAATATTAGTGACCTACTAATTAAATATGGAGGTCAAACAAGAGCATTATTAGAGGGAACAAAAGAGAAAGAGCTCAGTTCAACATCACATGAACAAAATACCGTACCTGCATCATTACAAAGAACAGATGAACTAACAGATATAAAGACTAATGAAAATTCAAGGTACACTATCAAGAAGGAAGTGAAACAAAAGAAATTACAAATACCAAGTATCATATCCAAACTTAGTTCATTCACTCAATATGTCTTAAATCCTACTCACACATTTAGAAATACCAGTGTGAAACATGACAACAAGTCAAAGAAGTATACACACTGTTTGTTTGTATTAATTAATATTACTATTATATTTATTAGTTAATTTTAATTTCTCATTATCAATAAAAGTTGGTTTATACTTGTAATATATATAATTTAGGTCATAATTATTGTATTTCCAATAAAATAAATAGTAATTAACAGTTTGAACACATAACCAGACAGATATATAGTTCTAGTCTTCAAAGTTAGTAACAATCCAGTCCCTTACAACAGCAGTAGCATTATCATCAAAATAATCTTAGGACAAGTTTTACAAAAAGTTTATTATATTCTTGTTTATTTTGGTTCAGATTGTCCATCTATTGAACACATCACTTACATACTATTAACATATACAGATTTTGTTGACTGACTAATGTAGTGAGGGAATATTTAATAGTTTATTATAAGAGACATCAACTTCTATTTTAATAGGAACAACACAAAACAACTTTTTCTAAGAAGCTACAAAAATAATTATAATATATAATATATATATACTCACTTGATAAAAGAAGTTTGATGTATAATATATATATAGACTATATATATAACTGGTTTGATATGAACTTATTCTCTGAGGCCTTGAGCTTGAGACTTCCTTTATTCTCTGCAGCAATCAAGATTTTTAAGACTGTTATAGTAAGATCCGCCTACAAATATGTGCCGCTACACGAATGTACTGCTAACTTCAACAGAGTGTTATAATAAGATATATATTTTTTGTTACTTACATATATATTAAGATATATTTATATAAGTAACAAAAAATGTTGAAATAATCAGCCCCTCCCTTTAAAGGGACTATGAAAGATGTACAGGGAAAGCAGTGTCAGGGAGCCACAATAGAAAAGTGTATCGTTAGTCCTTTTTTGTGATTTAGGATAAAGATACACATTACAGTAGAGCAGTACACATTTATATAAAACTATATGATGATTAATTTTGTTTAGTAAACTTGTGTAGCTAACATATGTGTGTGTTAATTTTATTTAAGACACAATGTAATTTGTACTTAGTAAATGTATATTTCTTTATAGTATCCTTGTACATCATTTACATGGACTTATATCTACTGGATTATTAACAGTAATGGTATTGGGGATAAAACTATGAGTGGATGGATGGATGAATAGATTAATAAATGGATACATGGACAGACAGACGGATGGATGGATAATGGGCCAATGGACACATGTTAAATGGACTAAAAATGAATAGATGGGGTTATCTGAGTACATAGATACAAGATGGATCAAAGATAAAAGATACATATATTTACTAAATAATTTAATGTAAGTGTCTAATATTTTATAATATCTAATACAACTACTTCACATATTATTCCATGATTTATTTTCTATTTCTTTGAGTTTAGTTGATCCTGTCTCAGACTATTTGGGTTTGTTTGGTTTAATATCATTGACAGAGTTAAAGAAAAAGGATAGCTTGATAATAGATTTTCTTCACATATCTCATATTGACATGTTATTAAAAATTAAAGCATTTTAGCATCTACAATGCTAAATATATTGTTGAATATTTGTTTATCAAGTGTTTGTATGTAAAATTATCTCACAATATGTTTGTTATAAATTATTTAGTACAATGTACTTTAATAACTGTTGTTTTTTATTTATCACTAGTAACATTAAGCTAATAATATGCAATGTTCATTAAGACATACCCAAGCACTAACGAAGTCATGAATATAGTTTACAGTAATAAATTAAAGTTTTGTAATAGGATATATTACAAACAACATGTTTAGTATCATTGAGAGAGTTAAAGAAAAAAGATAGCTTAAAGGTAATAGATTTTCTTCACATATCTCATATTGACATGTTAATAAAAATTAAAGCATTTTAACTTCTACAATGCTAAATATATTATCTATAATCATATCTATGATATATTAAGTTTTGTTAATAGTTGTATACTTGTTTATCAAGTGTTTGTATGTAATTTAATAACTGTTGTTTTTTATTTATCACTAGTAATATTAAGCTAATAACATGCAATGTTCATTAAGACATACCCAAGCACTAACGAAGTCATGAATATAGTTTACAATAAGTTTTGTAATAGGATATATTACAAACAACATTAATGATAATATAATGATACATTGTTATTATACTTAGTAAATCTCACTGTATCAATGGATATCAATGGATCATGTCTATGTAATAAAATAAGAACACTTAATAGCATTAGTTATAAAGGATCCATTTACTATAGCAGTATATTACCATATTAATTGATAAATTGTGTATTACTCTCTCTACTACATAGGGATGGACTGGTATATCATATAATATAACAATGATATAAGATGAGATAATGGAGAGTTCTATTAGTTCTCTCTCTATAACAAAGGAGACTAGTACTTACCATATTGTGTCTACTGAACTCTCTATGTATAATGTTAGTAGACCTAGTAATAATATATTACCATAGTAAGACAATGATGTCTGTTTATCATTTCATTCATCTATCTATCTATCTCTTATTATTCATTCAAGTTGTTCATCTATTGGTATTATTTTATCTCATATCTCTCTCTCATAGGACATATTCATATCTTACTTGAAGATATTATCATTATTATTATAGCAATAACTGGTAAGATCTATTTAATTTCTCTCTGTTTGTCCAACTGGTATCATCTCTTTCCATTTATGATCATCTACCTCATATACTACTTTCTAATTGTGTCTAAGCTAGACACATCTCTTAAAATGTAACAATAGACAAAAAAATATCTACAAAACTGTAGTCTTGTTCTGTAATAATGTTGATATTTAATTGTTACATGATATATAATAACATGCCAAAATTGAGGCTATTAATTGTTCAAAATAGATATGGTTCAGATTTTAATAAAGCTGAGACTAAGAAAGAACTGATGGAAAGATAAGAATGGATTGAATAACATGTCACATGATAAATACATAATGTACAAGTGTATATCATGTGATTAACATCATTAGTAGGGACACATTTGTTATATTATATATTGTATTATATTATATTATGTTAATGTGCTATTATGTTTAATTTTGTACTGGTCTTGTTGTTTGTCTCTATGTATGTATGTGTGAGGTCTGTTTGTTTATCTCTCATTTGTTGGTAGATTGAACTCTTTAATCATATACATGATATATGAATACTTTAATAAGATTTATTGCATTCTTTACAATAACAGACAATGTAGGGGTTCTTGCTTGCTGTTTGTCTCAAGATCGTATGATCAATGACGACATAAGTCACTATTACATCACCTTTATATCATATAGGTATTAAATAATTTAATCAAGATTAACTGTACGACTCCATTAAAACATTATAACAAATGTTGTCAAATATTCTGCATTTCTCTTTAAGCATTGTGACATCATTTGTCTTCAATCATTACTCTTATTATGATTGTTTGTCTCCTTTAATTTTTAATAGGAATTTTGTTTGATTGTAAGTAGTAAATATCTTTCTTTCCATTCATCATTCGTCCATCATCATCATTATGCATATTTATATAAAACTACATGATCATTACTTTTTATTTACTAACCTTGTGTAATTAATATATGTGTGTGTTAATTTATACAAGATATATCATATTTTATACTGGGTAACTAGAGAAAGATGTAATATGTGCTACAGCTAGTATATAGTGCTTGTCTAAAATTAATGATGTCTTTAGAGTATGTTTAAACTATGGGATATGGTCACTCTTCTTTTGTGCAATATATATAGCACTCATTGTAAATTAAGGTGTGTTAGCCTGAAGACTTTAGAAAATGTATGTTTCTTTATGGGATCCTTGTATGTTTTTTAAATGGAATTATATCTGTTGGATTATTAACAGTAATAGTATTAAGGATAAGACTATCAAACAAGTTAGATGAATGAGTGGATGGATGGATGAATAGATTGATGGATAGATGGACAGACATAAAGATGGATGGATGGATAATGGGCCAATGAACACATGTTAAATGGACTGAAAATGAATGGGTGGGGTTTTCTGAGTACATAGATACAAGACACATATATTTACTAGGTAATTTAATGTAGTGTCTAATATTTCATATATTCAATATATCTCCTTCATATATTATTCCATGATTTATTTTCTATTTCGGGTTTGTTTTGTTTAGTATCATTGAGAGAGTTAAAGAAAAAAGATAGCTTAAAGGTAATAGATTTTCTTCACATATCTCATATTGACATGTTAATAAAAATTAAAGCATTTTAACATCTACAATGCTAAATATGTTATCTATAATAATATCTATGATATATTAAGTTTTGTTAATAGTTGTATACTTGTTTATCAAGTGTTTGTTGTTTTATTAGTAATATAAAGTAATATATATTTATCACTAGTAACATTAAGCTAATAATATGCAATGTTCATTAAGACATACCCAAGCACTAATGAAGTCATGAATATAGTTTACAGTAATAAATTAAAGTTTTGTAATAGGATATATTACAAACAACATTAATGATAATATAATGATACATTGTTATTATACTTAGTAAATCTCACTGTATCAATGGATATCAATGGATCATGTCTATGTAATAAAATAAGAACACTTAATAGCATTAGTTATAAAGGATCCATTTACTATAGCAGTATATTACCATATTAATTGATAAATTGTGTATTACTCTCTCTACTACATAGGGATGGACTGGTATATCATATAATATAACAATGATATCAAAGGAGATAATGGAGAGTTCTATTAATCACATGACTTGCTATCCAGTCACTACTTTCTATACTACTTTTTAATTGTCTCTTATTCATTAAGTCATACATTCTCCTATACAGTCATTAATATAATTTCCATACTAAACATCATGTATAAAATGGTCATGTAGTAGTCATGTAAATGCAATTGTTTATTTAAATTTTCTCAATGCAACAAGTGTGGTTTTCCCATATTGGATTATGTGTTTATTATTTTTTTCTATACTTAGCTGATCCAGTTTCTCAGATTATTTACACTATATTTTTGGGTTTTATCATTATTGCTTGTATTTTCATATGTATAGAAATGGACCTGATTTTGTGGACTCTCCAAAGTTAGTTCAATTTGAAGGAAAAGGAAACTGTAAATTCAATTTCAATTTTCAACATATAAGTATTTCAAATTGGATATTAATTAATAAATTAATTAACAAAACATTTATTTGTTTTGTGAAGTAGACTGCTTTCACTAGAGTTGGTATAACTTTGTAACTAATGTACAGAGGCTTATAGGTAAATCACCGGTAAAGACATATGAGTGAACCCTATTGAAGCATGAAACAGCTTCTTCATGATATTCATGATATAAAACACTATTGTATATTTTTGGTCAAAATTATAATCTTTCTCCATCCACTAACTGAGTTATACTATGAATAATATTGATCACACCTCACATGATATATTATAATAATATTCATTGTTCCCACAGTTATTAGTCAAAAATACCATGCGAGTGTCAGTCTAAAAATATATTCATAATAATTTTTGTCTTATAAAGATGTTTATTCAATACATTTGTTGTTATTGAAAACCATTGTGTGCTCTGTGTTCCCCTAGTAACTGAGGAAAATAGAAGAGGGCCAGTTTGCCTGTGGTAATAATTTTGGATCTTGTTTTGTTTTTAAACCAACTTGAAAACCTAGATCATAAGTAGTAATAAAAACTTCCTGTTTCTTCACTTTCTATGTTGATAGCCATTTTGAATGTGTTATTTATTCTTCTTATCTTTCTGTCTTTGACAGCTATTCAATTGTCTACTAGTCTATAGTCTTTCTATTGAGTATATAATAAAGTGTTGATATTACATTGTATGTGGTGTACAGACAGGAACAAAAGGTAATTAAATATGTAGAACAAGTTTTCTTTTAATATATTGATTGTTTGTAGGTCATTATGATTGATGTCTCTCAATGGAGAGCCAGTATTGGGTTATGGTATTGTCATCATATACCATACACCACTAAAATGACTCCTTCTACCACTGATACCCCTGGATGGATAAAGTCACTATTGACATCAGGAAATGAGGGTGGTGGTACTTTGATATTCTCTCTAGTTTTGTTTCTCTTACTTCTCCTCATTTTATCAGGAGATATTGAGCTCAACCCTGGACCTAAAACAGGTCAGTAAACATTAAAACAACTAGACATTAAAGATGAAGGTATCTACTATAGTTCATTATATACTAGTACTTTAAAATAATTATCAATCTAGTATAATTGTTTAGTAAAGTACATAACAATTGATTTCATCTATTGAAGGTTAATCTTTTGGTACAGTTCTGGTATGAGTTAAAGATCAGAACTGGAGATTTAGGACAAGTAACCTGTTTATTACTAGGTTGTATTTATTATAATAAATAGAACTGACAAAATTGATTAGTTGATTTAACTAATATATAGTTATACAGGTTACATGTAATTATTTGATGTAAACTGATAGTAAAAATAAGATTGTTTTGATTATTTTTGTATTGTGGAATTGACTGTTTGTTCTAACATTAATTTTGATAAACAGTCAATTCCATGATAATAGTAATTAAAATGTGTTTACTTTCAGTTTGCATCAAATAATTACATGTGACCTATATATAACCATATATTAGTTAAATCAACCAATCGGTTTTTCACATATATTTATTATAGTAAATACAACTTAGTAAAAAACTGGTTATACTTGTATAGTTGAGCTTGCTGGAAAAGTCCTCATGAATTTCTCTAAAGCTTTCCTGTGATAACTCTATACATATTTATGATAACTTTACAGGTGCCAGTGTATCAAAAAACAATGAAATTCATCAAGTATTGAGAAGCATACTGACGAGCCATTTTGCTCATTTAAGTGACCTCTTAAAACCATGTCTCCATCAAGTTGCTGCAAAGATGTTCTCCCATGAGCTAATATCTAGATCTGTTCGAGATTCTCCAACTGTTCACAGTGTGATTAACGAATTTGAAAATGCTACGCAATATCTTGAGGAAGATATTTCAAAGTTACAAGAACATTGTCAACTTTTTTTACAATGTCTCTCCAGTGAAGGTGGTCCAATGAAATTAGCTGCTAAAAAGTTATGTCAAGACTGGATGGAAGAAGTTAAAAAGCAATGTGATATCTCACTAGATCTTACATGTGATGATGAACAGGATATTAAACAACAAGGTCAGTAATATAAAATGATGGTAGTCCATATTGTTGAGATGAAGTGTCACAAATATATACTGTTATTATTGCTTTATCCAGCTATAGCATAGCAGCATTCCAATATATTTCTTATCATAGCTGTTATGTGTGAAATTATGATAACAAAGCTAGTTGTGACTGGTGTATAAAACAGATTATGTAGGAGGTGTTACATAATGTAAAGGATGACATAAACTGTATACTCTTAGGAATAATTAAATAATTAATCTACAGTCAAACTATAGGAACACTATATTATAATGTGCAATATGATCATTTATAACTATTATTGTATCACTTGTTATCGAGCTAATTAAATCCATTGGATGTGGAAGTAAAAATGCATTTCTTTGTCGACTAATTTCTTTATTGCTACCTGAGCATCATGCATACCAGGCAGTCCTATATTATTTTACTTATGTGCATATATAGTACCAAAGTATTCTATGAGAAAGTCCATTCCATATATAGTATATTATTTCTGTAATTCTTCAAATAGAAACCTCCTCAAAATAGAGGCCCAGTCTCGAATTGAGGCCAGATATAAACTGGGCCAAATAGTAAATAAAGGTTTTACTAATTTGTAGTACAATAAAGCTACTTTATAGCATTTATGTATTAAATGAGACTAGTTGGATATATATGTCCATGTAGAGATTATTTCTGAAATGCTGATATGAAATGCTTTTATGTAGATAATGATGCTATTCAAGTGGGTCATACAATAACTGCCAATGAAAATGGAGTGCCTACATCATGTCAAGATGTAGTGTCTGCATCTACAGAAATATCTCAAAAACCTAATACCTCTTTACCAACAACTTTAGTACAATCAACTACTTCACAAGGTATATGGTAAAATTTCTTTGAGTATCTCATTATAATATATCTTTGTAGCCTCTAGCAGTCATCAAGATAAAATAGAAGTAGAAAAAGAGAACGAAAAAGAACTTCAAACCTCTTTACATAGTTTACATCAAAACTTCAATACGTTGATAATTGCTATTCGATCAGCTCTTAATCATAAACTACAACATCAACTACTACAATTAGAAGATGTCACAATATTTATTAAGTATGAATTATATTGGGTTGAAGAACTGAGTGACATCAACAAATGTAATGATTTAGATGAACTTTTCAAGAAACTACATCCATATTTTGACTTCTTAGACTGTGAGTTAATTCTTTGTGTGAGTGAAAAGTTTCTCGATAATGAATGTTTTGGGGAAGACAAGAAGAACCTAGTCAGTGAACTTAAAGAATATATAGATAAAGCTGAGACTTTGCGTTGCTCAATTACTGTGAAACAACTCAAAAATCAACTAAAAGACTTATACACCCCACATCTAGGAGATATATCAAGCATGCCCCAAATTTACATTGAACTACACGATCCATGGAATGAAGCCAATATTCAAGGACTTTATCTACTAATAGGACATTTACTGCCACACAAATTAAAACAATCTCTTTTGAAGTATATCACAATTGATACAGGTTCAGTTTGTATTGAATATATTGTCCATGATTCTACAGCTGATTGTCTCATAGCTTATGCTCAAGGGAAGCTACAGTTTATGCGTCTCATTGGTATCTTTGGTCTAACAATTAATGGTGAACCTATCCTAGAAGATGATGAGAATATGAACTTCACATTTGAGTCAGCTCTTCTCGAAGCTGCAAAAACTGGTCATAATGAAGCTGTACAATTACTCCTCAAGTTAGGAGGTGATGTAGACCATTGCAATAAAGAAGGTATAACAGCACTTATGATAGCTAGTAACAGTGGACATGAACAAGTTGTACAAACACTAGTATCAGCTGGAGCTAATGTTAATATTCAAGATAATGAAGGCTGGACAGCACTTATGATAGCAAGTGAACATAACAATCTTACAATAGTCAATATTCTCATACAGAATGGTGCTGACCTGAATTTACAGAAATCAAATGGTTCAAATGCATTAATGATTACAAGTTTTTGTGGTCATTATGATATTGTTCAAGTACTACTAGAGCAGAAAATTGATATTAACTATCAAAGAAAAGATGGATCAACAGCCCTAATACTAGCTAGTATGAATGGTCATACACAGGTTGTTGAACTACTTCTCAAAGAACAGGTGGACATCAATGCTCAGAGAGAAGATGGAATGACTGCGCTAATGCTAGCTAGTCAAAGTGGTCACTCTCTTGTTGTTGAACTACTCCGTAAAGAACATGCAGATATTAACATACAGAGCAAAAAAGGATCAACAGCTCTAATGCTAGCTAGTTTGAATGATCATACACAGGTTGTTGAACTGCTACTCAAAGAGAATGCAGAAGTAAATACACAAAATGAAGAAGAGTGGACTGCACTAATGCTGGCATGTCAAAATGGTCATACTCAGGTTGTTGAATTACTCCTCAAAGAACATGCAGATGTCAATATGCAGGGAGATGATAAAGTAACAGCCTTGATGTTAGCTAGTCATAATGATCACTTTCAAATCGCTGAACTACTCCTTAAAGAACATGCAGATATTAACATACAGAGCAAAAAAGGATCAACAGCTCTAACGCTAGCTAGTTTGAATGGTCATACACAGGTTGTTGAACTGCTACTCAAAGAGAATGCAGAAGTAAATACACAAAATGAAGAAGGATGGACTACACTAATGCTGGCATGTCAAAATGGTCATACCTGTGTTGTTCAAATTCTGTTTAGTAATCATGCAAATGTTAGCATTCAGGCGAAAAATGGATCAACTGCACTATTTTCAGCAAGTAGCAATGGTCATACTGAGGTTGTTGAACTACTTCTCAAAGAACAGGTGGACATCAACTCTCAGAGAGAAGATAAAGTGACTGCCCTAATGTTAGCTAGTCAAAATGGTCATACAAAGGTTGTTGAATTACTCGTCAAAGAGCATGCAGATGTGAATATGCAGAGAAATGACAAAGTAACATCCCTAATGTTAGCTAGTCATAACAGTCACTTTCAAATCGCTGAAATACTCCTTAAAGAGCATGTAGTTATTAACATACAGAGCAAAAAAGGATCAACAGCTCTAATGCTAGCTAGTTTGAATGGTCATACACAAGTCGTTGAACTGCTACTCAAAGAGAATGCAGAAGTAAATACACAAAATGAAGAAGGGTGGACTGCACTAATGCTGGCATGTCAAAATGGTCATACCCAAGTTGTTCAAATTCTGTTTAGTAATCATGCAAATGTTGGCGTTCAGGTGAAAAATGGATTGACTGCACTATTTTCAGCAAGTAGCAATGGTCATACTGAATTTATTGAACTACTTCTCAAAGAACAGGTGCACATCAATGCTCAGAGAGAAGATAAAGTGTCTGCCCTAATGTTAGCTAGTCAAAATGGTCATACACAGGTTGTTGAATTACTCCCCAAAGAGCATGCAGATGTGAATATGCAGAGAAATGACAAAGTGACATTCCTAATGTTAGCTAGTCATAATGGTCACTTTCAAATTGCTAAAATACTCCTTAAAGAGCAGGCAGTTATTAACATACAGAGCATAAAAGGATCAACAGCCCTAATGCTAGCTAGTTTGAATGGTCATACACAGGTCGTTGAACTGCTACTCAAAGAGAATGCAGAAGTAAATACACAAAATGAAGAAGGGTGGACTGCACTAATGCTGGCATGTCAAAATGGTCATACTCATGTTGTTCAAATTCTGCTTAACAATCATGCAAATGTTAGCATTTTGGCGAAAAATGGATCGTCTGCACTATTTTCAGCAAGTAGCAATGGTCATGCTGAGGTTGTTGAACTACTTCTCAAAGAACAGGTGGACGTCAATGCTCAAAGAGAAGATGGAGTGACTGCCCTAATGTTAGCTAGTCAAAATGGTCATACACAGGTTGTTGAATTACTCCTCAAAGAACATGCAGATGTCAATATGCAGAGAAATGACAAAGTAACAGCCCTAATGTTAGCTAGTCATAATGGTCACTTTCAAATCGCTGAAATACTCCTTAAAGAACATGCAGATATTAACATACAGATCAAAAAAGGATTAACAGCTCTAATGCTAGCTAGTTTGAATGGTCATACACAGGTCATTGAACTGCTACTCAAAGAGAATGCAGAAATTAATACACTAAATGAAGAAGGGTGGACTGCACTAATGCTGGCAAGTCAAAATGGTCATACCTGTGTTGTTCAAATTCTGCTTAATAATCATGTAAATGTTAACATTCAGGCAAAAAATGGATTGACTGCATTATTTTCAGCAAGTAGCAATGGTCATACTGAGGTTGTTGAATTGCTTCTCAAAGAACAGGTGGACGTCAACGCTCAGAGAGAAGATGGAGTGACTGCCCTAATGTTAGCTAGTCAAAATGGTCATACACAGGTTGTTGAATTGCTCCTCAAAGAGGATGCAGATGTGAATATGCAGGGAGATGATAAAGTAACAGCCCTAATGTTAGCCTGTCATAACAGTCACTTTCAAATCGCTGAAATACTCCTTAAAGAGCATGCAGATATTAACATACAGAGCAATAAAGGATTAACAGCTCTAATGCTAGCTAGTTTGAATGGTCATTCACAGGTTGTTGAACTGCTACTCAAAGAGAATGCAAAAGTAAATACACAAAATAAAGAAGGTGGACTGCACTAATGCTGGCAAGTCAAAATGGTCATACCTGTGTTGTTAAAATTCTGCTTAATAATCATGCGAATGTTAACATTCAGGCGAAAAATGGATCAACTGCACTATTTTCAGCAAGTAGCAATGGTCATACTGAGGTTGTTGAACTACTTCTCAAAGAACAAGTGGACATCAATGCTCAGAGAGAAGATGGAGTGACTGTGCTAATGCTAGCTAGTCAAAGTGGTCACTCTCTGGTTGTTGAAATACTCCTTAAAGAGCATGCAGTTATTGACATACAGAGCAAAAAAGGATCAACAGCTCTAATGCTAGCTAGTTTGAATGGTCATACACAGGTCGTTGAACTGCTACTCAAAGAGAATGCAGAAGTAAATACACAAAATGAAGAAGGGTGGACTGCACTAATGCTGGCATGTCAAAATGGTCATACCCGTGTTGTTCAAATTCTGTTTAGTAATCATGCGAATGTTAACATTCAGGCGAAAAATGGATCGACTGCATTATTTTCAGCAAGTAGCAATGGTCATACTGAGGTTGTTGAATTACTTCTCAAAGAACAGGTGGACGTCAACGCTCAGAGAGAAGATGGAGTGACTGCCCTAATGTTAGCTAGTCAAAATGGTCATGCACAGGTTGTTGAATTACTCCTCAAAGAGCGTGCAGATGTCAATATGCAGAGAAATGACAAAGTAACAGCCCTAATGTTAGCTAGTCATAATGGTCACTTTCAAATCGCTGAAATACTCCTTAAAGAACATGCAGATATTAACATACAAATCAAAAAAGGATTAACAGCTCTAATGCTAGCTAGTTTGAATGGTCATACACAGGTCATTGAACTGCTACTCAAAGAGAATGCAGAATTAATACACTAAATGAAGAAGGGTGGACTGCACTAATGCTGGCAAGTCAAAATGGTCATACCTATGTTGTTCAAATTCTGCTTAATAATCATGTAAATGTTAACATTCAGGCAAAAAATGGATTGACTGCATTATTTTCAGCAAGTAGCAATGGTCATACTGAGGTTGTTGAATTGCTTCTCAAAGAACAGGTGGACGTCAACACTCAGAGAGAAGATGGAGTGACTGCCCTAATGTTAGCTAGTCAAAATGGTCATACACAGGTTGTTGAATTACTTGTCAAAGAGCATGCTGATGTGAATATGCAGAGAAATGACAAAGTAACAGCCCTAATGTTAGCCTGTCATAACAGTCACTTTCAAATCGCTGAAATACTCCTTAAAGAGCATGCAGTTATTAACATACAGAGCATAAAAGGATCAACAGCTCTAATGCTAGCTAGTTTCAATGGTCATACACAGGTTGTTGAACTGCTACTTAAAGAGAATGCAGAAGTAAATACACAAAATGAAGAAGGGTGGACTGCACTTATGCTGGCATGTCAAAATGGTCATACTCATGTTATTCAAATTCTGCTTAACAATTGTGCAAATGTTAACAGTCAAGCTAAAAATGGATCAACTGCACTATTTTCAGCAAGTAGCAATTGTCATACTGAGGTTGTTGAACTACTTCTCAAAGAACAAGTGGACATCAATGCTCAGAGAGAAGATGGAGTGACTGCACTAATGCTAGCTAGTCAAAGTGGTCACTCTCTGGTTGTTGAAATACTCCTTAAAGAGCATGCAGTTATTGACATGCAGAGCAAAAAAGGGTCAACAGCTCTAATGCTAGCTAGTTTGAATGGTCATACACAGGTCGTTGAACTGCTACTCAAAGAGAATGCAGAAGTAAATACACAAAATGAAGAAGAGTGGACTGCACTAATGCTGGCATGTCAAAATGGTCATACTCAAGTTGTTGAAATTCTGCTTAACAATTGTGCAAATGTTAACAGTCAAGCTAAAGATGGATCAACTGCATTATTTCCAGCAAGTAGCAATGGTCATACTGAGGTTTGTGAACTACTTCTCAAAGAACAAGTGGACATCAACACTCAGAGAGAAGATGGAGTGACTGCACTAATGCTAGCTAGTCAAAATGGTCATATCCAGACTGCTGAACTATTACTTAACGAAAAAGCAACTATTAATATTCAAAATAACAATGGAATAACTGCTCTAATGTTAGCTAGCATAAAAGGCCATGCTGATGTTGTTGAACTACTACTCAAAGAGAATGCAGATGTTAACATTGTTGCAAAAAATGGAGTGACTGCTCTAATGCTAGCTTGTTTGAATGGTCTCATCCAGGTTACTGAACTACTACTCAATGAGAACGAGAGTGTTAATATTCAAGAAGAAAATGGTCATACTAAGGTTGTTGAGCTGCTACTTAAAGAGCATGCAGACTGTGAGATATTCCATATCATCATTTCCCTGTTGCTCATTTGTGTAACTTATGATTGTTCATTTTGTAACTTATGAATATTCATTTTGTATCAATATAAATGTGCATGCATTTTAATAATTTGTCAGTTGTTGTTGTTGTATAGTTGTTACACTTTAAACTTTGCGTGCATTATTTCAGCCACACAACACTTGACACACTAACTAATACTATTGATATGAACAACCTATTTGAGGCCCTTTGGCCTTATTAAAATTACCTTGATATTAAAGTTTTAGAAGTTATCATTGAAAATGAAGACTTTCTCATTAAACAAATATTGTTAAAGGATATGCAGACTTACAGACAGCATCTTGAGGAATTCAAACAATCAACAACACTTAACAAATTCAAGAATGCAGTTGAAGAAGCATTGATACCAAATCCAGAAGAAAGAATTTGCATCACTCATTGGTATTTTTGAACTGCATGACTATTAATTGATGGTCAACCTATTTTGAAAGATGAAGAAGAAACTCAATTTACATTTGATCAAGCATTACAAGAGTCTTCAAAACTTGGTGATGATGAAGCTGTTCAATTCTTACTTGACTTAATTGATAATGTCAATGAAGAAGACTGCATGTACAGCACTTATGCTATCTAGCAAAGGTGGACATAAACAAGTTGTACAAACACTAATATCAGCTGGAGTTAATGTTAACATTCAAGATGACAATGGCTACACTGCATTGATGATAGCATGTGATACAAACTCCTACACTATAGTTAATTACCAGTACCTACTCCAGGTTGGAGCTAATCCTGATATACAAAGAAATGATGCTGACACAGCTATCATAATAGCATGTCATAATAATCACTCTGATATTGTCAAGTTATTGCTTCAATATAATGCTGATCCACTTATTGCTAGCAGAAATAATGATACAGCACTTACTGTAGCTACACATCAAAATCCTATTGAGATAGTGGAAATGTTACTTGAACATCTAACAGAGAGTCAAAACATCAGCAACATCATCAGTAACATCAGCTCTTACTACAGCATGTCAATATGGACACTCTCAAATTATTATCAGTTTATTAGTAAAGCTACTTGATATCATTATACCAGATGAATTCCAACTTTTTGTTTCATGTGCTGAAGGAGATCATGATACCACAAAAAGCCATATTTATGACGCATAACGCGTGAAACTCGGAGTAACAGAGAGCTCTGTTCTTTCGTCTTTCAATTCTGGTCTGACACCAATGTCAATATCAATTGTACACTAGTCAATGATATCACTCCTCTTATGATAGCCTCATCTTGTGGACATACAGAGACAGTACAAGTCCTCCTACAAGCAGGAGCTAACGTTAACAGTACAGACAATGATGGGTACAGTCCACTAGTATATGCTATAACTGGACACAAGTCACTTCAAGTTATGGAACAACTACTTAAAGCTGGTGCTCAACCTAATGTCTTTATTAATGACCAGAGTATTGTTGATAAAGTAAGAGAAGTTAATATACTTCTTAATAGAGATTGATGTCAGCCTTCATACCAATAACAGTATTCATGAAGCTGCTAGAGATGGCAATATTGATGTTTTTGAGCTCCTAATTATGAAACATGCTGACATTAATACTCAGAAAAAAGATGGATGGACTGTCCTAATTATAGCTACTCAAAACAGTCACCACCAGGTCGTTCAACTACTACTCAAAGAACATGCCAACATTAACACTCAGGAAGAGGATGGATGGACTGCTCTTATGATAGCTAGTTTAAATGGTCATACCCAGGTCGTTGAGCTACTGCTGAAAGAACATGGTCATACTCAAACTGTTAAACGTCTTCTCCAATGGGATGTAGATGTTAATATTTTAAATAAAAATGATTACAATGCCCTCATGCTTGCTTGTAAGTATGGACATATTGAAGTAGAATGTTTGCTACAATCACAAGTAGATCCTCACTCATTAGCATATGATGGATCAACAACATTTTTATTGGCAGCTTATAGTGGTAACAGAGACCTTGTTAATATGCTCTTAGATAAAATTCAACCCACTACTGATGAAATTGAAAAAGGAGTAGTACTATCGTGTTATGGAGGTCACCCTACTCTCATTACCTTAATCCTCTCATATAAACTTCCATATCTTACTAATGATCAGAGAGAACTACTAGACTCATGTGTTAAAGGAGATATAGGTGCAGTTGTAATGAAAACATTAGATAGTCCAGATACTCCAATGGTACTTGGTCTTACTCCACTCATGGTAGCTTCATCATGTGGACATGTTGATATAGTGGATGTTCTCATACTAACTGGAGCTGATGTCAATAAACAAGAAAGTTATTGGGGATTCACTCCTTTGTTCTTTGCAGTAAGGGAGGTAAATCATTCACAATAGCAGAGACACTCTTAAAGAGAAATGCTAATCCTAATCTTATTGCTGACAAGAGGACACCATTAGATGATGCTAATGACATTGAACAGGCAAGTATTAGTGAACTACTAGCTAAATATGGAGGTCAAACAAGAGCAAAATTAGAGGGAACAAAAGAGAAAGAAACAAAGTGATTATTACTAGCGTTAAGTGAACTAAACACATCAGAAATACCAGTATGAAACATGACAACAAGAAAGAAGTCAAAAGAAGTATATACTGTTAATGTTAATTAATATTACAATTATAATTAGTTAATTTTAAAATATAATTTTGTTTCTCATTATCAATAAAAGTTGGCCTACTTATAATATATATAATTTCGGTCATAATTATGTATTTCCAATAAATGAATATTAATAAACAGTTTGAACACACAACCAGACAGATATATAGTTCTAGTCTTCAAAGTTAGTAACAATCCAGTCCCTTACAACAGCAGTAGCATTATCATCAAAATAATCTTAGGACAAGTTTTACAAAAAGTTTATTATATTCTTGTTTATTTTGGTTCAGATTGTCCATCTATTGAACACATCCACTTACATACTATTAACATATACAGACATTGTTGACTGACTAATGTAGTGAGGGAATATTTAATAGTTTATTATAAGAGACATCAACTTCTATTAATAGGAACAACACAAAACAACTCTTTCTAAGCAGCTACAAAAGTAATTATAATATATAATATATATATACTTACTTGATAAAAGAAGTTTGATGTATAGTGCATATATATATAGACTATATATATAACTGGTTTGATATGAACTTATTCTCTGAGGCCTTGAGCTTGAGACTTCCTTTATTCTCTGTAGCAATCAAGACTGTTATATTAAGATCCGCCTACAAATATGTGCCGCTAACTTCAACAGAGTGTTATATAAAATATAAGTAACAAAAATGTTGAAATAATCAGCCCCTCCCTTTAAAGGGGTGAGGCTGACTATGGAAGGGAAGCAGTATCAGGAAACCACAATAGAAGTTTATCGTTAGTCCTTTTTGTGATTTAGGATAAAGATACACATTACAGTAGAGCAGTACACATTTATATAAAACTATATGGTGATTAATTTTTGTTTACTAAACTTGTGTAGCCAATATATGTGTGTATTAATTTTATTTAAGACACAATGTATTTTATACTTAGTAAATGTATATTTCTTTATATTAAGTAACCTTGTACATCATTTACATGGAGTTATTATATCTATTGGATAATTAACAGTAATGGTATTAGGGATAAGACTATCAAACAGGTTAGATAAATGAGTGGAAGGATGGATGAATAGATTGATGGATAGATGGACAGACATACAGATGGATGGATGGATAATGGGCCAATGGACACATGTTAGATGAACTGAAAATGAATGGGCGGGGTTTTCTGAGTACATAGATACAAGACACATATATTTACTAGGTAATTTAATGTAGTGTCTAATATTTCATATATTCAATATATCTCCTTCATATATTATTCCATGATTTATTTTTTATTTCTTTGCTCTTTAGTTGATCTTGTCTCAGACTGTTTGGGTTTGTTTTGTATAGTATCATCAAGAGAATTAAATAAAAAAGATAGCTTGAAGGTAATAGATGTTTTGAATCTTCACACATCTCATATTAAAATGTTAGTAATAATTAAAGCATTTTAACATCTACAATGCTAAATATGTTATCTATAATAATATGTATGATATATTAAGTTTTATTAATAGTTGTATACTTGTTTATCAAGTGTTTGTTGTTTTACTAGTAATATAAAGCTAATAATATGCAATGTTCATTAAGACATACCCAAGCACTAATGAAGTCATGAATATAGTTTACAGTAATAAATTAAAGTTTTGTAATAGGATATATTACAAACAACATTAATGATAATATAATGATACATTGTTGTTATACTTAGTAAATCTCACTATATCAATGGATATCAATGGATCATGTCTATGTAATAAAATAAGAACACTTAATAGCATTAGTTATAAAGGATCCATTTACTATAGTAGTATATATTACCATATTAATTGATAAATTGTGTATTACTCTCTCTACTTCATAGGGATGGACTGGTATATCATATAATATAACAATGATATAAGATGAGATAATGGAGAGTTCTATTAGTTCTCTCTCTATAACAAAGGAGACTAGTACTTACCATATTGTGTCTATGGAATTGTCTATATCAATATGTGATGTTAGTACACCTAATAATAATATATTACCATAGTAAGACAATGATGTCTGTTTGTCATTTCATTCACCATTCATCTATCTATCTATCTCTTATTATTCATTCAAGTTGTTCATCTATTGGTACTATTTTATCTCATATCTATCTCATAGGACATATTCATATACTACTTGAAGATGCTATCATTATTATTATTACAGCAATAACTGGTAAGATCTATTTAGTTTCTTTGTTTGTCCAACTAGTGTCATCCTTCCATTTATAATCATATGCCTTTGTATACTACTTTCTAATTGTGTCTAAGCTAGAAACATCTCTTAAAATTGAACAATAGACAAAAAAATGTCTACAAAACTGTAGTCTTATTCTGTAATAATGTTGATATTTAATTGTTACATGATATATAATGACATGCCAAAATTGAGGCTAATAATTGTTCAAAATAGATATGGTTCAGATTTTAATAAAGCTGAGAGAAAGAACTGATGGAAAGATAAGAATGGATTGAATAACATGTCACATGATAGATACATAATGTACAAGTGTATATCATGTGATTAACATCATTAGTAGGGACACATTTGTTATATTATATATTGTATTATATTATATTATGTTAATGTGCTATTATGTTTAATTTTGTACTGGTCTTGTTGTTTGTCTCTGTTTATGTATGTGTGAGGTCTGTTTGTTTATCTCTCATTTGTTGGTAGTCATCATTGATTGAACTCTTTAATCATATACATGATATATGAATACTTTAATAAGATTTATTGCATTCCTTACAATAACAGACAATGTAGGGGTTCTTGCTTGCTGTTTGTCTCAAGATCGTATGATCAATGACGACATAAGTCACTATTACATCACCTTTATATCATATAGGTATTAAATAATTTAATCAAGATCAACTGTACGACTCCATTAAAATATTATAACAAATGTTGTCAAATATTCTGCATTTCTTTTTAAGCATTGTGACATCATTTGTCTTCAATCATTGCTCTTATTATGATTTAGTCTCCTTTAATTTTTAATAGGAATATTATTTGATTATAAGTAGTATTTATCTTTTCATCCATCCATCCGTCTATCAATCTCTTCAATCATTTGTAAATTTATTTATACATTTATTAACTTGTCTTTCTAGCCCATTCTCCTAGACCCCAGAGTATAAGAGAATGGACTGCAAAATATGAAACACTCCAGACATTCGAAATTTATGATTTGTAATTATATTAATCCAAATATCTTTGTAAATGGTATATATTAAGTACTATAGAGAGAGTTTTACCAAATGTAAGATAAAAGGATATAATTTTGAACTTACCGATTCAAGTTGGTACAGTGTTAAGTATTGGGGTTTGATATTAATAATAACATCTTAAAACTGCTAAAATTCTATTTTAGTATACTTTCTGATCATGAATTTGTATTCATCTATTAGGAATATAAACAATAAATCTGATAATGAGACTATTGAACAGGTTAGTATGAATGAATGAATGGATGGATAGATGAATGAATGAATAGACAGATAGACAGATGGATGGGTGATAGAGTGAATGATGAATTGGCAATGATGATGTCTTAAGGTTCCCTTAATAATCTAATGTATGTAGCTGCTTTTGTGTAGGTGTCCATAGACATCAATGCATGTACCTCCTCAATTCATAGATCAGACCTTGTTGATTGATTTATTAAGTATTATTATTATTATGTCTCTGTATTACTAAACAAAAGAAACCTAGATAGTCTAAGAGACTGGATCAGCTGAAGTGTATATGATAGCTCAAGGATAATAGAATTTTATATTCTTGGAATCTTCACATATTTTATGTTGTCAAGTTAGTAGAAACTAAAGCATGTTAGCATCTACAGTGCCACATATATTTATCTATCTAATTATTCTGTTATATAACATTGACTTAATATCTACTCTTATTCCTCGTCATTTTTTAGAATGCAGTAAAAGTTACTATGTAGCTAACTGTTTAAACAAATAAGTATCATTTCATAAAATGACACACCTAAGCTTTAATGAACCAGTCATTATAGTAATAGAATTTTGTAATGGGATATATCTTTACTAGTAGCTCAACCAGATAAAAATATTAGTCTACCTAACTTGTGACATCTTTATGATATCTGTAATATTTCTATGTGAGATTAATACTTACTAATGTTATTAACTTTTATCATCATTATTTTATTAGATGTATATATCCAAACTGTTCTGGACACGGTCTATGTTCTCCTATTAATGGATCTTGTCTTTGTAATAAAGTAAGTAAAAGAACATTACATTTAATACTAGTTCAATAAATGAATAGTATAATATAAGGTACCACTTATTCCTATTAGTATATTACCATATTAATACACTATATATTGTGATTGTATTAATAAACTGATCTCTTTCTATCTAATATAATAGGAATGGACTGGTATTATTATCATGTAATATTAATAATATACATTTGTAATGATTATAATCAGTTCTCTTTGAGGACCTAAGGATAGATATGAATGATGGATCTATGAACAGATGGATGAATGGGAGGAAAGGAGACAAATACATCACTGGCAGTATAAGATTATGATAGTATTGGCTAAAACTGTAATACTTTAATTCATTATTATTTTAGCAAGACATCTTAAACTGTAAGACTTATTTGCTCAATGTTTGTTTGTCTAACTATTGCTATCACTACTCCATCCATTTAATTCACGTATCATGATGGTTGATCTAGCATGTGGCATCCATAAATCTCTGAACCACTCATCCATCATAATGTCACAAGTCAGACCCATTCATTATGATTAAATGATAGACAAAAAATTGTATTAGAACAACTGGTTCTGTAATAGTGACAGACGGGAATGAAATTTATAATGCATTGCAATGTTATGTCATGCCAAAAAAAAAAATTAAAAACGACCAGAACTATTTTGAGCAACAAGAGATTCGATTATAAGTGTGTAATTTGAGGTTGTTTGTTACCATCAAATGTTGTGATAATCTGAGTAACACATAATAATACTTTATAGTTTGATTTGGGCCATTGGTTTTATATGTAAAAGTTGTTAAGTATACATTTTCTCATCTGTTGTTTAATCATATAAGGGATGGAGCTGGCTTTGCTAAGTAACTTTCTAATACTAATTGTTGCCACTCTCGTCTACCTATTAGTTCTCTTTATTTCAGCTTTATTAAAGACCACACCCATCAATTACAACAGTACATATGAAGTACACATAATCCTATATGAAATGCTATTATATGGACAATTTGAAATTTCTTGTATGCAGTACAATATTGTTTAATTATGAATGTGTATATGTTTGTGTGGCCTGCTTATTTATTTCTCATTTCCTGTTAGTCATCATTCATTGAACTCTTTAATCATATACATGATATATGAATACTTTAATAAGATTTACTACTAGCATTCCACACAATAACAAACAATGTAGGGGTTCTTGTTTGGATCACATCTCTCTGTCTGCGTCATATGATTGAATTAAGATCACAAGAATGCTGCTATGTTATGTAGGGATGGATGGAATAATTGAAAGAAACATATATAATCAGAAGTTATCTTATCATCTGTCTGTTGTATGACAAGAGTGAAGTCAACTACATAATGTTATGACATTTTAGTAATGTACAGTTATTGGATATTCAGTATTTTAACACTGTACCCTTATTATTAGTATCTCTATCTTTCTCTCTGTGCGTCTGTCTCTGTCTCTCTTTCTGTGTGTGTGCATGTGTTTCCATCTCTCTCTCTCTCTCTCTCTCTCTCTCTCTCTCTCTCTCTCTCTCTCTCTCTCTCTCTCTCTTTCTCTCTCTCTCATTTACTCATTTATCAATCAATCAATCATTTCAATCATCTATGAACTTGACTCAGTTTGCTCATCTGACAGCATTGGTTTAATCATCTGCTCAACTTAAACCATAATTCTTATTGATAGATAGTGGAAGAGTCATGGAACTCACTTTACTTGGGTTTCCCACTGTCTTTATATGGTTATCATTCACTTTCATAGCTGATCCAGCTTATAGCAAGTGAACTGAAATCACTTACTTCAACATTACATATATACTAGTAGGGAAAGACAATTCAGATAAAAAAATGCTTATGTATATGCTTGCATAAAATTTAATTGGGTTAAACATCCCTTAAATTCATTATTTGGTCATAATTTGTTAAAATAACAACCTTTGTGCTGAGTTATACTGTGAATAATATTGGCCCATGACATTATGCATAATTCAAAGCCATGCATGTATTATTAGCTGTGAACATGGTATGAGGGTCAGTCTAAAAATAGAAGATGACTGATTGTATTTTCTGGTTTCCATAGAAACACATCAAGGACTATATAAAAAGGGATCACTTGAGCAGATATTAGTTCCTATGAAATGGCATTATCTTTGACAATTTAAGCTTTCTTTGCCTAATTAGTATCCAGTGACTAATACTGTTTGCAGTCTTTGTATTGCAAACAACTAAGTTTGCAAAAATAGAGTCATGGCTACAAATACTGGAGTGTCATCTCCTAACTCCACATCACTAGGTATTTATATACTTTATGTGTATGATACATAATATCATAATACCTTCACATCAATAGCCAGTATTGATGACTTACGTGAAACAATGAAGACAATACTCCAGAAACATAACGCTCAATTATTAAAAGCAACTAGGACATGTCTCGAAGGTTTTGTTGCAGATTTATATGCTAATGGCTTGATAACCAAAACAGTTAAGGACACACCAAATTTCAACTCTATCATCAGTGAATTTGAAGCAGGACTGGACTGTGAAAGAGATGCGACAAAGTTAACAAAGATGTGGGATTTATTTTTAGAAAGTCTTCGTAAACAACGTGGTCCAGCTGAGAGTGAAGCAAAACATTTAGATGAAGAATGGAAGAAAGGCAAGCAATTTTGTGCAAATATATAATTTACTTTAGCTAAACATCAATTACAGAAAGTGTATATGGCCATATTGTTGATGCAACAAATCCTCCTCCTTGTGAAACAAATGGTCTTCCTCTAAGCTATGCTGCTCAAGAAATAAGCATGAATCATTCGGGACTATCTGATATTAACCAAAGTAAGTTGATCATTAGTGCATGGATACCAAACTGTATGGTTCTTATAAGTAGTGTGCATAGTCAAACATATAGGTGCACCCTGTGCATGCATATATAGGGTGTGGTAAACTGGGAAATATGTGAGATCTAGTTTCAGCATTAATTTTACATCAAAGTATAGCATTTCATTCCAAGTATTTCAGATATGTGCATGCAGTACTCTTCAACCTCAAATAATTGTAGATGTTTGATTTTATGTTACTTCATGTAGTTCCTACTACTCAACAAAATTCTGCACAGTTGGTAATTCCCATTAGTCTCCAAAACGAAGAGAATGACGAAATTCAAGAAAAATTAGAGAATCTTCGCAGAGATTTCAGTACATTAATGATGGATGTTAGATCAGCACTTGACCATAAGCTACAACATCAACAGCTAGCATTGGTGCGCTTTCGCAGATGGATTGAATATCAAATGAACTGGGAAGCAGGGAAACTAAATGACGTAGATGATTTAGATGAACTTTTCAAGAAACTGCACCCTTATTTTGACTTTTTAGACTGTGTCTTGATTGTGGATATGAGCAAAACATTTCTCAATGATGTGGACGACGAAAACAAGAGCCTTGACAGCAGACTTAGTGAGCATAAAAGTAAAGCTATGGAACTTCGCTCCTCATCTACAGTTAAACAACTCAAAGATGATCTTGAAAAAGTATGCTTTCCCTATCAAAAGGATCTAGGAAGCATGCCTCAAATTGGCATTAAGTTGCAAAATCCATGGAATGGCTCCAATATCGAGGGGCTCTATCTACTACTAAGACATTTACTACCTCACAAGTCAAAGCAATCAATTCTAAAACATATTGAAATTTATACAGGCTCAGTACGTATTAAATATTTTGTACATGAGTCAAAAGCTGATTGTCTCATAGCTTATGCTCAAGGCAAGCTACAGTTTATGCGTCTCATTGGTATCTTTGGTCTAACAATTAATGGTGAACCTATCCTAGAAGAAGATGAGAATATGAACTTTACATTTGAGTCAGCTCTTCTTGAAGCTTCCAAATTTGGTCATGACGAAGCTGTGCAATTTCTCCTCAAGTTAGGAGGTGATATAGACCACTGCAATGAAGAAAGCAGAACAGCACTTATGATAGCTAGTGAAGGTGGACATGAACAAGTTGTACAAACTCTAGTATCAGCTGGAGCTAATGTTAACATACAAGATAATGATGGATGGACAGCACTTATGAGAGCAAGTGAACATAACAATCTTACAATAGTCAATACTCTCATACAGCATGGTGCTGATCCAAATTTACAGAAATCAAATGGTTCAAATGCATTAATGATTGCAAGTTTTTGTGGTCATTATGATATTGTTCAAGTACTACTACAACAGAAGATTGATATTAACTATCAAAGAAAAGATGGATCAACAGCCCTAATACTAGCTAGTATGAATGGTCACACACAGGTCGTCGAACTGCTATTCAAAGAGAATGCAGAAGTAAATACTCAGGAAGAAAAAGGATGGACTGCACTAATGCTGGCGTGTCAAAATGGTCATACACAGGTTGTTAAAATTCTGCTTAATAATAATGCGAATGCTAGCATTCAGGCAAAAAATGGATCGACTGCACTATTTCCAGCAAGTAGCAATGGTCATACTGATGTTGTTGAACTACTTCTCAAAGAACAGGTGAACATCAATGCTCAGAGAGAAGATGGAGTAACAGCCCTTATGCTTGCTAGTCATAATGGTCACTTTCAAATTGCTGAAATACTCCTTAAAGAACATGCAGATATTAACATACAGAGCAAAAAAGGATCAACAGCCCTAATGCTAGCTAGTTTGAATGGTCATACACAGATTGTTGAATTACTCGTCAAAGAGTATGCAGATGTTAATATGCAGAGAGATGATAAAGTAACAGCCTTGATGTTAGCTAGTCATAATGGTCACTTTCAAATCGTTGAAATACTCCTTAAAGAACATGCAGATATTAACATACAGAGCAAAAAAGGATCAACAGCCCTAATGCTAGCTAGTATGAATGGTCATACACAGGTCGTCGAACTGCTATTCAAAGAGAATGCAGAAGTAAATACTCTGGAAGAAAAAGGATGGACTGCACTAATGCTGGCATGTCAAAATGGTCATACACAGGTTGTTAAAATTCTGCTTAATAACAATGTGAATGCTAGCATTCAGGCGAAAAATGGATCGACTGCACTAATGTCAGCAAGTAGCAATGGTCATACTGAGGTTGTTGAACTACTTCTCAAAGAACAGGTGAACATCAATGCTCAGAGAGAAGATGGAGTGACAGCCCTAATGCTAGGTAGTCAAAATGGTCATACACAGGTTGTTAAATTACTCGTCAAAGAGCATGCAGATGTCAATATGCAGAGAGATGACAAAGTAACAGCCCTAATGTTAGCTAGTCATAATGGTCACTTTCAAATCACTGAAATACTCCTTAAAGAATATGCAGATATTAACATACAGAGCAAAAAAGGATCAACAGCCCTAATGCTAGCTAGTTTGAATGGTCATACACAGGTTGTTGAATTACTTCTCAAAGAGCATGCAGATGTCAATATGCAGAGAGATGACAAAGCAACAGCCGTAATGCTAGCTAGTCAAAATGGTCATACACAGGTTGTTGAACTGCTACTCAAAGAGAATTTAGATATTAGTATTCAGGAAGAAGATGGATTTACTGCTCTAATGCTAGCTAGTCAAAATGGTCATACTGAGATTGCTGAACTGTTGCTTAAGGGAAAGGCAACTATTAATATTCAAAACAACAATGGAGTAACTGCTTTAATGTTAGCTAGTGCAAAAAGTCATGCTGATGTTGTTGAACTACTACTCAAAGAGAATGCAGATGTTAACATTGTTGCAAAAAATGGAGTGACTGCTCTAATGCTAGCTTGTTTGAATGGTCTCATCCAGGTTACTGAACTACTACTCAATGAGCACGAGAGTGTTAATATTCAAGAAGAAAATGGTCATACTAAGGTTGTTGAGCTGCTACTTAGAGAGCATGCAGACGTTAATATTATCGACAAAAATGGAATGACAGCACTAACACTAGCTAGTCTAAGTGGTCATGTCCAGATTGTTAAATTACTACTAAAGGAGCATGCAGATGTTAATGTTATTATTGAAAAATTAAGTGGAATGACAACCTTAATGCTAGCTAGTTTAGGTGGTCATACTGGGATTGTTGAGCTACTACTAAAAGAGCATGCAGATGTTAATATTGCCACCAAAAACGGATTGACAGCTTTAATGCTAGCTAGTCTAAAAGGTCAAATTAACGTTGTTGAATTATTACTCAAAGAGAATGCAGAAATTAATATTCAGGAAGAAGATGGCTTTACTGCTCTAATGCTAGCTAGTCAAAATGGTCATACCCAGATTGTTGAACTATTGCTTAATGAAGAAGCAACTATTAATATTCAAAATAACAATGGAGTAACTGCTTTAATGTTAGCTAGCGCAAAAGGCTACGTTGATATTGTTGAACTACTACTAAAAGAACATGCAGATGTTAATATTGTCGCCAAAAATGGAGTCACTGCTTTAATACTGGCTAGTCTAAAAGGTCAAACTCATGTTGTTGAATTACTACTCAAACATCATGCAGATATCAACATAAAGGAAGAAGATGGCTTTACTGCTCTAATGCTAGCTAGTCAAAATGGTCATACCCAAATTGCTGAGTTACTGCTTAAAGAACAAGCAACTATTAATATTCAAAACAACAATGGAGTAACTGCTTTAATGTTAGCTAGTCTAAATTGTCATTCCCCAGTTGTTGAATTATTACTCAGGGAGAATGCAGATGTCAATGTAAAGGACAATGATGGAGTTACTGCGTTAATGCTAGCTAGTCTAAGTGGTCATATTCAACTACTATTTGAAAAAGTTAAGACTCAGCTAGAAGATGCTTTCAAAACGTTAGTACAAAATTGTGATACCCATCAGAATTTTGTTGAACTACTCCTTAAAGACAAAGAAGCTATTAGTATGGACAATGAAGTAACCAACCAAATGCAAGCTAATGGAAGTCATTATTCCCATGTTGTTGAACTACTACTTAAAGAACATGCAGATGTTAATATTATTACTAAAACTGGAGTGACAGCCTTAATGCTAGCTTGTCTAAAAGGTCTAACTCACGTTGTTAAACTGCTACTAAAAGAGAATGTAGATATCAACGTTCAGGAAGAAGATGGCTTTACTGCTCTAATGCTAGCTAGTCAAAACGGTCATACCCAGATTGTTGAACTATTGATTAATGAAGAAGCAACAATTAATATTCAAAACAACAATGGAGTAACTGCTTTAATGTTAGCTAGTGCAAAAGGCCACATTGATATTGTTGATCTACTACTAAAAGAACATGCAGATGTTAATATTGTCGCCAAAAATGGAGTGACAGCTTTAATACTGGCTAGTCTAAAAGGTCAAACTCACGTTGTTGAATTACTACTCAAAGAGAATGCAGAAATTAATATTCAGGAAGAAGATGGCTTTACTGCTCTAATGCTAGCTAGTCAAAATAGTCATACCCAGATTGTTGAACTATTGCTTAATGAAGAAGCAACTATTAATATTCAAAATAACAATGGAGTAACTTCTTTAATGTTGGCTAGCGCAAAAGGCCACGTTGATATTGTTGAACTACTACTAAAAGAACATGCAGATGTTAATATTGTCGCCAAAAATGGAGTCACTGCTTTAATACTGGCTAGTCTAAAAGGTCAAACTCACGTTGTTGAATTACTACTCAAACATCATGCAGATATCAACATAAAGGAAGAAGATGGCTTTACTGCTCTAATGCTAGCTAGTCAAAATGGTCATACCCAAATTGCTGAGTTACTGCTTAAAGAACAAGCAACTATTAATATTCAAAACAACAATGGAGTAACTGCTTTAATGTTAGCTAGTCTAAATTGTCATTTCCCAGTTGTTGAATTATTACTCAGGGAGAATGCAGATGTCAATGTAAAGGACAATGATGGAGTTACTGCCTTAATGCTAGCTAGTCTAAGTGGTCATGTTCAACTACTACTTGAAAAAGTTAAGACTCGGCTAGAAGATGCTTTCAAAAAGTTAGTACAAAACTGTGATACCCATCAGAAGTTTGTTGAACTACTCCTTAAAGACAAAGAAGCTATTAGTATGGACAATGAAGTAACCAACCAAATGCAAGCTAATGGAAGTCATTATTCCCATGTTGTTGAACTACTACTTAAAGAACATGCAGATGTTAATATTATTACTAAAACTGGAGTGACAGCCTTAATGCTAGCTTGTCTAAAAGGTCAAACTCACGTTGTTAAAATGCTACTAAAAGAGAATGTAGATATCAATGTTCAGGAAGAAAATGGCTTTACTGCTCTAATGCTAGCTAGTCAAAATGGTCATACCCAGATTGTTGAACTATTGATTATGGAAGAAGCAACTATTAACATTCAAAATAACAATGGAGTAACTGCTTTAATGTCAGCTAGTGCAAAAGGCCACATTGATGTTGTTGAACTACTACTAAAAGAACATGCAGATGTTAATGTTGTCACTAAAAATGGAATCACTGCTTTAATACTGGCTAGTCTAAAAGGTCAAACTCACGTTGTTGAATTACTACTCAAAGAGAATGCAGAAATTAATATTCAGGAAGAAGATGGCTTTACTGCTCTAATGCTAGCTAGTCAAAATGGTCATACCCAGATTGTTGAACTATTGCTTAATGAAGAAGCAACTATTAATATTCAAAATAACAATGGAGTAACTGCTTTAATGTTAGCTAGCGCAAAAGGCCACGTTGATGTTGTTGAACTACTACTAAAAGAACACGCTGATGTTAACACTCTTACAAAAGATGGAGTGACTGCTCTAATGTTAGCTAGTGAAAATGGTCATACTCAGATTGTTGAACTATTGCTTAATGGAAAAACAACTGTTAATATTCAAAACAACAATGGAGTAACTGCTTTAATGTCAGCTAGTGCAAAAGGCCATGTTGATGTTGTTGAAATTCTACTAAAAGAACATGCTGATGTTAACATTGTTGCCAAAAATGGAGTGACAGCTCTAATCCTAGCTAGTCTAGAAGGTCAAACTCACATTATTAAATTACTACTCAAAGAGAATGCAGATCTTGATGTTCAAGAAGAAGATGGCTTTACTGCTCTAATGTTAGCTAGTCAAAATGGTCATACCCAGATTGCTGAACTATTGCTTAAAGGAAAAGCAACTGTTAATACTCAAAACAACAATGGAGTAACTGCTTTAATGTTAGCTAGCACAAAAGGCCACGTTGATGTTGTTGAACTACTACTAAAAGAACACACTGATGTTAACATTCTTACAAAAGATGGAGTGACTGCTCTAATGCTAGCTAGTCAAAGTGGTCATACCCTGATTGTTGAACTATTGCTTAAGGGAAAAGCAACTGTTAATATTCAAAACAACAATGGAGTAACTGCTTTAATATCAGCTAGTGCAAAAGGCCACGTTGATGTTGTTGAACTACTACTAAAAGAACATGCTGATGTTAACATTGTTGCAAAAGATGGAGTGACTGCTCTAATGCTAGCTAGTCAAAATGGTCATCACCAGATTGTTAAACTGCTACTCAAGGAACATGCCAACATTAATACTCAGAATGAAGATGGACTGACTGCTCTAATGTTATCTAGTTATAATGGTTATTACCAGGTTGTTGAACTACTACTCAAAGAACATGCCGACATTAATACTCAGAATGAAGATGGATGGACTGCTCTAACACTTGCTTGTCGTTATGAACATTTTAAAGTAGCTCATATTTTACTTAACTCAAAAGCAGATTCTCATTTTTCCCTGCACAGTGGATCAACAGCATTTTCATTAGCTGCTTTTGGTGGCAACAGAGACATTGTTAATATGCTCTTAGACAAAGTTCAACCTACTACTAAAGAGATTGAAAAAGCAGTTGTGGAATCTTGTTTAGGTGGTCACCCTACTCTCATTACCTTCCTCTCAAACAAACTTCCACACCTCACTAATGATCAGAGAGAACTACTAGACTCATGTGTTAAAGGAGATTTAGGTACAGTTGCAATGAAGACATTAGATAGTCCAGATACTCCACTGGTACTTGGTCTTACTCCACTTATGGTAGCTTCATCATGTGGACATGTTGATATAGTGGATGCTCTCATACAAGTTGGAGCTGATGTTAATAAGGAAGGTTATCGAGGCTTGACTCCATTGTTCTTTGCAGTAGATGGAGGGAAATCCTTTATGATAGTAGAGACACTTTTGAAAAACAATGCCAATCCTAACATTATTGTCAACAAGAAAACAGCTCTAGATGATGCTAATGAGAATGAACAGGAAACCATTAGTGAGCTATTAATTAAATATGGAGGTCAGACAGCATCACAATTACAGGGAGAAATTGAAACAGAAATAAAGTCATCATTACTAACATCTGGTAAAAGGACAACAATGTTTACATCTTTAGTAACTGATGACATCAATGGGATAGATACATCATCAAGTTTTACTGTTAAGACTCCACTAAGCATATTTCCAAAAGAAGATTTGACATCTATAAATGCTTTGTTTACTCCATCCATCTTAAACGACTCAAGCTACACAATGAAGAGCCACCAAACTAGAATACATGAAAAAGACTTCAAATCCATAAATAGTCCATTGACTCCATCATTATATGATTCAAGTTATGCTACTGAGAGTTTACACAAAAAGGATTTCCCTCTCACAGATATACCACTTACTCCATACAACTTCTACCATACTGCCACTACTTTTAGCCCTACTGCTACATTTAAAGATCCCTTTGTAATGCCAATACCCTGTTGCTGATTATTATATATTGCTGCATTGTTTGCTATTATTATTTTCTTAATTGCTGATAACTGATTCAGCCAAAGCTACATGTTTATTCATGCTACTGTTATATATATGTGTGTGTGAGGTTATATAAACAACTAAGTTTTTATTTGGCTACAATAAGTTTATTTGCTGCATTTAAAGTTAATACATTGTCCTCTAATGTTTCTCTTAACAACAACAAAAATAATATTATTACAATGTATAATGTATAGTTCATTATACAATACTATCTTATATATAATAGTCAATGTAGTATATTTTAGTGAATGGATAACAAAGTACTTCATGTGATATCTTGTGATTTCATTGAAGGATACAGTTAATCTTTTGGTACAGTTCTGGTACGAGTTAAAGACGTCAGAACTGGAGATTTAGGACAAGTTATTACTAGGTTGTATTTGAATAGAACTATAATGATGAATAGGCTGAGCTTTGTGGACTAATGAACAATGTAGGAGTTTGATATCACAACCTTCTCTTAAAGCTGGTTGTTTTGCCTCTTCAATATTTTGTTCTTCTTCATTTTCTTTTAATAGAGCTTCAAATTTAGAATGTTGTTCAGTTGTTATTGTACATTCTCAATAATAAGACAAAGGAAAGAGATTACATTTGTCCAATATCTCATCGATATTTAGTTCACTCACTCCATACATCTTGAACCCTACTCATACATTTAAAGATACCAGTGTGAAGCAATACAGCAAGAATAAACCAAAACAAGACAATATGAAAGAAGCTAAAGAAATATATGTCATCATTAGTAACTGATTGTATTAGACACTGTAACTGATACACTAGTTGTATGTAGATATACTTTTTGATGAAGTTTTTGTAAATGTTAATGAATGTATAGCTGTACCAATATTAATTTTATTGAATAATGTGAGATGATGAACACAAGAATTCCTTACTAATAAAGAAAGTAGCTATACATAAATAATTATATATAAAGTATAGTGCTATAATATCACTGATACTAGATACATAATATCATGAGAACTATCCATATTAACATCCAAACAATGTTATGTAACTGTGTATCATACATAAGTATAGAAATATTTGAGCTGTTATATTTTGTTTACTTCATATTATGTATAAAGTAGTTTTGTTTACAGTCATTACTTAATAACTATAATATATACTGAGATAAACAATTGTTGTAGATATACTTTTCATTGTTTAAGAGTACAAAGAACTATATACATTATTAGTAATATAGACCAACATTCATATACATATATATAATAATATAAATACTATGGATACAGAATAGTCTTTAAAGTTGTACAATTATAAGGATAATAATAATATATATTGAACTACATGTAGTGATATACAGTAACAGATTTTTGTTGACTTGTAGTTGGTAATTAAATTGACAAGATAATTAACTAGTGCTAATTAGCTAACTTGAATTCCTAACATATGTAAGAACTTCCTGTTTCCTAGCTTTCTATCTTGATAGCTGTTTTGATTGTGTTATTGTTACTTATTGTTTCTTCTTATCTTTCTGTCATTGACAGCTACTCAATTGTCTACTAGTCTATAGTCTTTCTGTTGAGTATATGTTGATATTACATTGTATGTGGTGTACAGACAGGAACAAAAGGTAACTAAATATGTAGAACAAGTTGTCTTTTGATATATTGATTGTTTGTAGGTCATTATGATTGATATGTAGAACAAGTTGTCTTTTGATATATTGATTGTTTGTAGGTCATTATGATTGATGTCTCTCAATGGAGAGCTAGTATTGGGTCATGGTATTGTCATCATATACCATATACTACTAAAAAGACTCCTTCTACCACTGATACCCCTGGATGGATAAAGTCACTATTGATGTCAGGATATGAGGGTGGTGGTACTTTGATATTCTCTCTAGTTTTGTTTCTCTTACTTCTCCTCATTTTATCAGGTGATATTGAACTGAACCCTGGACCTAAAACAGGTCAGTAAATATTAAAACATATAACTGATAGAATGATAATTCAATTTACTTCAATAGAGTTAACATCAAATAATGCTCTACGACTTCTTATTAAGAGTGGTTTTGCTGTTGAAGATAAATGGAGTAAACTCACTATTCTTCTAGGTGTGTCACTGGAAGAGAGAAGAAGACTCAAGACAATGGCCAGCAGTGATCAAGACTACCACTTTGCTCTAGAAGAAGGTTTACAATGGTGGATTACAAATGGTAGTGCCCCTTGTTGGGAAGAACTCATTTCAGCTGTTGAGAATTGTGGTGATGATGATGTAGCTACTACACTGAGAAAACAACTAGATATTAAAGATGAAGGTATCTACTATATATAGTTCATTATATACTAGTACTTTAAAATAATTATCAATGTAGTATGATAGTTCAGTAAAGTACATAACAAGGTATATTCTATTGATTTCATATATTGAAAGACATAGCTAGTCTTTTGGTACAGTTTTAGTAGCTTACTCCATTAAAATGAGTGAAACTAGATTGACAGTTCACTCATCTAAACCCAATCATTACAACTTCCTTTCTTATCAAGGGCTACCAGAAGGACAGAAAGAAGAAATGATTGGCCAGGACGGAGGCCAGACTCTTTCTTCCTGTGATAAATCTATATATAGTGATAATGAAAGTACCAGTGCTACAGAAAGTGATGAAGTTCATAAAGTGTTGAAGAGTGTACTGACAAGCCATTTTTCTGACTTAAGTAACCAGTTAAGTAGATGTTTATCACAAGTTTCTGCAGCAATGTACTCTAAAAGACTAATAAATGAATCTGTCAGAGATTCTCCAACTGTTTATAATGTAATAATTACCTTTTAGTATACAGAGGAGGAAAGGATGTCTACTTTCACTCACACAAGAATGCAACTGTAAGTTTACTTTAAAATACAAACAACATGCAAATAATGTTAATATGAACTTGTTCCAATAGAATCTCCTCAGAGGAGAGTTTCTATTTAGTGCCAAGCTCAGGAAAGGTCAATGAAGTTCTAGAAACTCCCAAATTGACTTGTCAATTGAAGTTAGTGGGTAAGTTATACTAAAGATCAAAGAAAGAGATAAGAATTGGAAACAGAATTTGACCAACGAAATCATTCTATATGTCATACATAGTCTAAGAAGCTAACTCCACCTCTTTTGACAATCTGATGATGTCAAAAAGAGGAGGGGCTAGCTCACCAGACTATTACTGCAATATTACTGGTACAAAAAATAGAAGAAATGTAAATAAGGTCAGGACACATTGGAGTTCAATTTACTTATGTATCTAAGTCACTTCAGTATGTAGTTCCTTTGAGCCTCTTCCTCTTCATGGTAATACATGTCTATTGTAATGACATGATGGTTCTTTCTCTCTCTCCAAATCACAGATCGAAGTGAAATTGTATCAAAAATAAATGGAGAAAGACAAGAGATTTGTATCTTGTTAAGAATAATACGTCTTTTAGCTGGTAGGTTGTTAAACAGTACACAAAGTCACATGACTGTCATGTGGTATTTAGGACCATATCTTGTTGTGGGTACTAAACATAGACTAGTGGGTACAATTGGAGGTCATGAGATTTATGAGATGACTCATTATGACATCATCCCTTTTTTCAAGTCCACTCTTCACTTAACGCAATCACAAGTAAAAAAACTAAACTTAAAGTCACTTCTATTAATAAATCTCTCTCTCTCTCTCTCTCTAAGGAGAGAGATAACAGGGTCTATCTTGCTATGATACACAGAGTTCTAGACACTCCAGGGTTTTACTATTCCTATACATATGACATTACACATTCTTGTCAGAGACAAGAAAATCTCGCGAAGGAAAATCCTAATTTTACACAAATTCCTCTTTATAGCAGGGTGAATTATGATGACTACATAATATCTATAAAATAACATATAATAAGTGCCTGTTCTAGCTTAATAGTGTTCATTCTAGTACATCAATGGAAATGATGTAACATTTATACAATTCTAGGTGTTGTATAAGCTTTACAATACTATATATATTAAAATATAGATATGTCATAAGATCTGATCTCTCTCTCTCTCTCTCTCTCTCTTAGTCTGATGAGAGGTTTGTTTGGAATAGTCATTTGTTAAGAGAGTTTATTGTTCAGTCTGAGTTGGATCATTTTCTTGTACCTCTATTACATGGATTTGTATCAATTAAAAATTGTACTATTAATGGGAAAATATTTCAATTCATATTAATATCAAGACGAAGTTGGTATCGTGCAGGTAACGGATAAATGGATGGATGATGATAAACAAAATGGATGAATGGATAGATTGGATAGATAGAGGATGAGCAAATATAACATTGTTAATTGCTGGGTACATAATTTGATAGAGATTAATAATAATAATTAATAATTCATTAATACAAATTAATGAGATAAATGAATAATGGATTGTATTTTCCTTTTAAGGAGTTAGATATTACATGAGAGGTATTGATAAAGATGGACATGCTGCTAATTTTGTTGAAACAGAACAAATAATCTTTTATGATGGCAGCTATGCCTCCTTTGTTCAGGTAAAGAGAACTATTGATAATATTCCATGTATAATATTACTCCTTCATTCTATCCTCAGACTCGTGGTTCTATTCCACTTCACTGGTCTCAGAGACCCACATTAAAATACAAACCTACACCACGTGTTAGTCCTGCCCAAGGTGACCAGACAAGTGGTATACAACTTCACTTTGACAAGCAGATAGTTCACTATGGTCAACAAACAATTGTTAACCTTATTAACCAGAGTGGATCAGAGAAAACGTTAGGAGATGCTTTCCAATACTTTATAAAAACCTTGTCTAGTCTGTCAGTGTGGTAAGGAGAGAGAGAGAGGAGAAAGAGATAGAGAGAGATTTACCTACTCTTCTCTTCACTAGCTATGATGCCTTTGATTTTCACAAAGAATGTAGTAAAATGCGATGGCATAATCTTAACATACTCATTGACAGATTAGCTCCCACTCAAGAACAGTACAGGTATATCATTGATGTCTCTCACTAGTTCTTTTATTTGTTAACTTTTTTTATAGTTTTTTCTTAAAGCTAAGAGATGGCAGAATACAGTCAGTACAGAAAGGAGTCTTTAGGTCAAATTGTATTGATTGTTTAGATAGGTAAAATCCTGATAATATCCTAATAGTATACTGAATTAATGCAATACTTCACTAGGCTATTCTATAATACACAAAGATTTACTGAGATATATGACCATATATCTCTCATTTCATAGGACTAATGTAGTACAAAGTCTATTAGCTAGGAGAAGTTTAGCATCTCAATTACAGGTTTCTGTCTCAGTGATCTCATAGCCATCTTCACTGACAATACATTCTAGGTATTAGGTGTGATTAGCATAGGAGAAAGCTTGGAGAAGAAGAAAGAGTTTGAGAATGTTTTTAAAAATGGTATAACTTTTCATTTGAATATAATACAACTTAAATTGTCACAGATAAAATAAACAATTATAATATATGTCTTTTCTATTCTTATTTAGTTTGGGCTGATAATGCTGATTCTTGTGCTAAACAGTATGCTGGGACTGGTGCATTGAAAACTGACTTCACCAGGTACTAAAATAGAAGCTATATTTTGTTTCAAGATGATGTAATAATACTTTGTTATTTTTAGAACTGGCAAGAGGACACCAATTGGTGCATTAAAGGATGGAATGAACTCAGTTATTAGATATTATTATAATAATTTTGCTGATGGATTTAGACAGGTGAGAGAGAGAGAGAGAGAGCTGTTATTATATATTGTCATATAGGATGCTATTGATTTATTCCTTGGCAATTATCTCATTAATCCGTGGGAGGGAATAGATGCTTCCAAATCTCCTCTTCAGCGTCAAGATGGCTGGACAATTAGAGTGGTATGTTCTACATTTGATCCACTATTCTATTAATATTGTTATTCCCTTACAGTTACCACTTATTATATTAGTGGGAATGTCAATGTTATTAATGAGTCTAATTATACCTAGCAGTAAGTATACATACATCCCATTTATATACCATTATTAATATACCATTTATCAATTCAATAACCCACAGATCCATACTCTTTTTCATCAATCATACATTCAATCATATAGTTACTGTGTGTTAATTCTCTTTCTCTTTTTTTCTATTTTTAGCTGATCCAGTTTCTCAGATTATTTACATTATATTTTGGGGTCTTCTTATTATTGCTTGTATTATTTATGTGTATAGAAATGGACCTGATTTTGTGGACTCTCCTAAGTTAGTTCAAGTTGAAGGAAAGAAGAAAGTTTAAACTCAATTTCAATCTTCTACATATAAGTATTTTCTAACTGGATATTAAATTAATAAATTAACTAATGAAAACATTTATTAGTTTTGTTAAGTAGACTGAACTGAACTAAGAATTAGAACAACTTTACAACTAATGTTCAGAGGCTCAATAATGGACCAGCTTGCTTTTATACATACCTCTGTGGACATTTTTATAATACCATCATAAATTATTTAGTGTCTACAGGTAATATTGTAGGCTGTCTTGACAAGTGGTTAGCTATACTTATAATTATATTCATGACTTAGACACTTGTACATATTGACCATCCACTAAGTGAGTCTTACTATGAATAATGTTGACCACACCTCACATGATGTAATACTATTTAATTTTCCATACTTATTAGCTAAAAACAGCATGGGAGTGTCAGTCTAAAAATATATTCATAACATTATTAAGAATCTAAGGTTGTTCAATGCATAGTTGTTGTTGACAATGACTGTATAGATGTTTGTTCCCGTAGTAACCATAAAAAGTTGAACAAAGCCAGTTTGCCTGCTATAGTAATTGTCAATTCTGCTATAAATAACTCGTTGTTAATAATTTCAGATCCTGCTTTGTTTCGAAAACTAAGTTGAAGTCCAAGAACATAAGTAGTAATAAAAACTACTTGCTTCCTAACTTCATATCTTGATAGCCATTTTAATTGTGTTATTGAGCTTCTCTAGTATCCTGTGAAGTTTATAGTATAGTGCTGAATTGTTTGTAGGTCATTATGATTGATATCTCTCAATGGAGAGCCAGTATTGGGTTATGGTATTGTCATCAGATACCATATACCACTAAAAAGACTCCTTCTACCACTGATACCCCTGGATGGATAAAGTCACTATTGTTATCAGGAGATGAGGGTGGTGGTACTTTGATATTCTCTCTAGTTTTGTTTCTCTTACTTCTCCTCATTTTATCAGGTGATGTTGAACTGAACCCTGGACCTAAAACAGGTCAGTAAACATTAAAACATATAACTGATGGAATGATGATTCAATTTACTTTAATAGAGTTAACATCAAACAATGCTCTACGACTTCTTATTAAGAGTGGTTTTGCTGTTGAAGATAAATGGAGTAAACTCACTATTCTTCTAGGTGTGTCACTGGAGGAGAGGAGGAGACTCAAGACAATGGCCAGCAGTGATCAAGACTATCACTTTGCTTTAGAAGAAGGTTTACAATGGTGGATTACAAATGGTACTGTCCCTTGTTGGGAAGAACTCATTTCAGCTGTTGAGAATTGTGGTGATGATGATGTAGCTACTACACTGAGAAGACAACTAGATATTAAAGATGAAGGTATCTACTATATATAATTCATTATATACTAGTACTTTAAAATAATTATCAATGTAGTATAATAGTTTAGTAAAGTACATAACAAGATATATTCTATTGATTTCATAAGTTGAAGGACACAGTTAGTCTTTTGATACATGTCTGGTATATAGCTTACTCCATTAAAAGGAGTGGAACTAGATTGATAGTTCACTCATCTAAACTCAAACCATATAGCTTCTTTCTTTTTTAAGGGCAAACAGAAGGACAGAAAGAAGGAATAAGTGGTCAGATCAGAGACCAGACTTTTCCTTCCTGTGATATATCTGTATGTGGTGACATAGAAGGTATCAGTGCTAAAGAAAGCAATGAAGTTCATAAAGTGTTGAAGAGAGTACTTAAAATCCATTTTGTTGACTTAAGTGAACAGCTCAGTAGATGTTTGCCACAAGTTTCTTCAGCAATGTATTCCAAAGGACTTATAAGTAAATCAGTTAGAAAGTCTCCAACTATTGACAGTGTGATTGATGAATTTGAAAGTGGAATGAAATTAGTAAACGATATTTCCAAGTTACAAGAAGATTGTCAATTTTTCTTACAATGTCTCTCCAGTGAAGGTGGTCCTACTAAATTAGCTGCTCAAAAGTTATGTCAAGACTGGATGGAAGAAGTTAAAAAGCAATGTGATATCTCACTAGATCTTACATGTGATGAACAGGATATTAAACAAGAAGGTCAGTAATACAAAATAATAGTAGTTCATATTTTTGAGATGAAGTGTCACAAATATGTATTGTTTTCATTGTTAAAATTGTTTTAACTAAATAAAATAATTAAAGTATAATTAACATTCCAATAGCATTCTTGTCATAACTATTATGTGTAAACTTATGATAGTAACTAAGTTAACTTCATGTTAAAATGTTATTAAGATACAAGAATCTATATCATTATAAAATTTTATTTTTAAAATAGTCAATTCTCATAGTACACTAGTAATCAACAGTATATATTGTTTGGTATTAATTCAGTTTGTATCAAATACTTTCCTACATAAATACAACCTATATAACAACCATGTATTGGTTAAATTAAGAAATAGATTTTTTACAGTTTTATATTTTACTGAAAATAACATCAATATAATAACCATATCCCAGCTACAACAAATGTATTGCCATATAATTCTTATTTAACATTTCACATTACTCTAGTGTTATCAATACTATTTTGCAGTATTAATTACACAATATATTGCTTGCTTCAAAGTAGTCACAGAATGGAAGGATGATGACAATATTAAGTAATTAATTATTCATAGATAATAAGTAGTTTCCTTTCCATTTCTGTTGAGTGGGTATAGATTTGATGCTACACTATATGTGGTAATAAGAAAAGGTTATTTACTAAATGTATAGACCTGATATCACTATGTGCATCTTGTTTTGCTTTAACGCTATGCTTTGTTCAGTATCCCTACTAAGCTGCCAAGCTAGGCTGGGCAAAGACTCTCCTTTATTAGTGCTTTTCATTATATAGGATCCTATCATACAAAGATAACTAATACCTTTGCATGTAAGTTAATGATAATTTCATTGTTATTCTTTACTGTTTTCTTTTTAAACAAGGTGATAAAAAAGAGCAGACAGGAAAGCAAAATGATAAATCTTCACATTTTGATTTCTTATCAGTTGATGGACAACTCCCACAGAGAACAGTCACTCCAGATTATCCTGTAGCTGAAAACTTGAAGAGTTTGTACAGTAAATTTGTAGAATTAGTTGAAAATACCAAGCAGGCTCTCAACACTTTAATCGAAAAGAAAACACTTACATTTAATGGGATTGCAAGTTATCTTGGAGAATATTTCCGAATAAAAGGGCTAACCAATACTACTGATACAAGCAACATGTTTGAGGCTCTTTGGCCTCATTACAGCTACCTTGATATTGAAGTTTTAGAAGTTATCATTGAAAATAAAAAGTTTCTCATTGAAGAAAAGTTGCTAAGGGATATGCAGACTTACAGAGAACATCTTGAAGAATTTAAACAATCAACAACACTTAACAAATTCAAGAATGCTGTTGAAGAAGCATTGATACCAAATCCAGAAGTTACATCAATTACTTGTGAAGTGGTTATCAAACTTAATCGTCAATGGGGAAAGAAAACATTGGAGAACTTTAAAACACTTGTTAATCACATGTTTCATCAAAGAATGACTCATATACATGTGGAGGAAGGATCAGTATGTGTTACTCTACTTGTACCTCAATCAAAGTTAGACTACATCTTGGAAATTGCTAGTCTAAAGAAAGAATTTGCATCACTCATTGGTATCTTTGAACTAACTATTGATGGTAAATCTATTTTGAAAGATGAAGAAGAAACTCAATTTACATTTGATCAAGGATTACAAGAGTCTTCAAACCTTGGTGATGATGAAGCTGTTCAGTTCTTACTTGACTTAATTGACAATGTCGATTATCAAAATGAGAAGGGCAGTACAGCACTAATGTTAGCTAGTGAAGGAGGATATGAACAAGTTGTACAAACACTAATATCAGCTGGAGCTAATGTTAACATTCAAGATAACAATGGCTACACTGCATTGATGCTAGCATGTGATACAAACTCGTACACTATAGTCAAGTACCTACTTGATATTGGGGATAATCCCAATATCCAAAATGGTGATGGTGACACAGCTATCATAAGAGCATGTCATAATAATCACTCTGATATTGTCAAGTTACTACTTCAATATAATGTTGATCCACTTATCACTAACAAAAATGATGATACAGCACTCACTGTAGCTACACGTCAAAATTCTATTGAGATAATAGAAATGTTATTAGAACATCTAACAGAGAGTCTAAAAACAAGTGCAGTAACATCAGTCCTTACTACAGCATGTCAATATGGACACTCTCAAATTATTATCAGTTTATTAGTAAAGCTACTTGATTTTTTTTTACCGGAAGAATCCTACCTTTTCATTTCATGTGCTAAAGGTGATCACAATACCACAAAAAGCCATATTTATGACACCAATGTCAATATCAATTGTATACTAGCCAATGGTATTACTCCTCTTATGATAGCCTCATCTTGTGGACATACAGAAACAGTACAAGTCCTCCTACAAGCAGGAGCTAATATCAACAGTAAAGACAATGATGGGTACAGTCCACTAGTATATGCTATAACAGGACACAAGTCACTTCAAGTTATAGAACAACTTCTTAAAGCTGGTGCTCAACCTAATGTTTTTATTAATGGCCAAAGTATTGCTGACAAAGCAAGAGAAGAAGGAAGAGAAGATATCTATAAATTGTTACAACAGTTTAATGTTGTGAAGATCAAGAAAAGTGAGGAAGAGGTACTTGAACAACTCTTGAAAATCTGTGATAGCTTTACAATTCTTAATGAAGCAATTCTATCAAGTCTACAGAAACTAATAACAGAAGAAACTGTTCTCATTGTTGATGTTGTAGAATTTCTTCGTCATTATCTTGGGGACACTGAATTAAAAGTGGACGATATAGACCAACTCTTCAATGTTCTTCAACTTCATTACTATTTCTTAAATGTAGACCTACTAAAGAAAATAATGGATAAGTTTTTTGGGGGTAAACTTCAAAATCGTTTAGAAGACTACATTAGTATGGTTAAGGGTTTTGAAGAAACTACTCAACTACAGTTGTTTGTACAGGCTATTAAACACATACCATTACTTCAACCACCAGTTACTACAACAAGGACATCTACAATGATCATCAAGTTTCATGAACAATGGCAACAGAAAAATGTAGCCCATCTACACAAATTTCTCAATTACTCATGTTCTGAAGAGACGTGTTTTCTGAATCACATTATAATTGAGGAAGAAGGATTGTCATGTGTTTGTAAGTTTGTAGTTCCCAAGTGTCAGTTAGACAGTCTTATAGTCATTGCAATAGATCAAAGAGAGTTCATGTATCAGGTTGGTGTTTATGAAGTTTATATTGGTGATCTACCTATTTTAATAGAAGATTACAACCATAGTTTTAGCTTCAGATATGTTCTTCAAAGGTCTATAGAGACTGAAAATCACAAACTAGTGTCCTTCCTAATGGAGATTGATGTCAGTCTTCAAACCAACAATAACATTCATGAAACTGCCAGAAATGGCAATATTGATGCTGTTGAGTTCCTACTTAAAGAGGATGTAGATATCAATATTCAGGATGAAAATGGAGAGACAGCTTTAATGCTAGCTAGTAAAAATGGTCATATTCAAGTTGTTGAACTGTTACTGAAAGAGCATGCAGACATTAATATTCAGAATCAAGATGGACACACTGCTATAATGCTAGCCATTGAAAATGTTCTTACCCAGATTATGGAACTACAGGGAGAACATGTTGATGATGATATCCAAGATGAAAATGCAATGATTGCTCTAACGGTTGCTAGTCAAAGTCATCATACTCAGGTTGCTGAACTACTAGTTAAAGAGCATGCAGACATTGATGATATCCGAGCAAAAATGCTAATGTTAATGCTAGCTAGTGCTAATGGTCATACTGACATTGTCAAATTACTTTTCAAGGATATTGATGTTCATGTTCATAGTGAAGATATACAATTAGCTTTAATGTTTGCAATCCTTTATGGTCATGTAGAAATTGTTGAATTTCTCAAAGATCATGTAGGAATTCAAGCTGAAAAAAAAGTGACTGCCCTGATGTGTGCTACTATGAATGGTCATCCTCAGGTTGTTGAACTACTACTCAAAGATAATGCAGATGTTAATGCTCAGGAAGAAGATGGATTCACTGCTCTAATGGTAGCTAGTGAAAATGGTCATACCCAAGTTGTTGAACTATTACTCAAAGAGCATGCAGACATTAATCTTCAGACAAGTGATGGAGTGACTGCCTTAATGTTAGCTAGTCAAAATGGTCATCACAAAGTCATTGAGCTATTACTTAAACAGCACATCAACATTAATCACCAGGGAAAAGATGGAGTGCTAGCTAGTCAAGATGGTCATCAAAAGCCTATTGAGCTATTACATCCCAACATTAATAATCAGGAAAAGGATGGATGGACTGCCTTAATGCTTGCTAGTCGAAATGGTCATTTTCAGGTTGTTGAGCTATTACTGAAAGAACATGCTGACATTAATACTCAGAAAGAAGATGGATGGACTGCCCTAATGCTAGCTAGTCGATATGGTCATTTCCAGGTTGTTGAACTTCTACTTAAAAAACATGCTGATATTAATATTCAGAACAAAAATGGAGTGACTGCCCTAATGCTAGCTAGTGAAGATGGTCATATCCATGTCATTGAGTTATTGCTAAAAGAATATGCTGAAATTAATACTCAAGAAAAAGGTGGACATACTGCCTTAACGATAGCTAGTCAAAATGGTCATATCCAGGTCGTTGAGTTATTGCTGAAAGAATATGCTGAAATTAATACTCAAGGAAAAAATGGATGGACTGCCTTAATGCTTGCTAGCCAAAATGGTCATTTCCAAATTGTTGAAGTATTATTGAAAAAACATGCTGACATTAATACTCAGAAAGAAGATGGGTGGACTGCTCTAATGATAGCTAGTTTAAATGGTCATACCCAGGTCGCTGAGCTATTGCTAAAAGAGCATGCTGACATTAACACTCAGAAAGAAGATGGATGGACTGCCCTAATGCTTGCTAGTTTTAATGGTCATACTCAGGTTGTTAAACTGCTTCTCCAATGGGATGCAGACATTAATATTCAGACTAAAGATCATCAAGGTTATAATGCCTTAATGCTAGCTAGTGCAAATGGACATCTTGAAATAGCTGAGTGTTTACTACAATCACAAGCAGATCCATATTTTTTAGCATATAATAGAGCGACAGCATTTTCATTAGCAGCTGTTAGTGGTAACAGAGACCTTATTAATATGCTTTTAGACAAAACTCAACCTACTTTTGATGAGATCGAAAAAGCAGTTGTAGAGTCATGTTTAGGTGGTCACCCTACTCTTATTACCTTCTTCTCAAACAAACTTCCACACCTCACTAATGTCCAGAGAGAACTACTAGACTCATGTGTTAAAGGAGATTTAGGTACAGTTGTATGGAAAGCATTAGATAGTCCAGATACTCCACTGGTACTTGGTCTTACTCCACTCATGGTAGCTTCATCATGTGGACATGTTGATATAGTGGATGCTCTCATACAAGCTGGAGCTAATGTCAATAAACAAGAAAGTTATTGGGGATTCAATCCTTTGTTTTTTGCAGTAAGAGGAAGTAAATCTGCTTCAATAGTAGAGACACTCTTAAAGAATGGTGCTGATCCTAATGTTATTGCTGAACAGAGGACATCGTTAGATGTAGCTAATGAAATGAAACAGGAAAATGTTAGTGACCTTATAATCAAACATGGAGGTCAGACAAGAACACAATTAGAAGGAACAAAAAAGAAAGAACTGAATTCAATATCATATGAACAAAATACCATACCTGTGTCACTACAAACAACAGATGAATTAATGGATATAAAGACTTATGAAAATTCAATATACACTATCAAGAGGGAGGCAAAACAAAAGAGATTACGAATACCAAGTTTCATGTCTATACTTCATTCATTCACTCCATACATCTTAAATCCTACTCATGCATTTAGAAATACCAGTATGAAACATGACAACAAGAAAGAAGTCAAAGAAGTATATTCTATTAGTATTAATTAATATTACTATTATAAGTGTGATTATTAGTTAATTTTTTTAAAAAATAATCTTACATTATTTTTTCTTTCAATAATAACACAAGTTATAACTTAGACCTTGTTGTGTTTGCAATAAAAAGAATTGTATTATGTTGCACACAAATATATACTCAGAGGAATGTATTAATTGTCATCTTGAAATAAGATGGAATGTGCAAAGGCATTAAATAGAATTATGCAAAGATTTATTTTGTATGCATATTAATAGTAATTGCTGATTGTAATGACCATACAGTGATCATTATTAGTACTCTTTCAAACAAACAATGTAGATAACTAATCATGAGATACAATAAGAACATTGATATATGGAATCTAATGACAGTTGAGGATATGAGTTTATGTAATGGATGAACATGTAGTATGTAGATATTGCATGCTCAGTTCTAGTGATATGATATAGGTAAGTCTCTTGTATGAAATTTAAACCATAACATCAATAACACAATAAAGTAAAGATAAACTCCATTTAGTACTAGTCCATACATTGTGACCATTAAATGTTATTGTTTTTATTATACTTCAATGTATAATGTATAGTTCATTATATACTAGTACTTTAATATAATTATCAATGTAGTATAATAGTTTAGTAAAGTACATAACAAGGTAAATTCTATTGATTTTGTGTATTAAAGGACACAGTTAGTCAAATGTAAATAGATGTGTAATTGAAGATTTAGGACAAGTAATCTGTTTATTACTAGTTGAATAGAACTGTACTGATGAACAGGTTGAGCTTTGTGGACTAATGAACGACTTAAGAGCTTGATTAATGAACTTCTTCAGCCTCTCTGATCACATGGAAGTATATGACCATTTATGGCAGAGACTTTCTTCAATTTGTCACTTTGTTAAAAGCTATACAACAAGTGAAGATCAAGGAATTAATCATGATATGTACAAGACACTTTAGAGACGACTTTATTGGTTTGGACATCATACGTTACTTAGTGTTATATATTCCAGTACATCTCTTATGTTCATATTAACAATATCAATTAATACAATTTCTTAAGATGCATTACTGAATTGAGTAGAATGAGCTTTTTAAAATTTTAAAATCATATCAACATAGAAATTAAAAATGCTAATATACTCTAAAAACTATTTTTTTAAGAACACAACAATAAAGGAATGTGACATGTACATTCACACCAATATACATGTGGAAGAGATCCATGCTACATGAAGTGTAAGATATGTACCAGGTAATTGTAACATTAGCACAGCATAAAATTGAAAAGAATTCAGTTCATGAACATACACTGAAATTTAATATAAAAAAACAGTTGACTAATGATAATTTATTTTTAGACTTACATCAGTAGTAGATTAAAGATTATTTGCTCACATGACTCAATTACTACATATACCATATATGGTCATAAGTAGTAAAGTATCACATGTTTGTAGACTAGTTATAGTTTGACACATAATATAATGATTGTCTACTAATATCCTGTAGAGTAGAGTGCCACATTGTGTGTGGTGTACAGACAGGAACAAAAGGTAACTAAATATGTAGAACAAGTTGTCTTTTAATATATTGATTGTTTGTAGGTCATTATGATTGATATCTCTCAATGGAGAGCCAGTATTGGGTTATGGTATTGTCATCATATACCATATACCACTAAAAAGACTCCTTCTACCACTGATGCCCCTGGATGGATAAAGTCACTATTGTTATCAGGAGATGAGGGTGGTGGTACTTTGATATTCTCTCTAGTTTTGTTTCTCTTACTTCTCCTCATTTTATCAGGTGATGTTGAACTCAACCCTGGACCTAAAACAGGTCAGTAAACATTAAAACATATAACTGATGGAATGATGTTTCAATTTACTTCAATAGAGTTAACATCAAATAATGCTCTACGACTTCTTGTTAAGAGTGGTTTTGTTGTTAAAGATCGATGGAGTGAACTCGCTAGTCTTTTAGGTGTGTCACTGGAGGAGAGGAGAAGACTCAAGAAAATGGTCAGCATTGATCAAGACTACCACTTTGCTTTAAAAGAAGGTTTACAATGGTGGATTACAAATGATACTGCCCCTTGTTGGAAAGAACTTATTTCAGCCGTTGAAAGTTGTGGTGATAAGGGTATAGCTACTACACTGAGAAGACAACTAGATATTAAAGATGAAGGTATCTACTATGTATAGTTCATTATATACTAGTACTTTAAAATAATTATCAATGTAGTACAATAGTTTAGTAAAGTACATAACAAGGTATATTCTATTGATTTCATGTGTTAAAAGACACATACTGTAAAAATTGATTAGTTGATTTAACCAATACATGGTTATATAGGTTGCATATGCAAAAAGGAAACTTAAAATTACTTTGATTACTAAGGTATTATGTAATTAATGGTTAAGATTGACAGTTCACTTATCTAAACTCAATCCTTACAGCTTCCTTTCTTTATCAAGGGCTACCAGAAGGACAGAAAGAAGAAATAATTGGCCAGGATGGAGGCCAGACATTTTCTTCCTGTGATAAATCTGTATATAGTGATATTGAAAGTACCAGTACTACAGAAAGTGATGAAGTTCATAAAGTGTTGAAGAGTGTACTGACAAGCCATTTTTCTGACTTAAGTAACCAGTTAAGTAGATGTTTATCACGAGTTTCTGCAGCAATGTATTCTAAAAGACTGATAAGTGAATCAGTCAGAGATTGTCCAACTGTTTATAATGTAATTGGTGAATTTGAAAGTGGAATGAAATTAGCAAGCAATATTTCAAAGTTACAAGAACATTGTCAACTTTTCTTGCAATGTCTATCCAGCGAAGGTGGTCCTACTAAATTAGCTGCTCAAAAGTTATGTCAAGACTGGATGGAAGAAGTTAAAAAGCAATGTGATATCTCACTAGATCTTACATTTGATGAACAGGATATTAAACAACAAGGTCAGTAATAGAAAATAGTGGTAGTCCATATTTTTGAGATAAAGTGTCACAAATATGTATAAAGTGTCACAATAGTATAGTATCATTCCAATAGATTTCTTGTCATAGCTGTTATGTGTGAACTTATGATAGTGAAAAAAGCTAGTTATGACAAGTATGCACTCTTCCATAGATATAACAATCTATAAATGTATTATATTATTATAAAATAAAGTTCAATATATTACTATATTATGTCTATAAACGTACATACAACATATTACATGTAAACATCATATACTCTAATCTATGAGGGAATTTACTCTTATACTATAATGTTCATAGTGTGATGATTATCAGAGAATCTATAACAACTAGTGGTTAGTAGCAGTTCATAGTAATATTATTGATTTCCTACATCTTCTGTTTCTGTTCACTTTAATTAATATTGTAAATCATAATTAAATTAAGAATATGCAACTGACAACTGAGGAGTGTTACTCTCTAGTTATTATTTATGAACTTCATTTTAAAATATTAAGATACAAGGATCTATATCACTATAAAAATTTAAATCAGTCAATCTCATAGTATATTAGTAATCTAAACAGTATATGATGTTTGGTATTAATTCAGTTTGTATCAAATACTTCCCTACATAAATACAACCTATATAACAACCATATATATTTGTTAAATCAATTAATACATTTTTTACAGTTTTATATTTTACTGAAAATAGTATCAACATAATAACAACCATTTCCCAGCTACAATAAATGTAGTGCCATATAGCTCTTAATTAAAATTTGACATTACTCTAGTGTTATCAAAACTATTGTATCTACACATAAAAACATTACTCTAGCCTAAGTCAGTATGGCATAAACATGGCATGAAATGTGGTCATAAAAATGTTCTACTAAATATTTACTTGTATAGATTTGGTTAATTTTTTTAAAAAATCAAGTTTTGATAGTGGCTACAGAATAGACTGTGTATTTTTATGAAGACAATACTTGTTTAATGGAGGAAACAGCCGGATATTGTTAAGAAGCACTAGATTTCAGTCAATTAAAATTAATTTATTTTTAATAAATCAATTCTAGTATGATGTAATTATCCAGGCACAAGTCCTGGCCTTGCTAGCCCACTGATTATTTGATACTATGAGAGATGCAAACTTTGACTATACTAGTTCTCTTAAGAATAATTAAATAGCTAATCTACAACTAAACTATAGGAACACTATATTACTCTGCACTCACCCTTGGGATAAAAATTACTATATTACCTGACTGCCCCCAATAACCATAAATATACTGGTACATAAATATACATAAATTCAATATACATAAATCCTGCAAAGTAGTTCCTTGTAGCATACATTGGCTATTATTCATATAATAACTTCCAATGTAGGTGGAGTGTTTACATCAAGGCAGGGTTTAGAATCTACTCTAGAAAAATCACAAGAACATGCTTTAGCTACAGAAATATCTCAAAAACCTAATACTTGTTTACAAACAACTTCACTACAATCAACTTCTTCCCAAGGTATTATAAATTTCTTTGGGTATCTCATTATAATATACCTCAATAGCCTCTAGCATTCATCAACAAAAAGTAGAAGTAGAAAATAAAGAGAAGGAAATGGAACTTAGAACCTCTTTACAGAATTTACATCAAAACTTCCGTACATTAATAGTTGCTGTTCGATCAACTCTTAATAATAAACTACAACATCAACTACTACAATTAGAAGATGTCACAATATTTATTAAGTATGAACTAGATTGGGTTGAAGAATTGAGTGACATCAACAAATGTAATGATTTAGATGAACTTTTTAAGAAACTACATCCATATTTTGACTTCTTAGACTGTAAATTAATTGTTAATGTGAGTGAAGAGTTTCTTAATGATGAATATTTTGGGAAAGACAAGAAGAACCTAGTCACTGAACTTAAAGAACATATGAATAAAGCTGAGAGTTTACGTTGCTCTTTTACTGTGAAACAACTCAAAGACCAACTAAAAAGCATATATGCTCCACATCTAGGAGATTTATCAAGCATGCCTCAAATTAACATTGAATTACATAATCCATGGTATGAAGCTAATATTGAAGCACTTTATCTGCTAATAGGACATTTACTACCTCACAAATCAAAGCATTCAATTTTGAAGTATATTGAAATAGAGACAGGCTCAGTTTGTATTAAATATGTTGTCCATGAATCAAAAGTTGATTGTCTCATAGCTTATGCTCAAGGCAAGTTACAGTTTATGCGTCTCATTGGTATCTTTGGTCTAACAATTAATGGTGAACCTATCCTAGAAGGTGATGAAAATATGAACTTCACATTTGAGTCAGCTCTTCTTGAAGCTACAAAAGCTGGTCATAATGAAGCTGTACAATTTCTCATTAAGTTAGGAGGTGATGTAGACCACAGTGATGAAGAAGGCAGTACAGCACTTACGTTAGCTAGTAAAGGTGGACACGAACAAGTTGTAGAAACACTAATATCAGCTGGAGCTAATATTAACATTCAAGATAACAATGGTTACACTGCATTGATGCTAGTATGTAACACAAACTCCTATACTATAGTCAATTACCTACTCCAGGCTGGGGCTAATCCTGATATACAAAGAAATGATGGTGACACAGCTATCATAATAGCATGTCATAATAATCACTCTGATATTGTCAAGTTATTACTTCAATTCAATGCCGATCCACTTATTGCTAGCAGAAGTGATGATACAGCACTCACTGTAGCTACACATCAAAATTCTATTGAGATAATAGAAATGTTACTTGAACATCTAGCAGAGAGCCAGAAAACAAGTGCAGTAACATCAGCTCTTACTACAGCATGTCAATATGGACACTCTCAAATTATCATCAGTTTATTAGTAAAGCTACTTGATATCATTATACCAGATGAATTCCAACTTTTTGTTTCATGTGCCGAAGGAGATCATGATACCACAAAAAGCTATATTTATGACACCAATGTCAATATCAATTGTACACTAGGCAATGATATTACTCCTCTTATGATAGCCTCATCTTGTGGACATACAGAGACAGTACAAGTCCTCTTACAAGCAGGAGCTAATGTACATAGTACAGATAATGATGGGTACAGTCCACTAGTATATGCTATAACAGGACACAAGTCACTTCAAGTTATAGAACAACTACTTAAAGCTGGTGCTCAACCTAATGTCTTTATTAATGACCAGAGTATTGTTGATAAAGTAAGAGAAGAAGGAAGAGAAGATATCTGTAAATTGTTACAACAGTTTAATGTTGTGAAGACCAAGAAAAGTGAGGAAGAGGTACTTGAACAACTCTTGAAAATCTGTGATAGCTTTACAATTTTTAATGAAGCAATTCTATCAAGTCTACAGAAACTAATAACAGAAGGAACTGTTCTCATTGTTGATGTCGTAGAATTTCTTCATCATTATCTTGGGGACACTGAATTAAATGTGGACAATATAGACCAACTCTTCAATGTTCTTCAACCTCATTACTATTTCTTAAATGTAGACCTATTAAGGAAAATAATGGATAAGTTTATTGGAGGTAAACTTCAAAATCGTTTAGAAGACTACATTAGTATGGTTAAGGCTTTTGAAGAAAGTACTCAACTACAGTTGTTTGTACAGGCTATTAAACACATACCATTACTTCAACCACCAGTTACTACAACAAGGACATGTACAATGATCATCAAGTTTCATGAACAATGGCAGCAGAAAAATGTAGCCCATGTACATAAATTTCTCAATTACTCATTTTCTAAGGAGAGTCATTTTCTGAATCACATTATAATTGAGGAGGAAGGATCATCATGTGTTTGTAAGTTTGTAGTTCCCAAGTGTCAGTTAGACAGTCTTATAGTCATTGCAATAGATCAAAGAGAGTTCATGTATCAGGTTGGTGTTTATGAAGTTTATATTGGTGATCAACCTATTTTAATAGAAGATTATAATCATAGTTTTAGTTTCAGATATGTTCTTCAAAGTTCTATCAAGACTGAAGATGACATGTTAGCCTCCTTCCTAATGGAGATTGATGTCAGTCTTCAAACTAACAATAAAAGTCTTCATGAAGCTGCCAGAGATGGCAATATTGATGCTGTTGAACTCCTACTTAAAGAACATGTAGATATCAATATTCAGGATGAAAATGGGGCAACAGCTCTAATGTTAGCTAGTTATAATGGTCATGCTCAGATTGTTGAACTTTTGCTCAAAGCGCATGCCAACATTAATACTCAGAAAGAAGAGGGATGGACTGCTTTAATGCTAGCTAGTGGTATAGGTCATACCCACGTTGTTGACCTATTACTCAAAGAGCATGCAGACATTAATACTCAGAATGAAGATGGATGGACTGCTTTAATGCTAGCTAGTAATAATGGTCATACCCAGGTTGTTGAACTATTACTCAAAGAACATGCCAACATTAATCTCCAGGATAAAATTGGATTGACTGCTCTAATGATAGCTAGTTTGTATAGTCATACCCAGGTTGTTGAACTATTGCTCAAAGAACATGCCAACATTAATCTCCAGAATGAAAATGGAGCAACTGCTCTACAGCTAGCTAGTTTTAATGGTCATCACCAGGTTGTAAAACTACTACTCAAAGAACATGCCAACATTAATACTCAAGAAAATCATGGATTGACTGCTTTAATGCTAGCTTGTGAAAATGGTCATCACCAGGTTGTAGAACTATTGCTCGAAGAACATGCTAACATTAATCTCCAGGCAAATGATGGATTCACTGCTTTAATGCAAGCTTGTCAACATGGTCATCTCCAAGTCATTGAACTCTTATTAAAAGATAAAGCAAAGGTTAATACTCAGAGTGAAGCTGGAGTGACTGCTCTAATGCTAGCTAGTCAAAATGGTCATCACCAGGTTATCGAACTATTGCTCGAAGAACATGCTAACATTAATCTCCAGGCAAATAATGGATTCACTGCTTTAATGCAAGCTTGTCAACATGGTCATCTCCAAATCATTGAACTCTTATTAAAAGATAAAGCAAAGGTTAATACTCAGAGTGAAGCTGGAGTGACTGCTCTAATGCTAGCTAGTTTTTATGGTCATCACCAGGTTGTAGAACTATTGCTCTATGAACATGCTAACATTAACCTCCAAGATAAAAATGGAGTGTCTGCTCTAATGTTAGCTAGTTTTAATGGTCATCACCAGGTTGTAGTAGTACTACTCAAAGAACATGCTGACATTAATACTCAGAACAAATATGGATTTACTGCTTTAATTCTAGCTTGTGAAAATTGTCATCACCAGGTTGTAGAACTATTGCTCAAAGAACATGCTGACGTTAATCTCCAAGCAAATGATGGATTCACTGCTTTAATGCAAGCTAGTAAAAATGGTCATCTCCAAGTCATTGAACTCTTATTAAGAGAGCAGGCAATGGTTAATATTCAAACTAAAAATGGAGTGACTGCTCTAATGCTAGCCATTTTCCATGCTCATCACCAGGTTGTAGAACTATTGCTCAAAGAGCATGCCAACATTAATCTCCAGAGTAATGATGGAGTGACTCCTCTAATGGCAGCTAGTCACAATGGCCATTACAAATTTGTAGAACTATTGCTCAAAGAGCATGCTTACATTAATATTCAGGAAAAAGATGGATGGACTGCCTTAATGCTAGCTAGTCAAAATGGTCATCACCAGGTTGTTGAACTACTACTCAAAGAAGATGCCAACATTAATACTCAGGAAAATGATGAACAGACTGCTCTAATAATAGCTAGTCGAAATGGTCATCACCAGGTTGTTGAACTACTACTCAAAGAACATGCCAACATTAATACTCAGGATAAAGATGGACGGAGTGCTCTAATAATAGCTAGTCGAAATGGTCATCACCAGGTTGTAGAACTATTGCTCAAAAAGCATGCTGACATTAATCACCAGAGAAAAGATGGGGTGTCTGCTTTAATGCTAGCTAGTCAAAATGGTCATCACCAGGTTGTTGAACTACTACTCAAAGAACATGCCAACATTAATACTCAGGAAGAGGATGGATGGACTGCTCTAATAATAGCTAGTCAAAATGGTCATCACCAGGTTGTAGAACTATTGCTCAAAAAGCATGCTGACATTAATCACCAGAGAAAAGATGGGGTGTCTGCTTTAATGCTAGCTAGTCAAAATGGTCATCACCAGGTTATCGAACTATTGCTCAAAGAACATGCAGACATTAATACTCAGAATGAAGATGGACAGACTGCTCTAATGATAGCTAGTTTTAATGGTCATACTCAGGCTGTTAAACTACTTCTCCAATGGGAAGCAGATGTTAGTATTTTAAATAAAGATGATTACAATGCCCTAATGCTAGCTAGTCAGAATGGACATCTTGAAGTTGCAAAATGCTTATTACAATCACAAATAGATCCTCACTTGTTAGCATATGATGGATCAACAGCATTTTCATTAGCAGCTTATAGTGGTAACAGAGATCTTGTTAATATACTCTTAGATAAAGTTCAACCCACTATTGATGAGATTGAAAAAGCAGTAGTACTATCATGTTATGGTGGTCACCCTACCCTACTTGTCTTCCTCTCAAACAAACTTCCATACCTCACTAATGATCAGAGAGAACTACTAGACTCATGTGTTAAAGGAGATTTAGCCACAGTCATAACGAAAACATCAGATAGTCCAGATACTCCACTGGTACTTGGTCTTACTCCACTCATGGTAGCTTCATCATGTGGACATGTTGATATAGTGGATGCTCTCATACAAGCTGGAGCTGTTGTTAATAAACAAGAAAGTCATTGGGGATTCACTCCTTTGTTCTTTGCAGTAAGAGGAGGTAAATCTTTCACAATAGTAGAGACACTCTTAGAGAGAAATGCTAATTCTAATGTTATTGCTAACAAGAGGACACCATTAGATGACGCTAATGAAATTAAACAGGAAAATATTAGTGAACTACTAAGTAAATTTGGAGGACAAACAAGAGTACAATTAGAGGGAACAAAAGAGAAAGAAACAAAGTCATCATTACTAGCATTAGATGAACTAAATACATCAGTTAAACCACTACAACCAACTCATGAACTAACAAAGACATTAACTTATGGAGATGGTTACACTATCAAGAGAGAGATGAAACAAAAGAGATTACAGATACCAAGTCCCATGTCCATACTTCATTCACTCACTCCATACATCTTAAATCCTACTCATACATTTAGAAATACCAGTGTGAAACATGATAACAAGAAAGAAGTCAAAGAAGCACACTCTGTTAGCGTTAATTAATATTACTATTATAATTGTGATTATTAGTTAATTTAAAATATAATCTTGTTTCTCATTATCAATAAAAGTTGGTTTATAACTTAGGTCATAATTATTGTGTTTCCAATAGGATGAATATTAATACACAGTTTGAACACACAATCAGACAGATATGTAGTTCTATCTAGTCTTCAAAGTTAATAATCCAGTCCCTTAGAGCAACAGCAGTATCATCAAAATAATCTTAGGACAGGTTTTACTATAACATTTTATTCTTGCTTATTTAGGTTCATATTGTCCATCTACTGAATACATCCACTTACATACTATATATATGTACAGATATTGTTTGACTAGAGTAATGAAGTGAGGGAATATTCAATAGTTTATTATAAGAGATGTCAAACTTCTATTAACAGGAACAACACATAAAGCTTCTTTAGCAACTACAAAAATAATTATAATATATAATATATATATACTTACTTGATAAGAGGCTTGATGTATAATATATATATATATAGACTATATATATAACTGGTTTGATATGAACTTATTCTCTGAGGCTTTGAGCTTGAGACTTCCATTATTCTGTGCAGTAATCAAGATTTTTAAGACTGTTATAGTAAGATATAAGTAACAATAATGTAGTTATTAGTCAACCCTCCCTTAAAAGGGGTGGGCTGACTATGGAACGGAATAATGTCAAACTTTCTCCAGGAAATCACAATGGAAGTGTTTAATTAGTCATCTAAGATAAAGGTAGAACAGTACACATGTATTTATAGCCACATGTTCATCAATTTTTGTTCACTAATCCTGTGTACCTAATATATGTGTGTGATAATTTATTTTAGGCACATTGTACTTTATACTGGGTAACTAGAGAAAAGTGTAACATGTGCTACAACTAGTATACTGCTGGTCTAAAATTACAGATGTCTTCAGAGTAAATTTAAAAGATGGATATGGTCATACTTCTTTTGTGTAATATATATATATAGTGCTTATTGTAAATTAAGGTGTGTCAGGATCCTTTTACATGGAGTTATATCTATTGGAATATTAACAGTAATGATAATGGGAATAAGACTATCAAACAGGTTAGATGAATGAGTGGATGGATGGATGAATAGATTAATTGATAGATGGACAGACAGACAGATGGATGGATGGATAACAGCCCAATGGACACATGTTAAATGGACTGAAAATGAATGGGTGGGGTTATCTGAGTACATAGATACAAGATGGATGGATGTAAGATGCAAGATACATATATTTACTAGGTAATTTAATGTAAGTGTCCAATATTTCATATATTTAATACACCTCCTTCACATATTATTTCATGATTTATTTTCTAGCTCTTTGCTCTTTAGTTGATCTTGTCTCAGACTATTTATTTGGGCTTGTTTTGTTCAGTATCATGAGAGAGTTAAAGAAAAAAGATAGTAATTACTAATAAACAGTTTGAACACATGATTATAAACAGACAAATATGTAGAAAAATTATTAATAACTATTGATCTTGAAAAATGGGCTGGATATGTAACTATAATTATATAGAGAAATTTATTTGGATTTTATTTAGACCAACATTCATATACATATATATAATAATATAAATACTATGGATACAGAATAGTCTTTAAAGTTGTACAATTGTAAGGATAATGAAGTGATAATAGTATATATTGAACTACATGTAGTGATATACAGTAACAGAATTTTTTTTGGCTTGTAGTTGGTAATTAAATTAACAAGATAATTAACTAGTAATATTACTTCAGATTAAATGGATACAGGACAATTTAAAACTTTGCTGTTAAATGAGCCCCTCCCTCAACAGGAGGAGCTAACTTGAATTCCTAACATATGTATGAGAAATAAAAACTTCCTGTTTCCTAGCTTTCTATCTTGATAGCTGTTTTAATTGTGTTATTGTTACTTATTGTTTCTTCTTATCTTTCTGTCATTGACAGCTACTTAATTATCTACTAGTCTATAGTCTTTCTGTTGAGTATATAATAAAGTGTTGATATTACATTGTATGTGGTGTACAGACAGGAACAAAAGGTAACTAAATATGTAGAACAAGTTGTCTTTTAATATATTGATTGTTTGTAGGTCATTATGATTGATATCTCTCAATGGAGAGCTAGTATTGGGTTATGGTATTGTCATCATATACCATATACTACTAAAAAGACTCCTTCTACCACTGATACCCCTGGATGGATAAAGTCACTATTGATGTCAGGAGATGAGGGTGGTGGACCTGGTGGTACTTTGATATTTTCTCTAGTTTTGTTTCTCTTACTTCTCCTAATTTTATCAGGTGATGTTGAACTCAACCCTGGACCTAAAACAGGTCAGTAAACGTTAAAACATATAACTGATAGGATGATAATTCAATTTACTTCAATAGAGTTGACATCAAACAATGCTCTACGATTTCTTGTTAAGAGTGGTTTTGTTGTTGAAGATAAATGGACTAAACTCACTAGTTTTCTAGGTGTGTCATTGGAGGAGAGAAGAAGATTCAAGAAAATGGTCAGTATTGATCAAGACTACCACTTTGCTTTAGAAGAAGGTTTACAATGGTGGATTACAAATGGTACTGCTCCTTGTTGGGAAGAACTCATTTCAGCTGTTGAGAATTGTGGTGATAAGGGTATAGCTACTACACTAAGAAGACAACTAGATATTAAAGATGAAGGTATCTACTATATATAGTTCATTATATACTAGTACTTTAAAATAATTATCAATGTAGTATAATAGTTTAGTAAAGTACATAACAAGGTATATTCTATTGATTTTGTATATTGAAAGACATAGCTAGTCTTTTGGTACATTTCTGGCATGACTTACTCCAAGAATTCTTGTTATACCTGTTATTTGTGAAATTATTGTAATAGCTAACAAGCTGTAACAAGCATGCACTCCTCCATGGATACAAATCTATAAATGTATTATATTATAAAATAAAGTTCAATATATTACTATATTATGTCTATAAACATACATACCATATATTACATGTAAACATCATATACTCTAATCTATGAGTGAGTTTTCTTATACACTAATTTCATAGTGTGATGATTATCAGAACCTATTAGCACCATTCTAATAGATAGAATAATAGACTACTTTACATAAATAAAGTATTAAATCATACGAGGCTAGCTGTTTGGGATGTAGCTACTCTTCTGAGAGATTCTAGGAAACTATTTCACTGTGCTCTCTTAATAATGGTACATTCCTTTGAAAATTAACTTAACTCATTTTTGCTGAACAGGTATAGATTTGAGCCTACAATATATGCAGACAAAGTTATTTACTGAATGTATAGACCTGATGTCACTACCAGATACAAGGTCCATGGTTTCTACCAACTCATTGTAATCTTTAAAGTTACCACTAAATCAGTCCCTCAACTTAGGATGATTTTATAATTATATTATATTTGTTCACTGTTTCCATAGCAACAGACACATCATGAAACAACTCATACTGTATATTTATATAAACACTGACTTAAATACATAAATACATAGCAACTATAACAAACAATAACAAAAATACTACGTTTCCTGAACTCAACCATTACATCACTCAAAATACAATACAATATTCAAAAAAATGTTTTATTCACAAATTATCTTGTACCTATACTAAATGTATACAGATTACACAATCATGACTTACATTATATATATAATATATAATGTATATATATATATATATATATATATATATATATATATATATATATATCCATAATATAAAAACAATTATTGTTTATAAAAAGAAGTAATAAAAACATTTTAAAAAATGAAAGTGGATATAGGGATGACAATGCAAAAACATAATGATACAAGATAGTCATAATACATTGTACATATAGATCCATGTATAAGTAACCTACTGTATACATTCTTACTTTATTGTTTCCAGAGTACTTATGTGTAGGGATTTTGTATGAATTTGTGTGTATAATATGTTATGACTATCTTGTTTCAATTTTTGGGATTGTCATCATTTTTTATTATTTGTATATTATCATTCTATATAGGTAGTGGCAATACTACAGAAAATGTAAGGCTAGAAGATGAAGAAAAGGAAGAAGAACTCCAAACAGCATTAGAGAGTCAACATGAACATTTTAGCAAGCTAATGGTTACTGTTCGATCAGCACTTGATCATAAACTACAACATCAACAACTAGTACTAGTGGACTTTATTAGATGGATTGAACATCGAATGAACTGGGTTGGGCAACTGGGAAGCATTGTTGACTTGGATGAAATTTTTCTAAAACTACATCCACATTTTGACTTTTTAGACTGTAAGTTAATTGTGGATATGAGTGAAATGTTTTTGAATAATGAATACTTTGGGGATGACAAGAGCCTCGTCAGTGAACTCAAAGAACATATGGTTAATGCTAAGAACCTTCGTTCATTGTCTACAGTCAAACAACTTAAAAATGATCTTAAAAAAATATACTTTCCCTATCAGACAAATCTAGCGAACATGCCACATATTCAAATTGAATTACATAATCCATGGTATGAAGCTAACATTGAAGCACTTTATCTACTAATAGGACATTTACTACCTCACAAGTCAAAATCAATTTTGAAGTATATTGAAATAGAGACAGGCTCAGTTCGTATTAAATATTTTGTCCATGAATCAAAAGTTGATTGTCTCATAGCTTATGCTCAAAGCAAGCTACAGTTTATGCGTCTCATTGGTATCTTTGGTCTAACAATTAATGGCAAGTCTGTCCTAGAAGAAGATGAGAATATGAACTTTACATTTGAGTTAGCTCTTCTTGAAGCTACAAAAGCTGGTAATATTGAAGCTCTACAATTTCTGCTGAAGTTAGGAGGCAACATCGATTATTACAATGAAGAAGGTATGACAGCACTTATGCTAGCTAGTAAAGGTGGACATGAACAAGTTGTACAAACACTAGTATCAATTGGAGCTAATGTTAACATTCAAGATAACTATGGCTACACTGCATTGATGCTAGCATGTGACACAAACTCCTACACTATAATTAATTACCTACTCCAGGCTGGGACTAATCCTGATATACAAAGAAATGATGGTAACACAGCTATCATAATAGCATGTCATAATAATCACTCTGATATTGTCAGGTTATTGCTTCAATATAATGCTGATCCACTTATCACTAACAGAAATGATGATACAGCACTCACTGTAGCTACATGTCAAAATTCTATTGAGATTGTAGAAATGTTACTTGAACATCTAGCAGAGAGCCAGAAAATAAGTGCAGTAACATCAGCTCTTACTACAGCATCTCAATATGGACACTCTCAAATTATTATCAGTTTATTAGTAAAACTACTTGATATCATTAGACCAGATGAATTCCAACTTTTTGTTTTATGTGCCGAAGGAGATCTTGATACCATAAAAAGCCATATTTGTGACACCAATGTCAATATCAATTGTACACTAGTCAATGATATCACTCCTCTTATGATAGCCTCATCTTGTGGACATATAGAGACAGTACAAGTCCTCCTACAAGCAGGAGCTAATGTCAACAGTACAGACAATGATGGGTACAGTCCACTAGTATATGCTATAACAGGACACAAGTCACTTCAAGTTATAGAACAACTACTTAAAGCTGGTGCTCAACTCAATGTCTTTATTAATGACCAGAGTATTGTTGATAAAGTAAGAGAAGAAGGAAGAGAAGATATCTGTAAATTGTTAGAACAGTTTAATGTTATGAAGATCAAGAAAAGTGAGGAAGAGGTACTTGAGCCACTCTTGAAAATCTGTGATAGCTTTACAATTCTTAATGCAGCAATTCTATCAAGTCTACAGAAACTAATAACAGAAGAAACTGTTCTTCTTGTTGATGTCATAGAATTTCTTCATCATTATCTTGGGGACGCTGAATTAAAAGTGGACAATATAGACCACCTCTTAAATGTTCTCCAACCTCATTACTATTTCTTAAATGTAGACCTATTAAGGAAAATAATAGATAAGTTTATTGGAGGTAAACTTCAAAATCGTTTACAAGACTACATTAGTATGGTTAAGGCTTTTGAAGAAAGTACTCAACTACAGTTGTTTGTACAGGCTATTAAACACATACCATTACTTCAACCACCAGTTACTACAACAAGGACATGTACAATGATCATTAAGTTTCACGAACAATGGCAACAGAAAAATGTAGCCCATGTACACAAATTTCTTAATTACTCATTTTCTAAGGAGAGTCATTTTCTGAATCACATTGTAATTGAGAAGGAAGGATCATCATGTGTTTGTAAGTTTGTAGTTCCCAAGTCTCAGTTAGACAGTCTTATAGTCATTGCAATAAATCAAAGAGAGTTCATGTATCAGGTTGGTGTTTATGAAGTTTATATTGGTGATCTACCTATTTTAATAGAAGATTACAACCATAGTTTTAGCTTCAGATATGCTCTTCAAAGGTCTATAGAGACTGAAAATCACAAACTAGTGTCCTTCCTAATGGAGATTGATGTCAGTCTTCAAACCAATAATAACATTTTTGAAGCTGCCAGAGATGGCAATATTGATATTGTTGAATTACTAATTAAAGAACATGTAGATATCAATATTCAGGATGAAAATGGAGAGACAGCTTTAATGCTAGCTAGTAAAAATGGCCATATTCAGGTTGTTGAACTCTTATTGAAAGAACACGCAGATGTTAATATTCAAAATCAAGATGGACACACTGCTATAATGTTAGCCATTCAAAATGTTTATACACAGGTTATGGAACTACTTGGAGAACATGTTGATGATATCCAAGATGAAAATGCAATGATTTGTCTAATGTTTGCTAGTCAAAGTAGTCATACTCAGGTTGCTAAACTACTACTTAAAGAGCATGCAGACATTGATGACATGCAAGCAAAAATGGTAATGGTACTACTGGATAGCATGAATGGTCATACTGACATTGTCAAATTACTTCTTAAAGAAATAGATGTTCAGAGTGAATGGATACAATTAGCTTTAATGTTTGCAAGCTATTATGGTCATGTAGAAGTTGTTCAATGTCTCAAAGAGCAGGTTGGAGTTAAGATCCAAGATGAAAGTGAAATGACAGCCATAATGTGGGCTAGTTCTAATGGTCATCCTCAGGTTGTTGGATTACTACTCAAAGATAATGCAGATGTTAATGCTCAGAATGAAAATGGATGGACTGCACTAATGAAGGCTAGTCAAAATGGTCATACCCAAGTTGTTGAACTATTACTCAAAGAGCATGCAGACATTAATTTTCAGATGAATGACGGAGCGACTGCCTTAATGTTAGCTAGTGAAAGTGGTCATACCCAAGTTGTCAAACTATTACTCAAAGACCATGCAGAAATTAATCTCCAGACAAATGATGGAGTGACTGCCTTATTAGTAGCTAGTCAAAATGGTCATACCCAAGTTGTTGAACTATTACTCAAAGAGAATGCAAACATTAATCTTCAGGCGAATGACGGAACGACTGCCTTAATGATAGCTAGTCAAAATGGACATTTCCAGATTGTTGAAATATTACTCAAAGAGCATGCAGACATTAATCTTCAGAGAAATAATGGAGCGACTGCCTTAATGATAGCTAGTGAAAATGGTCATATTCAAATCATTGAGCTATTACTGAAAGAGCATGCTGACATTAATACTCAAGATAAAGATGGGTGGACTCCCTTAATGGTAGCTAGTCAAAATGTTCATTTCCAGGTTGTTGAGGTATTACTGAAAGAACATGCTGATATTAGTACTCAGAATAAAGATGGGTGGACTGCCCTTATGATAGCTAGTTTAAATGGTCATACCCAGGTTGTTGAACTGCTACTTAAAGAACATGCCAACATTAATCATCAGAGAAAAGACGGAGTGACAGCTCTAATGCTAGCTAGTTTAAATGGTCATACTCATGTCGTTGAACTATTGCTAAAAGAAGATGCTGACATTAATACTCAGGAAAAAGATGGATGGACTGCACTAATGATAGCTAGTCAAGACGGTCATCATCAGGTTGTTGAACTATTACTCAAAGAACATGCTGATGTTAATACTCAGAAAAAAGATGGAAGGACTGCCCTTATGTTAGCTAGTCAAAATGGTCATACCCTGGTTGTTGAACTACTACTCAAAGAACATGCCAACATAAGTACTCAGGAAGAAAATGAATGGACTGGCCTAATGCTAGCTAGTTTAAATGGTCATACGCAAGTTGTTAAGCTATTGCTGAAAGAACATGCTGACGTTAATACTCAGGAAAAAGATGGATGGACTGCCCTAATGCTAGCTAGTCAAAATGGTCATCACCAGGTTGTTGAACTGCTACTCAAAGAACATGCTGACATTAATACTCAGAAAAAAGATGGATGGACTGCCCTAATGGTAGCTAGTGAAAATGATAATCATCAGGTCGTTGAACTGCTACTTAAAGAACATGCCAACATTAATCAACAGGATGAAAATGGATGGACTGCCCTAATGATAGCTAGTCACAATGGTCATCACCAGGTTGTTGAACTACTACTGAAAGAACATGCTAACATCAATACTCAGGAAGAAGGAGATGGATGGACTGCCCTAATGCTAGCTAGTAATAATGATAATCACCAGGTCGTTGAACTGCTACTTAAAGAACATGCCAACATTAATCAACAGGATGAAAATGAATGGACTGCCCTAATGATAGCTAGTCACAATGGTCATCACCAGGTTGTCAAACTACTACTTAAAGAACATGCTGACATTAATACTCAGAATGGAAATGGATGGACTGCCCTAATGCTAGCTAGTAAAAATGGTCATCACCAAGTTGTTGAACTACTACTTAAAGAACATGCTGACATTAATACTCAGAAGAAAAATGGATGGACTGCCCTAATGGTAGCTAGTGAAAATGATAATCACCAAGTCGTTGAACTACTACTTAAAGAACATGCCAACATTAATCAACAGGGTGAAAGTGAATGGACTGCCCTAATGATAGCTAGTCACAATGGTCATCACCAAGTTGTTGAACTACTACTTAAAGAACATGCTGACATTAATACTCAGAATGAAATTGGACGGACTGCCCTAATGATAGCAAGTTTTAATGGTCATCACCAGGTTGTTGAACTACTACTTAAAGAACATGCTGACATCAATACTCAGGAGAAAAATGGATGTACTGCCCTAATGATAGCGAGTTGTAATGGTCATCACCAGGTTGTTGAACTACTACTTAAAGAACATGCTGACATTAATACTCAGAATGAAAATGGATGGACTGCCCTAATGCTAGCTAGTCAAAATGGTCATCACCAGGTTGGCGAACTACTACTTAAAGAACATGCTGACATTAATACTCAGAATGAAAATGGATGGACTGCCCTAATGCTAGCTAGTCACAATGGTCATCTCCAGGTTGTTGAACTACTACTTAAAGAACATGCTGACATTAATACTCAGAATGAAAATGGATGGACTGCCCTAATGCTAGCTAGTGACAATGGTCATCACCAGGTTGTTGAACTACTACTTAAAGAACATGCTGACATTAATCAACAGGATGAAAATGGATGGACTGCCCTAATGATAGCTAGTTTAAATGGTCATCACCAGGTTGTTGAACTATTGCTGAAAGAACATGCTGACATTAATACTCAGGAAGAAGATGGATTGACTGCCTTAATTGTAGCTAGTTTTAATGGTCATACTCAGGCTGTTAAACTACTTCTCCAATGGGATGCAGATGTTAGTATTCGAAATGAAAATGGTTACAATGCCCTAATGGTAGCTTGTGAAAATGGTCATCTTGAAGTTGTGGAATGTTTATTACAATCAAAAGCAGATCCTCAGTTGGTTGCATCTGATGGATCAACAGCATTTTCATTAGCAGCTTATAGTGGTAACAGAGACCTTGTTGATGTGCTCTTAGATAAAGTTAAACCCACTACTGATGAGATTGAAAAAGGAGTAGTAGCATCATGTTATGGTGGTCACCCTACTCTCATTACCTTACTCTCAAACAAACTTCCACACCTCACTAATGATCAGAGAGAACTACTAGACTCATGTGTTAAAGGAGATTTAGCCACAGTCATAACGAAAACATCAGATAGTCCAGATACTCCACTGGTACTTGGTCTTACTCCACTCATGGTAGCTTCATCATGTGGACATGTTGATATAGTAGATGCTCTCATACAAGCTGGAGCTGATGTTAATAAACAAGAAAGGTTTTGGGAGTTCACCCCTTTGTTCTTTGCAGTAAGAGGAGGTAAATCTTTCACAATAGTAGAGACACTTTTAGAGCGAAATGCTAATCCTAATGTTATTGCTAACAAGAGGACACCATTAGATGAAGCTAATGATATTAAACAAGTGAATATTAGTGACCTACTAACCAAATATGGAGGTCAGACAAGAGCACAATTAGAAGGAACAAAAGAGAAAGAACTCAATTCAATATCACATGAACAAAATACCATACCTGCATCATTACAAACAACAGATGAACTAACAGATATAAAGACTTATGAAGATTCAAGATACGCTATCAAGAGGGAGGCAAAACAAATGAGATTACAATTGCCAAGTCCCATGTCCATACTTCATTCACTCACTCCATACATCTTAAACCCTACTCATACATTTAGAAATACCAGTGTGAAACATGACAATAAGAAAGAAGTTAAAAAAGTATACACTGTTAATGTTAATTAATATTACTATTATAAGTGTGACTATTAGTTAATTTTATAGTATAATTTTGTTTCTCATTATTAATAAAAGTTGGTTTACTTATAATATATATAATTTAGGTCATAATTATTGTATTTCCAATAAAATGAAATTAAACAGTTTGAACACACAACCAGACAGATATATAGTTTTAGTCTTCATAGGTTAGTAATAATCCAGTCTCTTACAACAGCAACAACATTATAGTGCATATATATATATATATAGACTAGAACAGAATTCTGTTCTAACCCGCTCTGTCTAAACGACATCGAGCACTCTTCAACAGACTTAGATACTTCAGTATATATAGACCATATATATAACTGGTTTTATATGAGCTTATTCTCTGAGGCCTTGAGCTTGAGACTTCCTTTATTCTCTGCAGCAATCAAGATTTTTAAGACTGTTATAGTAAGACCCGCCTACAAATATGTGCTGCTAACTTCAACAGTGTTATATATATATAAGTAACAAAAAATGTTGACATAATTAGCCCCTCCCTTTAAAGGGGTGAGGCTGACTATGGAAGACACACTGTATTTTGTACTTAGTAAATATATGTTTCTTTATAGTATCCTTGTACATCTTTTACATGGAGTTATATCTATTGGAATATTAACAGTAACGGTATTGGGGATAAAACTATCAAACATGTTAGATAAATGAGTGGATGGATGGATGAATAGATTAATGGGTAGATGGACAGACAGACAGATGGATGGATGGATGGATAATGGGCCAATGGACACATGTTAGATGGACTGAAAATGAATGGGTGAGGTTATCTGAGTACATAGATACAAGATGGATTAAAGATACAAGATACATATATTAGCTAAATAATTTCATGTAAATGTCCAATATTTTCTAATATATCTAATACAACTACTTCATATAGTATTCCATGATTTATTTTCTATTTTTTTGCTCTTTAGTTGATCTTGTCTCAGACTATTTGGATTTGTTTGGTTTAGTATCATTGACAGAGTTAAAGAAAAAAGATAACTTGAAGATAATAGATTTTCTTCACATATCTCATATTGACATGTTAATAAAAATAAAGCATTTTAACGTCTACAATGCTAAATATGTTATCTATAATAATATATATGATATATTCAGTTTCTTAATAGTTGAATACTTGTTTATCAAGTGTTTGTATGTAAAGTTACCTCGTTGTTATACTTAGTATATCTCACATCAATGGATCATGTCTATGTAATAAAATAAGAACACTTAATAGTATTAGTTATAAGAGATCCATTTACTATAGCAGTACATTACCATATTAATTATGAAGTATGTATTACTCTCTCTACTACATAGGGATGGACTGGTATCTATCTATCTGTCTCTTACTATTCATTCAAGTTGTTCATCTATTGGTATTATTTCATCTCATATCTCTCTCATAGGACATATTCATATACTATTTGAAGATATTATCATTATTATTACAGCAATAACTGGTAAGATCTATTTAATTTCTCTCTGTTTGTCCAACTGGTATCATCTGTTTCTATTTATGATCATGTGCCTATCACATGACTTATTATCAGTCACTACTTCCTATCTTATATCGTCTCTTATTTATTAATTCATACATTCTCCTATACAGTCATTAATATAATTAAAATACTTCCATACCAAATTTGGTAGATATCCTGACCATGTAGTAATCATGTATATGAAAATGTTCATTGAACCTTTCATTGTAACAAGTGTGTTTTTTCCATATTGGATTATGTGTTTACTTTATTTCCTATTTTTAGCTGATCCAGTTTCTCAGATTATTTACATTATATTTTGGGGTCTTATCATTATAGCTTGTATTATTGGACCTGATTTTGTGGACTCTCCAAAGTTAGTTCAAGTTGAAGGAAAGAAGAAAGTTTGAGACATTTTCATGGACAAATTGATTTTACGTTCTATTAATCTACACATAACGAGTATTTTCTAACTGAATACTAAATAAAAGCTTAGCTATGATCTATTATAACTCCTCCCTTAGTGGGAGTGGTTAGTTACCTTCTACGCATTCCTAGCTGATAAAGAAGTGGTCAGGACTAAGGCCAGACTTGGCCTTAGTCTTTGGGACAACGCCTCTGTATCAACATGGCAGGTCGTCCCAGAGAATACACGATAAAAGAAGTTCGTAAAGTATTGAAGGATGTATTGACGAGACATCCTTTGAACGACCTTCTAAGCAGATGTTTATCAGAAGTTGCTGATGAAATGTATGGCCATAAACTTATCAGTAAACCAGTCAGAAATAACCCAAATGTTCATGATGTGATTGACGAATTTGAAAGTGGAATGATGCTAATTGACGATATTACGATGTTATGGGAACACTGTCAACTCTTCTTGCAGTGCCTCTCAAATCAGGGTGGTCCAATCGAGGCTGCTGCTCAAAAGTTAGGTAAAAACTGGGTCGAAGAAGTCAAAAAGAAGTTTGATATCCCATTAGACCTTTCATATGACAACCATTTAGTGACAACAGAACAAGGTTGGTATTGTAAATAATTATTATAATGATGTATTGAACCAATTTGAGAAAAGTTCATCTGTACAGTTGTGTATATATATATATGGAGTTGTTACATAACAAATTTGGTTAATACCTTATACAAGGTGGCCATATATATACATATATATATACAGCTGTTCATTCATGATCAATTCTATATATTTATATTAAGGCGTGGTTGTAAACTTGATCTATTTATTAAATATCATTTAGTATGTATTAAGTATGTTTTTTAAAGCACACATAGAGATGTTGGAAGGAAAGCAGATAATATTTAAGACTGCCTGTCACTATAACTATAGACTTTTAGAAAACGTATCTTAAAAAGTATCCATTATTTCCAAATATACCGATGTACAAAGTTTTCAATTTTTTCAATTTGAAGTAACTATAAAGCAACTAAAAGTTAAATATTGTAGAAATGCTTGCTTTCTCAGACTGTTCTTAAACTTGGAGATCAAGTCGGGAGATACAAATAGGAACATACCTAAATATTTTTTTTCATTAGAATTATTTGTAGTTTTACTTATCAATATTATATTGTAAGCCTTTACTATGTGAGACAGACCCATTATATCCACCTATGTATTCCTATATAATAATTATTATATGTACCCAATTACACAAATGGAAATAATATTCACTGATTATTCGTCATTTGCTGTTAGCACACAAAATTAATTACATTCATCAGTTACATATTTGGCAATTTTTGTTTTAATTGGCAATATATATTATCCCACATTCATAGATTGTATGTATTCTAGGTTGGTAATTCTATGTTACCATTAGCTACACATGTCACATTTCCGTTTGCTCAATAATTGTTTGAAACTGACATTAAGCAAACATAAACATAAAATTATATAATACATGGTCCAAAAACTGGCTGACATCTTACGTATGCCATGCAGGTTATAAAATAACTTGAAATTTATTTCTTCTGCCTTGTCTTGTTCGGCCTGCCTAGGATTATAATAATGTTGTTGTAGACAGAATTAATAAAATTAACAGAGTGTTCATATAGCTACTGTATAATATTTTCATGTAGGAAACAGTGATGCTGTTATTCAATTGGATCATACAATAATTTGTAATGTCAACGAAGTACCTACACCTTCAATATCAAGTTCCAATCAAGGTACCGTAATACTTTCTGACTTCATTGTAATATTATGGTATAAATATTATGTAGTTGCTGGTACTTCTCAAGAAGTGGTAGTTCTAGAAAGTGAAGAAAAAGAAGAAGAGCTCCAAATGACCTTAGAGAGTCTACACAGAAAATTCAGTTTGTTAATGGTAGCTGTTCGATCATCTCTTGATAATAAACTACAACATCAACAATTAGCACTAGTGGACTTTATTAGATGGATTGAACATCGAATGAACTGGGTTGGGCAACTAAGTGACATCACCGACTTAAATGAGCTTTTCAAGAAACTCCATCCATATTTAGACTTCTTAGACTGTGCATTGATTGTGGATATGAGTGAAGAGTTTCTCAATGATGAATGCTATGGGAAAGACAAGAACCTGGTTAGTGAACTTAAGTATCATATGGTTAATGCTAAGAGTCTTCGTTGCTCATCTACAGTAAAACAACTTAAAAGTGACCTCAGAAGGATCTACTTTCCTCATTACACAAATCTAGCAAACATGCCTCAAATTTTTATTGCATTACACAATCCATGGAATGAAGCCAACATTGAAGGGCTTTACTTGCTTGTCAGGCATTTACTTCCACACAAATGTAAGCAATCTCTTTTGGAGTATATCACAATTGATACAGGTTCAGTTCGTATTAAATACATTGTCCATGAATCAAAAGCTGATTGTCTCATAGCTTATGCTCAAGGCAAGCTACAGTTTATGCGTCTCATTGGTATCTTTGGTCTAACAATTAATGGTGAATCTGTCCTGGAAGAAGATGAGAATATGAACTTTACATTTGAGGCAGCTCTTCTTGAAGCTGCAAATATTGGTCACAATGAAGCTGTACAGTTTCTTGTTAAATTAGGAGGTGACATAGACCATTGTGATGAAGAAGGCATTACAGCACTTATGCTAGCTAGTGAAGGTGGACATGAACAAGTCATACAAACACTAGTATCAGCTGGAGCTAATCCTAATATTCAAGATAACAATGGCTACACTGCATTGATGATAGCATGTGATACAAACTACTACACTATAGTTAATTACCTACTCCAGGCTGGGGCTAATCCTGATATACAAAATGACGATGGTGACACAGCTATCATAATTGCCTCTAGAAATGCTTGCTCTGACATTGTCAAATTGCTACTTCAATTCGATGCTGATGGACTGGTTAATTCAGGAAATGGCAAGACTACATTAGACCTCACGATATCAAGTTTAGTAGTAACAAACTTTATTGCAGCATGTCGATATGGACATTCACAGCTCATTATTACCTTATTGATAAGGTTACTTCAGCTGCTTACACAAGAAAAATTTCAACTTTTCTACTTATGTGCTAAAGGAGATCACATCTCTCTGGAAAACCACCTTTCTGACGCCAATGTCAATATCAATTGTACACTAGCCAATGATATTACTCCTCTTATGATAGCCTCATCTTGTGGACATACAGAGACAGTACAAGTCCTCTTACAAGCAGGAGCTAATGTCAACAGTACAGACAATGATGGGTACAGTCCACTAGTATATGCTATGACTGGACACAAATCACGTCAAGTTATGGAACAACTAGTTACAGCTGGTGCTCAACCTAACTTTTTCTTAAGCATTTTTTATGGCAAAGAAAAAGAAAAAGGAATGGAAGACATGTGTATATTATTACAACTGATTCTAGGCTTTAAGACACGATCAATTCTGAATTATGAGAAAAAAAATGAGCAACTCTTTCAACTCTTTATGTTTAATTTCTCATTGCCTCCTTTTGTCTCTATTTTTGAAGCTGCAAGAATTGGTAATACACAAGGTGTTAAACGAGAACTACGCAAAGAAGATGTAGATATTGATAAATCTAATTATGAATGGACTACCCTAATGCTAGCTAGTCTGAATGGTCATACTCAGGTTGTTAGACTAATACTCAAAAAGAATGCAAACGTTAATTTTCAAAATAAAAATGGATCAACTGCCCTAATGCTAGCCAGTCTAATTGGTCATACTCAAGTTATTGAAATACTGCTCCAAAAGAATGCAAATGTCAACTTTCATGATAAAAATGGATTGACTGCTCTAATATTAGCTAGTCTAAACGGTCACACCCAAATTGTTGAACTACTACTTAAAAAGAATGCAAATGTCAACTTTCAGAGTGTAAATAGGAATACTGCCCTAATGTTTGCTAGTCTAAATGGTCATTTCCCAATTGTTGAATTACTACTCGAAAAACATGCAGACATTGATGTTCATGATATAAATGGAAATACTGCCCTAATGCTATCTAGTGGAAATGGTCATACACAGGTTGCTGAACTACTACTCCAAAAGAATGCAAATGTTAACTTTCATAATATAAATGGAAATACTGCCCTAATGTTAGCTAGTGTAAATGGTCACACCCAAGTTGTCGAACTACTACTCAAAAAGAATGTGAACATCAACTTTCATGATAAAAATGGATTGACTGCCCTAATGTTAGCTAGTCTAAATGGTCACACCCAAGTTGTCGAACTACTACTCAAAAAGAATGTGAACATCAACTTTCATGTTAAAAATGGATTGACTGCCCTAATGTTAGCTAGTCTAAATGGTCACACCCAAGTTGTCGAACTACTACTCAAAAAGAATGTGAACATCAACTTTCATGTTAAAAATGGATTGACTGCCCTAATGTTAGCTAGTCTAAATGGTCACACCCAGATTGTTGAACTACTACTTAAGAAGAATGCAAATGTCAATTTTCATGATCTAAATGGGAGTACTGCCCTAATGTTTGCTAGTCTAAATGGTCATTTCCCAATTGTCGAATTTCTACTCAAAGAGAATGCAGATGTTAACATTCAGAACAATTATGGACTTACTGCCTTAATGGCAAGTAGTATACAAGGTCATACTCAGGTTGTTGAACTACTACTTAAAGGACATGGTAACATTAATATTCAGAACAATAATGGAGTGACTGCCCTAATTATAGCTAGTGAAAATGGTCATCACCAGGTTGTTGAACTACTACTTAAAGGACATGGTGATGTTAACATTCAGGCTAAGAATGGAAAGACAGCTCTAATGCTTGCTATTCAAAATTGTCATACACAGGTGATTGAACTACTACTTAAAGAGCATGCAGACGTTAATATTCAGGATGAAGGCGGACGGACTGCGCTAATGCTTGCAAGTGATATTGGTTATAAATGGGTTGTAGAACTATTATTAAAAGAGCATGCAGATGTTAATATTCAGGATGAAGGCGGATGGACTGCACTAATGCTTGCAAGTGATATTGGTTATAAATGGGTTGTAGAACTATTATTAAAAGAGCATGCAGATGTTAATATTAAGAACACAGTTGGATGGACTGCTCTAATGTTAGCTAGTTCGAATGGTAACATGCAGGTTGTCGAGCTGCTACTTTATCAACATGTAGATGTTAATGTTCAGAATGATAAGGGAGTAACTGCTCTAACAGTAGCTAGCTTCATGGGTCATATTCAGGTTATTGAACTTCTGCTTAAAAAACATGCAGATGTTGAACTTCAGATTAATAATGGAATGACTGCACTAATGCTAGCTAGTTTAAATGGTCATCACCAGGTTGTTGAAGTTTTACTCAAAGAGCATGCAGATGCCAATATTCAGGACAGTAGTGGTTGCACTGCACTAATGCTAGCCTGTCAGAATGGTCACATTGAGGTCGCCAAGCTATTACTTAATCAACAAGCAGATGTTAATGTTCAGAATAATAATGGATTAAATGCCCTAATGTTAGCCGTTTTAAATGGTTATGTCCACATTACTGAACTGCTACTTGGAGAATATGCAGACATTAACGTTCATGATAAAGATGGAATGACTGCTATAATGATAGCTAGTGTGAATGGTCATACTGAGGTTGTGGAACTACTCCTTAAGAAGCAGGCAGATATTAATATTTACAACAAGGGTGGGTTGACTGCCTTAATGTTAGCTTGTTACAAAGGTCACATTCAGGTTGTTAAATTACTACTTAGTTATAATACACATGTTGATATTCATTACAATGGTGGATATACTGCACTAATGCTTGCTAGTCTTAATGGTCATACTCAGGTCATTGAACTATTACTAAAAGAACATGCAAATGTTAATATTCAGAACACAAATGGATGGACTACTCTAATGATAGCTAGTCAAAATGGTCATACTAAAATCGTTGAACTACTATTCAAGGAGCATGCAGATGTTGATATTCAGACCAATGATGGATGGACTTCCCTAATGCTAGCTAGTCAAAATGGTCATGGCCAGGTTGTGGAACTACTGCTCAAAGAGCATGCTGACATTAATATTCAGATCAATGGTGGATGGACTGCCCTAATGGTAGCTAGTCAAAATGGTCATGCCCAGGTTGTGGAACTACTGCTCAAAGAGCATGCAGACATTAATATTCAGACCAATGGTGGATGGACTGCCCTAATGGTAGCTAGTCAAAATGGTCATGCCCAGGTTGTTGAACTACTGCTCAAAGAGCAAGCAGACATTAATATTCAGACCAATGATGGATGGACTGCCCTAATGGTAGCTAGTCAAAATGGTCATTCCCAGGTTGTTGAACTACTGCTCAAAGAGCATGCAGACACTAATATTCAGACCAATGATGGATGGACTGCCCTAATTCTAGCTAGTGAGAATGGTCATACTCAAGTTGTAGAACTACTACTCATAAAGAATGCAGACGTTAATATTCAGACCAATGATGGAGCAACTGCCCTAATGCTAGCTAGTGAGAATGGTCATACTCAAGTTGTAGAACTGCTACTCAAAAAGGATGCTGATACTAATATTAAAGATAAAGAAAGCTACACTGCTTTAATGATGGCTTGTCAAAATGGACATCTTGAGGTAACTAAGTCTTTACTTACACAATCACATGCAGATCCTCAGTTGGTTGCATCTGATGGATTAACAGCATTTTCATTAGCAGCTTATAGTGGTAATAAAGACATTGTTAATATGCTCTTAGACAAAGTTCAACCCACTACTGATGAGATTGAAAAAGCAGTTGTAGCATCATGTTATGGTGGTCATCCTACTCTCATTACCTTCCTCTCAAACAAACTTCAATGCCTCACTAATGACCAAAGAGAACTACTAGACTCATGTGTTAAAGGAGATTTAGACAAAGTTGTAATAAAAACATTAGATAGTCCAGATACTCCACTGGTACTTGGTCTTACTCCACTTATGATAGCTTCATCATGTGGACATGATGATATAGTGGATGCTCTATTAAAAGCTGGAGCTGATGTTAATAAGCAATTGTCAGAAAATAAGTGGAAACTCACTTCCATTAACTTTGCATTATCAGGAGGCAAATCCCCTTCAATTGTAAAGACACTCTTAGAAAATAATGCCAGTCCTAATGTCATTGTTGAAAATAAAACAGCTTTAGATTATGCTTATGAGAGCAAACAAGAAACCATCAGCGAGCTACTAACCAAATATGGAGGTCAAACAGCATCACAATTACAGGAAATAAAAGAATATGAAACTTCGAAACTGAAGTCATCTTTATTGACATGTACAACTCCAGCAACATCATTACTAACACCTGTGGAATTATCAAGTGAAGTAGCAACCACAGCTAATGTAACATCTTTACTTACACCTACGGATTCAAATGATGTTATCACGAGTCAACCAGAGCAAAAAAGAACAGGTTTATTGAATTTTATGTCTAAACTTTTTGATTCATTCACTTCACACATTTTAAACCCTACTCATACGTTTAAAGATACCAGTGTAAAACAAGACAACAAGAAAGAAGTCAAAGAATCGTATTCTTTCAATAAAATGTTCATAAATATAATACATACTTTTTCACAATAAATTGTTTGATTAACTTTTTTTAATTAACTACAAAATATAGAAATTTTTTAAACTCAATGTGTTTTTGAAATATACAAGATTTTCACCACAAAAAGGTTTCTTTTAACAACAAGAACTTATACCAATTTGTATAATTATAGCTCATTACACAATTGTAGTACATTTAATTTAATTATGTAGTACAATAGTAAAAGATATGACTTCAATATGACTTTATGTAATGTATTGAAGGATACAGTCAAGCTTTAGGTACAGTTCTGGTAAGAGGTAAAGACTGACATTAGAACTGAAGATTTAGGAAGAGAAATCTGTTTATTACCAGACTATATTTGAATAGAACTGTACTGATGCATGGGTTGAGCTTTGTGGACTAATGAACAACTTAAGAACTGAATTAATAAGCTTCTTCAGCATCTCTGATCACATGGAAGTATATCACCATTAATGGCAGAGACCTCCTTCAATTTGCATTTCATTAAAAGTTATACAACAAGTGAATATCAAGCAATTAATCATCATATGCATAAGAGACTTTACAGACAGCATTTTTAGTTTGGGCATCATACATTGCTATGTCTTATATATACCAGTACATCTCTAATGTTGATATTAATACTATCAATAACTACATTTTCTTAAGATGCAATACTGAATTGAATAGAAATAAACTTTTTAAAAATATTAAATCATATTGACATAGAAATTGTAAAATACTTATATATATTCTAAATAAAGACAATCTTTCTAAGAATAGAGGAATATGACATGTCCATACATACCAATATACATGTGGAACAGATCCATATTACATGTAGTGTAAGATATGTACCAGGTAATTGCAACATTAGTGTAGCATAAAATTGAAAATAACTCAGTTCATGAACACATGTTATTTTCTTAATATAACTGAAATTTAATATAAAATAACAGTTAAACTAATGATGATAATTTATTTTTAGATTTACTGCATTTTAGTAGTATTTTACTAGTAGATTAAAATTCTTTTGCTCACAAGGCCAATTACTAGATATACCATATATGGTCATAAGTAGTAAAGTACCACATGTGTTTGTAGACTAGTCCTATTTATACTTTGACAGAAATATTGACAGAAATATAGTGTTGCTGATTGTCTACTAGTAGTATCCTGAGGAGGAAAGTGTCACATTGTATGTGGTGTACAGACTGCAGGAACAAAAGGTAACTAAATGTGTAGAACAAGTTGTCTTTTGATATATTGATTGTTTGTAGGTCATTATGACTGATGTCCATATAACTGATGGAATTATGTTTCAATTTACTTCAATAGATTTAACATCAAACAATGCTCTACAATTTCTTGTTAAAAGTGGTTTTGTTGTAGAAGATAAATGGAGTAAACTCACTAGTTTTCTATGTGTGTCACTGGAGGAGAGGAGAAGACTCAAGAAAATGGTCAGCAATGATCAAGACTACCACTTTGCTTTAGAAGAAGGTTTACAATGGTGGATTACAAATGGTACTGCCCCTTGTTGGGAAGAACTCATTTCAGCTGTTGAGAGCTGTGGTGATAAGGGTATAGCTACTACACTGAGAAGACATCTAGATATTAAAGATGAAGGTATCTGCTATATATAGTTCATTATATACTAGTATTTTAAAATAATTATCAATATAGTATAATAGTTTAGTAAAGTACATAACAAAGGTATATTCTATTGATTTCATGTATTGAAGGACACAGTTAGTATTTTGATACAGTTCTGGTATGACTTACTCTATTAAATGGAGTGGAACTAGATTGATCGTTCACTCATATGAACTTAATCTTTACAGCTTCTTTTCTATACCAAGAGCAAACAGTACATGATGGTAGTCAATATTATTTAGAGAAAGTGTCACAAATATGTATTGTTCTCATTGTTAAAATTGTTTTAACCAATAAAAAAATTTTAACAATGAGAACAATACATATTTGTGACACTTTATAGTGCTTCCAATAGATTTCTTGTCATAGCTGTTATGTGTGAACTTAGAGCTATGACAAGTGTGCACTACTCCATTGATACAACTATCTATAAATGTATTATATTATTATAAAATAAAGTTCAATATATTACTATATTATGTCTATAACATATATACCATATATTACATGTAAACATCATATACTCTAATCTATGAAGGAATTTACTCTTATACTATAATGTTCATAGTGTGATGATTATCAGAGAATCTATAGCAACTAGTGGTTAGTAGGAGTTCATAGTAATATTATTGATTTCCTACATCTTCTGTTTCTGTTCACTTTGATTAATATCGTAGATCATAATTAAATTAAGAATATGCAACTGACAACTGAGGAATGTTACTCTCTAGTCATTATTTATGAACTTCATTTTAAAATATTATTAAGATACAAGGATCTATATCACTATAAAAATTCATTTTATTTTTTAAAGCAGTCAATCTCATAGTATATTAGTAATCTAAACAGTATATATTGTTTGGTATTAATTCAGTTTGTATCAAATACTTCCCTCCATACGTACAACCTATATAACCATATATTGGTTATGTCAACTAATAATTTTTTTGCAGTTTTATATTTTACTGAAAATAGTATCAACATAATAACAACCATGTCCCGGCTACAACAAATGTAGTGCCATATAGCTCTTAATTAACATTTCACACTACTCTAGCATTATCAAAACTATTGTCATAATAGATGTTTTAAAGAAATTGTCAAGAGTAGCTGTTATAATACTAGTGCTTTTCTAAGTGTAATGTGACTATATTGTCTATCAGTATTGGTAGCTTATGTACATATAACATATATTCTTCATTCCAGATACACAACATCATTACATACATATCATTGACCACCTGTTGTTGCTACAAATTTTATGTAAATAAGATTCTACATAAGTACTTGTAATTACTTCCACATAGAGTCTTGTGTATAAATACCAGTATATATAGCAATGACCATACATTACTACAATGTACTCTATCTGGCAAAGTCTTAGTATATGAACGTCTATTTACAAAACAGTCAAATTGGTAGTAAAAATAAAGTCACATTACTTGACAAAAATTAACTCCTTCACAGCAAATTAAAAGTTATTACAGTTAATGATTATTAGTGACACAATGTATCACTTGTTCAGCAGTGTGATGGAGGAGTGCAATATTAGCTAATTAATTATTCATAAGTAATAAATAGTTGATTACTTAATAGACATAAATGAAGTATTCAACAATATGGGGCTGGTTGTTTGTGGTGTAGCTCTACAGGGCTGCTACTTTTCTGAGACTTGAGTAGTTCATTAACCGATGGATTATCTGAGAGATTCTAGCAAACAGCGTAATAGAGCGACAGCATTTTCATTAGCAGCTTTTGGTGGTAACAGACACCTTGTTAATATGCTTTTAGACAAAGCTCAACCTACTTTTGACGAGATTGAAAAAGCAGTTGTAGAGTCATGTTTAGGTGGTCACCCTTCTGAACTAATGGATATAAAGACTTATAAAAATTCAAGATACACTATTAAGAGGGAAGGAAAACAAAAGAGATTACAAATACCAAGTGTCATATCCAAACTTGGTTCACTCACTCCATACATTTTAAACCCTACACATACATTTAGAAATACCAATGTGAAACAATATAACAAGAATAAACCAAATCAAGACAACAAGAAAGAAGTCAAAGAATTATACACTGTTAGTATTAATTAATATTACTATTATAAGTGTGATTATTAGTTAATTTTAAGTATAATATTGTACTGTTTTTCTTTAATAATACAAGTTGATTTGTTTATAATATACAATTATAATTTAGATCATATTATATTTTTAATAAGATGAATATTAATAAACTATAAGCAGACAAATGTGTAGAGAAATTATCAACAATTATTGATCCTTGAATAATGAGCTGAATATATAACTATAGTTATATAAAGTGATTTATTTACTTTGTAACAAATAATGATAATAATGTTAATTAGTAAAATATTATAATTTATTTATAACTTTATTATTTTACAGTTATAGTAATCATTTAGTGTCTCTATTGTTGTTATATGTCATACAAACAATAGACAGACAAAATGAGATACCATATAAAATAGTGACTTCATTATTATATATCAACCTGGAGTACTATATTTCAGCTTTTTTATTTTAAGTTCATATTGACAATCTATTGAATATATCCTCTTACACACTATTGATATGTACAGACATTGTTTTGCTAGAGTAATGTAGTGAGGGGAATATTCAATAGTTTATAAGAGACATCAAACTTCTATTAACAGTAACAACAGAAAGTAACACTTTCTTAACAACAACAAAAATAATATTATTACTATGTATAATGTATAATTCATTAATACAATACTATCTTATATATACTAGTCAATGTAGTATATTTTAGTAAATGGATAACCAAATACTTCATGTGATGCCATGTAATTTCATTGAAGGACACAGTTAATCTTTTGGTACAGTTCTGGTATGAGTTAAAGACATCAGAACTGGAGACCTAGGACAAGTAATCTGTTTATTACTAGGTTGTATTACTAACATCTAATCAACTGTGTATGATAAGTGGTAGTATAGAAATATTTGAGCTATTATATTTTGTTTACTTCATATTATGTATAAAATAGTTTTGTTTACAGTCATTACTTAATAACTATAATATATACTGAGATAAGCAATTGTTGTAAATATACTTTTCATTGTTTAAGAGTACAAAGAACTATATACATTATTAGTAATATAGACCAACATTCATATACATATATATATAATATAAATACTATGGATATAGAATTGTTACTGAAATGATAATAGTATATATTGAACTACATGTAGTGATATACAGTAACAGAATTTTGATGACTTGTAGTTGGTAATTAAATTGACAATAATTAACTAGTAATATTACTTCAGATTAAATGGATACAGGACAATTTACAACTTTGCTGTTAAATGAGTCCCTCCCTCAACAGGAGGAGTTAACTTGTAAGAGAAATAAAAACTTCCTGTTTCCTAGCTTTCTATCTTGATAGCTGTTTTGATTGTGTTATTGTTACTTATTGTTTCTTCTTATCTTTCTGTCATTGACAGCTACTCAATTGTCTACTAATCTATAGTCTTTCTGTTGAGTATATAATAAAGTGTTGATATTACATTGTATGTGGTGTACAGACAGGAACAAAAGGTAACTAAATATGTAGAACAAGTTGTCTTTTGATATATTGATTGTTTGTAGGTCATTATGATTGATATCTCTCAATGGAGAGCCAGTATTGGGTTATGGTATTGTCATCATATACCATATACTACTAAAAAGACTCCTTCTACCACTGATACCCCTGGATGGATAAAGTCACTGTTGATATCAGGAGATGAGGGTGGTGGTACTTTGATATTCTCTCTAGTTTTGTTTCTCTTACTTCTCCTCATTTTATCAGGTGATATTGAACTGAACCCTGGACCTAAAACAGGTCAGTAAACATTATAAAATATAACTGATGGAATGATGTTTCAATTTACTTCAATAGAGTTAACATCAAACAATGCTCTACGATTTCTTGTTAAGAGTGGTTTTGTTGTTGAAGATAAATGGAATAAACTCACTAGTTTTCTAGGTGTGTCACTGGAGGAGAGAAGAAGACTCAAGAAAATGGTCAGTATTGATCAAGACTACCACTTTGCTTTAGAAGAAGGTTTACAATGGTGGATTACAAATGGTACTGCCCCTTGTTGGGAAGAACTCATTTCAGCTGTTGAGAATTGTGGTGATAAGGGTATAGCTACTACACTAAGAAGACAACTAGATATTAAAGATGAAGGTATCTACAATGTATAGTTCATTATATACTAGTACTTTAATAATAATTATCAATGTAGTATAATTTAAATTATAGTATCATTCCAATAGAATTCTTGTCATACCTGTTATTTGTGAAATTATGATAGTAACTAAGCAAGCTGTATTAAGCGTGCACTCCTCCATTGATACAACAATCTATAAATGTATTATATAATTATAAAATAAAGTTCAATATATTACTATATTATGTCTATAACATATATACAACATATTACATGTAAACATCATATACTCTAATCTATGAAGGAATTTACTCTTATACTATAATGTTCATAGTGTGATGATTATCAGAGAATCTATAGCAACTAGTGGTTAGTAGCAGTTCATAGTAATATTATTGATTTCCTACATCTTCTGTTTCTGTTCACTTTAATTAATTTTGTGGATCACAATTAAATTAAGAATATGCAACTAACAACTGAGTAATGTTACTCTCTAGTCATTATTTATGAACTTCATTTTAAAATATTATTAAGATACAAGGATCTATATCACTATAAAAATTCATTTTGTTTTTTAAAGCAGTCAATCTCATAGTATATTAGTAATCTAAACAGTATATATTGTTTGGTATTAATTCAGTTTGTATCAAATACTTTCCTACATAAATACAACCTATATAACCATGTATATTGGTTAAACCAATTAATACATTTATTGCAGTTTTATATTTTACTGAAAATCATAGCAACATAAAAACAACTATGTCCCAGCTACAACAAATGTAATGACATACGTATTTCTTAATTAAAATTTGACATTACTCTAATGTTATTAAAACTATTGTATCTACACATAAAAACATTACTCTAGCCTAAGTCAGTATGGCATAAACATGGCATGAAATGTGGTCATAAAAATGTTCTACTAAATGTTTACTTGTATAGATTTGGTTATTTTTTAAAAAAAAAATCAAGTTTTGATAGTGTTTACAGAATAGACTGTGTATTTTTATGAAGACAATACTTGTTTAATGGAGGAAACAGCAAACATTTCCAGATATTGTTAAGAAGCAGTAGATTTCAGTCAATTAAAATTAATTTATTTTTAATAAAATCAATTCTAGTATGATGTAATTATCCAGGCACAAGTCCTGGCCTTGCTAGCCCACTGATTATTTGATACTATGAGAGATGCAAACTTTGACTATACCAGTACTCTTAAGAAGAATTAAATGATAATTAAATAGCTAATCTACAACTAAACTATAGGAACCCTATATTACTCTGCACTCACCCTTGGGATAAAAATTACTATATTACCTGACTGCCACCAATAACCATAAATATACTGGTACGTAAATATACATAATTCCAATATACATAAATCCTGCAAAGTAGTTCCTTGTAGCATACATTGGCTATTATTCATATAATAACTTCCAATGTAGGTGGAGTGTTTACATCAAGGCAGGGTTTAGAATCTACTCTAGAAAAATCACAAGAACATGTTTTAGCTACAGAAATATCTCAAAAACCTAATACTTCTTTACAAACAACTTCACTACAATCAACTACTTCCCAAGGTATTATAAATTTCTCTGACTATCTCATTATAATATATCTTTGTAGCCTCTAGCATTCATCAACAAAAAGTAGAAGTAGAAAATAAAGAGAAGGAAATGGAACTTAGAACCTCTTTACAGAATTTACATCAAAACTTCCGTACATTAATAGTTGCTGTTCGATCAGCTCTTAATGATAAATTACAACATCAACTACTACAATTAGAAGATGTCACAATATTTATTAAGTATGAACTAGATTGGGTTGAAGAACTGAGTGACATCAACAAATGTAATGATTTAGATGAACTTTTCAAGAAACTACATTCATATTTTGACTTCTTAGACTGTGAATTAATTGTTAATGTGAGTGAAGAGTTTCTTAATGATGAATATTTTGGAGAAGACATGAAAAACCTAGTCAGTGAACTTAAAGAACATATGGATAGAGTTGAGACTTTACGTTGCTCATTTACTGTGAAACAACTCAAACATCAATTAAAAAGCATATACACTCCACATCTAGGAGATCTATCAAACATGCCTCAAATTTATATTGAATTACACAATCCATGGAATGATGCCAATGTTCGAGGACTTTATCTACTAATTAGACATTTACTACCTTACAAGTCAAAGCATTCAATTTTGAAGTATATTGAAATAGAGACAGGCTCAGTTCGTATTAAATATTTTGTCCATGAATCAAAAGTTGATTGTCTCATAGATTATGCTCAAAGCAAGCTACAGTTTATGCGTCTCATTGGTATCTTTGGTCTAACAATTAATGGTGAACCTATCCTGGAAGAAGATGAGAATATGAACTTTAGTTTTGAGTCAGCTCTTCTTGAAGCTACAAAAGCTGGTCATAATGAAGCTATGCAATTTCTGCTTGAGTTAGGAGGCAACATAGACTATTACAATGAAGAAGGTATGACATCACTTATGTTAGCTAGTAAAGAAGGATATGAACAAGTTGTAGAAACACTAATATCAGCTAGAGCTAATATTAACATTCAAAATAACAATGGTTACACTGCATTGATGCTAGCATGTGACACAAACTCCTATACTATAGTCAATTACCTACTCCAGGCTGGGGCTAATCCTGATATACAAGGAAATGATGATAACACAGCTATCATAATAGCATGTCATAATAAATACTCTGATATTGTCAAGTTATTACTTCAATATAATGCTGATCCACTCATGACTAACATAAATGATGATACAGCACTCACTGTAGCTACACGTCAAAATTCTATTGAGATAATAGAAATGTTACTTGAACATCTAGCAGAAAGCCAGAAAACAAGTGCAGTAACATCAGCTCTTACTACAGCATGTCAATATGGACACTCTCAAATTATCATCAGTTTATTAGTAAAGCTACTTGATATCATTAGACCAGATGAATTCCAACTCTTTGTTTTATGTGCCGAAGGAGATCACAATACCACAAAAAGCCATATTTATGACACCAATGTCAATATCAATTGTACACTAGTCAATGATGTCACTCCTGTTATGGTAGCCTCATCTTGTGGACATACAGAGACAGTACAAGTCCTCCTACAAGCAGGAGCTAATGTACATAGTACAGACAATGATGGGTACAGTCCACTAGTATATGCTATAACAGGACACAAGTCACTACAAGTTATAGAACAACTACTTAAAGCTGGTGCTCAACCTAATGTCTTTATTAATGACCAGAGTATTGTTGATAAAGTAAGAGAAGAAGGAAGAGAAGATATCTGTAAATTGTTACAACAGTTTAATGTTATGAAGATCAAGAAAAGTGAGGAAGAGGTACTTGAACAACTCTTGAAAATCTGTGACAGCTTTACAATTTTTAATGCAGCAATTCTATCAAGTCTACAGAAACTAATAACAGAAGGAACTGTTCTCATTGTTGATGTTGTAGAATTTCTTCATCATTATCTTGGGGACACTGAATTAAAGGTGGACAATATAGACCAACTCTTCAATGTTCTTCAACCTCATTACTATTTCTTAAATGTAGACCTATTAAGGAAAATAGTGGATAAGTTTATTGGAGGTAAACTTCAAAATCGTTTACAAGACTACATTAGTATGGTTAAGGGTTTTGAAGAAACTACTCAACTACAGTTGTTTGTACAGGCTATTAAACACATACCATTACTTCAACCACCAGTTACTACAACAAGGACATGTACAATGATCATCAAATTTCATGAACAATGGCAGCAGAAAAATGTAGCCCATGTACATAAATTTATCAATTACTCATTTTCTAAGGAGAGTCATTTTCTGAATCACATTGTAATTGAGGAGGAAGGATCATCATGTGTTTGTAAGTTTGTAGTTCCCAAGTGTCAATTAGACAGTCTTATAGTCATTGCAATAGATCAAAGAGAGTTCATGTATCAGGTTGGTGTTTATGAAGTATACATTGGTGATCTACCTATTTTAATAGAAGATTACAACCATAGTTTTAGCTTCAGCCATGTTCTAAAAAATTCAATAAAAACAGAAGATTACATATTAGTATCCTTCTTAATGGAGATTGATGTCAGCCACAATGTCAATAACAGTATTCATGAAGCTGCCAGAGATGGCAATATTGATGCTGTTGAGGTTCTACTTAAGAAAGATGTAGATATTAATATTCAGGATGAAAATGGGGAAACAGCCCTAATGATAGCTAGTCACAATGGTCATCACCAGATTGTTGAGCTACTACTTAAAGAACATGCCAACATTAATCAACAGAATGAAAATGAATGGACTGCCCTAATGATAGCTAGTCACAATGGTCATCACCAGGTTGTTGAACTACTACTCAAAGAACATGCTGACATTAATACTCAGAATAAAAATGGATGGACTGCCCTAATGATAGCTAGTCAAAATGGTCATCACCAGATTGTTGAACTATTACTTAAAGAACATGCTGACATCAATATTCATGAAGGAGATGGATGGACTGCCCTAATGATAGCTAGTCAAAATGGTGATTTCCAGGTTGTTAAACTACTACTTAAAGAACATGCTGACATTAATACTCAGAATAAAAATGGATGGACTGCCCTAATGATAGCTAGTCAAAATGGTCATTTCCAGGTTGTTGAACTACTACTCAAAGAACATGCTGACATTAATACTCGGAATAAAAATGGATGGACCGGCCTAATGATAGCTAGTCAAAATGGTCATCACCAGATTGTTGAACTACTTAAAGAACATGCTGACATCAATATTCAGGAAGCAGATGGATGGACTGCCCTAATGATAGCTAGTGAAAATGGTCATCACCAGATTGTTGAACTACTACTTAAAGAACATGCCAACATTAATCAACAGGATGAAAATGAATGGACTGCCCTAATGATAGCTAGTCAAAATGGTCATCACCAGATTGTTGAACTACTACTCAAAGAACATGCTGACATTAATACTCAGAATAAAAATGGATGGACTGCCCTAATGATAGCTAGTCAAAATGGTCATTTCCAGATTGTTGAACTACTACTTAAAGAACATGCTGACATCAATATTCATGAAGGAGATGGATTGACTGCCCTAATGATAGCTAGTCAAAATGGTGATTTCCAGGTTGTTGAGCTACTACTTAAAGAACATGCTGACATTAAGGTTAAGAAAGAAAATGGTGATGCTGCTAGTCACAATGGTCATCACCAGGTTGTTGAACTACTACTCAAAGAACATGCTGACATTAATACTCGGAATAAAAATGGATGGACCGCCCTAATGATAGTTAGTCAAAATGGTCATCACCAGATTGTTGAACTACTACTTAAAGAACATGCTGACATCAATATTCAGGAAGGAGATGGATGGACTGCCCTAATGATAGCTAGTGAAAATGGTCATCACCAGATTGTTGAACTACTACTTAAAGAACATGCTGACATTAATCAACAGGATGAAAATGAATGGACTGCCCTAATGATAGCTAGTCAAAATGGTCATCACCAGATTGTTGAACTACTACTTAAAGAACATGCTGACATTAATCAAAAGGATAAAAATGAATGGACTGCCCTAATGATAGCTAGTCACAATGGTCATCACCAGGTTGTTGAACTACTACTCAAAGAACATGCTAACATTAATACTCAGAATAAAAATGGATGGACTGCCCTAATGATAGCTAGTCAAAATGGTCATTTCCAGGTTGTTAAACTACTACTTAAAGAACATGCTGACATCAATATTCAGGAAGGAGATGGATGGACTGGCCTAATGATAGCTAGTCAAAATGGTGATTTCCAGGTTGTTGAGCTACTACTTAAAGAACATGTTGACATTAACGTTAAGAAAGAAAATGGAGATGCTGCTAGTCATAATGGTCATCACCAGGTTGTTGAACTACTACTCAAAGAACATGCTGACATTAATACTCGGAATAAAAATGGATGGACCGCCCTAATGATAGCTAGTCAAAATGGTCATTACCAGATTGTTGAACTACTACTTAAAGAACATGCTGACATCAATATTCAGGAAGGAGATGGATGGACTGCCCTAATGATAGCTAGTCAAAATGGTCATCACCAGATTGTTGAACTACTACTTAAAGAACATGCCGACATTAATCAACAGGATGAAAATGAATGGACTGCCCTAATGATAGCTAGTCAAAATGGTCATCACCAGGTTGTTGAACTACTACTCAAAGAACATGCTGACATCAATATTCAGGAAGGAGATGGATGGGCTGCCGTAATGATAGCTAGTCAAAATGGTCATTTCCAGGTTGTTAAACTACTACTTAAAGAACATGCTGATGTTAATACTCAGAACAAAAATGGAGTGACTGCCCTAATGTTAGCTAGTCAAAATGGTCATTTCCAGGTTGTTGAGCTCTTACTAAAAGAACATGCTGACATTAATACTCAAAAAGAAGATGGGTGCACTGCCCTAATGATAGCTATTTCAAATGGTCATACTCAGGTTGTTGAGCTACTTCTCCAATGGAATGCAGATATTAATATTCAGACTAAAGATTTTGGTTATAATGCCTTAATGTACGCCAGTGGATTAGGACATCTTGAAGTAGTTAAATGTTTATTACAATCTCAAGCAGATCCTCATGTTTTAGCATATAATAGAGCAACAGCATTCTCATTGGCAGCTTTTAGTGGCAACAGAGACCTTATTAATATGCTTTTAGACAAAGTTCAACCTACTTTTGATGAGATTGAAAAAGCAGTTGTAGAGTCATGTTTAGGTGGTCACCCTGATCTAATTACCTTCTTCTCAAACAAACTTCCATATCTCACTAATGATCAGAGAGAACTACTAGACTCATGTGTTAAAGGAGATTTAGGAGCAGTCATAATGCAGACATTAGATAGTCCAGATACTCCTTTGGTACTTGGTCTTAGTCCACTCATGGTAGCTTCATCATGTGGACATGTTGATATAGTAGATGCTCTCATACAAGCTGGAGCTGATGTTAATAAACAAGAAAGGTTTTGGGAGTTCACCCCTTTGTTCTTTGCAGTAAGAGGAGGTAAATCTTTCACAATAGTAGAGACACTTTTAGAGCGAAATGCTAATCCTAATGTTATTGCTAACAAGAGGACACCATTAGATGAAGCTAATGATATTAAACAAGTGAATATTAGTGACCTACTAACCAAATATGGAGGTCAGACAAGAGCACAATTAGAAGGAACAAAAGAGAAAGAACTCAATTCAATATCACATGAACAAAATACCATACCTGCATCATTACAAACAACAGATGAACTAACAGATATAAAGACTTATGAAGATTCAAGATACGCTATCAAGAGGGAGGCAAAACAAATGAGATTACAATTGCCAAGTCCCATGTCCATACTTCATTCACTCACTCCATACATCTTAAACCCTACTCATACATTTAGAAATACCAGTGTGAAACATGACAACAAGAAAGAAGTCAAAGAAGTATATGTTGCTAGTATTAATTAATGTTACTATTATAAGTCAATTTTTAAGTATAATATATTGCACTATTTTTGCTGTTTTTCTTTAGTAATACAAGTTAATTTGTTTATAATATACAATTATAATTTAGATCATATTGTATTTTTAATTACTAATAAACAGTTTGAACACACAATTATAAGCTGACAAATATGTAGAATTATCAATAATAACTATTGATCCTTAAATAATGGGCTAGATATATAACCATAATTATATAGAGAGATTTATTTGGATTGTAATAAATAATAATAATAATGTTAATTAGTAAAATATTATAATTTATTTATAACTTTATTAGTTTACAGTTATATAGTGATCATTTAGTCTCTCTATTGTTGTTGTTATATGTCATATTAACAATAGACAGACAAAATGAGATACCGTATAAAATAGTGACTTCATTATAATATATCAACCTGGAGCACTATTCTTTATTTAAGTTCATATATTGACAATCTATTGAATATATCCACTTACACACTACTGATATGTACAGACATTGTTTTGTTAGAGTAATATAGTGAGGGAATGTTACAGAGTTAAATCAACTGTTCAATTTTTACAGTGTTATCATTCTATATATAGGTAGTGGCAATACTACAGAAAATGAAAATGGAGTGACTGTCCTAATAATAGCTAGTTCTAATGGTGATCACCAGGTTGTTGAACTACTACTTAAAGAACATGCTGACATTAATACTCAGAACGAAAATGGATGGACTGCCCTAATGGTAGCTAGTGAAAATGGTCATCATCAGGTTGTTGAACTACTACTTAAAGAACATGCCGACATTAATACTCAGAACGAAAATGGAGTGACTGCCCTAATAATAGCTAGTTCTAATGGTCATCACCAGGTTGTTGAACTACTACTTAAAGAACATGCTGACATTAATACTCAGAACGAAAATGGATGGACTGCCCTAATGGTAGCTAGTGAAAATGGTCATCATCAGGTTGTTGAACTACTACTTAAAGAACATGCCGACATTAATACTCAGAACGAAAATGGAGTGACTGCCCTAATAATAGCTAGTTCTAATGGTCATCACCAGGTTGTTGAACTACTACTTAAAGAACATGCTGACATTAATACTCAGAACAAAAATGGATGGACTGCCCTAATGGTAGCTAGTGAAAATGGTCATCATCAGGTTGTTGAACTACTACTTAAAGAACATGCCGACATTAATACTCAAAACAAAAATGGAGTGACTGCCCTAATAATAGCTAGTTTAAATGGTCATCACCAGGTTGTTGAACTACTACTTAAAGAACATGCTGACATTAATACTCAGAACAAAAATGGATGGACTGCCCTAATGGTAGCTAGTGAAAATGGTCATCATCAGGTTGTTGAACTACTACTTAAAGAACATGCTGAAATTAATACTCAGAATAAAAATGGATGGACTGCCCTAATGGTAGCTAGTTTTAATGGTCATCACCAGGTTGTTGAACTACTACTTAAAGAACATGCTGAAATTAATACTCAGAATGAAAATGGATGGACTGCCCTAATGGTAGCTAGTCAAAATGGTCATCACCAGGTTGTTGAACTACTACTTAAAGAACATGCCGACATTAATACTCAGAATAAAAATGGATGGACTGCCCTAATGGTAGCTAGTTTTAATGGTCATCACCAGGTTGTTGAACTACTACTTAAAGAACATGCTGACATTAATACTCAGAATGAAAATGGAGTGACTGCCCTAATGGTAGCTAGTTCTAATGGTCATCACCAGGTTGTTGAACTACTACTTAAAGAACATGCTGACATTAATACTCAGAACGAAAAGGGATGGACTGCCCTAATGGTAGCTAGTGAAAATGGTCATCATCAGGTTGTTGAGCTACTACTTAAAGAACATGCCGACATTAATACTCAGAACGAAAATGGAGTGACTACCCTAATAATAGCTAGTTCTAATGGTCATCACCAGGTTGTTGAACTACTACTTAAAGAACATGCTGACATTAATACTCATAACGAAAAGGGATGGACTGCCCTAATGGTAGCTAGTGAAAATGGTCATCATCAGGTTGTTGAACTACTACTTAAAGAACATGCCGACATTAATACTCAGAACGAAAATGGAGTGACTGCCCTAATAATAGCTAGTTCTAATGGTCATCACCAGGTTGTTGAACTACTACTTAAAGAACATGCTGACATTAATACTCAGAACAAAAATGGATGGACTGCCCTAATGGTAGCTAGTGAAAATGGTCATCATCAGGTTGTTGAACTACTACTTAAAGAACATGCTGAAATTAATACTCAGAACGAAAATGGATGGACTGCCCTAATGGTAGCTAGTTTTAATGGTCATCACCAGGTTGCTGAACTACTACTTAAAGAACATGCTGAAATTAATACTCAGAACGAAAATGGATGGACTGCCCTAATGGTAGCTAGTTTAAATGGTCATCACCAGGTTGTTGAACTACTACTTAAAGAACATGCTGACATTAATACTCAGAACGAAAATGGAGTGACTGCCCTAATGGTAGCTAGTTCTAATGGTCATCACCAGGTTGTTGAACTACTACTTAAAGAACATGCTGACATTAATACTCAGAACGAAAATGGATGGACTGCCCTAATGGTAGCTAGTAAAAATGGTCATCATCAGGTTGTTGAGCTACTACTTAAAGAACATGCCGACATTAATACTCAGAATGAAAATGGAGTGACTGCTCTAATGGTAGCTAGTTCTAATGGTCATCACCAGGTTGTTGAACTACTACTTAAAGGACATGCTGACATTAATACTCAGAACGAAAATGGATGGACTGCCCTAATGGTAGCTAGTGAAAATGGTCATCATCAGGTTGTTGAACTACTACTTAAAGAACATGCCGACATTTATACTCAGAACGAAAATGGAGTGACTACCCTAATAATAGCTAGTTCTAATGGTCATCACCAGGTTGTTGAACTACTACTTAAAGAACATGCTGACGTTAATACTCAGAACGAAAATGGATGGACTGCCCTAATGGTAGCTAGTGAAAATGGTCATCATCAGGTTGTTGAACTACTACTTAAAGAACATGCCGACATTAATACTCAGAACGCAAATGGAGTGACTGCCCTAATAATAGCTAGTTCTAATGGTCATCACCAGGTTGTTGAACTACTACTTAAAGAACATGCTGACATTAATACTCAGAACAAAAATGGATGGACTGCCCTAATGGTAGCTAGTGAAAATGGTCATCACCAGGTTGTTGAACTACTACTTAAAGAACATGCTGAAATTAATACTCAGAACGAGAATGGATGGACTGCCCTAATGGTAGCTAGTTTTAATGGTCATCACCAGGTTTCTGAGCTACTACTTAAAGAACATGCTGAAATTAATACTCAGAATGAAAATGGATGGACTGCCCTAATGGTAGCTAGTGAAAATGGTCATCAGGAGGTTGTTAAGAGGGAAGGAAAACAAAAGAGATTACAAATACCAAGTGTCATATCCAAACTTGGTTCATTCACTCCATATATCTTAAACCCTACTCATACATTTAGAAATACCAGTAAAACATGATAACAATAAACCAAAACAAGACAACAAGAAAGAAGTCAAAGAAGTATACACTGTTAGTATTAATTAATATTACTATTATAAGTCAATTTTTAAGTATAATATATTGCACTATTTTTGCTGTTTTTCTTTAGTAATACAAGTTAATTTGTTTATAATATACAATTATAATTTTGATCATATTTTATTTTTTAATTACTAATAAACAGTTTGAACACACAACTATAAACAGACAAATATGTAGAATTATCAATAATAACTATTGATCCTTAAATAATGGGCTAGATATATAACCATAATTATATAGAGAGATTTATTTGGATTGTAATAAATAATAATAATCATGTTAATTAATAACATAATATAATTTATTTATAACTTTATTAGTTTACAGTTATATAGTGATCATTTAATGTCTCTATTGTTGTTGTTATATGTCATACAAAAAATAGACAGACAAAATGAGATACCGTAAAAAATAGTGACTTCATTGTTATATATCAACCTGGAGTACTATACTTCAACTTCTTTATTTAAGTTCATATTGACAATCTATTAAACACATCCACTTACATACTATTAACATGTACAGACATTATTTGACTAGAATAATCTAGTGAGGGAACATTCAGTAGTTCATTGTAAGAGACATCAAACTTCTAATAGGAACAACACAAAATAATGTTTTCTTAACAACAACAAAAATAATATTATTACAATGATAATGTATAGTACATTATACAATACTATCTTATATATAATAGTCAATGTAGTATATTTTAGTGGATGGAACTGGAGACCTAGGACAAGTAATCTGTTTATTACTAGGTTGTATTACTATCTAATCAACTGTGTATGATAAGTGGTAGTATAGAAATATTTGAACTGTTATATTTTGTTTACTTCATATTATGTATAAAATAGTTTTGTTTACAGTCATTACTTAATAACTATAATATATACTGAGATAAACAATTGTTGTAGATATACTTTTCATTATTGTTTAAGAGTACAAAGAACTATACACATTATTAGTAATATAGACCAACATTCATATACATATATATAATAATATAAATACTATGGATATAGAATAATCTTTAAAGTTGTACAATTATAAGGATAATGAAGTGATATATATTGAACTACATGTAGTGATATACAGTAGTAGTTGGTAATTAAATTGACAAGATAATTAACTAGTGCTAATTAGCTAACTTGAATTCCTAACATATGTAAGAACTTCCTGTTTCCTAGCTTTCTATCTTGATAGCTGTTTTGATTGTGTTATTGTTACTTATTGTTTCTTCCTATTTTTCTGTCATTGACAGCTACTCAATTGTCTACTAGTCTATAGTCTTTCTGTTGAGTATATAATAAAGTGTTGATATTACATTGTATGTGGTGTACAGACAGGAAAAAAAGGTAACTAAATATGTAGAACAAGTTGTCTTTTAATATATTGATTGTTTGTAGGTCATTATGATTGATATCTCTCAATGGAGAGCTAGTATTGGATTATGGTATTGTCATCATATACCATATACTACTAAAAAGACTCCTTCTACCACTGATACTCCTGGATGGATAAAGTCATTATTGATGTCAGGAGATGAGGGTGGTGGTACTTTGATATTCTCTCTAGTTTTGTTTCTCTTACTTCTTCTCATTTTATCAGGTGATATTGAACTGAACCCTGGACCTAAAACAGGTCAGTAAATATTAAAACATATAACTGAGTACTGTTACTTGAGATAATGTCTTTTAGCAGTTCCATAGTTTCTATTAACTCATTGTAGTCTTTAAAATTAGTACTAATTCAGTCCCTCAACTTAGGATGATTTTTATAATTATATTATATTTGTTCACTATTTCCATAGCAACAGACACATCATGAAACAACTAATATTGTATATTTATATAAACATTGACCTAAATACATAACAACTGTTACAAACAATAACAAAAATACCATGTTTCATGAACTGAACCATTACATCACTCAAAATACAATAAAATATTCAAAATATCTTCATTCACAAAATATCTTGTAACTATACTAGCTAAATGTATTAACCGTTATTTGGTTATACAGGTTGCAATTACAAACTTATTTTTGTTAAAAAATAATCATAATACTGTTTTCATTACTAATGTACTACTGTTTATGTAGCTAGATAGCCACTAATTTCATAGTAATTAAAATAGTGTTAATTTTACTTTTTGCATATGCAACCCATATAACAATACAGAGTTAAATCAACTGTTCAATTTTTACAGTGTTATCATTCTATATATAGGTAGTGGCAATACTACAGAAAATGAAAATGGAGTGACTGTCCTAATAATAGCTAGTTCTAATGGTGATCACCAGGTTGTTGAACTACTACTTAAAGAACATGCTGACATTAATACTCAGAACGAAAATGGATGGACTGCCCTAATGGTAGCTAGTGAAAATGGTCATCATCAGGTTGTTGAACTACTACTTAAAGAACATGCCGACATTAATACTCAGAACGAAAATGGAGTGACTGCCCTAATAATAGCTAGTTCTAATGGTCATCACCAGGTTGTTGAACTACTACTTAAAGAACATGCTGACATTAATACTCAGAACGAAAATGGATGGACTGCCCTAATGGTAGCTAGTGAAAATGGTCATCATCAGGTTGTTGAACTACTACTTAAAGAACATGCCGACATTAATACTCAGAACGAAAATGGAGTGACTGCCCTAATAATAGCTAGTTCTAATGGTCATCACCAGGTTGTTGAACTACTACTTAAAGAACATGCTGACATTAATACTCAGAACAAAAATGGATGGACTGCCCTGATGGTAGCTAGTGAAAATGGTCATCATCAGGTTGTTGAACTACTACTTAAAGAACATGCCGACATTAATACTCAAAACAAAAATGGAGTGACTGCCCTAATAATAGCTAGTTTAAATGGTCATCACCAGGTTGTTGAACTACTACTTAAAGAACATGCTGACATTAATACTCAGAACAAAAATGGATGGACTGCCCTAATGGTAGCTAGTGAAAATGGTCATCATCAGGTTGTTGAACTACTACTTAAAGAACATGCTGAAATTAATACTCAGAATAAAAATGGATGGACTGCCCTAATGGTAGCTAGTTTTAATGGTCATCACCAGGTTGTTGAACTACTACTTAAAGAACATGCTGAAATTAATACTCAGAATGAAAATGGATGGACTGCCCTAATGGTAGCTAGTCAAAATGGTCATCACCAGGTTGTTGAACTACTACTTAAAGAACATGCCGACATTAATACTCAGAATAAAAATGGATGGACTGCCCTAATGGTAGCTAGTTTTAATGGTCATCACCAGGTTGTTGAACTACTACTTAAAGAACATGCTGACATTAATACTCAGAATGAAAATGGAGTGACTGCCCTAATGGTAGCTAGTTCTAATGGTCATCACCAGGTTGTTGAACTACTACTTAAAGAACATGCTGACATTAATACTCAGAACGAAAAGGGATGGACTGCCCTAATGGTAGCTAGTGAAAATGGTCATCATCAGGTTGTTGAGCTACTACTTAAAGAACATGCCGACATTAATACTCAGAACGAAAATGGAGTGACTACCCTAATAATAGCTAGTTCTAATGGTCATCACCAGGTTGTTGAACTACTACTTAAAGAACATGCTGACATTAATACTCATAACGAAAAGGGATGGACTGCCCTAATGGTAGCTAGTGAAAATGGTCATCATCAGGTTGTTGAACTACTACTTAAAGAACATGCCGACATTAATACTCAGAACGAAAATGGAGTGACTGCCCTAATAATAGCTAGTTCTAATGGTCATCACCAGGTTGTTGAACTACTACTTAAAGAACATGCTGACATTAATACTCAGAACAAAAATGGATGGACTGCCCTAATGGTAGCTAGTGAAAATGGTCATCATCAGGTTGTTGAACTACTACTTAAAGAACATGCTGAAATTAATACTCAGAACGAAAATGGATGGACTGCCCTAATGGTAGCTAGTTTTAATGGTCATCACCAGGTTGCTGAACTACTACTTAAAGAACATGCTGAAATTAATACTCAGAATGAAAATGGATGGACTGCCCTAATGGTAGCTAGTTTAAATGGTCATCACCAGGTTGTTGAACTACTACTTAAAGAACATGCTGACATTAATACTCAGAATGAAAATGGAGTGACTGCCCTAATGGTAGCTAGTTCTAATGGTCATCACCAGGTTGTTGAACTACTACTTAAAGAACATGCTGACATTAATACTCAGAACGAAAAGGGATGGACTGCCCTAATGGTAGCTAGTGAAAATGGTCATCATCAGGTTGTTGAGCTACTACTTAAAGAACATGCCGACATTAATACTCAGAACGAAAATGGAGTGACTACCCTAATAATAGCTAGTTCTAATGGTCATCACCACGTTGTTGAACTACTACTTAAAGAACATGCTGACATTAATACTCATAACGAAAAGGGATGGACTGCCCTAATGGTAGCTAGTGAAAATGGTCATCATCAGGTTGTTGAACTACTACTTAAAGAACATGCCGACATTAATACTCAGAACGAAAATGGAGTGACTGCCCTAATAATAGCTAGTTCTAATGGTCATCACCAGGTTGTTGAACTACTACTTAAAGAACATGCTGACATTAATACTCAGAACAAAAATGGATGGACTGCCCTAATGGTAGCTAGTGAAAATGGTCATCATCAGGTTGTTGAACTACTACTTAAAGAACATGCTGACATTAATACTCAGAACGAAAATGGATGGACTGCCCTAATGGTAGCTAGTTTTAATGGTCATCACCAGGTTTCTGAGCTACTACTTAAAGAACATGCTGAAATTAATACTCAGAATGAAAATGGATGGACTGCCCTAATGGTAGCTAGTGAAAATGGTCATCAGGAGGTTGTTAAGAGGGAAGGAAAACAAAAGAGATTACAAATACCAAGTGTCATATCCAAACTTGGTTCATTCACTCCATATATCTTAAACCCTACTCATACATTTAGAAATACCAGTAAAACATGATAACAATAAACCAAAACAAGACAACAAGAAAGAAGTCAAAGAAGTATACACTGTTAGTATTAATTAATATTACTATTATAAGTCAATTTTTAAGTATAATATATTGCACTATTTTTGCTGTTTTTCTTTAGTAATACAAGTTAATTTGTTTATAATATACAATTATAATTTTGATCATATTTTATTTTTAATTACTAATAAACAGTTTGAACACACAACTATAAACAGACAAATATATAGAATTATCAATAATAACTATTGATCCTTAAATAATGGGCTAGATATATAACCATAATTATATAGAGAGATTTATTTGGATTGTAATAAATAATAATAATCATGTTAATTAATAACATAATATAATTTATTTATAACTTTATTAGTTTACAGTTATATAGTGATCATTTAGTGTCTCTATTGTTGTTGTTATATGTCATACAAAAAATAGACAGACAAAATGAGATACCGTAAAAAATAATGACTTCATTGTTATATATCAACCAGGAGTACTATACTTCAACTTCTTTATTTAAGTTCATATTGACAATCTATTAAACACATCCACTTACATACTATTAACATGTACAGACATTATTTGACTAGAATAATCTAGTGAGGGAACATTCAGTAGTTCATTGTAAGAGACATCAAACTTCTAATAGGAACAACACAAAATAATGTTTTCTTAACAACAACAAAAATAATATTATTACAATGATAATGTATAGTACATTATACAATACTATCTTATATATAATAGTCAATGTAGTATATTTTAGTGGATGGAACTGGAGACCTAGGACAAGTAATCTGTTTATTACTAGGTTGTATTACTATCTAATCAACTGTGTATGATAAGTGGTAGTATAGAAATATTTGAACTGTTATATTTTGTTTACTTCATATTATGTATAAAATAGTTTTGTTTACAGTCATTACTTAATAACTATAATATATACTGAAATAAACAATTGTTGTAGATATACTTTTCATTGTTTAAGAGTACAAAGAACTATATACATTATTAGTAATATAGACCAACATTCATATACATATATATAATAATATAAATACTATGGATATAGAATAATCTTTAAAGTTGTACAATTATAAGGATAATGAAGTGATATATATTGAACTACATGTAGTGATATACAGTAACAGAATTAGTAGTTGGTAATTAAATTGACAAGATAATTAACTAGTGCTAATTAGCTAACTTGAATTCCTAACATATGTAAGAACTTCCTGTTTCCTAGCTTTCTATCTTGATAGCTGTTTTGATTGTTATTGTTACTTATTGTTTCTTCCTATTTTTCTGTCATTGACAGCTACTCAATTGTCTACTAGTCTATAGTCTTTCTGTTGAGTATATAATAAAGTGTTGATATTACATTGTATGTGGTGTACAGACAGGAACAAAAGGTAACTAAATATGTAGAACAAGTTGTCTTTTAATATATTGATTGTTTGTAGGTCATTATGATTGATATCTCTCAATGGAGAGCTAGTATTGGATTATGGTATTGTCATCATATACTATATACTACTAAAAAGACTCCTTCTACCACTGATACTCCTGGATGGATAAAGTCATTATTGATGTCAGGAGATGAGGGTGGTGGTACTTTGATATTCTCTCTAGTTTTGTTTCTCTTACTTCTTCTCATTTTATCAGGTGATATTGAACTGAACCCTGGACCTAAAACAGGTCAGTAAATATTAAAACATATAACTGAGTACTGTTACTTGAGATAATGTCTTTTAGCAGTTCCATAGTTTCTATTAACTCATTGTAGTCTTTAAAATTAGTACTAATTCAGTCCCTCAACTTAGGATGATTTTTATAATTATATTATATTTGTTCACTATTTCCATAGCAGCAGACACATCATGAAACAACTAATATTGTATATTTATATAAACATTGACCTAAATACATAACAACTGTTACAAACAATAACAAAAATACCATGTTTCATGAACTGAACCATTACATCACTCAAAATACAATAAAATATTCAAAATATCTTCATTCACAAAATATCTTGTAACTATACTAGCTAAATGTATTAACCATTATTCGGTTATACAGGTTGCAATTACAAACTTATTTTTGTTAAAAAATAATCATAATACTGTTTTCATTACTAATGTACTACTGTTTATGTAGCTACATAGCCACTAATTTCATAGTAATTAAAATAGTGTTAATTTTACTTTTTGCATATGCAACCCATATAACAATACAGAGTTAAATCAACTGTTCAATTTTTACAGTGTTATCATTCTATATATAGGTAGTGGCAATACTACAGAAAATGAAAATGGAGTGACTGTCCTAATAATAGCTAGTTCTAATGGTGATCACCAGGATGTTGAACTACTACTTAAAGAACATGCTGACATTAATACTCAGAACGAAAATGGATGGACTGCCCTAATGGTAGCTAGTGAAAATGGTCATCATCAGGTTGTTGAACTACTACTTAAAGAACATGCCGACATTAGTACCCAGAACGAAAATGGAGTGACTGCCCTAATAATAGCTAGTTCTAATGGTCATCACCAGGTTGTTGAACTACTACTTAAAGAACATGCTGACATTAATACTCAGAACGAAAATGGATGGACTGCCCTAATGGTAGCTAGTGAAAATGGTCATCATCAGGTTGTTGAACTACTACTTAAAGAACATGCCGACATTAATACTCAGAACGAAAATGGAGTGACTGCCCTAATAATAGCTAGTTTAAATGGTCATCACCAGGTTGTTGAACTACTACTTAAAGAACATGCTGACATTAATACTCAGAACAAAAATGGATGGACTGCCCTAATGGTAGCTAGTGAAAATGGTCATCATCAGGTTGTTGAACTACTACTTATAATTAAAGAACATGCCGACATTAATACTCAGAACGAAAATGGAGTGACTGCCCTAATAATAGCTAGTTTAAATGGTCATCACCAGGTTGTTGAACTACTACTTAAAGAACATGCTGACATTAATACTCAGAACAAAAATGGATGGACTGCCCTAATGGTAGCTAGTGAAAATGGTCATCATCAGGTTGTTGAACTACTACTTAAAGAACATGCTGAAATTAATACTCAGAATAAAAATGGATGGACTGCCCTAATGGTAGCTAGTTTTAATGGTCATCACCAGGTTGTTGAACTACTACTTAAAGAACATGCTGAAATTAATACTCAGAATGAAAATGGATGGACTGCCCTAATGGTAGCTAGTCAAAATGGTCATCACCAGGTTGTTGAACTACTACTTAAAGAACATGCTGACATTAATACTCAGAACGAAAATGGAGTGACTGCCCTAATGGTAGCTAGTTTTAATGGTCATCACCAGGTTGTTGAACTACTACTTAAAGAACATGCTGACATTAATACTCATAACGAAAATGGAGTGACTGCCCTAATGGTAGCTAGTTCTAATGGTCATCACCAGGTTGTTGAACTACTACTTAAAGAACATGCTGACATTAATACTCAGAACGAAAAGGGATGGACTGCCCTAATGGTAGCTAGTGAAAATGGTCATCATCAGGTTGTTGAGCTACTACTTAAAGAACATGCCGACATTAATACTCAGAACGAAAATGGAGTGACTACCCTAATAATAGCTAGTTCTAATGGTCATCACCAGGTTGTTGAACTACTACTTAAAGAACATGCTGACATTAATGCTCAGAACGAAAAGGGATGGACTGCCCAAATGGTAGCTAGTGAAAATGGTCATCATCAGGTTGTTGAACTACTACTTAAAGAACATGCCGACATTAATACTCAGAACGAAAATGGAGTGACTGCCCTAATAATAGCTAGTTCTAATGGTCATCACCAGGTTGTTGAACTACTACTTAAAGAACATGCTGACATTAATACTCAGAACAAAAATGGATGGACTGCCCTAATGGTAGCTAGTTTTAATGGTCATCACCAGGTTGTTGAACTACTACTTAAAGAACATGCTGAAATTAATACTCAGAATGAAAATGGAGTGACTGCCCTAATGGTAGCTAGTTTAAATGGTCATCACCAGGTTGTTGAACTACTACTTAAAGAACATGCTGACATTAATACTCAGAACGAGAATGGAGTGACTGCCCTAATGGTAGCTAGTTCTAATGGTCATCACCAGGTTGTTGAACTACTACTTAAAGAACATGCTGACATTAATACTCAGAATGAAAATGGATGGACTGCCCTAATGGTAGCTAGTTCTAATGGTCATCACCAGGTTGTTGAACTACTACTTAAAGAACATGCTGAAATTAATACTCAGAATGAAAATGGATGGACTGCCCTAATGGTAGCTAGTTTAAATGGTCATCACCAGGTTGTTGAACTACTACTTAAAGAACATGCTGACATTAATACTCAGAACGAGAATGGAGTGACTGCCCTAATGGTAGCTAGTTCTAATGGTCATCACCAGGTTGTTGAACTACTACTTAAAGAACATGCTGACATTAATACTCAGAACGAAAATGGATGGACTGCCCTAATGGTAGCTAGTGAAAATGGTCATCATCAGGTTGTTGAGCTACTACTTAAAGAACATGCCGACATTAATACTCAGAACGAAAATGGAGTGACTACCCTAATAATAGCTAGTTCTAATGGTCATCACCAGGTTGTTGAACTACTACTTAAAGAACATGCTGACATTAATACTCAGAACGAAAATGGATGGACTGCCCTAATGGTAGCTAGTGAAAATGGTCATCATCAGGTTGTTGAACTACTACTTAAAGAACATGCCGACATTAATACTCAGAACGAAAATGGAGTGACTACCCTAATAATAGCTAGTTCTAACTGTCATCACCAGGTTGTTGAACTACTACTTAAAGAACATGCTGACATTAATACTCAGAACGAAAATGGATGGACTGCCCTAATGGTAGCTAGTGAAAATGGTCATCATCAGGTTGTTGAACTACTACTTGAAGAACATGCCGACATTAATACTCAGAACGAAAATGGAGTGACTGCCCTAATAATAGCTAGTTCTAATGGTCATCACCAGGTTGTTGAACTACTACTTAAAGAACATGCTGACATTAATACTCAGAACAAAAATGGATGGACTGCCCTAATGGTAGCTAGTGAAAATGGTCATCATCAGGTTGTTGAACTATTACTTAAAGAACATGCCGACATTAATACTCAGAACAAAAAGGGATGGACTGCCCTAATGTAGCTAGTTTTAATGGTCATCACCAGGTTGTTGAACTACTACTTAAAGAACATGCTGACATTAATACTCAGAATGAAAATGGATGGACTGCCCTAGTGGTAGCTAGTTTTAATGGTCATCACCAGGTTGCTGAGCTACTACTTAAAGAACATGCTGAAATTAATACTCAGAATGAAAATGGATGGACTAATGGTAGCTAGTGAAAATGGTCATCAGGAGGTTGTTAAGAGGGAAGGAAAACAAAAGAGATTACAAATACCAAGTGTCATATCCAAACTTGGTTCATTCACTCCATATATCTTAAACCCTACTCATACATTTAGAAATACCAGTAAAACATGATAACAATAAACCAAAACAAGACAACAAGAAAGAAGTCAAAGAACTATACACTGTTAGTATTAATTAATATTACTATTATAAGTGTGATTATTAGTTAATTTTAAAGTATAATATTGTACTGTTTTTCTTTAATAATACAAGTTGATTTGTTTATAATATACAATTATAATTTAGATCATATTGTATTTATAATAAGATGAATATTAATAAACTATAAGCAGACAAATGTGTAGAGAAATTATCAACAATTATTGATCCTTGAATAATGAGCTGAATATATAACTATAGTTATATAAAGTGATTTATTTACTTTGTAACAAATAATGATAATAATGTTAATTAGTAAAATATTATAATTTATTTATAACTTTATTATTTTACAGTTATAGTAATCATTTAGTGTCTCTATTGTTGTTATATGTCATACAAACAATAGACAGACAAAATGAGATACCATATAAAATAGTGACTCCATTATTATATATCAACCTGGAGCACTATTCTTTATTTAAGTTCATATTGACAATCTATTAAATACATCCACTTACATACTATTAACATGTATAGACATTGTTTGACTAAAGTAATATAGTGAGGGAACATTCAGTAGTTCATTGTAAGAGACATCAAACTTCTAATAGGAACAACACAAAATAATGTTTTCTTAACAACAACAAAAATAATATTATTACAATGTATAATGTATAGTTCATTATACAATACTATCTTATATATAATAGTCAATGTAGTATATTTTAGTGAATGGATGACAAAGTACTTCATATGATATCTTGTGATTTCATTGAAGGACACAGTTAATCTTTTGGTACAGTTCTGGTACGAGTTAAAGACATCAGAACTGGAGACCTAGGACAAGTAATCTGTTTATTACCAGGTTGTATTACTATCTAATCAACTGTGTATGATAAGTGGTAGTATAGAAATATTTGAACTGTTATATTTTGTTTACTTCATATTATGTATATAATAGTTTTGTTTACAGTCATTACTTAATAACTATAATATATACTGAGATAAACAATTGTTGTAAATATACTTTTCATTGTTTAAGAGTACAAAGAACTATATACATTATTAGTAATATAGACCAACATTCATATACATATATATAATAATATAAATACTATGGATATAGAATAGTCTTTAAAGTTGTACAATTGTAACGATAATGAAGTGATAATAATATATATTGAACTACATGTAGTGATATACAGTAACAGAATTTTGTTGACTTGTAGTTGGTAATTAAATTGACAATAATTAACTAGTAATATTACATCAGATTAAATGGATACAGGACAATTTACAACTTTGCTGTTAAATGACCCCCTCCCTCAACAGGAGGAGCTAACTTGAATTCCTAACATATGTAAGAGAAATAAAAACTTCCTGTTTCCTAGCTTTCTATCTTGATAGCCGTTTTAATTGTGTTATTGTTACTTATTGTTTCTTCTTATCTTTCTGTCTTTGACAGCTACTCAATTGTCTACTAGTCTATAGTCTTTCTGTTGAGTATATAATAAAGTGTTGATATTACATTGTATGTGGTGTACAGTCAGGAACAAAAGGTAACTAAATATGTAGAACAAGTTGTCTTTTAATATATTGATTGTTTGTAGGTCATTATGATTGATATCTCTCAATGGAGAGCTAGTATTGGGTCATGGTATTGTCATCAAATACCATATACCACTAAAAAGACTCCTTCTACCACTGATACCCCTGGATGGATAAAGTCACTATTGTTATCAGGAGATGAGGGTGGTGGTACTTTGATATTCTCTCTAGTTTTGTTTCTCTTACTTCTCCTCACTTTATCAGGTGATGTTGAACTGAACCCTGGACCTAAAACAGGTCAGTAAACATTAAAACATATAACTGATGGAATGATGTTTCAATTTACTTTAATAGAGTTGACAGCAGTTAATGCTCTACGACTTCTTATTAAGAGTCGTTTTGATGTTAAAGATAAATGGACTGAACTCACTATTCTTCTAGGTGTGTCACTAGAGGAGAGGAGAAGGCTTAAGACAATGGTCAGCATTGATCAAGACTACCACTTTGCTTTAGAAGAAGGTTTACAATGGTGGATTACAAATGGTATTGCCCCTTCTTGGAAAGAATTCGTTTCAGCTGTTGAAAGTTGTGGTGATGTTGATGTAGTTACTACACTGAGAAGACAACTAGATACTAAAGATGAAGGTATGTATAGTTCATTACAAAATTAATATTATTTTAACAATTAATTTGTAGTTTACATTGGTGGATTACTATGGAATCTAGAATTTATGTAAATTACTCACTTTATAATATGTTGGTATGTACAAGTATAGTATACCAACAAATTATACAGTGAGAAATTCACAAAAATTCTATATTCCATTGTAATTTACTGATGTAAATTACAAACTAATTGTTAGAATAACAATTTAATTTTTATAGTGATACAAACTAGTACTTTAAAATAATGTAGTATAATAGTTTAGTAAAGTACATAACAAGGTATATTCTATTGATTTCATGTATTGAAGGACACAGTTAGTCTTTTGGTACATTTTTGGTATGGCTTAATCCGTTAAATGGAGTGCAACTACCTTAGATTAGGCAAAAAATTCAAACATTGGACGATGCACGAAAAATAAAACAACTACATTGAAATATTTATGGTAGTAATATTTAATATATGTAATTGTATTTGAAGTTTTTTCAACATATTAATTTTTTCATGAAAATTTTATAATGCAAACATTTTCTATTCTATGGTAGATTGATAGTTTATGTATTAAATCTCAATGATTACAACTTTTTTTATACCAAACAGAAGGGCAGAAAAAAGGAATAACTGGTCAGGTTGGAGGCCAGACTTTTTCTTCCTGTGATAAATCTATATATAGTGATAGTGAAAGTACCAGTACTACAGAAAGTGATGAAGTTAATAAAGTGTTGAAGAGTGTACTGACGAGCCATTTTGCTGACTTGAGTAACCAGTTAAGTAGATGTTTGCCACGAGTTTCTGCAGTAATGTATTCTAAAAGACTGATAAGTGAATCTGTGAAAAAATCTCCAACTATTGACAGTGTGATTGATGAATTTGAAAGTGGAATGAGATTAACAAACAATATTTCAAAGTTACAAGAACATTGTCAACTTTTCTTACAATGTCTCTCCAGTGAAGGTGGTCCTACTAAATTAGCTGCTCAAAAGTTATGTCAAGACTGGATGAAAGAAGTTAAAAAGCAATGTGATATCTCACTAAATCTTACATGTGATGAAACGGATATTAAACAACAAGGTCAGTAATAGAAAATAATAATAGTCCACAAATATGTATTGTTCTCATCGTTAAAATTGTTATAAAAAGTAACTATATTATGATTGCAAACAAAGCAAAGATAAATATATACTCTCTCATGACATTATTTGAGAAGATATTACATGTAAAAACTGATTGGTTAATTTAACTAATATATGGTTATACAGATTGTATGATGCAAACTGTTTACAAAATATTAGAACTTTAAATAATTTTTTTTTTAAATTAAAATTATTATCATTTGATAAACAATCAAGTCAAGAGTTATCAAACTATATTATGTCTACTTTCAGTTTACATAAACAGTTAATTTTATAGTGTATATTAAAACAGTGTCATGTTTACTTTTTGCATATACAACCTGTATAACCATGTATTACTTAAATCGACCAATCAGTTTTTACAATGATATTATATTGTATAAATGTATACAATACTAATCTAATCATGTTCATACTAAACTCTCTTGTAGCAGGTTGCTTGGTTTTCTTTTTTGTATAATTAACACCTTTAAATTTTGAAAGGTATTTATTTAAATATTTTGGATTTAAATATTTTGGGGCATACCTATTTGTGGCTACACTATGGTTAATGATAGATGGCTGTGGTAAATAAAACTGTTTGAAACCAATGCAGCCTCAATGATCAGGCCACCTGGCATGTAAAGTGTAGGCAGTAATAAAGGAATTATTGACGATTGTTTCTAATGTTGATATATAACATTCTTTTGTAGTAAACAATGATAACGTTATTCAAGTGGATCATCCAATAACTTCAGTACAATCAACAACTTCCCAAGGTATTGTAAAACTTCCTTGTAATTTAATTATGTAATACCTCAATAGCCTCTAGCATTCATCAGCAAAAGGTAGAAGTAGTAAGTAAAGAGAAGGAAACAGAGCTTAGAACCTCTTTACAGAATTTACGCCTAAACTTCAGTACTTTAATAGTTGCTGTTCGATCAGCTCTTGTTCATAAACTACAATATCAACTATTACAATTAGAAGATGTCACATTATTTATTAAGTATGAACTATACTGGGTTGAAGAACTGAGTGACATCAACAAATGTAATGATTTAGATGAGCTCTTCAAGAAACTACATCCATATTTTGACTTTTTAGACTGTGAAATAATTGTGCATGTGAGTGAAAGGTTTCTTAATGATGAATATTTTGGAGAAGACAAGAAAAACCTAGTCAGTGAACTTAAAAAACATATGGATAAAGCTGAGACTTTACGTTGCTCATTTACTGTGAAAGAACTCAAACATCAACTAAAAAGCATATACACCTCACATCTAGGAGATCTAACAAGCATGCCTCAAATTTATATTGAATTACACAATCCATGGAATGATGCCAATATTCAAGGACTTTATCTACTAGTTAGACATTTACTGCCACATCAATTAAAACAATCTCTTTTGAAGTATATCACAATTGATACAGGCTCAGTTTGTATTAAATATATTGTTTATGATTCTACAGCTGATTGTCTCATAGCTTATGCTCAAGGCAAGTTACAGTTTATGCGTCTCATTGGTATCTTTGGTCTAACAATTAATGGTAAACCTATTCTAGAAGAAGATGAGAATATGAACTTTACATTTGAGTCAGCTCTTCAAGAAGCTGCAAAAGCTGGTCATGATGAAGCTGTGCAATTTCTCTTGAAATTAGGAGGTAATATAGACCATTGCAATGAAGAAGGGAGAGCAGCACTTTTGCTAGCTAGTGAAAGTGGTCATCACTATGTTGTTGAACTATTACTCAAAGAGCATGCTAACATTGACCTCCAGGCAAAGGATGGACTGACTGCTCTAATGCTAGCTAGTCAAAATGGTCATTCCCAGGTCATTGAACATTTGCTCAAAGAGCATGCTGATATTAATACTCAGGAAGTAGATGGATGGACTGCCCTAATGCTAGCTAGTTATAATGGTCATCACTTGGTTGTTGAACTACTACTCAAAGAACATGCCAACATTGATCACCAAGGAAAAGATGGATGGACTGCTCTAATGCTAGCTAGTCACAATGGTCATTACCAGGTCGTTGAATTATTACTCAAAGAACGTGCCGACATTAATATGCAGAAAAAGGATGGATGGACTGCCCTAATGCTAGCTAGTCAAAATGGTCATTACCAGGTTGTTGAACTACTACTCAAAGAACATGCCAACATTTATCACCAGGGAAAAGATGGAGTGACTGCTCTAATGGTTGCTAGTCACAATGGTCATTACAAGGTCGTAGAACTATTACTCAAAGAATGTGCCGACATCAATACTCAAAAAGAAGATGGAGTGACTGCCCTGATGCTAGCTAGTATTAATGGTCATACTCAGGTTGTTGAACATTTGCTCAAAGAACATGCTGATATTAATCTCCAAGCAAAAGATGAACTGAATGCTTTAATGCTAGCTAGTTTTAATGGTCATACACATGTTGTAAAGGCATTGCTCAAAGAACATGCAGACATTAACCTCCAGACAAAAGGTAAACTGAATGCCCTAATGTTAGCTAGTTCTAATGGTCATATCTGTGTTGTTGAGCTATTGGTCAAGGAACAAGTTGACATTAATACTCAGAAAAAAGATGGATGGACTGCCTTAATGCTAGCTAGCCAAAATGGTCATCACCAGGTTGTAGATCTATTGCTAAAAGAGCATGCCAACATTAATCACCAGGGAAAAGATGGATGGACTGCCCTAATGGTAGCTAGTCGAAATGGTCATTACCAGGTCATTTTACTACTACTCAAGGAACATGCTGACGTTAATATGCTGGAAGAGGATGGATGGACAGCCCTAATGCTAGCTAGTCAAAATGGTCATACCCAAGTCATTGAACTATTACTCAGAGAACATGCTGACATTAATCACCAAGGAAACGATGGAGTGACTGCTCTAATGCTAGCTAGTAGTAATGGTCATCACCAGGTTGTTGAATTACTACTTAAAGAGCATCCTGAAATTAATTACCAGGGAAAAGATGGATGGACTGCTCTAATGCTAGCTAGTTACAATGGTCATCATCAAGTAGTTGGAGTACTACTCAAGGAACATGCTGACATTAATCCTCAGAAAGAAGATGGATGGACTGCTCTAATGCTAGCTAGTCAAAATGGCCATCACCATGTTGTTGAATTAATACTCAAAGAGCATGCTGACTGTAATCACCAGCGAAAAGATGGCGAGACTGCTCTAATGATAGCTAGTCAAAATGGTCATCACCAGATCGTTGAACTACTACTCAAAGAACATGCTGACACTAATACTCAGAAAGAAGATGGATGGACTGCTCTAATGCTAGCTAGTCAAAATGGTCATCATCAGGTCGTTGAACTACTACTCAAAGAACATACCAACATTAATACTGATAATGAAGATGGATGGACTGCCCTAATGCTAGCTAGTTATAATGGTCATACTCAGGTCGTTCAACAACTACTCAAAGAGCATGCTGACAGTAATCACCAAGGAAAAGATGGAGTGACTGCTCTAATGCTAGCTAGCTTAAATGGTCATCACCAGGTCGTTGAATTACTACTTAAAGAACATACCAACATTAATACTCAGAATGAAGGCGGATGGACTGCCCTAATGGCAAGTTGTCGTTATAAATACTTTGAAATAGCTAAAACCTTACTACATTCACAAGCTGATCCTCATTTGTCAATGCACAATGGATCAACAGCATTTTCATTAGCTGTTTTTGGTGGTAACAGAGACCTTGTTAATATGCTCTTAGATAAAGCTGAACCCACTACTGATGAGATTGAAAAAGCAGTAGTACTATCATGTTATGGTGGTCACCCTACTCTCATTACCTTCCTCTCAAACAAACTTCCACACCTCACTAATGACCAGAGAGAACTACTAGACTCATGTGTTAAAGGAGATTTAGGTACAGTCATAATGAAGACATCAGATAGTCCAGATACTCCACTGGTACTTGATCTTACTCCACTAATGGTAGCTTCATCATGTGGACATGTTGATATAGTGGATGCTCTCATAAAAGCTGGAGCTGATGTCAATAAAGATACCTATCGAAAGTTGACTCCATTGTTTTTTGCAGTAGTAGGAGGTAAATCCAAATCAATAGTAGAAACACTCTTAAAGAATGGTGCTAATCCTAACATTATTGTCAACCAGAGGACAACATTAGATGATGCTAATGAGTTTGAATTGGAAGCTATTAGCCAACTATTAACTGAATATGGAGGTCAGACAGCATCACAACTACAGGAGACAGGATTGAAGCCATCATTACTAATGTCTGACAAGCTAGAAGCAAAAACTATGTCTTCTCAAATAACCACTGAACTAAAACGTTCAACAATATATAAAGATTTAAATGCTCTCAATAAGAAGACAAAGGAAAAGATATTACAATTGTCCAATATCTCGTCCATATTTAGTTCACTCACCCCATACATCTTGAACCCTACTCATACATTTAAAGATACTAGTGTGAAACAATACAGCAAGAATAAACCAAAACAAGACAATAAGAAAGAAGCTAAAGAAATATATGTCATTATTAGTATCTAATTGTATTAGACACTGTAACTGATACACTAGTTGTATGTAGATATACGTTTTAATGAAGTTTTTGTAAATGTTAATGAATGTATAGCTGTACCAATATTAATTTTATTGAGATGATGAACACAAATAAAGAGAGTAGCTATACATAAATAATTATGTATAAAGTATAGTACTATACTATCACAGATACTATATACATAATATCATGAGAACTATCCATATATTAACATCCAATCAATGCTATGTAACTGTGTATCATAAGTTATAGTATAGAAATAGTTGAACTATTATATTTTGTTTACTTCATATTATGTATAAAATAGTTTTGTTTACAATCATTACTTAATAACTATAATATATACTTAAATAAACAATTGTTGTAGATATACTTTTCATTGTTTAAGAGTACAAAGAACTATAGACAATATTAGTAATATAGACCAACATTCATAAACATATATATAATAATATAAATACTATGGATATAGAATTGTTGTACAATATAAGGTTACTGAAATCATAATAGTATATATTGAACTACATGTAGTGATATACAGTAACAGAATTTTGTTGACTTGTAGTTGGTAATTAAATTGACAAGATAATTAACTAGTATTAATTAGCTAACTTGAATTCATAACGGAAATAAAAACTTCTTGTTTCTTAGCTTTCTATCTTGATAGCTGTTTTAATTGTGTTATTATTACTTATTGTTTCTTCTTATCTTTCTGTCATTGACAGCTACTCAATTGTCTACTAGTCTATAGTCTTTCTGTTGAGTATATAATAAAGTGTTGATATTACATTGTGTGTGGTGTACAGACAGGAACATAAGGTAACTAAATATGTAGAACAAGTTGTCTTTTGATATATTGATTGTTTGTAGGTCATTATGATTGATGTCTCTCAATGGAGAGCTAGTATTGGGTTATGGTATTGTCATCATATACCATATACTACTAAAAAGACTCCTTCTACCACTGATACCCCTGGATGGATAAAGTCACTGTTGATGTCAGGAGATGAGGGTGGTGGTACTTTGATATTCTTTCTAGTTTTGTTTCTCTTACTTCTCCTCATTTTATCAGGTGATATTGAACTGAACCCTGGACCTAAAACAGGTCAGTAAACATAAAAACATATAACTGATGGAATGATGATTCAATTTATTAATAGAATTAACATCAATTAATGCTCTACAAGTTCTTATTAAGAGTGGTTTTGTTGTTAAAAACAAGTGGACCGAACTCACTATTCTTCTAGGTGTGTCATTGAAGGAAAGAAGAAGACTCAAGACAATGGCCAGCAGTGATCAAGACTACCACTTTGCATTAGAAGAAGGTTTACAATGGTGGATTACAAATGGTAATGCCCCTTGTTGGGAAGAACTCATTTCAGCTGTTGAGAATTGTGGTAATGATGATGTAGCTACTGCACTGAGAAGACAACTAGACATTAAAGATGAAGGTATCTACTATATATAGTTCATTATATACTAGTACTTTAAAATAATTATCAATGTAGTATAATAGTTTAGTAAAGTACATAACAAGGTATATTCTATTGATTTCATATATTGAAGGCGCACAGTTAGTCTTTGATACATGTCTGGTATATAGCATATCCATTAAAAGGAGTGGAACTAGATTGATAGTTCACTCATCTAAACTCAATCCATAACATCCTTCTTTTCTATATCAAGGGCAAACAGAAGGACAGAAAGAAGGAAGAAGTGATCAGGTTGGAAGCAAGATTTTTTCTTCTTGTGATAAATCTGACATTGAAGGTACCAGTGCTACAGAAAGTGATGAAGTTAATAAAGTGTTGAAAAGTGTACTTACAAGCAATTTTTCTGACTTATGTAACCAGTTAAGTAGATGTTTACCACGAGTTTCTGCAGCAATGTACTCTAAAAGACTGATAAGTGAATCAGTGAGAGATTCTCCAACTGTTTACAATGTAATTGATGAATTTGAAAGTGGAATGAAATTAGCAGACAGTATTTCAAAGTTACAAGAACATTGTCAACTTTTCTTACAATGTCTCTCCAGTGAAGGTGGTCCTACTAAATTAGCTGCTCAAAAGTTATGTCAAGACTGGATGGAAGAAGTTAAAAAGCAATGTAATATCTCACTAGATCTTACATGTGATGAACAAGATATTAAACAACAAGGTCAGTTTATGGTAAATGCTAGTACTAATACACATAGCACCAATGAGAACACTCTGATTGATCTTGACTGATTAAAGTTCATTAGTACTGTTACTTGAGATAATGTCTTTTAGCAGTTCCATAGTTTCTACTAACTCATTGTAGTCTTTAAAATTAGTACTAATTCAGCCCATTAACTTAGGATGATTTTATAATTATATTGTATTTGTTCACTGTTTCCCTAGCAACAGACACAGCATGAAACAACTCATATTGTATATTTATATAAACACTGACCTAAATACATAACAACTGTTACAAACAATAACAAAAATACCACATTTCCTAAATTCAACTATTACATCACTCAAAATACAATAAAATATTAAAAAGTCTTTGTTCACAAAATATCTTGTACCTATAATAGCAAAAAGTATATAGATTACGTAAATTATTTACTAAAAATACACTATACATAATACTCTCCTTATCAAAATTTCATATGAACACATTATCATTTAAAAAGGAAGTATTTAAAAGTTTTTTTTAATGAAAGTGTATATATAGGGATAAACAATGTCAAAAAGGACAGTAGATTTAGGGATCTGATGACATTACCAAAACATACTGAATCAAATAAGTAACCTACTGTACATCTTCACACTTTATTGTTACCAGAGTACTTATATGTATAGGGATTTTGTGTGTACAATGTGTTATGCCTATCTTGTTTCAATTTTTGGGATTGTCATCATTTTTTATTATTTGTATTATCATTCCATATATAGGTACTGGCAATACTACAGAAAAAGTAATGCTAGAAGATGAAGAAAAGGAAGAAAAACTCCAAACAGCATTAGAGAGTCAACATGAACATTTCAGCAAATTAATGGTAGCTGTTCGATCAGCACTTGATCATAAACTACAACATCAACAACTAGTACTAGTGGACTTTATTAGATGGATTGAACATCGAATGAACTGGGTTGGGGAGCTGGGTAACATTGATGACTTGAATGAGCTTTTCAAGAAGCTACATCCACATTTTGACTTTTTAGACTGTAAGTTAATTGTGGATATGAGTGAAATGTTTTTGAATAATGAATACTTTGGGGATGACAAGAGCCTCGTCAATGAACTCAAAGAACATATGGTTAGTGCTAAGAGACTTCGTTCATTGTCTACAGTCAAACAACTTAAAAATGACCTTAAAAAGATATACTTTCCCTATCAGACAAATCTAGTGAACATGCCACATATTCAAATTGAATTACACAATCCATGGTATGAAGCTAATATTGAAGCACTTTATCTACTAATAGGACATTTACTACCTCACAAGTCAAAGCATTCAATTTTGAAGTATATTGAAATAGAGACAGGCTCAGTTCGTATAAAATATTTTGTCCATGAATCAAAAGTTGACTGTCTAATAGCTTATGGTCAAGGCAAGCTACAGTTTATGCGTCTCATTGGTATCTTTGGTCTAACAATTAATGGTGAACCTATCCTAGAAGAAGATGAGAATATGAACTTTAGTTTTGAGTTAGCTCTTCTTGAAGCTACAAAAGCTGGTCATGATGAAGCTGTGCAATTTCTGCTTGAATTAGGAGACAACATAGACTATTACAATGAAGAAGGTAGAACAGCACTTATGCTAGCTAGTATAGGAGGACATGAACAAGTTGTACAAACACTAATATCAGCTGGAGTTAATGTTAACATTCAAGATAACAATGGCTACACTGCATTGATGCTAGCATGTGATACAAACTCCTACACTATAGTCAATTACCTACTCCAGACTGGGGCTAATCCTAATATACAAAATGATGATGATGACTCAGCTATCATAATAGCATGTCATAATAATCACTCTGATATTGTCAGGTTATTGCTTCAATATAATGCTGATCCACTTATCACTAACAGAAATGATGATACAGCACTCACTGTAGCTACAAGTCAAAATTCTATTGGAATTGTGGAAATGTTATTAGAACATCTAGCAGAGAGTCAAAAAACAAGTGCAGTAACATCAGCTCTTACTACAGCATGTCAATATGGACACTCTCAAATTATCATCAGTTTATTAGTAAAGCTACTTGATATCATTAGACCAGATGAATTCCAACTTTTTGTTTTATGTGCTGAAGGAGATCACAATACCACAAAAAGCCATATTTATGACACCAATGTCAATATCAATTGTACACTAGTCAATGATGTCACTCCTCTTATGATAGCCTCATCTTGTGGACATACAGAGACAGTACAAGTCCTCCTACAAGCAGGAGCTAATGTACATAGTACAGACAATGATGGGTACAGTCCACTAGTATATGCTATAACAGGATACAAGTCACTTCAAGTTATAGAACAACTACTTAAAGCTGGTGCTCAATCTAATGTCTTTATTAATGACCATAGTATTGTAGATAAAGTAAGAGAAGAAGGAAGAGAAGATATCTGTAAATTGTTACAACAGTTTAGTGTTATGAAGATCAAGAAAAGTGAGGAAGAGGTACTTGAACAACTCTTAAAAATCTGTGATATCTTTACAATTCTTAATGAAGCAATTCTATCAAGTCTACAGAAACTAATAACAGAACGAACTGTTCTCATTGTTGATGTTGTAGAATTTCTTCATCATTATCTTGAGGACACTGAATTAAAGGTTGACAATATAGACCAACTCTTCAATGTTCTCCAACCTCATTACTATTTCTTAAATGTAGACCTATTAAGGAAAATAATAGATAAGTTTATTGGAGGTAAACTTGAAAATCGTTTACAAGACTACATTAGTATGGTTAAGGGTTTTGAAGAAACTACTCAACTACAGTTGTTTGTACAGGCTATTAAACACATACCATTACTTCAACCACCAGTTACTACAACAAGGACATGTACAATGATCATCAAGTTTCATGAACAATGGCAACAGAAAAATGTAGCCCATGTACATAAATTTCTCAATTACTCATTTTCTAAAGAGAATCATTTTCTGAATCACATTATAATAGAGGAGGAAGGATCATCATGTGTTTGTAAGTTTGTAGTTCCCAAGTGTCAATTAGACAGTCTTATAGTCATTGCAATAGATCAAAGAGAGTTCATGTATCAGGTTGGTGTTTATGAAGTTTATATTGGTGATCAACCTATTTTGATAGAAGATTACAACCATAATTTTAGCTTCAGCCATGTTTTTCAAAATACAATAGAGGCTGAAGATTACATATTAGCATCCTTCTTAACGGAGATTGATGTCAGCCACAATGTCAATAACAGTATTCATAAAGCTGCCAGAGATGGCAATATTGATGCTGTTGAGGTCCTACTTAAGAAAGATGTAGATATTAATATTCAGGATGAAAATGGGGAAACAGCCCTTATGCTAGCTAGTCAAAATGGTCATCACCAGATTGTTGAACTACTACTTAAAGAACATGCTGACATTAATCAACAGAATGAAAATGAATGGACTGCTCTAATGATAGCTAGTCAAAATGGTCATCACCAGGTTGTTGAACTACTACTTAAAGAACATGCTGACATCAATACTCAGGAAAAAGATGGATGGACTGCCCTAATGCTAGCTAGTCAAAATGGTCATCACCAGGTTGTTGAACTACTTTTGAAAGAACTTGCTGACATTAATACTCGGAACAAAAATGGAGTGACTGCCCTAATGCTAGCTAGTGAAAATGATAATCACCAGGTTGTTGAAGTACTACTGAAAGAACACACCAATTTTAATCAACAGGATGAAAATGGATGGACTGCCCTAATGATAGCTAGTCAAAATGGTCATCATCAGGTTGTTGAACTACTACTTAAAGAACATGCTGACATCAATACTCAGAAAGAAGGAGATGGATGGACTGCCCTAATGCTAGCTAGTCAAAATGGTCATCACCAGGTTGTTGAACTACTACTTAAAGAGCATTCTGACATCAATACTCAGAACATAAATGGATGGACTGCCCTAATGGTAGCTAGTCACAATGGTCATCACCAGGTTGTTGAACTACTACTCAAAGAACATGCCAATATTAATCGACAGGATGAAAATGGATGGACTGCCCTAATGATAGCTAGTCACAATGGTCATCACCAGGTTGTTGAACTACTACTTAAAGAACATGCTGACATCAATACTCAGGAAGAAGGAGATGGATGGACTGCCCTAATGCTAGCTAGTCAAAATGGTCATCACCAGGTTGTTGAACTGCTACTTAAAGAACATGCCAATATTAATCAACAGGATGAAAATGGATGGACTGCCCTAATGATAGCTAGTCACAATGGTCATCATCAGGTTGTTGAACTACTATTGAAAGAACATGCTGACATTAATACTTGGAACAAAAATGGAGTGACTGCGCTAATGCTAGCTAGTGAAAATGATAATCACCAGGTCATTGAACTGCTACTCAAAGAACATGCCAATATTAATCAACAGGATGAAAGTGGATGGACTTCCCTAATGCTAGCTAGTCAAAATGGTCATTTCCAGGTTGTTGAACTACTATTGAAAGAACATGCTGACATTAATACTTTGAACAAAAATGGAATGACTGCGCTAATGCTAGCTAGTGAAAATGATAATCACCAGGTCATTGAACTGCTACTCAAAGAACATGCCAATATTAATCAACAGGATGAAAGTGGATGGACTTCCCTAATGCTAGCTAGTCAAAATGGTCATTTCCAGGTTGTTGAACTGTTATTGAAAGAACATGCTGACATTAATACTTTGAACAAAAATGGAGTGACTGCCCTAATGCTAGCTAGTGAAAATGATAATCACCAGGTTGTTGAAGTACTACTGAAAGAACATGCCAATATTAATCAACAGGATGAAAATGGATGGACTGCCCTAATGATAGCTAGTCACAATGGTCATCACCAGGTTGTTGAACTACTACTTAAAGAACATGTTGACATCAATACTCAGGAAGAAGGAGATGGATGGACTGCCCTAATGCTAGCTAGTCAAAATGGTCATCACCAGGTTGTTGAACTGCTACTCAAAGAACATGCCAATATTAATCAACAGAATGAAAATGGATGGACTGCCCTAATGATAGCTAGTCACAATGGTCATCATCAGGTTGTTGAACTACTATTGAAAGAACATGCTGACATTAATACTTGGAACAAAAATGGAGTGACTGCGCTAATGCTAGCTAGTGAAAATGATAATCACCAGGTTGCTGAAGTACTACTGAAAGAACATGCCAATATTAATCAACAGGATGAAAGTGGATGGACTGCCCTAATGCTAGCTAGTCAAAATGGTCATTTCCAGGTTGTTGAACTACTATTGAAAGAACATGCTGACATTAATACTTTGAACAAAAATGGAGTGACTGCGCTAATGCTAGCTAGTGAAAATGATAATCACCAGGTTGCTGAAGTACTACTGAAAGAACATGCCAATATTAATCAACAGGATGAAAATGGATGGACTGCCCTAATGATAGCTAGTCAAAATGGTCATCATCAGGTTGTTGAACTACTACTTAAAGAACATGCTGGCATCAATACTCAGGAAGAAGATGGATGGACTGCCCTAATGCTAGCTAGTCAAAATGGTCATCACCAGGTTGTTGAACTATTACTCAAAGAACATGCTGACATTAATCACAAGAGAAAAGATGGAGTAACTGCTCTAATGATAGCTAGTTTAAATGGTCATACCCAGACTGTTAAGCTACTTCTCCAATGGGATGTAGACGTTACTATTCAGACTAAAGACGAGGGTTATAATGCCTTAATGCTAGCTTGTCAGGAAGGGCATCTTGAAGTAGTTGAATGTTTATTACAATCACAAGTAGATCCTAATATTTTAGCATATAATAGAGCAACAGCATTTTCATTAGCAGCTCTAAGTGGTAACAGAGACCTTGTTAATGTGCTCTTAGACAAAGTTCAACCTGGTACTGATGAGATTGAAAAAGCAGTTGTTGAGTCATGTTTAGGTGGTCACCCTACTCTCATTACCTTCTTCTCAAACAAACTTCCACACCTCACTAATGACCAGAGAGAACTACTAGACTCATGTGTTAAAGGAGATTTAAATGCAGTCATAATGAAGACATTAGATAGTCCAGATACTCCACTGATACTTGGTCTTACTCCACTCATGGTAGCTTCATCATGTGGACATGTTGATATAGTGGATGCTCTCATACAAGCTGGAGCTAATGTTAAAAAACAAGAAAGTTATTGGGGGTTAACTCCTTTGTTCTTTGCAGTAAGTGGCAGTAAATCCTCTTCAATAGTAGAGACATTCTTAAAGAATGGTGCTAATCCTAATGTCATTGCTGACAACAGTACACCATTGGATTTAGCTAATGGAGTTGAACAAGTAAATATTATTGACCTACTAACCAAATATGGAGGTCAAACAAGAGCACAATTAGAAGAAATAAAAGAGAAAGAACTCAATTCAACATCACATGAACAAAGTACCATACCTTTGTTATTACAAACAACAGATGAACTAATGACTTATGAAAATTCAAGATACACTATCAAGAGGGAGATGAAACAAAAGAGATTAAGTATCATTAGTTCATTCACTTCATACAACTTAAATTCTACTCATACATTTAGAAATACCAGTATGAAACAAGACAACAAGAATAAACGAAAAGAAGACAACAAAAATAAACAAAAACAAGACAACAAGAATAAACGAAAACATGACAACAAGAATAAACGAAAACATGACAAAAAGAAAGAAGTCAAAGAAATATACACTGTTAGTATTAATTAATATTACTATTATAAGTGTGATTATTACTTTATTTTAAGATATAATATTGTACTGTTTTTCTTTAGTAATACAAGTTGATTTGTTTATAATATACAATTATAATTTAGATCATATTGTATTTTTAATTACTAATAAACACACAATTATAAACAGACAAATATGTAGAGAAATTATTAATAACTATTGATCTTGAAAAATGAGCTAGATATGTAACCATAATTATATAGAGAGATTTATTTGGATTATAATAAATAATAACAATAATGTAATAAATAATCATGTTAATTAATAACATAATATAATTTATTTATAACTTTATTAGTTTACAGTTATATAGTGATCATTTAGTGTCTCTATTGTTGTTGTTATATGTCATACAAATAATAGACAGACAAAATGAGATACCGTAAAAAATAGTGACTCCATGATTATATATCAACCTGGAGTACTATACTTCATCTTCTTTATTTAAGTTCATATTGACAATCTATTAAATATATCCACTTACATACTATTGATATGTACAGACATTGTTTAACTAGAGTAATATAGTGAGGGAATGTTCAGTAGTTCATTGTAAGAGACATCAAACTTCTAATAGGAACAACAGAAAGTAACATTTTTTTAACAATAACAAAAATAATATTATTACAATGTATAATGTATAGTTCATTATACAATACTATCTTATATATAATAGTCAATGTAGTATATTTTAATGAATGGATGACAAAGTACTTCATGTGATGTCATGTAATTTCATTGAAGGACACAGTTAATCTTTTGGTACAGTTCTGGTACGGGTTAAAGACATCAGAACTGGAGATTTAGGACAAGTAACCTGTTTATTACTAGGTTGTATTTGAATAGAACTGTACTGATGAATAGGTTGAGCTTTGTGGACTAATGAACGACGTAGGAGCTTGACATCATGAGCTTCTTCAGCTTCTCTTAAAGCTTGTCGTTTTGCCTCTTCAATATTTCGTTCTTCTTCCTTTTCTTTTAATAGAGCTTCAAATTTAGAACGTTGTTCAGTTCGTACTTCAGTATGGAGTTTAACTGAGTTAGCTTCAGTTAGAGGCTTAGTTGATTTTTGAGGAAGAAAAGGTTTGACATATAAGGATTTATTCTCAGAGGCTTTAAACTCTTTAGCTCGACTATGTTCTTCATTCTCTGCAGTAACCTGAAGAGCAATAATAGTTAATTCCATGATATGCTTTAAAGGATAGCTAAGGTTAGTGAGGTTTCAAAGTATCTTTGTGAATGCTAAGTCTCAATGTAGTGCAAACTCCTTCCAGTACTACATATCAAGTTTACCTTTTCATTAAATTTGGCTACATAGTCTTGTCCTCTCTTTTTAGTTTCCAAGTCAAAGGGTTCTGCTTTAGTAGGCATGATATGAGGACGAGGGGGAAGGACTGGAGTAGCTGGTTCTGGCATTGGGTTAGCATGAAACTGACGTCTCTAATAACAATATAAAGATGTTAAGAATAAAACCACATTTACTATTAACTGGTGTTCCTAGGTTTCCTGTATATATTGATACATTGAGGGGGAGGGGCCAAATGGAGTCACCTGCTTATCAGCAATTTCACATCATAAAAATGCTTTTAAATTCTTAATCAATGTTGCTTTATCGACAAGTGACCATTGGGCACCATAGACCCAACCTACCCTATTATAGTGTTTATGAAAAGGAGTCTTTCTCACTTCATTTTCTTCTTCTACTTTCTTTGTTACCAGTTGATTGATGATATCATCTTTAGTTGGATACTTGTTATCAAAGGAGAATGGCTCTACCACTGTAGATGTCTTAGGTAATGTTGGCTGAAATATGTTAGTGAAAGCAGGCATTGGTAGTGGCTTTATAGTATAGGTATCTACTGGCGTCTAGGAAAGGATAAATAAATAATACATGAACTTGTATTTAGAGTCTCTCTTTTCTCACTTCATTAGTTTCATCACTCTCATGGCGTTTCCTCTTAGTAATATTAGGAGATTGTGGATCAGTAAGTTCTCTTTTTCTATTTGTAGGTACACCAGTTATTTTACTAAAGAGATTCTTAGGTATTGTTTGAGCCTTTAAAACAAAATAGCACATTAATATATGAACTTAGTTCATTCTTATAACCACCTTAAACTCCTTATCTTCTTCATGGTCTTCACTTTCTATTTCAGAGTGAACTCCTTTGACTCCTAACCTCTCTTTTGTAGCAAGCTGTGGTGACATTGGAGTTGTTGTAGGTCGATGGTTGAGACTATTAGGATGACGAAGGCCAAGTTCTCCAGAACTTTTGAAAATATCTGGATTGAATGGCTGAGCCTTAAACTTGTGCCTAAAAGGATTAATGTAATGAAAAAGGGTAAAGTTGAGGAGAGAGAGAGAGAGACTCACTTTCTAATTTCTTCAAGTTCCATCTCTTCTTTCTCTTCAAATCCAATTACATTAACACCACGACTACGATGTCTAGATTGAAGATTAGGACTTTTACCAAGAGTTACTCTAGTACTGTATTCTTTGTTATCATTGCTGTCTTGTTTCTGAGGCTTAGTACGGAATCTGGGTGGAGTTTTCTTCTCAAATTTCTCAGTAAATTCAGCTCTTGAAACATATCTCTCCTGAGAGGAGTCCCTCTTTGATCGTAATCGTTCATCAGTACGAAACTGAAATGGTTGGACTTTAGTTGGTTCTTTGGGAGTGGGAGTTTTACGCTAAAAAGAAAGTGGACAATTCAATGAATGATACTGTATTTATCATTACTTACTTCTGATGGATCACCAGGAATGTAATCAGGTCGACTGGAAGAACGGAGGTTCATTGGAAATTGTAACTCACTGCTACCACTAGTAGTGGGCGTGTCTTTAGTTTTAATCCTCTCGTCTGTTTTGAAATGAAATCCCACTGGTTCTGTGGGAGGTTTAACAGCCTTTATTGGACCTGTAGTACGTTTATGAGCAAATGCTTTCTTGAATGATTTTCTGGAAAGAGCTTTATTTTTTTGAGCTTGATGTTTGAGTTTCTCGATTTTTTCTAGTTCTAATTGTTCTGTCGATTTGATTGATCTGTAACAAAAACAATTATAAATGCTATTGTGATTAAAAGCAAGAACAATTGTCAATATATCTAATTATAATATATACAATGTACTTTATTAAGTAAAAAAATAGTATGACCTCAGCAGTGTTACAATAGAATATATAATAAAGTGTTGCTCTTTAATGGCTTATATATTAGTGTATTAAAAGGGTGTGGTTTAGTGGGTGGATGGGTTTATTAAATACATATAAAATTCTATTATAAGTACTTACTTTTGTTTTAATGTAGTCGATCCACTTGCCATATTAGCAGCTAATTTAGTAGTTGATGTTGCCCGCCCACTGTTATAATTAGGTTTCATCATGGTATGAATTGATTCAGTTGCTTTCAATGCAGCACTACGACCAGAAGGTCTATAGGAATAAACATATAATATAAATAATTAATAATGTAAATATTAAGCTCCTTTATATACTAAGTTAAATAAATTAATTGAACCTTATATGAAGGATACCTGAACTAAGACACTTATAAAATACACGTTCAGGCTTTTAATCCTCTGTATTGAGAAACATTTATATAATAAAGAGTATTGGTCTTAGTAATAACTGTTAAAAGAGTTAATAGGATAGAGGTCATAGAAATGGTACTATGTACAATGTTATATGCTATATCTTATTATTTGAGATATAAGTACATTGTATAAAACCACACCCATCATTATAACACATCTCTTACTGTCTTTTTATATTCGTTGTATTAGAACGCCACATTTCCTCAGCCCTAGCTATCATTGAGCTTATATTTGATGGTTTCTCATCTGTTACCGTAGCAACATTTGTGGGCAATTTATCAATTACCTCACCCTCTCTATTTAATACGACAGCTCTCCCTCGACCAGGTGACATCTCACTATCAGAGTCCACTTTGTTATCTGAAATAACAGTTATTAGGAACTCAATAAAAAATAGTTCAAAGCAAGTAGCCATTTTCATATTTATTTATCTAGTATTTAGTGAGCAATAAGTGTAGTTTTTCGCTTACCAAACCATTCGTCACCCTCTATAGGATCCATGCCTTGCTTGACTAAGTTAAAGTCTACAAATAACGGAGCCTCTAAGTTTTCTAAATTCATTTCTCAAAACGAATATCACAGAGTTCAAGGAAATGTATTATTGATGAAAATATCCTCTTCTGAGATAAGTTTCTTGATTTATCCTGTGAAAAAATAAAATTGTACAACAAGACCTTGTTACTTTAAACTCTCCAACCGCGTTGAACTTAAAATAGCTCTACTGCGCATGCGCAAAACATATCCTCTATAACTATACTGCACTGCATCCTTCAACCACCTTATATAAAAATAATAGTTTACTCTTCAAAGATTAATATTAGTAATTATTAAAAATCAATTCAAGATTCTAAACATCATGTTTCCACTAGTCAACAGCTTCTTTTCTTTTTGGCATAAGAAATCCAGTTCTTTGTCTAGTATAAACAGCAACAATAACAATCATTAGTCCGATAAATAAACTAAGAACAGTATTATGCCAGAATCCAGAACGATGAGATGAAGAGAAACCAATAATCCTAAAGAAATCAAAATATATAAAGATTAAATCAAAGACATGTTTACATGTAAGTCACATTTAGTTAAAGATTTACAAGCCATTTTTCACTGAATTTTTTAATAAATTTGACATCTAAAGGACCATTAACTAGACTACTAACATTCTATACAAACACTGACAAACTATTACCAATAACATTGTATTCTTCTAAAGATAGAGACATTTTGTCTTACCTATTACTACAGACCAGTAATATATCATTGACCCCATCATCAGTAAAGTCTTCAACTACAGCCTTCATTACAGGAGGACATGATATCGTGAATCGTGCTGTAGTAGTACCATCTCTTGCATCTAATACTGTTACCATATACCATCCAACTATTAGTATATGTGTCTATAGAATGGACAGATAGACGAATGAATGGATACATGGTTACAATGGAGAGATAGATCAATAATATATGCATGAATGGAGCAAGTATGGACAAACAGGTGGATAAAATGGATGCATGCATAATAAAATGGACAAATAGGATAGTACCTTTTTTCCATATGGTTTTAAAGAGTAGGTAGTAATAGTTGGTGTAAAAGATTCTGTAGAGAAAACATAATGTTCTGATACTGACGTACCAGTCTCTTTATTATAGAGAATATCAGTAGCTGTATCCCAGTCTGACTGTGTGTCTACTTGCCAATTGAATTGACCGGTTGGACCAATACTAGTGACACGCCCACTACTTAATAAGAATATGCTATCGTAGACCACACCAAGTGGAAGTCCAAAGGTTGAATTACGACTGAGTGAGGACAGTTTTAATGGATGCTGATGTGAAGGGCTAAAGAAAGACAGCGTCAACTGTAAGTTTATCTGTCCATCCACCCAATGACTTCATTCATCTGTCCATCAACCATCTGTCTGTCTGTCCATTTGTCTATCCATCCATCCATTTATCCACACCTTTCAATCAATATAGGAGTAAATGGTTCAGTTGTACCATGATTGACATTCTTACGACCAGCTTTATTGATTTTAGGTAGCCATTCTAACAAAACCAAATTATCACACAACAGTCACATGATAACAATAAAACAATCACACAAGAGTCATGTGACATACAAAAACAAACACACATTGACTCACTTTCAGTCGCAATAAAAGACTCAGTCCAGTGAGTAGCTTTACATATAGAATGACGAAAAATAGGCTAGAAAGATCAAATGTTCTTGTCAAAATGTGAATACATTAGAAATTAATATACCTTTGATCCAGAGTTGAGCGGGGATGCTTGTCCAAAACATTCTATATCGTCATGTTTAGTAATAACATCACCTGGTTTGTATTCTATATAAGAGCAATAATATAAAGTGGCCTTCCTCCTTTCCTCTCACCTTCTCCTGGGTTGACTACAGCAAGGACATGTTCTACTATACCATCAGCATTTATATCACCATGGACAGCATGAGTTGGAGAGAGAGGTAGAGTGAACATTGGTCTACCAGTGTGTAAGTGAAGGACTTCAACACCCTGATAAAAGAGAGATATACAGTTGGAAAGATAAACATTATACTACCTTCATTGTGTGAATTATAAGGACATTAGGATCATGTACATGTTCGCTTGGTGAATGTGGGCGGAGACCTCCAAATGCATAGCCAGCAAGATGACCAACTGCTAAATCTCCAACTAGAGGAGAGAAAGAGAGAGAGAGAGAGAGAGAGAGAGAGAGAGTCATAAAATACTCAACTAAGACTTACCTTTTGACAGATGTTCAGAGACAGGACGTTCATCAGTTTTTTTACGATCTTTTTTAAAGTGAGCTATTCTAAGTTTACTATCAGAGTCATCATACCAAGAATGAGGCTATAAAAAGAGTCACACATACAACATTACATGATAGACCATTTGCTAATATTACTCACCATAATATTCCTAATAGCTCCACTGTACTGATGCCACGAGACCTCTCCTTGATGGTTAATGTACTTATGAAGGGTGAGTTTTAAATGCTAAAGACAGGCAAACAGATGTAGATTGATAGACATATTTTAAAGTTGGACTCACGTACCAAAAAAGAGGAGATACCCTCGTCATAAGCAGGATGTACTTCAAAGTCTCCTGGTTCATGTTTCCATGTGACATCACCTGATTTTCCATCCAAAGCATATGTAGAATAATGACCAAGTGATTTTAACTATAACAAGAGGGACTTCAATCTGTTAATAACTCAATAACTCACTGCACGTTCTTCTATTAACTCCTTCTCTCCTCTTCTTAATCTTAAGAGAAGAAACCAAAAGTTGATTATAATATTAAATTCTTGCTTTGTGAAAATGATGTCTTAAAATTTTGTAAACAATCCACAAAATTTTGGATGAATTCTTTTTCAATTTTAGTATCATAAGCTTATATTATTTGTATCTAACCTCCTCTGATAACTATCCTCAAAGTGCTGATATTTTGGAGCAATCCTACCACCAACAATAATGGTCCCTGTATCAATATCTGATTTCTTTATCTTAACTGGTGAGACTAGAGCAGTTGCTTCTCTAAGAAATACACAAAACATTTATTATTGGAATACTGGGCATAGTCTCATTCCCATACCAAGTAGTATGAGTGTTTGAGTATGAGACTGCTTATTACTAACCCTATAATTATATATTCTTTATCTGTAATGACTTTACTCCAAAGTCGTTTTAAATTATGATTGTAACAGGACACAGTCCAGTCAGCGTATAATACCACTATTACCTACAAAGAATGAATGGATACATATGGACACATGACATTTACGAATGGATACATGGTATATTTAAATGGATGCATGATATGTAAAATGGATGTATAATACTTATGAATGGATTAATAATGGATGTATAGGAATTTAAGTGCTTACTTGTTTTCTAACTTGGATCATGGACTCATAACGTTGTAAAAAACCAGTAGCTAACGCTACTACTCTGTCAGTTGAGTCTGTTAAAGAAATCTGCAAAGCAAACAGAATAGAACAAGTAAATTTTTCTATTCTTTTCTTTCTTTTTCCTTCTTTAGCTCACATTTCTTGTCGTATGTTTAAATCCATGATGTCCCAGATAAGCGGGAGAAGGTGCTGTAGAAAAAACCTTTAAGAATCGATCTGGAGTGACTATTATTATATCTACAGAAATAAAGAAAACAGACAAAAATATCAATTATTTATAGTTGGTATTTTAGTCGCTTTGCCAGCCAGAGCCTCACACTGTAAGAGAATGAGACAATTAATTTATAATAACCAGCCGGTTCTTTCTTGTAAGTGGGAGGGGCTGGCTTGCCAAGAGTTGGGTATGTTAACAACTTTACCTGAATGGCCGTCGCTTTCTAAGTCAGTCACTATTGGCAATGGTCTGTAGGAAATAATAGTATACTCTAATTAAACGAAAACACTTCAGTAACTCACATTTTTTCTCCTTTCACTGGAAATTTATGATTCATATATTGTGCAGTACTGAGGGTATCATTCCATATTGGTTGAAATTCTAGGATATCCTGAGTCTGTAACAACACAGCCACTATACTACACGCTAAAAACACAAATATTAGCTCCTTTAGGGAGACCCATTTGAAAAACGACCTCTCCTCTCCTCTTAGCATGTTCCCCTACTTCAATTTTTCCACATGTATTTGCATAATTAGAACAATACGGTATTAAATGAAGTTTAAAAATTATTGCCACAAAAGGCATTTATACAACATATATTTAATGTACATTTTCAATACACAGTTTACACAACACACATACATATATATACATATATATATATATATACCCATAAAATAGATAACTATATTTTCATAGTCGGGGCCAATAAAATGTAACCTTTCCTCTAATACACCCACTTACAAGACACATGTCCCAACTATTCAATCTACTAGTTAATACCGGACTATTATGTCCAGTACATACACAAACACTCTCCATATCCATTGAGTTCAATCTCTTTTCTCGACTCTGATATCTTACATCATAATATTCTTCCATTGGAGTATAGTGACTATCCACAGCTAACAGTCTTACAGCATTACCATAAGGCGACAACAAAAATCTTCCATCACTGCTAAAAGTAATTTCTTTAATAAAATCCAGTGCAGTTTCAGGTGAGCATTCATCAATATACTTTAGAAACCGACCGTTAAGTTCATTTACAGTATAGAATGGTTTTTGAGTGCTTGTAGAATTACCTAAGTTATAAAGAACTGATATTTCTTGAACGAGTCTATTTATTTTAACATCAATCATTCTCATAGCCATGAACTGACTGCATGGATGAAAACAAAATGAAAGAGGCGTCCTGTAATTAACACCAGTAAATGGACTAATTGCATGAATAGATGGAACGTTTGTTTTGCTTTTTGACATTTGTGTAGCCATTTTAACTTCATCTTCCTTTGATAGAGGAAGCTGTTTAGGAAAACCATCCCAAATTTTACCAACAGTGGCACCGTCGAAATTGGTTACCAGAAATAAATGATCTCTTCTTAAACTGATCACCATTTTAGAATTGTCAGGTGCTAATTTCATTCTGACACCATCTCTTACTTCAAACAAGAGATTGTCTGCAGTCTCTGCAGATTTATAAGCATCCAAGTTGTCAAGCTTCCATTTGCGAACACCATCATTGAAAGCTATACTGAATAGCAAACCACTTTTCTTGTCAAGTTCAATGTTTTTAACCCATCCTTCATGTCCTCTGAGAATACCAATTGGTTTTCTTGTAAGATGTCTTAAATCCCAGAGTCTAATTGTGCCATCGTCAGAGCCTGTAACAAAATTTAAATCATTTAAGAATGAAATAATATTGACACAGTCATCGTGTGCATTTGGTACAACATTGATGCATTTTTCCAGTCTTGTATCATGAATGGTAAAGGCTCTATTTGCATGAGCCACTGCAACAGTATTGCCAGCTGGAGTAAATTCCACATTGAACACTGATCCATATGGGTAATCAGAGGGACATTCAGTCATAACTGGAACAGTTGTTGATTTCTCACTAGTTTTGAAGATGAAAAGATTTTTACTAAGACAGTGTTGGAGTTTGTAATGATTAGATGACGGTAGGGTCTTTCTCTCTTGAAGGAGACGATAAAATGACTTCTCTGATCCACATCCACATGCAGTAGCCATGACAGTTTATACACTAAGCAAGATTACGTAATAATGAATCCATAAAAGGTCAAAGGTCAATAATTGCAACAGGGTGGAGCTGTATTCTAAAAATACTCAATTAGTGGATGTAATAATGACAACTTCTATTAATAGATATAGCTTAGCTATATCAACTGTATTCATAGTAGTAAATGTCATGTGATTTGAAAAGACGCTGACGACATAAACTGTAACACTCCCAAAAAATAAGATCAGACTCTCAAAGCTTTTAAACCCTCTAAAGTGTCCAGTTCATCATTAAAATAAACGTTGGCCTCAAAATGAAGTGGGAATTCAAGGAAAATCATCCTTTTGGTATGAGAACTCGAATCTACTTTATAACTGACTATTGGTTGTACCTTTCTATGATGACTTGAATAATTGATATACTAATGATATTTATTGTGTTGATGATATTATTAGTAGATGTATTTTGGTTTTTGTAGAAGTCCGATGTGCTGAATCAGCTAAGATAAGAGCTAAATATCAAGACAGAATTCCTGTAAGTTTTGAGTATTTAAAAAATGTCCTTTTATTTATTTATTATGAGGCTTCAGTCAATAATAATAACAAAACACCTTATTAACAAATAGTTGATACATTAGACAGTGTATTATATATTATAAAGAAAACCTTTTTGGATCAAAATTAAACACCTGTTTGTCTCTTGTTAATTACATTATAAGTAACACTTCATTAGTACATGTGTTTATATTAATTCAATACTTATTATTGTATTAGGTAATAGTGGAAAAGGTACCCAAATCTTCTATACCAGACATTGACAAGAAGAAATTTCTTGTTCCTGCTGATTTAAGTGGTAAACAAAACATAATATGATAACACTTCATGTAGCATATCTTGTGTGATAACATGTGCTTACCTAATGCCATAACTATATATGGTATATGATATCACACCATAGTCTTAGTTAGTATGAAGTTTAACAGACTCATTGACCAGTAGTAGTTCTAGTTAATAGTGACTGTATCCTGTATTGTAAATATTGTCTTCTCTGTTAGTTTTGTTTATCAACTTTGTTACTCATAATATGTACTATGTGGATAATTTGATAGTTGTTTCCTTTTTCCTTTTCCTCAATAGTTGCGCAGTTCATGTATATAGTACGCAGAAGAATCAGTCTCCCAAGTGAAAAGGCAATGTTCTTGTTTGTGAACAAAGTTTTACCAACAACTAGGTCAGCAATTTGTCACATGTCAATTGTTGTCACTGATCTCACTATCTAGGGGTCAATATGAGTCATCATGTGTATTATGATATATTCTTGGTATAGTATTGATGGCTACTAATCTAGAGCTTACTAATGATAACTGTCCTAGGTTACTGTAGTAAATATTGATGATGTTCACTAGTCTAGAGCTTACTAATGATAGATATCCTAGGTCACTGTGGTAAGTACTGATGTTCACTAGTCTAGAGCTTACTAATGATAGCTAGCCTAGGTCATTGTGGTAAGTACTGATGTTCACTAGTCTAGAACTTACTAATGGTAGCTATCCTAGGTCATTGTGGTAAGTACTGATGTTCACTAGTCTAGAGCTTACTAATGGTAGCTATCCTAGATTACTGTGGTAAGTACTGATGTTCACTAGTCTAGAACTAACTAATGGTAGCTATCCTAGGTCATTGTGGTAAGTACTGATGTTCACTAGTCTAGAGCTTACTAATGGTAGCTATCCTAGGTCACTGTGGTAAGTACTGATGTTTACTACTCTAGAGCTTACTAATGGTAGCTATCCTAGGTCACTGCGGTAAGTACTGATGTTTACTAGTCTAGAGCTTACTAATATATCCTAGGTCACTATGGTAAGTACTGATGTTCACTAGTCTAGAGCTTACTAATGGTAGCTATCCTAGATTACTGTAGTAATTACTGACAGTCACAGAGTATACTTTCTAATAATATAATATTGTTTACCCAGTGAAAGTTCATGTGACACTAAACAATAAACTGATATTAGTTATTATATGGTATAATATATTCTATAGTGCCTCAATGGGAAGCATTTATGCAGAACACAAAGACGAAGACGGGTTTCTATATGTGGCATACAGCGGAGAGAATACATTCGGAGGACAATGACCCATTACATGCTACTGCTAATGTGTGTATATACATATATGTATTACATTGTATTGTTGTTTTGTAATAGAAATATGTTGTTGTTGTTGTTGTTGTGTAGATAACAGTGTATTTATAAATGTATCTTCACTTTGACGATTAAAGTAACATTACAAAATTATCTACCAAGATTTTTTCTGTTTTACCTTCTTTGTTCATTTTACTATTAGCAGATTTAAAGTATTTTTGTTTCTGACTTATAGTAGCATATTAAGTTACTTCTTTACTGAGAAATTGTTAGTTTTCAATAATATTTGCCAATAAACTATCAGTAAAAGCCAAACATTTTCAAATACCAGTGATATGATTTTGTTATGATAAAGTATTGATAGTCTATGTACAGATAGACACAGTACTATATTACACTACAAGAAAAAAGAAACTGAGAGATATGATTATCTGCCGCGACCACGAAAACCTCGACCTAAATCCATGAGAGATATGATGCAATAATTATTGTTGCCTCACCTCCTCCTCTACCTCCACGAAATCCACCCCGTCCTCCTCGGAAACCACCACCTCTCCCACGGCCACCAAAACCACCACGCCCTGCAAGAATTGTAAAACTCTAATATAGATATAGATTGTAGTTTGGTGCTATAGGAGAGGTTTGGAATAGTCTTGCTTTTGAGATTTTAGTATATTTTTATTTAAAAACCATGTTCAACAGTAACAACAAAATTGTTAGTTAGCATGAACACATTTCCTTGGGATTGTACGTTATTTTGGGAGAAATTCTAAAGGAATCTTGCCCAATGTACATAATATAGAGCCAGACCCACAGACCATACCAAATCGTAGATATTTAACCTACACTTAGGGGTTAAATATCTATACTACAATACTGCAATCACTACCTTCCTTTTCAAACAAACTTGCTAGTTTCATACACTCCACACAAATATATATTCATTTACTTACCTCCTGGCCCTCCCCCTCTACCTCTACTACCACCTCCTCTTTTCTGAACAGAGCCTATATCATAATTTAATGAGCTATATAGCAAATGTATCCTGACCTGGTGCTCCTTTAGGTTTGGGTAGGAACCTTGCTAATGGAAGTAATTTCATAGGATCAATGAAGAACTAGTTTATGATATGATATAGAGATTATTGGGTATAGTTAATAGAACCTTTTGATTTGCTTTGAATGATGTTGCTTGCATATCAGGACCTAACTTGACTGAGAAATACTATAGTTTGTTAAGGAGATAGTACAATTATTAAATTTGTTGGTTTATTTATATGTCCTGCTTTTATATATTGTTCTATACTTCAAGATACAAAGTCATTCATTGGACCAAATATTTCATCGACCTTGCCAATCTGTGACTTATTCTCCAGATAGATTGGAGCATTGAAATATGGCACTTTCTCATTAGTAGCTTTACAAACCAAATCGTTTTGACAAGTATGCATTAACATTCCCAACTCTAAAAAGAATAGCTTGCCATAATGTCATTACAGTAGAAGATACAACTGATATAAGTACCTAATACGTGCTCTGGTGGTCCATAGTCTTGCTGGGTGAATCCACCTCTCCCTCCACGTCCTCTACCACCTCTAAAGCCACCTCCTCCTCTCCCTCTACTTCTGAATGACATTTTGTTGCACCACGTGTATAGCTATCTGATAAATATATGCATACCATATACGGTGGTTGACAATAACCAATAGCTGAGGAGATTTATAATTACTATACATCACATCACGTGGTTGATGACTCATAGTCATGAGGTGGAAGCAATATTCATTAAAAAAAGTTGAAGTCCATTTCCTGCCAGTTCCAGTGAGGTTTGGTGAATAAGTAAGTTTATTACAAGTGTCTTGATTTGTCTGCATTATGTCCAAAATGAAGTGGGTATACAAAGAAGAGAAACCTTTTGGTAAGAAAATAGATATTTCATGACATTAATCTTCCTTCTCTATGTGTAGATGTAAGGCAAGCAGAAGCTACAAAGATAAGAGAAAAACATCCTGATAGAGTACCAGTGAGTAATGTTTATACACACAACTTAGTCTCTACATGACACTGTATTATGTAATATTGATATGGACAGTTGAATAAATGGTTCAACCTCCTATTGTTTCCCATAGGTGATTGTGGAAAAAGTGGCTGGAGCTCGAATTGCTGATCTTGATCGAAAGAAATATCTTGTACCAGGAGACTTGACAGGTATGTTAGACGTTATAATATTGGTACAGATGGTCTTGTAACTAATGTTGTACCTACACCTGTCTTAAATACAGCTGTTAACGTTATTATGACATATCTACTTTGTAGTACTTCATAAGCCTATTTGCAAAATTTCTAAGGTGTTTATTAGCTGTGTAATGCTTTCCCCGTTTGCTTTACATATAAAATAACAGCATTTTTGCTGTTGTAGTATAATAACTGTGTTGTGTCAACAGTTGATGAAAATTAATTTCCCTGATGGGGAAAATGCACCAAATATATCCTATTTTACTTGACTATTATACCTTCTCTCTTTCTTCTAGTTGCTCAATTCATGCATGTACTAAGGCAAAGAATTCAATTAGGAGCAACAGAGTCAATCTACTTAATGGTTGATGGGATAACACCCACTACAAGGTAGGCTCATTAATATCTAACACACCTTTAACCTCTCCTACATAAAATGGTAGCCAGAAAAGATGTTACAATAGTAACACTTATATCGTCCCAATCTTGTCAGTATTTCTGTAGGATGGAGAGGTCATTTTTCCCTGTGTAAACTGTGATTATAGCAATTGTGTTCTATGATCAGAACAATGGCTTTATTATAGTAATATTTAGAGTGTGGAATAAAATATTGAGTATACTTTTAAGTTGACTTCCTCTGTTAGTACATGCATCATATCTATCATATGAAAGTTGGCGTCTTCAATGGTGGAGTCCCTCCCTTTATAATACAAATACTAATATATATATATATACTATTTTATTAGTACTTGTACTAAGTGAACTTATTAGATCAGTAAAGTACTGATGACTTACTGTTCCCTTCTTCTCTAGTTCTACAATGGCTACTGTCTATGATCAACACAAAGATGAAGATGGGTTTATATACATGGCATACAGTGGAGAGAACAGCATGGGCTAAGCCCAGCTGCTAAACCAGAACAATGACATAATAAAAAATATAAAAGTTAATAATATCAACTATCAATATAGACTGTTGTAATGTAAAATACATTAATTTGTTATTGTTTTTATCATTTAATTTACACTTTTATTTGTGTTATTGTTGTTATTATTTACTCTCTCACCTTCTCTATCAGTGAACTCTACACTTGACCAATTACCTCACTGATCATAATTTGTATTATTGATTTGCGTTTTAGCATATATTTTGAGTTTATAATAAACTCACATTATGTTATTATACTATTACATGCTTTTGTTACAAATTAGATTTGTCTTTCACTAATAACAATTCATTTACAGCTGCACACAGACTGCCAATTCAAATTACACGTTGCATTGTAATGTTTTCAGACAAGTCACCTTGTTTTCGAGTAGTGTTAATTTTATTATTGATAATTTTATTTATAGAATAAAGCTCTCCAATTTTGATGTATTAGTCAACCATGTGGGGCAACAGTTCAGGAAATGTGATTTAGCAATTTGATAGAGTTTGGAAGCCTTTTTATATTGATAGTAAGTAGTAAGAATTTTGTAGTGGTCTTGTAAATTAAGAGGGAGTTTATCTGATGGAATTTCTTGTAGTACATCAATAAATTGTTTGAAGATGAACCTCTTGGAAATAGAGACACTACAAACAAGATATACTATATAAATCCAGGCCCAGGAGGTTACACTAAATTATTACTTAAAAGATTTAAATTTTTACCTTGCTCGTATGTCAGGTTCATGCTTAGTATTAGCACCTTGTCGATAACCTTGAATCAATACTTCATGTGTAAGTGGGTATAGACACCAAGATATAGCTATGAAAGAAAATGACAATTATATTCTGTGTGAATACAAGAAGCTTCTGGATATGCATGTACCTCCAGGAGCTAATCTCTTTCCATCCTGCTCACTCAATTCTTCTTTAAAAACTGCATCAAGTAACATAGCATTTACATGACCTATTACAGGTTGGTGTAGAGCATAACCATTTTGTCTAACTTCATCACTAAGTTTACAATGACTTAGTCTGTCAATAAGTGCTCGATTTATTGCTATATCATCATACAGTGTCCCTCCAATAGTAAGTGATGTAAAATAAACTGGTTTGTCCAGTAAGTGAGCTACCAAAGCACCTTGACAACCTAGTACATTCCATCTCATCATTTTATCACTGCATGACATACTGACTGTGGGATCACCACGTCCAGGTTTAGTACGTAATACACCAGTGACATGATAGTTAATACCAGGTTGTTTTAAATCTTGATGACCTCCTTGTACACATTTAGCACCTGTTCTATGCGTATCCATTATGTGGTCAAGTGATAGAGGAGTCTGGTTAAGTTGACTGACTTCTACTCTGTCTGTTGTTGCTATAGAATCTAGCATTGTATCAGGATTATTATATAAAGATGGCTGTCCTCTTATTTCTATCTTTACTTTCTTTGATTGTCCTTCTTGTTCATTGTTGATACAAGATCTCTTTAAATCAAATCTTGTCATCTCTTTATCTCTTATATCTACTAACATTTCCTTATTGCCAACAATGTCTTTGATATCTGACATTAACTTGGTATTTGGTAACTGTGGAAAGATACTTGAATCACCACCTAATAAAATAAAAGGTTGGTGTATGAAGCCATGTTATAAAGGTAAGTTGTAATAGCTATATTGAATGTTTCCATAATGTAAGTTATATTCAATGTGAAATGTTGTTAGACTAACATGGAGATTGAGTGCTAAAGAAATGAAATTGAATGTCATCTCTCACATGATACAACCCATGACTGTCACATGACTTGTTAAATATAGACTCTTTTTTGTGTATTGCTAATTTTAACTGATTCAATAGATATCTATAAATAATGTTAACACAATAATTCATTGTTTGTCATAATAACCTTACGAATGATCTCCTTGCAATGATCTCTGCATGACTATCATTTACTAACCAACCTATTTTTAAGAAAAAGAGTAAAAATGTATTCTACACAGGAATTGAACACATCATCTTAAGGGGTTTGCCAGAACTATTGCTGGTAATACCAATATTGTGATTTTAATTCCTTATATACATATACATAGTGATTATGTAATGAATAGGGTCTCTAGTGTACCTTTTGCTGACATTTTATATTCACCAATACATTTAGAACCTGTTCCAAGGGACACTACCTTTAAATCTAATGATATGAAAATACACACAACAAAGCATATTAAATGATTCCTAATACATGATATATTTATGACCTACCTTGTCCTTCTGATTGAAGGACAGCAGCCATAGGTGTCCATTCTCCATTTAATGGTTTACCTTTCTTTGCTAACATTTTATATTGTGTGATACTAGTAATGGCTACTAGTTTGTGCCACTCTGAACCACTGTGTGGATCCATTGTAGGTTGATCCATTGTAAAACAACGTTCTAAATAAAGCACACCCACTAAGGCATGATGGCTGGAATTACAAGTACAAATCTCTTCAAGTCAACGACAGCAACCGTAACTACATCTAATATCCTAGTACTTTTATTCAGACGACCTGTCACAAGTTGTTGCTACTCTAAGAAGAGGATAAGCAAGATAGTATCTTCAAGGGAATATGCTCAATCACTGAACAGCCACATCATGTTACCATTATCAACTATCTCTACCATTCCAGTTCATAATACAGTACTGAGCTTGTATTGTACTCGTTGGTTGGTACCAGTAACCTGTACAGTGCATATAGATGGTTGTTTTAATAATAAGCGGAATTATTCCAAGGAAGTTAAAACAACGAAGGATCAACATGAACATGGTTCAGTAATTACTCAAGTGTTTAGTAAAGAACAACCCAAAGCAGTAACAGTGGGAGCAAAAGGTACATAGTGAGTTAAGTTGATCATGCATTAGTCAAGAGCTCTCTCTCTCTCTCTCTCTTTCTCTTTCTCTCTCTCTCTCTCTCTCTAGTTGTTCAAGCAGGACAAGATTTCACTTATCTGTTAGCTATATTAGCTGGATTTGGTTTAATGGGATTCTTATTCTATTCTGTTGGTAGTGAATTCTTCTCTTCTACAAGTCCTTCCTCCATTTTTACAAAAGCTTTAAAGAGAGTCCGAGCAGATGATAGAGTAAGACATTTAGTACCCCTGTATAATGATATTCATTATGGATTTGATTTAGGTTAAAGAGGTACTTGGAGAACCTATTACCGGTCATGGTGAGGAATCTGGTCGAGGACGTAGAAGACACTTGAAGTAAGAGCTTATAAACACTGCAAGTTATAAGACAAAACCCTTAATTAATTGTTTATTGGAGAATTAAATAGCTTTATAAGAATTGGATTGTATGTTTTTGGTATAGGGAGGAATATTTCAATGGTATACACTATACATTATTACCTTAGCTTGTGTGATTAGTTATTTTGCAGTCATACAATAATGAAGATGGCATTGGAAAAGCCACTTCTTTTTGTACATGATATCTATATATCTTAATCCAATATGTAATACAAGATTTTACTCTCTCTTAGTTATTTAGAATATGAAGTTGAAGGTGTTACATATATGAGGATGAAGTTCTATGTGTCTGGTAGTAAGAGAAAAGGGGAAGCAGTTCTTGACTTAAAAAAAGTGAGAAGACCACAAGACATTATGTACTGATTACTTATAATCTCCAGCCCTCATTTATTAATCTATTTATCTTTTATCTTAGAATGGAGCTGGCAAGTTTGAGTTAAGATTTCTATTTGTTGAACTAATAGGATATCCACCAATGACTATTATATTAGAAGATAATCGATAGAAAGACATTACTAAATATAATAATATTTAAATGTAAAAAGAAATATACTGGATAAATGTAAGTATTTAGTCCCTAGATAACCCATGTCACTAGATCATATTAATATTTAATACAAATTGTGTCAATGAAAGTGATATTTTGCAATGTTTCTGTAAAAAACTGGTTTCACAAACAGTTTTTCTACAACACAATACTTCTAAGACTATCTTGTTCTATATTAGTGTTGATGTGGTCTCCTATCTGTTCTATGTTGTACAGTCAGTATAATCTGATTTTGAAATACAAATGACTGTACCCAACTTAATACAACATAGAACACAACCAACACTGCTAAATATTGTATCCAAGCAAATTTAACCACTTGCCAAAAACTTGGAGTATACAAGAGCGTCTGAATTGGATAGGTAAGCTCTACTCGAAAAGTAAAGTTACCATTAGTACCAGCCTCCCATTGAGTGTAAGAGTTACCCAATGTTACAGTTACTGTAAGCAAAGAAAAGGATATTGAGTATGTAGCAGTATTGGAGATATAGATAGCTTATTTTGAAGTACTTTGAAGTACAAAATGTATAAATAGTGCGTTATAAAATATATAATTATGTCTCTTAGGTAGTCTGCCTCAGGTAATATTATTGTATGACTACATGTTCATAACCTTTTGGACTAGATATCTGGTTCTTTTAAACCAGTAGACCATTGCCATTGAACTACATGTACATATATGCATATGGTACTACAGACGTACATTATTATATTGTACTGCTTACTGACTTACTGTTTCTCTGATGGTAGTTTCTCAATATAGCTATTAATTCATAGTCTTTAGCTTGTAGACTAGTATCATTGAAGAAAGAGATGTTGTAGTTTGTGAAACGTCCTGATGATGGGAGTGGATCACGTTGATTGATAAGGATGTCACCAGCTACCCAAAGACGTGATGATGGCAGTGACCAACTGTTACTGATATGAATAAGACCTGTCATTGTCACTGATGAATAAGACTATGAGAGAGAATAAAATTCACTTTAATGTTGTATCTGTCAATTTCCCTCCATTCATCTCTCCATTACTCACACTTAGTTGTATTTCAAAGAATAGTAAAGCTTGTATTGCAGTTATATTGTACTCCAATTGTGAATAGACTGCAGTCAATGTTAATCGATCATTAACTCTATCATAATTGTAATCCTCCTCACGAAACTACATAATTTATAATTAAAAAATAAATTTATAGAGCATTTTAAGAACAATACAGAGTCAAAGTATTAATACTAGTATCTCTAAGAGACTTATTAGATGATAATGTTCTCAATATTAATAGTACAGTTATATGTGCGTGCATCAATCATATGTGTGAATGTTAAAATGTACTTAATATAATTCAAGAATATAATATGTGTCCTAATATACTGTCTATGATACATAATACTTGACAACTTATGACAAATTAAAGATCATGTGTACATACATCCTGTGTAGTGATCTCATCAAAAACCTATATATTGAGATATAATGGACTATCTTCCTTAAATATAAAACAGAGAAAGTGTTATAGTACATGATAAAAACAAACATTGATAAAAGGAAGTAACAGTTGTAAATAGTATACTGTTTCCAGTGATTGAAAAATACCATGATTTTTACAGAACTAAGTTTATTTCTATAGCTATAATAGGGAGTTATATTGTGGTTATGTACTCTTATTATATAAAATGATGTAATATATTAATACTGTATTAAGTATTGTATAATAATAATAATTATTATTATTATTATTTATAATAGTATTCATTACAGGATGTAAATGCACAAAACATGTTGTCCCACAAGTATATGAAATCAAAATCATCAGTAAATATAAAAGAGCACAATAAAAAGCCATTATTGGTGGTCCTGAAAGTAGGAGAGTGTAGGTAGGATATCCACACTATCTGTGTGGTATAATTTACAACACGTCATCAAGTACAAAACAAAAAATTAAATGTCCTATCTTAACCTCGTGCTTCAAATATGACCACTTTTTAATATTTTCAGTAAATATAAGACCTCAGAGTGGTGGTTCGGGGATTGTGGTATGTTTTAAAAATATAACGGCAAAAAATCACAAATGTGTCTTGTTTCCACATTATTACTAACTACAGTGAAGCTCATCATATTTTGTGCAACACACATATGTATGTCCAGAAAGAAAGCAATTAAAGCTTAACAAGAGTTGTTGCTCTTTTACTTTAATTTTGGTCAGTTTTTCACTACTAGTACATATAAAGTATGTATAAAGTACATGCAAAATATATCATATTTGTTCTTTTTACACAGATCAGAAATGTTGCTAAAGTTTGTAAAAAATATAGAGGTTAATTAATTTACATGTACTAGTAAAACAATGGGCATTATTATAATATTTGATTTTTTATTACAAAATTTAAGAGCAGCAAAAATGATAATAGGTAACGAAATCATCTGAAAAAGTTAACTATATAGTCCTTGCTAAGTAGAGTAATTGTTTGTGCTCAGAAATGAAACTACATAATTTATAATTTAAAAATAAGTTTATAGAGCATTTTGACAAAAATAGAGTCAAAGTATTAATACTAGTATCTCTAAGAGACTTATTAGATGATAATGTTCTCAATATTAATAGTACAGTTATATGTGTGTGCATCAATCATATGTGTTATTGTTAAAATGTACTTAATATAATTCAAGAATATAGTATGTGCTCCATTATGCTGTCTATGATACATAACACTTGACATCTTATGACAAATTAAAGATCATGTGTACATACATCCTGTGTAGTGATCTCATCAAAAATTTATATATTGAGACATAATGGGCTATCTTCCTTATATATAAAACAGAGGAAGTATTATAATACATGATAAAAACAAACATTGATTAAAAGGAAGTAACAGTTGTAAATAGTATACTGTTTCCGGTGATTGACAAAATATCCTAATTTATACAGAACTAAGTTTATTTCTATAGCCATAATAGAGAGTTATATTGTGGTTATATACATGTAGTCTTATTATATAAAATGATGTAATATATTAATAATGTATTAAGTATTGTATAATAATAATAATTATTATTATTTATGATAGTATTCATTACAGAATGTAAACACACAAAACATGTTATCCCACAAGTATATGAAAACAAAATCATCAGTAAATATAAAAGAGCACCTTAAGAAGGTGTAATGGTGGTCCAGAAAGTAGGAGCATGAGGGTAGGATGCTGTACAAAATTTACAACACACCTCTAGTACAAACCAAATGAAAAGTGAGTTCATCCTACCCTCTACTCGTGCTTCAAATATGACCACTTTTTGATATTTTCAGTAAATATAAGACCTCATAGTGGTGGTTCCAGGATTGTGGTATATTTTAATCTTGTAAAATTACAAACATCTATTTTCAACCCCTTCAAGTATGACCACATTTTTACTAGCTAGACATATTTTGTGCCACACACACATGTATGACGAGAAAGAAAGCAATTAATGATCTCACTTTAAGCTTAACAAGAGTTGTTCCTTATGTACATGTAGTCTTATTATATATAATTATGTAATATATTAATACTGTATTAAGTATTGTATAATAATAATAATAATAATTCTTATTATTTATAATTATTTATGATAGTATTCATTACAGGATGTAAACACACAAAACATGTTGTCCCACAAGTATATGAAAACAAAATCATCAGTAAATATAAAAGAGCACCTTAAGAAGGTGTAATGGTGGTCCTGAAAGTAGGAGTCATATCCACACAATCTGTGTGGTATAATTAATAAGGAAGTATTTCCAAACATGCTCTTGTACAAAACAAAATTTCCACACTTTCAACTTCCTACTTCAAACTTGATCACTTTTTTTTTCCAACTAGAGTGAAGGCCTCTTGAGCCACACATAAGTATGACCAGAAAGAAAGCAATAAAAGTCATCATATTAGCAAGAGTTGTTTCTCTTGCTTCAAACTTGATCAGTTTTCCTACTAGTACTACATTAGAGTACATATAAAATGTATTATATTTGTTCTTTCTTTACATCTCAGAAATATTGTTAAAATCTATAAAACTAAAAAAGATTTATAAATGTACATGTACTAGCAACAAAGCATATCTTCTCTCTCATTATCTAAATCTCAAACACTGTCCTACCTATCTTTTACTTCATGAAAACTTAATAAAATATATAATACTATTAATAGATGTGATTTATGATATGTTACTATTAATAGATGTGATTTATGATACATTACTATTAATAGATACGATCTATAATGTACTACTATTAATGGGATTTGATTATGATAAGTTACTATTAATAGATATGGACTAGATGTGTATGTTACAATTGTTACTATCATGTGATTCATAATATCATACATCCTTTAATTATATCTACTACAATTGTTACTATCATGTGATTACATGTAGTCATAGTAACATGTACACTGAAACATGATACACTAAAAACATTATACATGTATCACTCACATGTACATCAATTAATAGTATACTCTATACATGTACATATATAGTTAATGTTATTATTATTATATGATTGGAATACTATTATCATATTACAGTATAGTATATATGATTATAGTATTAAAATACACAAACAGTGACACAGTGATACTGAAAGTGATTGAAACTCTACCTTTACAAGTTGGTTTTCCCTAAATTCAGTCACAAGTGAATTATGATATCATCAGATGACATTATTAAAATATACAGGACATTGATAGTGTAATTAGACTTTAAAGGTATGCTTAATTATTGAAATAATTATCTACATGTATATTATAATGGTTAATTAGTAAAATATATCATTAAATTGTAGCATGATTCTATGGGTACATGTATATGTACATGATTTATATGTTGTGTTGATGGTACTCACTTTAACTACTGGTATAGCTATTTCGCTGTTCACTGGTGTCACAGTGTCCTCTTGTAATATTCCATTGAATCCTTGGAATGTACTCCATGTTTTAGCTACAGGACTTGTGTCACTATTAACTTGAAGTATCCATTGATTGAGAAAATGAATTTGAGGCTGTTCTCTATATGTACTAGTGTATTGCCAAAACTCTAAAAAAAGGAGGGCATTAATTAGAATGATCAGGTGTTTCTCTTACCGTTTGTTGAGTGAGCTATAAAGAAAGGAGCTATGACAATTGTGGCGTAAATAATTATTTGGAAGAGAGTTGCTCTTGAGAAAATGGTTGAATAGTACTTGATTAGGTGAGGTTCACTAAACACTCGATAGAGAACCATCCTCCCTCGTTGTTCAATGTATTGCGGTTGCTATGACGACTGAACTTTCCCGCGGATTTGGCGTACTATAAGAACACGCAAACGTGCGTCGTGGCGTTACTAATACCTGTGGTGTCAGATATCATGGCTCTCCAGTAAGTGAAAATAATTATAATAATATGTTATAGTTGATATTCAATACAGAATAAGAACAATGTAATTATTTAGTTTTAGATATCTATATGTTATATTTAAAGCTATTTCAGTAAATGAAAAAGTCTATTTATACAAATGTTCGTGATCTTTGCCTTCCCTGTGATAAAATAAATAAATGATAATTTTAAGAACACAATAGTTTATTTATTATCATATATCTCAATTATAACATTATTTTAGTTTCTCTGGAATATTGACATTGAGACACAAGAAAAAAAAGAAAACTGAACAACAAAAATATGAAAAAAGTAAGAGAGAAATAATACTATCTACTAAATAAAAGAATGCCTATCATAGCTGCCATAATTCATGAATTAAAGATGTGATAATGAAATGCTTACCTCATAGTTTGTATTCAGGATGTTATTGTAGTGGTTCAGATTGTCAAGTCCCTTTTCTAAAGATCTCTTTTAAAATGAAATAGAAAATAAATAAATGTTTTTCTACATTAGCATTTGTAGTATTAGTGTACTATATATAGCATTAACATAACCAGAATAATTTTAAAAAAACAAAACCATTTTCAGTAATAGCATTGACAGTCTCATTTGTCACCATGGCCCACCACAGACTATTTACTACAAACACATTTGTTATAGAGAGTAGATAGTATACACTAATGGTCTTGTCTTAATTTGTAAGGGAATATTCCTTTAGAGGCTATGCTTCATTAACTGTGTCAACCATTTGATAGTCTACCTCCACAACCACAAGTCCACAACCTAATTAACATGCGTGGGTGGGTGTGGAGGTAGGTGCTACTCTAACTTACAAAGTTCCTCTGTTTTGCAATTTCAACGTCATATGGCTGTCTGTGAGATATCAGTAAAGGAGAGTCAGTGCTGGCTACTCCTCTGTTCCTCCTCTACAATAATTCCCATTCCAAAAGATAATAATATTCATAGTTTCATCCTCCTACCTCTTGTGGTGTGTTGTGGTAATTAATAAGACGAGGAGATGGAAGTGATTTAGGTGTTAAACTCCGTGGGCTTTCTGGTTCACGTCGATTAAGACTGGGAGTTGCCAGAGATGCAGATTCAGCTAGTTTCATCATCTGGTCCACTTCCTTGTCAAGCTCTTGAGCACTTCGATGCTAACAAGTTTGTAAAAGCATTAAAACTTTAAGCAACTATTTAACTCACAAAATTTTCTCTTCTCTTGGCAGCCATTCTTTCCTCCTAACAATACAAATTAATTATATATACTGTTTTGAAATAAATATAATAAGTTTTCTTACTTCTTTTTTCTGTTTTTCTTGTTTGAATGTAACTTCAAATGCTTCACCCATAGTTTCTACTAATCTCTGTGCCTAAATCAATGTACTAGTCAGTACAATATAATGTTAGAGTAGGAACATACATCACCCTCATGGCATTGAAATACATGACAGAATTTGCGTTTCTTTTTCATATTAATGAAAGCAAACAACTTCTTATTTTTGAAATCCAATGAACAAAATGAAACAGTAGACATTTTAACAGTAGCAAAATGACGCTGTTTATAAGTAAAAAAAACAAAGTCATTTGTATGTTTAGCTAGGGGCTTACCATAGTATGATGATCATAAAGGACAACAGCCTTAACTGATATAAATAGCTTGAATCTTCTCTGTCCTTTACCGCCATACAAGTTCTTTAGTTGTTCAGCTGCTTTGTGCATTGTTTCTTGTCCATATAATTGTTGTACTTCACAGAATCCATAGCCTTTAACATCGTAGAATTTAAGAGCTAAAGAAAGCAAATAGTTAACATACTAGTGTGGTCATATATGTGTGTGTGTTATTAATATATCATTAATTGGTGTTGATATATTATTAATTGGTGTTAACATGCAATTGAATGGTGTATTGACCTGATAGAGTTCCTTTGTTCCTAATATATCCTGGTTCTTTTTTGCGTTTTTGCTAAAGAAAAGACCAGACTGAGTGAAATTAGCATATAACACAGGTTGCCAACACTAGGTGTCATTATTTTGATAACAGCTGTTAATGTGATATTTATATAATCTGTTGCTTACATCTCTTTCGTGTTTCTCTTTCTTGTATTGAGGTATCTTCTTTCTGGCCTGCTTACCCCTCCAACATTTCTGTTATAAAAAGAGTTATATTAATATCTTAATGATTATATTGCCTACCTGAAATATTAATGCAATTTCCCTTAATTCAAGAAACCTTACTCTAGCTCTGTGTAGGAAATAATAGGGAGTTGATATATAAAAATAGTATTGTGTCTTCAGCCATCAAGAATTTAAGGGTGTGGCTCAAGATGACTCACCTGACCATTCTCCACCAACATTGAATTGTGATAGCAGCATCTCTTTTTCTTGCTCCTTGCACATCAAATAAAGGGTTATCCCAATCTGTAATGTCAAAGTTCTCAATAGCATCTTGATCCATATGTAGTGGGTCACTGAATCGTTTTGCAAATGGATCAGAAAAATCTCTTTGTCTTCTTTTCAGAGCATTCATCCTTTGTCTTCGCTGCTTGCCCTGATAGATGGATACCAAGTTCCTTTCTTCTTCCATTTTTTGTCTTTGACTTGGAGTTCTTTTTCGTTTAGCTTTGAAGCAAAGTAATCCTCTCTTTCTCAAGCATAGGCACACAGCTAAAAGCATTACAGCTACCAGTAGGAGTGCTACTACTCCAAGAAATGTGATAGCTATTATCTGCCAGGACTCTAGAGTGGCCATAATATTTAATTTTGAAAGAGAAAGCCTTGAAGGAAAATGGGTGGGGCACGCGTTGCAAGCTATGATGAGCCACACCCTTGTTGCGTCAACAAGTGAAAAAAGGGCAGGCGAGAAAGGCAATATTAACATGTCATCTCACGTTGCAATTTCAGGAAAGTTTATAAAGCTTTGTTGTAACTGTTATAGTCACTAAACAGTGCTGTGAAAGTCGGATACTTTGCGTGTTTTAAAACAGCAATAATATTGCTGTTTACATATCTGGAAGCCAGTGGACTTTGTCTTTGTGCAAACTGCACCTCGAGCTATTATCACCACACGCAAGATGAACAAGAAGGAAGCGGACAAGCCAGGTTAGCTTATGTGTAATGGAGGGTGACTAGATTCTCATAACAAACTGTCTACATTTGGTTTACTCTTCCATATGCGTCAGTGTGGTATGATGATGATAACCTATATCTCTTTAGTGCTACTTCACAAACTGTCTTGTTGGGATTATATCATATATATATGGAGTAGTAGAGGAAAAATCTCAGTCAATATCTCAGTCTTAGACAAATGTCTGAAATATTTGTTTTCTGTTAGCAAGTTTGTCAGTTCCATGTAGCTTTTCTGTTTCACAAATACCTTACAATATTGAGTGTTCCATATTCTATTATATAATATATGTACTTGCATTATTACTAGAATTGTCAATGTTATATCTCTGAGTATAGTTCGATCAATACAGACCTCCTATGGTTGTATTGACTTTATGTTTTCCCATAAGACTCATGCCTGAAGTGCACTGAATATTTTTCATATAATAATATTCAATGCTCTATTGATATATAATATATATATACGTGAACATCTCAGTTGATTCAGTTCAGTTAGTATTAGATTTAGTCTAAGGCTAGTTGGAGGGCTTCTATCATAAGTGTAGCATTATCTCTGTGTATATAGAACATCTGCTAGATTGTTTCTGTAGCCCAAGGTATGTCAATACTGTTTTTATAATAGATTACGTTATTATATTAGTTACATATTTTACTCTCCTAGAAATTACCTTATTTTTAAACTATTTCTTTATCACCACCAAGGTTGTACTTATAATCTCTGGCATATGTTAGTAATTTTGAATGTATTTTACTAGTAATGGTATTTATAACTTCCCCCTGTTATTCCCATAGTACCACTAAATAACATAACAGTTATCTACTATTAATCCCTTCCTTTCAGTTCTATATCCAAATCATTCCATTCTGTCCCAGGGTTTTCCAAACTTTCAAATCAAAAGTGTATATATAAAATGAAAAATGTTTAACTTAAGACAGTTTACTGTTAAGATTATTTTAAAATAATATCCTGATTATCTATTGAAACAATAGTTTGTTGCGAGTTGTCTCTTAGCTATCTACAATATTCCTATATATTGCAGTTCTCAAACTTTATAGAAGGAACTAAAGATATTAACATTTTTCTTTCTCCTCTCTCAGAACCTACTGTGTGTCTAAAGTGTGGCAGTCAGATCTCTCATATACCATATCGCTATAACGGACAAGTTTTTCATGCTAGATGTCTTCTCTGCAATTATTGTGGTATGTTTAGTAATCAAGATATCATATAGTGGTACTGCTAGTAGTAAACAGTAGAAGTTTGTGTATCCCTGTATGACACTAATGGTAATAGAAGATGACAGGATATTCCATTTAGCAAGACTACACATTCTGCAGCCAACTATGGCTAAAATGCTATTGACACATATTAACACATCCAGGTATTAGTATACTTAATATGGAGTCAGAATCCCTTTGAGTAAAGAGTGTCAACAAACATTAAAAGCTTGGCCAGACCTCAAGATACTTATGGTCTAATTTCTGTTAATTAATACTTATTAGAGATTATGATAAAGGAAGAACAAAGTGCTGCAGTGTATATGTTAGTATTATTGCTATTAAACTGTCTACTACATTACATTGTAAACAAGACATATATAGAGGATGAATAGAGAGAGCCTATGTTAACATATACTTCAACAACACTTCAGACGCTATGTGCTCATGTCTCCTTGTCCATTCACAAAATTATATACCCATTTCAGTGGTTGAACCATGTAATATAACTTAACTAAAGCAATGAGATTTAAACAATAAGTCTTACCTTGTCAATAAAATGGTCTCAAAAGCATTTGATATGGATTGTGAATAATGATAGTTATTTGTCAATATCTTGTACGAGAAAAAACATGTGCATTATATAAATAAATGAACATGCATATATTTCTGTATAGAATTCTGCTGACTTGTTTACTGGATCAAAGTGTAATGTAATTAATAGTGTAGTTATAACAACATTCATAGATAGTGTATTATTTTGGACCACCAATACATTTAATAGTATTTATGACTATGTGCCTTGCACTGAGATCCTCCTACTAATTATTGCTCATGAATATTATCATTACTATCATTGAAACATCTACACAATCATGTACATGTACATGTGTATATGTACAAGTACATGCACATGTGTATATGTACAAGTACATGTACATGTGTATATGTATAGGTACATATTTATACAATAATGTACTTAGAAAATGTACATTATATGTATGTAGGTAGATAATGGGTTGCCAAGGAGCATGTCCGACAAAATTTAGGCTAATTTTTAACAATAGATCAAGTTTTTATAAGAACATCCTGTTTCGTAAGAAATCTGATATCATTTCAAATTCAAGTCTAATTGTAACATGATCTTCAAGTTTGTTTTGATACAACATCAATACCTCATGAATATACTAAAAGAATCTTTGGCTATTAAATGTAACATATACACTAGTGAGGTGTGTACTTTCACATGGTAACTCATGGCTCAAATATCATGTTATAATAAGAGGGGGTGTGACAAAGCTTTGTTTTAAAAACTTCTCTTGTCCTTTCATTAGGAAGAAGACTTATTGGTAAGCCATTTATCACAGAGAACAGACAAATCTTCTGTGGAGAACAGGTACAGCATATTATATTAGTGTATTATATAACCAAATACTATAATATACCATTGCTATGTATAATAGATAATACTATATAGTATAAGATATGTGTCATTACCATTTAGTCACATCTACCAATTCAAATGTATGTGTATATTGCCCATTCATCAATCAGTCCACCTAACATCACCACTAATGCTATATACCATTGTATCAATTACCTTTTACATTATAGTATAGTCTAACTTCAGTTTATTACAATTGTTCTGTCTTCACTTTAGTGCCAAAATTCTTCAGCTCGTGGGAAAACAAAATCTTCAGCAAACTTAGCACCACCTGAGGTAAAGACAAAATTATTCTGATCACTACCTATCTATTATCAGCTGTATTCTCTCTTTATAGCCTCTTCCAGTTGAAGAGAATCAATTTGTTTCTTCAGTAACATTAGAAGAAGTGTTTGGAGGAATGCACAGTGGATCACCATCACACATGTCTCGGTTGACACGCGCCATTCCTGATCCCCTTCGTCACCAAACTCAAATAACTCGTCTCACTGATTACCCAGTGGGATCCTCCTCTGCATCAAGCTGTACCACTTCAATACGTTCTGAAACAGACTCATTATCGACTGTTAGTGAAAGTAGCTTCACTTCAGATAGCTCATATGCTTATGATGCAAACAAGAAACCAAAGAAAAAGATTTTAAAGAACTCGAATGCTCCACGCCGACCTCATAAACACCGTGTTCGCTGGAACTTTGAAAACCTTGAAAGTGTCAGTGATGCTGATACCATTTCCCTCGATTCTACAAGCTCAGTTAGTAGCTATACTCCAAACAAGGCTTATAAACAATCTCGTACAAATATGACACGTACTCTTCAAAATTGGCAGGAGTTTGAACGTCCTTTACCACAAGGCAGTACAGGACTGACACCCAATCACATTCGAGGTCTTTCACATAGTCATCAAGCTCTTTATTCTACTACATCACTTGATTCTTCCGCTTCTCAAACACCTTCTCCGAGATACCCTAATGGATTTCATGGTCGACAAATATATCGCACTTATTCAGATGATATTCATTCCCCATCTAAGGGAATGACAGCTAACCAACATCAGAATTTACGACATGTTGTTTCTGTTGATCCTAATCACTTCAGACGACACCATTCCCAACCTATAAACTCCACCCCTCTTCCATCACAACAAGGGCCTCATACTCGAGTGTATCCACCACAGTACAATACTCAAGTCCGAGTTCCTATTTTATATTTAGATGAAGAGAGTATCCCTGACTTAGAGAGGAGCACTATGGAGGAGAGAGCTCAATGCCATCTCTACAAGTTCCCACAGAATGAAACACATAATTCGCGAGCTTTACATACTGTTTTAGAAGATGACCAATGCGATTATGACCATCTCTCACCAGAAGAAACAGAGAAACAACCGCTTAATGCACTAGACAGACTAGCACCATCAAAACCAGATGATCGATGGTACAGCAATGAAGATATCGAGGAGGCCTTAAAGCAGTTAGAATTAGAGGGTGAAGACGTGGATGGAGAGAGCTCTTCAGACATGGAAGAGAAACCAAAGACAACAGAAACACCTCCACCTCCAGTACCACCAAAACAAAGAAAGAAATTGTCACCTCCAACTCCTCCCAAACGAGTATCAAGTCTCACAAATGTACACTCCACTGTCCCTCTCCCTTCTCCTCCATTGACAACGACTTCCCAAGAGCAACTAGAAGATGAAGTTAGAGTTCATTCTGAAAGCATCATTCTACCTCCTCCGCCAGAGTTTGCTGATGACACACCTTCTCAAAACTCACCAGACTTCTCGTCAAAAACTGATCCTATTTCTGAAAACATATTTCATAGCCCATCCTGTGAAACCTTGAAAAGTTATGACGTGCCGTCATCACCGGAGGGTGGTCTTACACCAATGGAGTCTGAGATATACCCAGAAACAAAGCCTGAAATAGACCCAGGGCTTTCATGGGGTCCTCTTAATGACAGGATAGTTGAAGGTGCTGAAGACCCTCATAGACATCCAAGCCCACCTCATGTTGCTCCAATGGTATCACAAGGTTTTCAAGTCCCTAAATCTTCTAGTACATTATCGAACGGTCTAGGGCACTTGATCAGCAACACTGAATGGAATCTTAAGCAGAAAATGGCATCGACGGGTGACATCCCACGTTCCTCTTCTCTATCAAGCCCACCTCACACTTCAAACACGACACGACATAATAGTCTATCTCCAAAAATTTCAAGAGAGAATCTTGATCAAAAACATATCAGAGGACCAACAGCATTGCCTCATAACGCGAATGTAGGACTCACTCGAGAAGAACAAGCCATTATGCAGAGATACAAACAACCCCAGACAATGAAGCCAATCATTGTAGATACTGATAAAGAAATAGAACAAATGATACTCGAGTTAGAGACTGGAATACAACAAAAACAACAAAACGACACTTCTCAATTAAATCAGACATCATCATTGCCAGTTCAACACCAGAAATACTTTGGTAAGTTGATATGTACTATTAATTGTTTTATATTATTTGGTGTTTTTACAAAAGGTACTTGTTGTGTGTGTCGTAAAGCTATAGAAACTTCATTAAGTCTGTTCAGTTTTGCCAGTCGGCTTTATCATACTAGATGTTTCTGTTGTGCACAATGTGGTAAGTTATATGCATACAAGTGAATATTGGTAATAAAAGTACATATTTTCATTAGTCCTAGACCTTACTAATGGTACCTATCTATATCACTTTAAACTTTAGACTAGATAACTAAAAATATTACCATGAGTTCATTTTTTATAAGTTCATCTCTTTTTTTCTCTTTGCAGGTTGTCCATTAAGAGGTAGACAGATCTATACATTACATGGAACATTAGTTTGTTCAGAAGATTATAAGAAAATGACAAAAAATTCAACACAAAAGGTACACACCTCATTATTTCCTAGAGGTTGTGGTAGTAGTACAAGAAAATCGGAAAACAAGTCTAGAGAACCTGCTCAACGAATTTTTCATAGTGGTTATCATCAAAAGCAATCTAGCTCAGCCACAATGGTATAGTAGAGTAGTCTATTATTTTAACAAGGTTACCATGTCATATTTTAAACTCATTCTCAAAAATACTAAAGGTATTCTTTATTTTTATCTCTGCCATTGTTTTTATTATATTATATTATATGTGTTAAAATTAATGATCAAAATTCTCGTTTTATTATACAAAGATGAATACTAAAGACAATCTTGTACTCTGTTATGTTTAAGTGTATATATAAAATACAATATACAGCTGCTTTATTCCATTAATTTATTTCATGTACATTATTGTAATTATGAAAATTTAATAGATTCATTAAATAAGTGCAATTGTTGAAATGTAATAAGAACAAAAAATGACAAAAATTATTTGATAGCAACAAATGTTTCCATGGAAACACAGCAAAGCTACAACATACATTTGTATTATCAAAAGTTTAATCAACTATTAAATTTTTATGATTATTATTATTTTTATCGATTAATATAATACTTGTTTTGAAGGCAAAGTTAATGTTATATTAATTTTGTTTTAATCAATTTCTATTCATACTGGATTAGGATTCTCTCGTTGTATTGGAAGCTGTTCTTTAACGTGCTACAAATAGAAAATATGACCCAATTAATTTGAGACTAAAAAAAACATTATTGTAATTGTAGCTACTAACGACAAAGCATCTGACAATAATTAAATGAGTTCATTAATAGGCGCTCACCTCAATCAGCCTCTTTTTGTAATCATCATCACTTTCTTGATTTTCTTCATCTTTCTCAGGTATCTCTAATTCCTGTCTTCGTAGAATCTGCTGAATTTTTGGAGTGTTGTACAATTCAATCGGGTCTAAATTATGCTTGTTTATTTTACTAACTAAATATTCCTTGTAATGAACCCTAAGAGAAGGAAACATTATCTCCATACTCCCTCCATCTAGCTCTTTCTAACTTACTTGCATAGTCCAGCCATTCCTTGAGGAGCAGCAGCTAAGCATTCCTCATCCTTTAATCCATCAGGAGTCTCCTTCTGCAAAACCACTTGACAAACTAAGTGAATTTCCTCTCCATCAATAACATGAACTATTTTCTCTTTCCCTTCTTCTCCAGCACCAGCTTGTTCTTGTTCCACAACAACATTTTCTTCTACAGCAGGCTCATTATCTTGTTCTCCTTCATTTTCAGCTGCTTCTTTTTCTTGTTGCTGTTTCTCTCGAGCAGCATTAATTTGAGCCTCAGGTGGATCTAAAATAGACAAAGTGGCTTTGATTTTTTTCTATACCCAATGTTATTGCATCAGTTATTAAGTATAGTTGTAAGAAATTTAACTTTGTGTAATATTGACTGGATTACCTGTGTCATATTGTACTTCATTGTCGTCAAGAATCTTCTGAAGTTCTTGATGGGAGAAATCTCGAAGATAAAAAAGGCAGTCTCTAGGATGATGAGCGTGTAGACCTTGACTTTTACAATTAGCAAATCTACCACAAGCCTAGAGAGAAAAAATGTTTAACTGTGAAGACAAGACAGCACCTTCGCTTCATCCTATTAACTAAATATATCACTACAGCCTTAGTTTCATGCAAGGATGGAGTGAGTTTTATCCACACTAGTGGTAAGGGTCATTTACTACTTGATCATTTTGAATAGCCCTCAGACATCTTGACCTCATTTATGAGCTAATATTTATAATAACAACAATTTATGTCATTAATATAAGTAGTCTCAATCACATTAACCACTACTGAACTTTGGGTAGAACCACAAGTAGTTTCTAGAAGAATTCCTAGAAGAATCATTACATATTTACACATTTTCCTACAGGCATATTTCAGCCTGTTGCATCACAAACCATACACTTTTAAGGAGCACATATAAATGACTGCATTGAGATAATGAAGCCATGTAACATATTTTTAAAATAACCATATCATTAATAAATAGGACAGTGGTAACCAGAGGGACAAACCTCAATCTTCACAGGCCAAGCAATGTTTACATGTATTTATAAGGTTTGTAACATCAAAGTTCAAGTGGCAAAGTGAGAGAAAGGAAATACCTACTTGTCCTTGAGAAATAGCATAGGAAAGTACCACCTTATGACACAATCAACCCCACTTATATCCTTTCTATGACAACCACTATATCACATTGCAATAACTGGTATGTAATGTAGTTCGTTTCCTCGATACTGACATTGTAAACATTGAAGGAAATTGTAAATGAGGTAAGTATTTGTCCCAAACATTTAAGTGATGATGTTAAAGCAACCGAAATAAGGTTTTCAATTATTCACTCACTAATCCTACCTCTCCATTCTTAAAAGCACTTGAACAACCGCTACAGAACTCATGTGGACATTGTGTGCAGTGAAAATGCATACATCCACCGCGAGCCAAATCATAACGAAACTTGCAGGCAGGACATTCTGCATGAAAAAAACCCCCAGTAAATGATATTATAAATAATTCACACAACTAATGAATGTGTTTAAGTATTGTAGTGACTTACGTATTCCATTTTCATTTAAATGAGCTGCTAGACCAGCCTTTTGAGCCTCAGGATCATTATCTGCTTTCCATTTAGCAAAATCTTCACAACTAATACCTTTATGTTGATCTTCCCACTAATAGAAAATAAGTAATATTATGTAATAATAGATAATAAACTATAATATATAATATTAACTTCAATTGGTTATAAAATTATATGAAAAATTATAGTAGACATTTTAATTTTTTGGAAAAAGATCAATTTTTGTGATGAGTCCACAAAATTAAAAATGATTCATGATACTTAAAGTTAAACAATTAACTTGATTTATAATATATTGAAATTGTCATTACCTTTTTCTTACATGATGAACACATTGACTCTTTGCATTCAGGACATTGAATCTGTTTTTGATTTCTTTCGTTGATGAAACCACACCCACAATTCTGTGAGGAGAGAGAGAGGTGGGGGGACCATAATTTATGTATATTAATTCTAAAATACATTTTTACACTAAACACACACTACCTTCTCAAACCATATTTCCTTTCTACATTCATATTGTGATTGTGAAAGTATACAAAGACATTTGATGTAGACACACCTCATGAGGGCACCACAAAAAATTTGGATCCTTTGAAAGATTAAAATCTGTCAATTTTTTTTGACACATATCATATACAGATTTCTCTAAATGGACTTTGACCTGTAATGGAGAGGAGAGAGATATCATCTCTTCATATTCCACTCAATCTCTCACTTACCATTCCTACAAAGAGTTCTAAGTTCATACCTTGTGTTTGGTCAGGATTTGAGAGATCTGGCTTACTACACATGGGACAATTGAAATGTTTAACACTTTTTTCTGTGATGACCATTTGGAAATATTTTTTAAAACAATTTTTACATAAAGACTCATCACAAGCAGGCATCACAACCATCTACAGGAATAAATATCCAGTTATCTGTTTGTCCATAAATATATCTATTCATCATCAATTCAACATTTTATCCATCTGCCTACCATGACATCCATCACAAGACTTACCTCATCCATAGGATAGTCATCGACACATATTGGACAAGGTTGATTTAAATACTTCTGAGCTTCTTCAAAAGTGTTATAATTTTTGGCAGCATCAATATAGTATGTCAGTGGATATTCATCCTTATCTTTGAGTAAATCTATTAACATCTTTGCCTTCTCTGTGGTACGAAACCGACACTCTGCCATGATCATACGAAGACAAGACTAAAAGGAGAGATAAAGAAGTTATACATTTGAGTAAGAGAAAATGTAGTGCATTAATGGATGCATGACTGGAGGAAAATCGATGGATAGCAATGAATGTGAGAAGTAAAATGGACACATAGTTATTGTCCAATGGATATATAAAGTAAAAAGAATGAAAAATTAGACAACAAATAGGCAGTTAATGGATACATAAAATGTAAAATGGATGCATAGAAAGTAAAATAGGTGCATAAATAGTGAAATGGATACATGGTGTAAATGGATCCATAGAAAATGGACAGACACATGTAAATGGATACACAAACAGACAAATGAGTCATAATTGATTGCTAAATCAAGTGAAGTAGAGAAGTCAAAAAAGTGACCACAATATCGCACTGCATTTTTCATATATATGTACATATGTACACTTGAAGTTACAACATTGGGGACACGCACACACACACACACACACATGGGGAACACAGTTCATATACACACAAAACTGACCACATGGAAAACCCAAATACTCGAGACTCAATAAGCCTCAAACCTCAAATGTATTAACAGATACCCCCAAAACTAGACTTGTTGTATTCATTAGATGTACTAGTAAAGTCTAAAGAGAGGGAGGTAAAAACAACCCTCTCCAAAAAGTAAAAAGCGGAGAAATGTCGAAACAGAAAACCCAAAAATACTCCAATGTCCAATGTACCATAAATGATAATACATACATTATATAGATTACATGTATCATATATTACATGTATTATACATTACATGTATCATATATTACATGTATTATACATTACATGTATTATACATGTATACTAGAGATATATCCTTAGTAGCTACAGATACTTGTATAACTACAACATAAAATGAACAGCCATATCTATAAACTGGTATATATTACAGTGCTCTAGAATATCTAACTAATGTAATGTTGCCTTATAAACTAGCAATGACATCACTTACATTAAACAATGCCTCATCATCCTCTTTAGTCATTCTTTCCATTACAACTTTCTTTAAATAATCATTCTCAGTTTTCAATTGATCACCTTCAGCCTTTTCCCCTCCTTGTATTATATGACTGTAATCAGTTGTCATGTAGTCATAGAGACCCTTTAAGTTCTTACATTGTACATCATAAAATGCTGCCTCAACATCTAAGTCACAGGCACAAAGTGACTCTAAAGCATCATCCCATTTGACTTCAAGTTTACCCTCTAATTTCTTAAAAAGTTGATTCATCTAGATTAGAAAAATAAATAAAATTTAACAGCTGTACTTTATTACTTTTTCTTTTCTGTTAGCAACACACTTTTTACCAGCAGCTAAATGGTTTCCATTTGTTTCTATTAACAATAGACGTATTTCATTATTAGGGGGTATCCCCAATGATTGATTAGCTTGATGATATTGAACATGAGTCTGCACATGCCTGGAGAGAGAGAGAGAGAGAGAGAGAGAGAGAGGTTATACATATATATATATATATATCCAGTAATGTATTAAATGTACTTTATCAGCTTGAACCATTGTGTTTTCAAATAATTCAAAGGGTTCTCATAATCATATTGAAGAGCAATTTCCACTTCTTCAGGAGCAAAACCATATGGAGTACATTCCTAAATACATGTAAATAAATGTAACAAACACTGTCTATATAGTACTATAGAGTAATGTATATTAGTGTATACTACTGTATGGTACTTTATAGTAGTATATAGTACTATATAGTACACTATATGGTACCTTAAGCCAGTATATAAAGTATTGGCCATCATCCTTTAGTTTCTGTTGTCTCTGCTGTTTCTGCTCAAGTTCAGACAATCCTTGAAAAACATGTTGTTCTTTAATTAAAAATGAAAGATGATCAACACTCTCTCCTTTTTGTCGTCTCAGATCAAGTTCCTCTTGTTGCTTTTCGGGCGTCAGTGAGGAGAACCATTCCATATCTTTAGAACTTTCTCTTGTATGCAAGTCATTACCATTATAATATGGTGTTAAATGTGTTATTGGATCATTAGAGCGCCGTTTATCATCCAAGTATTGCCTCTGTCCTTCCACAGATAACTGTCTAAAATGTTCAATTTCCATTGAATATTTAAAATGCATTTTCTTATAAGCATCTAGAACATCTTTTTCTTCCTTGTCTTCAACAATTTTTTCCCCTGAGCTACCATGAGAGCTATCTTGAGAGTAATAACTCTGGCCGGTATTACTAGGTTCCTTCTGGCTGGCAATACCTGTATCTGAAGGAGACATAGTTGGTCCTGATGGAGTAATACTGTTACCAACATTTGGTATATCAGGTGAGCCAAGATAAGATATATCAGTTTGTTCAAAAAGGGGGGGCTCATTAGGTTGTGCTACAACAGGAGAAGTTGTCTCATTAGAATTAACTTTGTGTATCTTGGTGCGTTTACGAGGTTTTGGAATCGGTCTGGAACTAGGACCAAGTGGATCAGACAACGGGTGAGTGTTTTCAGAATGAGGAGAGCAGTATGGGCATTGGCCTGCATCATTAAGATGACATTTACACTTTGAACATCTAATTGGTGACATGGGTGCTGTGGAGTCTTGATTATCAGGGGTAGTCTCCTCAGTGATAGTCTCAAAATTGGAAGGTTTTTGTGGTATATAAACACCAGGTATGTTCGAATATTCCATTGGTGTGTTCTGAAAAAATCTAGGGGAAGGAGAGGAAAGATTTGCAGATGTACTGGCCTTAGTACGTTGTCTTGGTTTAGGGACTGGAGGTGCTTTAGTGACATTTTCGTTCATGACTGTGGGTTCCTCTTTGAGGGGAAGACTTGGTATAGTTTCAGAAACTTTGCTCATAACAGGAGCTGTTTGTGTTCCAACTGGAGCAGGACCACCAGATGGATCATACTCATCAGCACGAAGTTTTTTAAGTTTGGCTAAAAGTGCTTGCTGTCGGTTTAGTAATTTTGTTCGGCGAATATCTCCACCCTCTCCTTGTGGAGATGATAATGGTTCATCAGGAACTGGTATGGGAGAATGAGTTTGAGGCCCAGAGAATCTCTGGGAACTGTGTGGACTGGAAGTTTGAGATCCAGAGCTATGAGAACCAGAGAATTGGTGTGAATCAGAGGGACTGGCTTGTTGAGAGCCTGAAGTATAAGGACTGGAGAAACGAAAAAGGAAGTTTAAAACTGAATATTAGGTAAATATGTATATTAATATTTTACTTTGCTGTTGAATGGCTTACAAGTTACATATGTAAACATTAAAATTGCATATGCATATCAGTGCATGCATTGGGGTATTCCCCAAAACAGCTGCTAGACATACCATGACATCAACAGTGAAAGTCAAAGGCTTGATGTGGTCAATGACCACACCCACAATTATACCATTACCTTCCTCCTTCTCCTCCTGTATCCTGTAATTCTCTTGAGTGTCTTTCTTGGGAGAGCCGAGGAGATTGAGTCCCATAATCTGATCTTTTGGATTCTGAATCATACTGGTTATACTGGTTAGGCCTGACAGACGAGTTATATTGGTCTGGTCCAGTGGGTGGGTAATATTGGTATGGTTTAGTGGGCTGGTTATAGTAACTTGGCTGCTCCATATATTGCTGATGTTGTTCATCAGGATAATCAGGTTTGTTAAACCGGTCTTGTCCTAATGCTGGAGGTTGATAACCACTATCAGAAGTATGGGTATTAAATCCAAACGAACTCCCTTCTGTAGATCCATGCCTCAGATAATTGTCTGGAGCATGTAAATATTGAGGTACTACATCAGAAGGATAGTAACCTCCTGAGGTTTGAAAGGTTGGTGAATCACGATGACCTTGTGGCATACCAGTATGGGGAGATGCAGGTTGATAAGTAGGTTGAATGGGAGAGTGGGGCTGACTACTCCTAGCTTCGGGTTTGGGGTATTTTTTCTCTACAATACCTTCACATTCAACTCGAGCTAAAAGCAATTCCGTTGCTAGCATGGACAAGTGTTCCCGGTCAGGTTGATGACGTTTATCTTCAGGGAAAGTACGAAAATCTCCAGACCGCTTAGTGTAACCAGCAATATTGAGAATATCTTCAGAACCTTTGACACGAGCCAATCGAAATGCATATGTTGTGCTTTTTGTGGAAATGGAGTACCAGTTTGGCGGCAAAACAGGTGCCAAGAGATTAGTGACATATTGTAGTAGAAGATTATAGGCAATGATCACTGAAGGATATTGATACTGTAATAGGATGTGGGTGGAAAAGAAAAACCAATTAATATACATGTACATGTATTTAGAATAGACCAGTATAACTTGTATATCAGTAAGTCATGTGACACTCTCATATAAACTGTTCTATAATAATAGACCACTTCAAATGGGTGTGGCTTTTTAATGCGATGACAGCCATATGTTAAATGATACATTTAAAAAGAACAGAATTAGCATTAAATCTAATGATAGTTTGGTAACTTGATACTAACTTCTATGGTATTACAGACAAATTCCATTTATATTATGACACAATAAATATATTTAATCATCCAATCAAACACCTTCAACCATATTTTAGCTACAAGTCTTGTCCTTGATTAGTGCCTGATCTTTACATGTTAACCATCCCCAGTGCTATTACCATATAAGTTCATCTAATGCAAAATTTTGACTCTGATATTTGCATATGTACTACATGTGGTTAATAAAACCAATTCACACATTTCATCTATTTATCTAGTTATTCCCTTCTTTCTACTCCCTCTCTTATGCTCTTACGTTGTTCTTCTCCAGCAGGTCCATAAATGGTATCATTTGGTATCGTTGGGTCACATCTATGTTATTTGAACGTATGACTTGCTCAATACAACGTCTAGCCAGATTGACCTGGTGATCAGTGAAACCACGATCTTTTGCAGACAAGAAGGACCTGCGTAATTCATCTTTTAATTCCCAGAAGTCCATGTCCACAAAAATCTATTATAAAAGGATAGTGGTTGAAGAGAAAATAGAGTCCAAAGATGAGGAGGTCATATGTTGTAGCCCCTTACCTAAGGCTTCAAGATGGAAGCATTACTCAGCGAGCATCACGAAAATAATCGGGGGGAATTACGGAACGGACATTCTTGAGACCCCCCGCCCTCAAAGTTTCAATATTGAAGCGCTCTCCTCGTAATAATAATAACATTCGACCGCAGTTATTTTAGTATATAAAGGCAAGTTGATTGCTTGCTAAATCCAATTGCAGAGCAAAAGACATTAGAGTCGGCTACACACATATAATTAAGTGCTGCTCTGCATCTTCAGCAAATTGGAACAGCAAGCCCATCGTTTACATGAATTTTCCTTTCCAGTAGTGAATATACTAATTGAAATCACTAGCTAGGGTGGACCTATTTGCAGTCACTTAGTGGATAGAAGCACTTGAATGCTCTACCCAGTTTGAAGTGTTGTCATAATAACCTCTTCCTTGCAACTACCACAACCCTCTCTCTCTTTAAGACTTTCCCCTTTATCCCTTTAGAGTACACGAATGTTGGCAGTGGCTGATCAGTGCGTTGATTATCAATCAGATATGGACCAAAGACGTCATCAGTCATACGCTAACCTACCTGCTTACCAGTATGCTGCAAAGTCGGGAATGATGGTGCAACCAGTTAATCGTCCGATGTACGCTCAACTTTATAACCATTCAGCACAAACGAACTACTTGTCGCCTGACAACACAAAGTTCCAAGAATATTGTTATTCTTATCCTTATCAACGCATAGGACTATCGGCAGTTCCACGTATGTGCGGCAATAGTTACACAACAAAATGGTGTGGAACTAGTCCCAATTCAGATAGTAGCTCAGCAGGAACCTATGTGCAGCCTGGAGCAGCCACACTGTCTATGCAAAGTGGAGGATCACGCGCTTACCAGAAGCCTTCCTATTCCTATATTGCCCTCATTGCCATGGCAATTGAGTGCTCTCCCGGGAAACGTGCAACTCTCAGTGAAATCTGTCAGTTCATTCGAGATAGATTTCCATACTACCAGCAAAATTGTAAGCAAGGATGGGAAAATTCGATCCGTCATAATCTTTCACTAAACGAGTGCTTCATAAAGCAAGCTCGAGAGCAAGGAAGACCAGGAAAAGGTCACTATTGGACTCTGGATAAAAACTCTTTGAAGATGTTTGAAAATGGCTCCTTTCGAAGACGTAAGAGACGATTCAAGAGAGGAGACATGCCAGGAGAAGAAAATGGAGACAACCATTGCAGCACAATGGATGCACTAAGAACACAGGGATACATTGCTGGTCTTGCTGCTAATGGCAGCTATCCAGTGCCTGCACATGGACAAATTCTACATGGTGGTTTGACTGCTCCTTCAGGCAGTCTCATATCACCATGCACTCCTCACGGCTACCCTGCAGCTATCCATCCATCAGAGTCAGCTCAAACTGGACAGCACTTTGTCTTTCCCGGAACTCCTTCTATTCCCTCGTACTCTCAACACCTCATGAGTCCTATGACCATGACTGGAACAGCTTCACCACTTGTTGGCGCCACTGGTTTTAGTCCCCAGCCTTGGATGTCTGGACTACAAATGTATCCCGAACCATCAGTTACTACAACTCTCTCGTCAGAGACGAAAGCAGGTGGCCACACGGAGAATCATATCAATTGTTCACCCTATGATGTTTCTCAGAATCAAAGCTCTCCAGTTCATTTATCTGCTATTCCAAGCCCATTAAACAAACCTATAATTAATCAGCAACAATGGTCTAACCCGTCTCCAATACCAGCTATACCAGATATTCCAAGCATTCCTGCAAGCTGTGCAGCAAGCTCAACAGATAATCCACTAAGCGTAGGACCCACAGGAGATGTTTCAAGTGAAGCTGATGATCATGGCCATGGAATGCATTGTGGCCTGGAGATTCAGGCTCCAACTACCTCTATTTCGATTACAGGACTCTCAATTGATCAATTAGATTCTGACAATGTAGAAGAACTTATTCCTCCACTGAAACCAGAGTAACAATAATTCCGCTTGCCACATATTACCAAGATACTTCACTAACTGGTCATTATCATTATTTCATTGCTCATATCTCCATCCATACATGTATAGTTGTTTTATAGTATTGCTATTGTACAAATGTTTATTAAATCAGTCTGCATTTTGATTTTTTGTCTTTTATCATTGTATAATATTTTCCAGTGTACTCCTGTAATTTCTGTAATGTAATAATATTTTTTTCTAATTTTGTTTCGATAACAATAAAATATAAAAGTTTCATTGATTTTTTGTTTAAAAAGAATGAGGTTTAAAGATAAAAATTTTGTGGCATTGTGGTCAAAACGTTACCGGAGTTATTCCGTATTATATAAATCCGTATACTACTCCGACAACATGGCTGAAGGTAGTCCAGCTCTAAAGGCCAAAACCGAGAACAGCTCTTCCAGTTCTATACGAGATAAAGTTGCTTTTATAACAGGAATAACTGGACAGGTGTGTATGTGTCAAACTTTGCCTGCCATTAATATCATAACCAACATACAAATACTTTTCACAGCCACCTGTAGTCTGAGCACATGGAAAGTTTGTGGAGTTATGTGATCTTTGTACACTAGCAAACTGCTAACAAATTATTCTATTTCAGTAATATATATCGTTATATTGTATTATAAAGCCTGGAAAATGGTGTCCAAAAAATTCCAATGATATTGCATTGCATATTGGACACGATAGGGATGATGGACACTGGTATATCAAACTTACCCATTCTTGTTGAAATCACTTTTTCTCTGATGTATACTTAGCTTATAATAACAGTTATTAGTATTGTAGTTAATTACTTTTAACTTAATACATTACATTTACCAATCAATGGTTCATATGTTCTCTTCTTAATATTATGATCACTGTAATTGTAACTTCTGTTCTCCATAAATAAATGCTCCTACAATACTTTGACTTCTAATCTAGACTATAAAACCAAGGCCCTAGCCCTTAATCTTTTAAACCTTGTGACCTCTTTACAAAGGGTTTCAGAATATAATTTGACTTGACTTTATTTTCACTGAATATCAGTAATAAGTAGTTTCCCTTTTATTGAACCAACTAACTTGATCTTCTCTAGACATATGGTTAGGTATTTTCAATTTATAACCTTCTTTCAGTTCTCAACAACATCAAAGACTTGGCAATTATTCTATCTGGTTTTCACTTGGAAGGTTCACTATGCTATGATACCCTTGTTGTAAAATAATGTTACCATAGTAATTTTGTTGCTATAGCAACTCCCACATTTCTGCTTAACTTTTATCAGTTGTTGTATGTTGGGTTGTCTGTTCAAATAACTTATCTACAAATGAAAGAAAAAGCTAATAATGTTTCTCATATTTTATTTTGAGTATTAAAGACTTATCATATACATGTACAAGTAGTGATTACATGTATATGTACATGTAATGATGAAAAATTATATAAATGAAAATTGGCAGCTGTTTTGAATTAATTGGTATGTGGTTTTCATTTGACTTTTTCATCCCCCCCCCTCTCTCTCTTTCAGGATGGGTCCTACTTAGCTGAATTATTGTTGAGCAAGGGCTATCAAGTAAGTGATTATAACCTTAAATTAATGACATAATAACTCTATATCAAATTGACACTGAGTTTGAGGGAGATACAGTGCATGTCAATGATACCACTCTATCTTAAATAAATGTAATGAATGACAAATGAATTGCTGAATTGAAATTCAACTGGTAAATATGATTTGATAACTAAAAGAGAAAAGTCATTGTTATATTTTAACACTTTGTTAATTAAATGTTGCATTATTAGACTGTAACTATTATCTGTTTAACTTTTAGTTAATTAAAATCATAACAAATAGTTGATCAATTGGAATACGACTGTGTATTAGTCCTACAATCCTAGCCTTTGGGACTAGTTCTTGTTAATTGGGAACATAATATTTTCACTTGACTCATGTCCATAATTATATTTTCCTCCTATATTGTATTATATGTGAAGTATATATGTCTTTGATGTTATTAAGATATAATGAGAGGCTATTGGCGACTAATTCATAACTTGGCGCTTTATATTTAACCATGTTGGGTTCATAGCCAATGATTTGTTTTTTTAATTACCTAAAGACATAACAAGCAAAATTTGTTGACTTGTAACTGCCAATCTTTCTCTCTGTCTCTCTCTCTTTCTCTCTCCCTATGTGTGTGTGTACATGTATATATATATATGTGTGTGTGTGTGGTAAGATGGTATATTTAAAGGATTTATATATATTGAATAATCTTAATAACAAGTTTTAATGTGTTTTACTAATAGCTGACATTTTTGTATTCCCTACACCACATCCTGTATCTTTCCCAAAGAAGACCATACTGAAATAAACAATTTGGAACAATTTCCAGTTGTTTGCTATTTTAAGACTCAGTTTCTGGCCATGACAACACGACCTTTATTAAACTCACTGCTCTATGATTTGTACTTCTGTGTTATTTTTTGATAGTGTTAAAGAAATACGACAAATTAGTGAGAGCCCTTTCAATTTACCATACCATGTAACCTTGTACATCTTTACATGTAGTTATCGCTGCTGCATTATAACAGTCCAAACTTCACATTTACCAAAACCATTTAATGATAAGTGTAGTAAAAATTAAACCAAACAATTCGTACATGTGTTTGTACAAAAAGTGTACACATATATAAGAGAGGGAGAGAGCTCAGAGAGATAGAGGGCTCTATGTGAAAGATGTTCATTTAGTAATATATCATTTATAAAGTTTATGTAATCATAGGTATAGATACAATTTTATTAACTGATATCTTAATCATTGTTAGGTACATGGTGTGATTAGAAGGTCTAGTTCTTTTAATACGGGTAGAATCAGTCATTTATATGATGATCCTGCACTCCGCACAGGAGGAGGTATAGTCATGAATAGAGGGATAGATGAATGGATGGAAGTATGGTTAATATTTGGATAAATAGATAGATAGATGTTTGGGTGAATGGATAAACAGTTTGATTCATGTGCTACCAAACATCAATAACTTTTAAAGTATACAAACACTTTGAAAAGTGTCTAGAGTGCTATGGTTTGATAAACTAACAAACAGACAATGTTGTAACTTACTAATATCATCAGACAGAGTGTGTTTAAAGTTTAAACGTTTCATTCACTTCACTAACAAACAAATATTTTGTTGACTAACTAATGCAATCACACTGAGTGTGTCTAAGTGTTTCTTTTTATTGACTTTACTCAAGTTAAAACTACCAAGAAATCTCACAAAGATATGTCACAAAAAACACACTTCATGTTGACTCTATGACAACATGTTCATTTATTCTAGGCAGTAAAAATGACCTGCCTATTTATTCTAGCAATTTTGACGCGCACACATACGCTTGTGTGTGTGTAGATGTATATATAATACTAGACAAAGATATGTTAGTACAATTGCTTAAATCAAAGTGACATTATGCGGATGTTAAAAACAGGCCCTTTGCTGTGAATGTTGCTTGGAAATCACATTTTTCAATTTCATACAGCATGACATAATTTTATACATATTGCAATAATGACTACATGTATAATTACATGTAGTCACTAATGGTACCCCTTGCGCCATCAACACACTTTCCCCCAAAAACTGTAGCAGCCGCCAAATAAACATGACATGTGTGCCTCAAATTACCAATGCAGCTGACTAGTAATGCACCTTTGTGATCTTTTCTCTGGCTCTGTTTACTTTTCCCCATCCATCCATCTTTGACATATCTCAGCAGTTAGGCATTTTTAGTAAAATCAACACTCTCTAACCTTAAGTACACTGAAGCCCAGATGTGTGCATAATTGCTTAAATCACCTACATATAGATGTATAAATACATATAGGCATGTATTTGTTCATGTATTACATGTAGGATTGCCTTAGATGGCATTGAAGTTCCCATGTCCTGAACTGACCAATCAAATATTAGTTTAGTGATCAAGTGACTTTTAAGTTATTTTGTGAAAATTGAATTGAATATATAGTAATTGTGGATTAAAAGTAAATTTTGTTAAATTTTTCAATTTAAGTCTTAATTATGGAACCCCTCATAAAAAAACGCTCTGAATTAAGGACAGCCTCTATATTGAGGACACTTGCTCTAGTCCCATACTAATACTTTTGTGTATTATACAACTTCTATATTGAGGACACTTGTTTTAGTCCCATACTAATACTTCAGTGTATTATACAGCCTCTATATTGAGGACACTTGTTCTAGTCCCATACTAATACTTTAGTGTATTATACAACCTCTATATTGAGGACACTTGTTCTAGTCTCATACTAATACTTTTGTGTATTATACAACCTCTATATTGAAGACACTTGTTCTAGTCCAATACTAATATTTTAGTATATTATACAACCTCTATATTGAGGACACTTGTTCTAGTCCTATACTAATAGTTTAATGTATTATATAACCTCTATATTGAGAACACTTGTTTAGTATAGAAATGTCCTTAATACAGATATATATTAAAGTTTTAGTATAGGACTAGAACTAATAATATCGAAAGTATGTTTAATGAGTGGCTCTGTTATATTTAATACTTTAAATTTTTGATACTTAGGATAGAGTTATCCTCAATATAAAGGTTGAATAATACTCTAAATTTTTAATATGGGACTAGAACAAGTGTCCTCAATATAGAGGTTATATAATACACTAAAGTATTAGTATGGGACTAGAACAAGTGTCCTCAATATAAAGGTTGAATAATACTCTAAATTTTTAATATGGGACTAGAACAAGTGTCCTCAATATAGAGGTTATATAATACACTAAAGTATTAGTATGGGACTAGAACAAGTGTCCTCAATATAGAGGTTGTATAATACACTAAAGTATTAGTATGGGACTAGAACAAGTGTCCTCAATATAGAGGTTGTACAATGTTCTAACTAATGTCCTCAAAGTAGAGGTTATATAATAATACTCAAGTATCAATTTAAGAAGATAATTTTATTATTGCCAATAAATAATGCATTACCTTTTAAAGTTACTGTGGTTTTCCTTTGTAGTTCTAACGACTTAGGAATGTGTTAATAATAACTAAGCTGTTAGTGTACTAATTGTAGATATTATTTGCTATCATAACCATCATGATTAGAGATACACTTATAAACTGAAACATACACAATTCCTACCCACTTCCCCACACTCACTTAACTTTCTAGAAGCACACAAATAAATAAGAAGATGGACAGATATAGATAAATGGATGGGAGATAGATAGATAGATGGATAGATAGATTGGCAAATAGATAGATAGATAGATTGATAGATAGACAGATGATAGGTAGATAAATATTTTGACAGGTGGAATGATAATAAATGAGCTGATTGGACTTTATGCTTTAAAAGTCTTTTACTTTGCATATTAGGAACTCACAAAGTTTAACTTAGATAACATGGAGTTACTCACAAAGTGGTATTCATTAATTTAACAAAATCTTTAAAATCAATACAAGTGATTTCTTGCTAAATAAAACTATTTTGTAAATAAATTGATGATATAAGTCAATGAAATAAAAGTCATTGTATAACATTGAAAATACATCATCATGTCACACTTCCTGAATATTATTAGCAATAAAGCAGTTCTCATGATATGCAATGTGAACTCATTAAGTAGATGTTAAAGAGCTCTAAAAAGAGGCAAGAATTAACCTAAGAAGTGAGAGACTTGAATAGTTAGTATATGCTCTTGTAGAGAGCATAGAATTGAACCTGATAACTGAAAGCAAAATGAGGTTAGCTAGAAACATGAATTATCTACTATTGCTTGCTTGATAATTGCATTCCTGATGCATGACACTCCTAAAATGAGACACAACACAGTTAAGTCTCTCAGTGTTCCTGCTTATATTCAATCACTCAGGTAGTCTTGCTCCTGACTATGACATTATAGTTAGTGAATTTTTTATTTAACAATCTGACAGCTGCATAATGTCATTTCTATTAATTAATTTATACAATATTATAATTATAGAGTACATTAAATGGTCTACTAAATGTTTTAATGTCTTACTAAAACCAAATGTTTTTAGTCCATTTAGTCATGTTAGGTTAGAGTAGGTGTTTATAGACATATTAAAATGGTCTTTTGATATTTCTGTCACATTATGTATACATTTAGATGACCTACAATGTCTTATCATAATCTTTGCTTAATGCTAAATATTGATAATGGTTTTAATGGATTTTCTTCATTGAAATTAATATGTGACCATTATATAACAATAGTATAGTCTAGCAAAGTGAATAATTCCTTGAGCTAATATTTTTACTCAAGTGAGAAATTATGTATCTCTATCTTTATATGGCTTGTCTTATCTTCTATCTTTACTAGATTTTTTCAGAAGAGAATTAAACCAAATTAATTTATGTTAAAACTCAAAGGAGAAGTTGCTAAAATCACTTATTACTTACTAGATCACGGAAACAACAGATAGCCCAGTCTTTGTAAATAACATGTGATGTGTACTGTCTGGTATAAACCAAAAATGTAGACCCAAAGATACACACACACACACACACACACTTACACATACGCCTACACTTGCACAAGTGGCATAAATATCACAACTGCAGTGACTATCTTTTACTTTCTCTTAACAACCAAAGGAATGTGTACTAATTAAGAACAAGTAATATATAAATAAACTACAACATTGAAACCAAATTGTGTTAGTTGGTATGGTACAGACACACAGACACACACAAACTGCAAACTGCACTTAGTTTCTGTGGTCTTTTTGATGAATAAGTGTTAAAATTTTAAACTGTCTAATTCAATTTGAAGTGATTCTCTTGCTTAAATTTTCATTCGCTTTCTATCTTGTGAGTATAATCATCAAATAATATATTATCAAACTATGTCTATCATATACTCTTGACATCCATGGCATTTTTCTCTCTTTATCTATTACATTAACAGGTCTTCATCTACATTATGGTGACTTAACTGATAGTTCATCACTTGTAAAGCTAATATCAGAGGTACTGTATTAACTACGTCAGTTTGCATGAACCTCTAAATTGTCAACACCAAGGGGTTAAAAATAGCACTACAATTTCAGTATGTCTATAATATACCCCATCAAATTATTTGATTAATTGCCTAAGTTTGAGGTTCTGGCCCAGATTCTCAAACCCAGAACTTCTGGATTTGAGGTTTTGAAGTTATGAGAATGGGGGTAGTAATTAGACATTAACTAACAGAACTCCTGTAACTAGAATAACTGTGCATAGACTCAATATTAAACATAATATGTTTTTGTATCATATAAAACAACTCAAGAGCTCTTCTGTGTAAACTCTAAACATGACCAACTTATAATGTACACATTTATATTATTACTATGGCAACACTGACTGGTTTTACAAATAAACAAGAGCTGCATAACAACACAAAAATAAATACAACAAAGTTATACCAAACATTAGTTAGTGTGTGTTACTTCAATAAGACAAACAGGTTAGAAATAGAACAAAGTAAAGACACATTGTTATTTGTAGCAGTCATTGTTAAATAGCATTTATCATAAGTTGTTAGACTTAAAACTTATATAGATTGAAAGTATCTTTTCAGATTTGTCTTGTTTGCTTACACTTTTCTTGCTTTTGTAGCACTTTTGTTGATATGCAATTTCAATTCACACATAATACTGATGTAATGGCCACTACAGTTTTACATATTGAAATTTCAGTCTTATGTTATCCAGAACAGCTGGCTACAACTTAGTGTTCTGAGCCATTTTTAATTCTTTCCTCATATAACACTTGCTACGTGGGCTCATACTCATACTGTGATATAGACTGATACTCAGGCACAGGATTAATGTATAATTTTGTTCTCTATTTTTTATATATAGATTCGACCTCTTGAAGTCTATAACTTGGCTGCTCAGAGTCATGTCAAGGTAGTATAAAGTAGTAAATATGATTAATGAAGACATCAGTACTTACCACAGTCGCTTACCTAAGATAGATACTATTAGTATACACAGTTTAGACTAGTGAACATCAGTACTTATCACAGTAGCCTAGGGTACCTGCCATTAGTAAGGTCTGGACTAGTAAACATTGGTACTTACCACAGCAACCTAGGATAGCTAACATTAATAAGCTCTAAACTGGTAAACATTGGTACTTACCACAGTGACCTTTAATAAGCACTAGACTAGTGTACATGAATATATAAATAAAGTGACTTAATGAAGTTTGCTACAATCCAAGTGTTACCTAATGACCTGTTGGCTGTCATCTCCAATACACTGGCATTCATTGAATGTGAACCATTTCCTTCTGTTTTCTGGTAGAGTTTATCTTTCACATTACGATGTTGCTATTTTAGTGAGATCTGTGATGGTTTGCTCTTCTTGTCTAAACCTTCAAGAAGGAAAGAATGTGTTGTTTGTCACAATAATTATATCACAGAAATGATCTGATGATATAAGCCAATTAAGTAGGGTATTTTCTCTTTCCCCATCAAATTTTACTGTAAATATGTACTGAGTAAAGTAGTCATTAGAATTGTTGACAGGCCCTAGTGAAGTTGTACTTTTTACAACAAACTGTTCAAATAGTTTCTACAGGCATGTCTGAAATGTTCGACTTCATTATTTTTATTATAGTAAGCTTCATCTGGTATCTGTTATGTTATGATTTCACTTCATTTTTGTTATTTTGCTCTATGGAAGCTCTCACAGAAATAAAAAAGGAATAAAAAATATTCAAAATTCATTTTTTGAATTTAAATTGTCCAGTCTCTTAGCAACATTTTACAAATCCTTATCCTAAATATAAGTTTTCGTCTACTGTTGCCTAGCAACCTTAATTGCTTCTTAACTGCATTATGGTTGAATCAGTGTGGAATAGAATGCAAGAGTTAAGTGGTTGCTTAAAATAACAGTGCAGTGTGTTGAGTGTGAGAATGATGACTTTCATGGTTGATTCAATTTCATTAGGAGATTGAGAGTAAGAGAGAGAGAGAGAGAGAGAGAGAGAGAGGGTGAAGTGTGTTGTTTCCATGACAATCACTCATACATATGTAAAGAATACAAGTTATCCATTTTAGTAACTGAGCATGCATGAGATTTGCACTTTGAACTTTGGCTCATTAAACATTTTGGTTATCATTAAACAATCTACTTTAATTGCAATGTAAAAATGAGTTACTTTACAATTTTTCTTTACTCAGTAAAAAAAAATTCGATCATTAGTAACAGCTCTGTTATGTGATAAGTTTGTAGTTAATATTTTATTGGCGTAATAATTTAATTGTTAACTTGTTACTGCCAGGTGTACTTCATGTACAAGTCATCTTTTTGTAGGTTTGGTGATGTCCACCTGCAAAATGTTGTATGTCACTGTTGGAGAACTACATGTTACTTGCGGACACACACTGTAATTAATGAATTTAATTTACAATACAACAAGATGAGCTTGAATAATTGTGCTTTGAGCTCTGTAACAATGTCCATTCTTAATTGTACAAAATTAGCAGCTTCTAAAAAAATTATTCCAATTGTCTTAATATTAATTGTGTAATCAAATTTGCTGTATAAGAGTCATCCAAAAATTAAGTGAAAAAACCAACATTACAGTAATTTAATAATATGAAGCGTGACTTCATCAGATTTGAAGCACAAAACCACACTTGTAAATTTTAAAAAGTGGTCCAGTCAAGTTTTCCCAAAATATCATCAGTGGAAAATTTACGACCACAACAATGCACCCTTAACTGTGTATTGTCAATAAATATTTAAATGAGGACTGTCACCTGTTTGAATTCAAGTATTTTGATTGGCTATAAGCTAAGTGACTATATCTAATTAATGAGTGGTTCAGTTTTGTCTCCCAAATGTCATCAAAGAATAACTTTCCAAAGAACATTTTAGTGACCACAAGAAAGTTATTATCTCCCATAGTGGTCAGTAAAATAAACATGTACACATAGCACACGATGTGACCACAGTAACCTACCTATGGTGTGTGTGCTAATCCATGCCTTTATATATATATATATATATGTATGTATGTATATATATATATATATATATATATATATATATATATATATATATATATTTGTATAATTACCTGTACATTGATTGTGATAAAGGAAACATTGAAACATTGAAACGTAATAACATGTTGATCTTAATTTTTGCTTAATCTCTCAATTTTTCATTGACATCTATGGTTATGTTTTGTACTATCATAAATCAGGTTAATTGTGTGCTGTCTTTTGATTTTTGCAAAGCTTCAAATTTGCAGAAATTAATTTGCATATTTTTAATATGACAGACTCGTTGCTTTTGTAAAAATTAATCTCTACATAACTTGATAATTTTTATGCACAAAATAAATTATAACCTATAGTATGCAAATGTTTATTACTAGCTTAGAATGTGGCTATATAGGGTTACAGTCTCTGTTTAAATGTTGAACTTTACTATAATGATGGTATCACTAATCTATTCATAATGTCAATAAATGCAATAACTTAATACACAGTGAAGTTCTAAGGTTTGAGGTGTAGGTTTCAAGGTTTGAAGTCTAGGTTCCAAGATCTGAGGTTTGGGTTTTGCTATTAATGTATATGATTACATTGCTGGTTGAATCGTCATAGTAATCGCATAAATAGAAGTCATAATAATATTACATGTTACATGTTACATTTGAATTAAAGGTGTATCAATAGAGGTTATGTAACTTCAACTGTTAATACCACAATTAATTAAATTGGCTACAGTCTATAGGTAGTAGGAAGGAACTAGGTTTTGTGGGGCATTATAGCCAGGCCTTTTGGCTAAAATCAGAAAGGTGGGACACTTGGTCACCTCCTTTTGGCTCCTCGTCTGTTATTCATATTACAGTGGTCGAGACGAAGAAGAATAGGAGTGTGTGTCCTTTCATTGTGTGCTGTTTGTCTTTAGAGAAGAAGTGGGTTTGTTAGAGAGACCATAGACCTCCTGTCTCACACCCAATACATACAATTTGATTTCTGTTATCTGTTTGATAGAACCAGTAATGTCCAGTGGTTATGTCTCTCTATATTGAAGTGGTTTATTTTGTTTGTCCACCTGGTTAACTTACTAATGGTAGCTATTCTTGGTCACTGTGGTAAGTACTGATGTCTACTAGTCTAGAGCTTACTAATGGTAACTATCCTAGGTCACTATGGTAAGTATTGATGTTCACTAGTCTAGAGCTTACTAATGATAGCTATCCCATATCAGTATGGTGTGTTCAATGCTTTACATCTTTATATTACGTTTAATAGAGTAATTATCAGATTACATAAGTTTGGTATGATATAATGTTTTTGTATACATCAGAGTTATTTCATATTGTTATAATTGTTTTCTAGTTGTCCTTTGATTTAAGTGAATATACAGCTGATGTAGATGGTGTTGGTACTCTACGTCTTCTTGATGCTATAAGAACATGTGGTCTCGAAAAGCACATCAAATTTTACCAGGTTAGTAATACACAATTTTAGTGTTTGTCAATGAATTAGATAGACATAGAGATGGAAGGTAGGATGTAAAAATTGGCAGATGAAAGCACAAATTTTATTATTAATTTGTGTCTATATACCAAATCATTTGTGTTAAAGATGATCTTTAAATTTACTCTTATCAGCTTAATCTTGTGGGGCAACCACAAGTAATAAAATCCCCAAAATACTAAGATCTTAAAAGAAAGGACGTTTTTTTCTGTAAATCTTTTGATGTTAAATAATCACATACAAGATCTAAAAACCCCAGCTACTTACATTGATCCACACACATCCACTCACTTCAGCCTAAACAAAGGATTAAAGACAAGTCTTACAACAACTGACTAAGCAAACTTCCTGAATATTAAGCATACTTTACTGGCTGTTCGTGGTTTTTTCCAGCCATATTAAAAAAACTGAGGACTTCCCTAGAAGTCAAAACATACCACTCTTCAAGTGGGTAATAATAGTGGGGGCAGGAACGGTATACCCAGACCTGCGTTAACCTCATTTAACATCCTTTATTAGGGGATCATTTAAAATGGGGGCAGCTATGAAATCCCCTCTTGTCTGAAGAGTAAAGACATAATGATAAGACAAAAGGAAATTGATATCAACAATAGAGTGTGGACTTCTTGTCAGTTTTGTCTTCTATTTTTGTGAGATGTGTGGGGAAAAAGAAACTGTTATTTTTGTTTTCTTAGCTTTATTAATTGAAGACACTTTGTGTGTGTCTAAACATCATTAATTAATTAAATTAATAATTGTTATCTTAGATAAGTATTCATGTTTACTTGTTTAGACTTTACTAATGGTAGATATCTTTGGGCAGTGTGGTAATTATTGATGTTTATTAATCATAATTATTTATTAGTTTGTACTACCTTAACATTTAGTAGCTCTATACTAGTGAACATCAGTGCATACCACAGTGACCTAGGATAGCTACTATTAGTAAGCTCTAAACTAGTGAACATCAGTACATACCACAGTGACCTAGGATAGGTACCATTAGTAAGCTCTAAACTAGTGAACATCAGTACTTACTTACCACTGTGACTTTGTTATTAAATTAAATATTAGCACTGAACATTATTAATTTCTAAAACTAATTACTGACAGAGTGGATCTAAGGGATTTGTTACTAAAAGCAAGCTTCTTCTACATACACCAGCTGGTATGTCTACAACAACAACCACAGATATGCTGTGAATATAAACAATTAGAACAAACAGAAAATGTCAGTGGTAAGGGTTTGACCCTTTCTCTATATTCTACTTTGAAGAGTTCAATTGCTTTGTTAATTGGCACATTCATGTTTGAGTATGCAGCTGCTTAAGTCAAACTCTAAGGTTTTCACATTTGCTATTTTCACTAATATTCCAGCTGTTACATTTCCCACCAAAAGAAACTAATGAAAGTATTTGTAAAAGTTACTTTGTTCAAGAATTAATTTGTCTGATGGCAAAGCACATGTCATGTTTCCCACATGCACACTTTCATAACACAGTTTGGAAGTTTATATTTTTGATTGACTTTTGATGTGGTACAAGTAGGTGAACCATGTGTACCCTAGAGGGGATTACAGATTGGATCATTTCAGATGTGAATGTATTCTCTTTAAGTTTCAGTATCTTTGTAAGATCTTATGTCACACACAATCTCTCTCTCTCTCTCTCTCTCTTTTTCCCTCACCGGTAGGCCTCTACTAGTGAACTGTTTGGTAAAGTACAGGAAATACCTCAAAAGGAGACAACACCATTTTATCCTCGTTCTCCTTATGGTACAGTCCATCTATCTATTCTATTTAAGCTGATCTTTTATCTCTGTAGCTGCAGCAAAGTTATATGCATACTGGGTTGTTGTCAACTATCGTGAAGCTTATGGTATGTTTGCTTGTAATGGCATACTTTTCAATCACGAGAGCCCTAGAAGAGGTAAGTCTTAGCATTTGACCAAATGTTACCACAATGATATAAGCATTAGACTAGCGAACATAAGTACTTACCATGGTGATCTAGGATAAGTAGATTAGCTACTATTAGTAAGCTAAACTAGTAAACATCAGTACTTATCACAGTGACCTACGATAGCTATCATTAGTAAACTCTAGACTAGTGTATATCAGTACTTATCACAGTGACCTACCTTAAATCCCTGTGGTAAGTACTGATGTTCACTAGTCTAGTCTAGAACTTACTAATGGTAGACTAATGTCTAGTGAACATCAATAATTTGAGTAAACAATTATCTTTTGTTTGCAGGAGAAAACTTTGTCACTCGTAAAGTGACTCGAAGTGTAGCTCAGATTTATCTTGGCCACAGACAATCAGTAAGATACTGAGCAATGTGTCAACTTAGTGATATTTTGTAATTGCAGTTTTCTTTGGGAAATTTAGATTCCAAACGGGACTGGGGGCATGCACGAGATTATGTTGAAGTAAGCACAATATTTTACATGACCTGTACAGTGAACCTCTCATGAATGATGCTTTGAAGGAGTTAATGAGTCTCTATTGTTCAACCTCTATATTGAGGACACTTGTTCTAGTCCCATACTAATACTTTAGTGTATTATATAACCTCTATATTGAGGACACTTGTTTTACTCCCATACTAATACTTTAGTGTATTATACAACCTCTATATTGAGGACACTTGTACTTGTCCAATACTAATACTTTAGTGTATTATACAACCTCTATATTGAGGACACTTGTTCTAGTCTCATACTAATACTTTAGTGTATTATACAACCTCTATATTGAGGACACTTGTTCTAGTCTCATACTAATACTTTAGTGTATTATACAACCTCTATATTGAGGACACTTGTTCTAGTCTCATACTATTACTTTAGTGTATTATACAACCTCTATATTGAGGACACTTGTTCTAGTCTCATACTATTACTTTAGTGTATTATACAACCTCTATATTGAGGACACTTGTACTTGTCCAATACTAATACTTTAGTGTATTATACAACCTCTATATTGAGGACACTTGTTCTAGTCTCATACTATTACTTTAGTGTATTATACAACCTCTATATTGAGGACACTTGTTCTAGTCTCATACTATTACTTTAGTGTATTATACAACCTCTATATTGAGGACACTTGTTCTAGTCTCATACTATTACTTTAGTGTATTATACAACCTCTATATTGAGGACACTTGTTCTAGTCTCATACTATTACTTTAGTGTATTATACAACCTCTATATTGAGGACACTTGTTCTAGTCTCATACTATTACTTTAGTGTATTATACAACCTCTATATTGAGGACACTTGTTCTAGTCCCATACTATTACTTTAGTGTATTATATAACCTCTATATTGAGGACACTTGTTCTAGTCTCATACTATTACTTTAGTGTATTATACAACCTCTATATTGAGGACACTTGTTCTAGTCTCATACTATTACTTTAGTGTATTATACAACCTCTATATTGAGGACACTTGTTCTAGTCCCATACTATTACTTTAGTGTATTATATAACCTCTATATTGAGGACACTTGTTCTAGTCTCATACTATTACTTTAGTGTATTATACAACCTCTATATTGAGGACACTTGTTCTAGTCCCATACTATTACTTTAGTGTATTATATAACCTCTATATTGAGGACACTTGTTCTAGTCTCATACTATTACTTTAGTGTATTATACAACCTCTATATTGAGGACACTTGTTCTAGTCTCATACTAATACTTTAGTGTATTATACAACCTCTATATTAAGGACACTTGTTCTAGTCCCATACTAATACTTTAGTGTATTATACAACCTCTATATTGAGGACACTTGTTCTAGTCCCATACTAATACTTTAGTGTATTATACAACCTCTATATTTGAAGCTATCTCTATATCAAAGATAGTTTTCAAACTCTCATGATGTCCATTATAAAGAGGTTATTATACAAATAGTTACTAATATACATATATCTGTTATACTTTAAACGACAGTAACCACAAAAAAGTTAAAATCCTCAAACTATTAGTTAAGGAATTATATCCCATAATAGAAGAGATGACTAGCTGCTCTATCCCATATTATCCCATATTGTTAATTTTGTCAGACCACTATTGTAATGTTTGGTTGTGATAGGTGTGATCTCTTTCCTAGTTCCTTCTAATTTCCTTTTAATCCAATTTTTTAGAAACTGTGCTTTTGTATTTTTCTTTCTAGTTATAGTTTTGAGAGAAACTTTTTAGAAAGTTCATTTCCTTATAAAGTGGCTCTTCCTCTTTATATCCCATACAATAAATGAATCTGATGTTTATATTGTAGTCAATCATGTCATAGTTACTTAACACTTCCAATGTTATCATTGTGTTACATCAAATATGACTTCAATGCTTGTTGAAACTTGTATCTTTCTTTAATAAAACTTATAAAATGATGTCATTTAATTTATTATTGAACAAGCCAGCCACTTTAATAGTGGTATTTGAATTTGAAACTTAAAAATTAAAATACTTAGACTTTTCAAGTGGTTGAGGTTTGAATTTTATATCTTCTTAATACTAATGCTATAAGCTGTTACAAAGGAAGTAGTCCTGTTCACAAATTAATTACAAGTCAATTTGTCTAAAGTAAAAACTCTTTTTATAATAATATTATTTAATTTAACTTTCTTTTATTAAGTGGTAATTGACAAATATATGTTGAATTTTATTGAAGTAATTATAATGTGTCATTGTTTTATTTGTTATTAAAATGGAATTCATTTGTTTAAACAGTTTTTGGTACTATTGAAGTGAAATGTAGTGAGTTAGGGCCATGAGGGTAACCAAAGTCCTCCAGAAAATTTTGTCCTTATTAATAACTATTAATATAAATCTGATTAATAGTTAATATAAATCTGATTAATAACTATTAATATAAATCTGGTTAATTAATCATTGATTATTAAAATAATTAACTATTAGTTAATTAGAGTTATTATAGCTCTTATATTTATTGTTTTTTTGTGTTTTTTCAGGCTATGTGGTTGATGTTACAACAAGATGAACCTGATGACTTTGTTATAGCTACTAATAGAACTCACAGTGTGCGACATATGGTTGAATTATCCTTCAAAGAAATTAATATGGAAATCATGTGAACAATGAAATAGCTACTCTCATAATAGTAGTTCTTCTCCCTCCTCCCTTTTTTTTCCCTCTCTCTTCACCCTTTCATCTCTACCCCTCTCCTTTCCTTTCCTTTGAAATAGCTACTCTCATAATAGTAGTTCTTCTCCCTCCTCTTTCCTTTTGTTTCCCTCTCTCTTCACCCTTTCATCTCTACCCTCTCTACCCCTCTCCTTTTGTCTCTTCATCTCCTCTCCTTTCCTTTCATTTTATCCTTTTCATCTCTCTACCCTTCTCATTTCCTTTCCTCTCCTTTCTCTCTCTACCCCTCTCCTTTTTTTGTCTTTCCTTCTCTCTCTTGTCTTTTGATTTTCCATTTTCTTTGTCCTCTCTACCCTTCTTATTTTCCTCTCCTCTCCTTCTCTCCCTATTCCTTTTCATTTCATTTGTCTTTTCGTTTGTCTTTTGATCCCTTTTTTTCTCTTCCCCTCTCTTAGTTGGCAGGGTAAAGGTACAGAGGAACAAGGAATAGAGAAAGCAACTGGAAAAGTACGGGTCACAATTGACCCCAAGTATTACCGTCCAACTGAAGTGGTAAGTGAATGCAGTCCTAAAATATACCTTAAAGGAAACAAACCCTTAACTGAAAAGAAAGCGAATAATGACTCTTGGATTTGAACCCACAACTTTAAGCACCGCATACCATTGCCCAATACTCTACCAACTGAGCTAACGAGGCCAACCCTTAATACACATTCTAACATGTGCCTTATTTGTATCATTGAATCCCACTACTGAAGACTGTCTCTATAAAGAGATTATAAAGTATTCTATAACTGTTTGAATTTACTACTTTATTTCACTGTCTGGTTGCATATTGTATTATTGTTAGGACTTGCTATTGGGAGATGCATCTAAAGCTAAAGAAAAATTTGGTTGGGAACCCAAGATAAAATTTGAGGTACATAACTTAAAAATGTATAGTTATCATTCTTAATTTTAAAAGACAATATTTCCAATTTGAAAATTATGTTTGTCAACAAATCCAATTATATAGTACACTTTAATACTTAATAGATGTAACGAATTACTTAGAAATAAATTTTGTAGTTACATCTGATGTTGATTTCTTATTATTTGTTCCTGTTTACTTTTAGGATCTTGTTAAAGAAATGGTCAAGGCTGATATTGAACTACTTGGTAAAAACCCAACAGCTTAAACTGGAAAAGTACCTACGCCATTAGGTTTTCTAAATAACATGTTATCTAGTTTTTAATTTTTTTCCGGGTTCAATCTCATGATTTAATTTTTAATAGTTATAATTTAGTAGGAACAACTTGAGATGATTTCATTACTTTTTTTCATTAAATAAATATTTGGTATTATAACAACAAGGTGATTTCTCACTTCAAGAGTTTCTGCCTGCAAATAGTTGAAAGTTATATTTAGATAGCATTTTATGACATCATTCTAATGCTACTTAATTTACACTTAGCAGTTATATTTAGATACATAAATATGACATCATTCTAATGCTATCTTAATTTAAAAGTTTTCTTATAACGAGTACATAAAACTTTATTTTTCTGTCTTAATTTTCGAACAGATTCTCGGATATGTTTAGGACGTAGGGGTCCTCCTTCATTTCTATTATCTCTAGCTTGACAGGCTGCTTCCACTATCTCTCCAACATACACTTTAGCCATACCAGCCATCGCTATGACAACGTTTTGGGACACAGATCCTCCTACAATAGACTGCATAAGTTTCCTGTTAAAAAATAACCACAAGTGTTCCAATATTTCATACATCAGTCCCAAACATCGCTTAAAATTGGACATGGGGTAACATTTGAGTGTACTTTAAAGCACTCGTCATGTGCAAGCACTTGATACCATAAGCATTTTTAAGTACCTTACAAGCGAAAAGACTGCCAGTTCTTTGTACACTTCACATATTCAATTAAAATCATATCATTATGTGTAAATTGCACAAAAAGCTTAGATATAATTCAGTTGCTTTGCACATGGGACTAGAAATAGCCGCAATGGTGTTAGGAGTTCTTGCATCTTCTGCCTCTGTAGAGAGGCCCTTTAGTGTAGCAAGAAAAGTGTTTAGGCCCAAAAGGGGCCAACTTGTAGACGTGACACCTCACAAATTAATATTTATACAGATGTAATAATAAATATTTGAAAAATAATTTGAGTAGTTTTGTTAAAGTGCTCATGTTTGTGCTTTAAACAGTTTTAAAATGCTTGAAGTTGTGCTTCAAGCATTTCACTAAATGCTTGTCCCATGGTTGCTTAAAATGTAGAGTTTTTAGCACCATGATGCTTCATGTGATTGTCATGTGATCTACTAAATGTGTCATATTATTATCATGTGATGTACCTGACATTGCTCTTTTGAAATGTGGAACGTCGAAATATTTCATATTGGTCAAGTTGTTGACTATTAAATGCTGACACAAGCAGCTGGAGTTTTTCCGCCTCCATCTTTTGTTCCTTGGAAGCTAAAACAACAAGAAATATCTATTAAAAATTATAAATGTATTCTGTCAGTATAATCCAGTGTGCTATTTGTTGCTTGGAACTCTTTTTTTAAATAAATATATATTTCTTTTATTGTATAGTGATAAAAGTTGTTAGGAATTCGTAATCTAGCAATTTTTATAAATTAAATTATACAATCAACTCATTTTATGGTAATAAATGACGAAAACTGTCAAATTTTAAAGGGACTTTTGTTCAAATGGTTCTATGTTCAACTTGCCCCACGATTACATCATTCAATGGATCTCTAATCCTTACACTTTCAATTTTTTCAAATCCTAACTAAGTATTGTATTGTGCTTACTGAAATCAGTAAGAGACATTCTCACAGGACCCTCTAAACCAATTCAAAAAGGATAATTACAATGTTTGATTTCATACAGTATTTGCAGAGTTACAAGAAACCACACCTCTAAATCTTAGGCTATTTACTAAAATATACTTTGTGCAACTGTGTTGTCTTCATTTGGTAATACTTCTTCTTCTGATTTCCCTTCAAGCACATGTTCAACCTTGGCTTTCTTAGATGATGGCGGTTTATCTTCAGCTGGTTCATCTTTTGTCTCCTCCTTTTTCTTCTTCCCCATTTTAGATAGATGTAATCAATAATAAACCACACCCCCAACAATAACTATTAATAACATTATTAATAATTGTTTTTTTATAATCGAAGAGAGTAAATTATACAATATTAATTATTAGATAGCTTAAAATGACATAGACATTAGATATAAGATAATGGATTGTGTTTACCTTTTAAAAGAAAGAAAAAAAGCTGCAAATGATAACTAAAGATCATTTCAAGTGACTAATTAAGTCTTAAAGTAATAATACACACAATATCCCACTACTAGCACAGCCATGCCCACTACAAACCAAGGTAAACTGCTGTCACGTGTTTCTTGACTGCGCAAGTTAGACTGCATGTCACCGACCTTAGCTTGTAATCGAGATTGTCTCTCTGTTCTAGCTCGTCGACGAATTTCAGCAGCCTCCCTACAATATTGAAGATAGCAACTTACTAATGGTAGCTATTGTAGGTCACTGTAGTAAGTACTGATGTTTACTAGTCTAGAGCTTACTAATGACAGATATCCTAGGTCACTGTGGTAAGTACTGAGGTTCACTAGTCTAGAGCTTACTAATGGTAGCTATCTTAGGTCACTGTGGTAAGTACTGATGTTTACTAGTATAGAGCTTACTAATGGTAGCTATTCTAGGTCACTGTTTAAGTACTGATGTTCAGTAGTCTAGAGCTTACTAATTGTAGCTATCCTAGATCACTGTTTAAGTACTGATGTTCAGTAGTCTAGAGCTTACTAATTGTAGCTATCCTAGATCACTGTGATAAGTACTGATGTTCACTAGTCTAGAGCTTACTAATGGTAGCTATCCTAGGTCACTATGGTAAGTACTCATGTTCACTAGTCTAGAGCTTACTAATGGTAGCTGGTATGCACTACTCATTGTCCTAGCTAACATTTAAACTGGTGATCTCACTTTATTTTTGGGTCCTCAGGAGGTGCCACTGGTTGCACAACAGGTAGATCTTTAGAAGGATGTACTACTGATGGTTCATCAGTAGGTACCTCTTTTATCACTTCCTCTGTTCTCTTTTCCTCTGTCCCTATCTCACGATTGGAAACCATTCTCTCCAATTCAGTTAGTTCCTGAATTAAAGCTTTTTCTTCAAGAGTATTACTCTCTCTGGGTATTTGATCTTTTGGTGGCCTTACTGGGGGGAGGGGTGGCGGAGAATGACGAGGAAGAGACGTAATCAATTCTCCTCCTCTTCCTACCCCTAAAAAATGATCATCAGGATATTGAGGCTCATCAGGACTTCGACTCCCCTTCAAAGTGGACTCCTTTCTAGGTGGAGGTGGGGGAGGGACTTCATCTTCACTTTCCACTTCTTGTCGTGTATTTGATTCTCCATTCAAATACCATTTGTTATCTTCTTCTTCTTCAGACTCTGATGGGTCCTGTTGTGAGGTTCGTTTGTGATAGCGTACCAGTACTTCCTCAATGTCATCTTCGTCAGGTACAGGGATTTGAGAACCATTAGGATACTTTTCATATTGTGGTGGTCCTAAATAATAAATATAATAATAAATACCTTGCAATTAATATTATTAATATATAAAAATATTTAATAACTAGTTCATACCAGGTGGTGGTAACGAAGGGGGTGGGGGAGGAGGAGGAGAAGGTGAGGGAGAGGGAGTGTAACCTGCTAAGAGATCAGGTGGGCGGGGTGGTAAAGGAGGAGGTCCATCCCCCTCAAAACGATGATTGTAAATGTCAACACCTTGACTGGGACCATTAGACACTGGCTGTAACATTTCTCCTAATATATGAGTGCAATAAAGATCCAGTAGTTTACAAAGAGTACATGTATTTTATCTATATGTCGGTTAAATTTCTGTGTACATATTAACCAAACATCAAAGGTGCATTTATCATCCCATCATTGAATTTTAGGCAAATTTCCAACACAATGTATATATATATGTCCAATTTATTTTTGGGATGAGGTCTTGGAGTAAAACTAGATACTTTTATTTCAAACGTAACACATGATTCCATCTTTGAAAAATGGTTACACACACAACTTTTACACTAATTTCTCCATACTACTATAGCTTACCTTCTTCAATCTCCTCTGAATCACTATCATCTTCAGTGGAGTTCATAGCTCCTTGAAGTATAGCAATATACGAGAAACGTAATTGGTCTGGAGTTTGTATGAGACCCAATCGTTGTTTTCTCATATCTAATAGCATTGACTGAACATCTACTGAATTAACATCACCTGTATCTTCAATCTATAGAGAACATGAGATTATGTACTTAGAACTTATTTATCATAGACAACTTTATTCTATCTAAAAATATAATATTAAACTTTCATCACCTGCCTCTCACTTAATTCATTTCTCCCTCCCTCTATTTTTTGCTTACACATCCTTCTTACACTCATCTCTGACATCCATTAGTCCATCCATCCATCATTAAATCACTTACTACATACCTTTTTTAAACAGACATCTACTAAACAAAACGTTCCTGATCTTCCAATACCAGCACTATATTATAACAACACATAGTAATAGAACTCAATACTCTATTTAGAATTACTGTACCTGCAATGAATGACACATGGTCCTACATCTTCATTGAGAACACCACTGCTTCGTACTGACTCCAAGAATTCTAAAAAATCATCTGCCGTCTTTGGGACACCAAAATCAGGCCATCGAGTGTAATGAAAATGTAAAATAACTCGTGCTTCTTCCTCTGTCTAAAGAAAAGGGTATAATGTAGTACTTGGAGAGAGGGAGAGAGAGAGAGAGAGAGAGAGAGAGAGACTCACTCCAGTTTTTTCAAGTCGTAAATGAGACAATCGATAAGAATGCATATCTTCAGTTGATAGTAACTCTATTCTATATGGTTCAAATTCTACAATTGGTTCGTCCAAACCTCTAGGCCAATATGGGTAGCATTTGTTCTGCAAAGACAGAAAGCATATATATATTAAGACAATACATATCTATTTAATATCATAATAGTCTTAATTATTAGGAGCTCTCCCTACGTTTGTAAGTACAGTACTGTCAAATTGAGTTGTATTATATTAATAGTCTTACCATAGACCTTTCTACACATTTGTTAAGCATAAGAATCCCTTTTGAATTTTGTTCCCAAATCATTTGCCAGAAGTGAGAACTAGTATGGTGAAGAGGACCCTAATGAGTGAATATAGGGAATAAATAGATTGTTGAAAGGACAGAGAAATAGTTTGTGATAGGGTATATGACAAACAGTCTGATGAAGTTGTCACTCCAATGGGTCTTACTATCTAAAACAAACTAACATAGTTATTAGAGATATCATTACACACACACACACAGAGTGTTTGACAATAGTAAACGTAGAGGGCGTTCATGTTTAGACTAGTCAGTTTGAAATACAAGCCACCTTCTGTCATACAACTACTTACACTATATCACATATCACTGACAGGTACATGGAATTGTATGATATATCATCCAAGGATAAAAACATTGTTTACCAGACAAAAGTCACTTGTGTAATATATTATAACCGTACACATGTAGGGTGTTAGGGTGTGGTTCCATAAACTATACATATATTTATATAACAATTGTATCTACATTAATTGAGGAATGTAATTTATATGTATTACACGTGTAGTATACTTGTTAACTAAGTTTTCTACAGAGGAAAAGAACCCATGTATTTGAGAGTAACATAGACTTGAAACAATAGAAATACAAGATTGTCTAATTGTATAGTCTGGACTGATATATATATATCTCTGTCTGTCTCTCTCTATTTAGTCTTTAACTTTAAGTGATCATGACTTATTTTTAAAATTGCGGCTTCATTTCAACCTTCAAAGACTAGAGTTGTTGTGAGTCTAGATCACTTAGACTGTCTAATATATCATTAGTTCTTATTGTACTAGTATACTATATACTAGTGGTCATCATCTCACACTAATATGATCACTGATACATCCTGCTCATGTTTCACAATGTGACATATTATATGTCCTCCTTAAACTGTCATCTCTATGTCCTCCTTAAATTTTCCTGGTAATTCAACACTACATCTCAACTCTATGTACATCAATTGTTTAGCTTCCATGATAATTCATAGCACATTAGAGCCAAAAGGGCAATGAAATCAGTCACTTTTTTTAATACTATCTCTAATGATATTATTATGACATCAATTCACAGTGTACAAACAGTTCTTAGATCACACTACAATGTGAAGCTAAAAGTACTACCCAGACAACTCTTTCAAAATGCAGCTGTATTAAACCAACAAACACAAGTTCGTCTTGTGACAAATATTTTATTAAATATGAACAGAATGTGAACTAGACAACATTACAGTAATATCATGTAATACATGTTACTATGGAGGGTGTGTACGTGTTTTTCTACATTGGTAAGTTTAGTGCAACAAATTGTGTTCTTGTTGCAATGATAAAAGGAAGAAAATATTGTTGTTATGTAAGAGTCAGGATGACTGATAAGGATATGAATTAAATAAAATGGTTTCTTCTTGGTTATGTGTGTGTCTCACCTGTGTAAGAATGTAAGACCTTTTAACATCTTCTGCCTGGAGGGAGGGAAAAGGAGAGAGAGAGAGAAAAGTCAACAACCATGTTCTTTGAACATAAACTACAATATCTTTAAAATAACTATTATGTAGCGTTCTTTCCCTTAAAGTAAGTACTATGTGTGATTGTTAAAATTGTTATGTTAGACCTATCACTAAAATGGGGAAAGTTTTAAGATAACACAAGAAATGTCGTGTTATAAAAATAAAATGAATAGTTTAATATTTTTTAAATTGATTCACAATCACACAAAGACTGACTTAAAGTGACATCATAATTACATCATCATATTATTAACAAACAAATCAATTAATAGAAACATGAAATATTGTACAAGATTTAAAATAATAATCAGACAAACCTATCATCAAATAAACTACACTTCTCCATTCTATATGTGTCTTATATCACTCTGTGGATGTATATATAACTATAAGTAACACCCACATACCTAATATATTACTGTATATTACTATTAAAACTGAAGCATGACAAAACCAAGCTACATTGGGAGTAAATAATGTCAGCAGCTCAACTTCTATTGTCTAAATATGGCTTTCTATACCAGACTATTGTACGTATCAAAGGAAAATGTTAACACAACAGAACAAGTCATTCTTTATAGACCAGTCAATAGGACACAGTACCCAACCAGTCAATGAGGTAACTGAGAACATGACAATAGTTGTATTACAATTATAGACAGTTTTGGGACTAGTTGTCTCATCATGTTAAAGGTTATGTCCTAACTTCAGTACGAGTGCTATTTTTTTACTAATAAAATTATTTCAAATAGTAAATTTATCCTTGATGACCATCTTAAAATTGTAAATTTGAAAGAAAAATTTTTTATACAGTTAATACTAACCTCTAATTTCAATAACTAATTCATTGTTAACATGGTAAGACCATCCACTTGTAATTGGAGCACTCACTGGGTCAAAGGAATGTGCAAATCTTTTTCCTTATTACTATTAATCTAACCTTATATGACCTTTGACCTTATATGACCTATGACCTTACAAGTTTGTATATCAAACCATTAAATGAACAAGGAAACCCAAGGAAACTGATTAGGAGATATAAGGAAATGGGAAAGTCAATAGGTATACATTGTAGACAGTTAGGCTGTTAGTTATTAAAGTTCAATACTCGTACACTACAGATAATTAAAGTGTTAGTATATTAAAGTAATTAATTATATAAACATACAAATTTAATCTTTCATTTATAATGTTTCATTTAATTCACTTGGGACTTAGTCTCGACAATTATAACAATAGCTAAAGACATTACCACAAAGTTATCAATACTTTAACACCAGACAACACAAGGTATCCTAAGGTATTCTGTGCATGCCAATTACATAACAATTCCTTTTAGACCCCCTCCAAAAAATTGCAATATAATATTGTGACTGTGACAGATTCAACAACACTCGCTACTTGTAATCAATAGTTCAAATATTTTAAGGACCAGAAGAAATATCTACAATAACATTTGATACTAATAACAGTGTTATATGATAAGACTCTCTCTCTCTGACTGAACTCTTATAAAATAAAAGTCTTGGACAGATTCAAAACTCAAACTCATTCCAAGGCTTCAAATTTTACATGCTGAGACGGAATGATGCCTCAAATACCACACCTGTCTATCTGTTTACCACAATAACTTCTTTGTTTCTTTTCAAACAATGATAACATGAATAAAGAAATTATTAGCCCAGAAACCACAATGACCTAAGATAGTTATTGTTAGAAAGCTCTAAACACCTAGTTACATTGAATTCTTAAGATATAAGGTATTATTATTGAACTAAATACAGCTGTAACACACTCAATATAATTCTAAATACTGTATCCATCAATGGTCTGAGAGAAATCAGCAATACCAATAATAGATCACGTACCGTTGATCTAAGCTGATAACAAAATATGCAACATGATATAGTCTTGTCTTAACATCATTACAACAACAACTCAGCAGGTACCAGGAATAACATACAATATGTTTGAATAGACAATACATATGTACACCAAATGGATGACACAGATGTGCATTATATTAACCATAATATACATTGGGTGGATTGTTTCATCTGTATGCATATTTCTACTTAAAGCTATAACATAAGCAGCTGGCGTAGCTGACAGTACACGACACAGCAGCAAAGTTTATTGTTTTGATATTAAGCAGGTGTAATAATTTCAATGAAAAATTGTAAGGAATTTTAAATTGATCACTTGAACAGAAACACCTTAGAACATAGCTAATATGCTAAACACAGTGACAATAGGGTTAAATATTAGATTCTTATTAAACATCTCACAATAGATATAGTAATATTATTAATTGTACCAAGAGTTAATAATATAAGAACAACTCTAACAACAACATGACACCTCCAAGACTCGCCAGTATAAGCTTATTCAACTGACACAGCACATCATAAATGAGCTATTCTTATCTTATGAAAACTATTAAATGGGTCAAGCCCACATTTACCAGGTAAAACCACTATTATCATAATATTAAGATAGCTTATAGGTACATGTGTGAATACAGAATGGAAGCTACAAAAATGGAGTTATCCTTTCCAAACAATAAATGCTTTTTAAACATGGGTAACCAAGCAGGTTATCATATAATACATTGTATACTGGTCTCTCCCTGTATATTAGTTATGTTATTACTGAATTACAAGTGTGGTCATGTGATCAATTGAGGTGAGCAATGTACCTTGACAAAATTAGCATTAATGTAATCATAATCATCATCCAGTTTCACTCTAGTTGCATCAACTTGAAAACAAAAGAGAGAGAGAGAGAGGAGAGAGAGAGGAGAGGGAGAGAGAGAGAGAGAGAGAGGAGAGAGAGAGGAGGGGGAGAGAGAGAGAGAGGGGGAGAGGGAGAGGGAGAGGGAGAGAGAGAGGGGGGGGGAAGAGGGAGAGAGGGAGAGAGAGAGAGAGAGAGAGAGAGAGAGAGAGAGAGAGAGAGAGAGAGAGAGAGAGAGAGAAAGTATAATGACATGATAAACAATGGTGCAATCTTAATACAATAGGAAATAGTTATGATTTTATTTCAATATTCATTAACTTACTAGGTAACACATCGCGATAACGATTACGTGGAATATTCATAGGATGACGAGCCTCACTCTGAGAACCAGCCTGAGATTTTGAAATTTGATGAAGATGCTATTAGAGAAAAAGAGAGCAAAAATGACTTTAAAGCATGTCTATTAATCATACAGAATTCAATTTAAAACATGATACTTGCAATCTCAAGTCAATGTGACCTTTGTAAAAAAAACCTTGAGAGCTTAACATATTTTTGCTTACAAAATGACAAATGAATAATGCAAAAGAAATAGATCATACAAAACGAAGACAAGTCATATTAGTAATTCATTCCTTATCTCAAAAGTTTTATGCTGACAAGAAGGACATCAGATCCACGACATATTTAAAATTATTTTGAAATTGTCAAATGTACGCTTACTTGAAAGAGCGAGTGCCATCCTCGTGTTTCTTCTAGCTCGTAAAACTCGTCCTCCATTGCTGCAGGAAGAGGGTCTCAAACACTTGAAGGACAGAGCACAGAAGATACTAGTAAAAAGCAGTTTTAGAGTAAATGAAAAGGTCTATAAACTGACCGCACTTTCCTGTACTTAATTGATTTTCTAATTATTCCAACAAAAAGTAATTTTGAAAGGTTGCACTTTATTGAACCATAAAGTCAAGCTATGTACAGAAGGGCTGTTAAGTATTATAAACATTGCTACAATTGGCTGGAGGCTGCTAGAATTAAAAGATACACAGTTAGTAATCTCTATAAAATAAAGTAAACAATATATTCACAAATTATTGTTGTTCTGTTTCCTCTTATAGACAACAGCCCCTGGTCATTACAATGTAATTACTGACGTTATCCATCAAAAATTAGAAAATATAGTGGGTAAAAATAATATATCAATATCTCTGGCTGTTAGAGAACACCACGGCAAAGATGAGTCGTATCATTTCTGTCTACCTCCTGACGCAGTTGTATTTCCAACAAGTGTTGAACATGTCAGTGATATATTAAGATTATGCAACCAGGAACGCATTCCTGTAATTCCATTTGGTACAGGAACGGGTCTAGAAGGAGGAGTGGGTGCTGTTCTGGTATGAATTTAATTTACTCTCAGTTAACCTAACTTTTAATTCACTATTAGGTACAAGTATCAATTAACGTTACATGAAAATACATGTACATGTCCATATAAGGATAATACAATATAAAGTTTATATATCATAATATGAACTAGTAGAACTATAATGAATTATATAATACTATATTAAGTAAAAGGTATTAAACCCACATTGTATAATGAGGATGTCCCTATATTAACTTAAGTAATTATTAATAATAATGCTGTCCTGATACATGAATCTATTTTAACGACATGATGTGTTACTTGTAACACAATATATTAATAACACATGGTTTTGTTATTTCACATACTATATTAAAAATTATTTATAACATTATTATCTTGTGTTTTCCTCATGTTACTGGAATAGGGTGGTGTTAGTATGGACTTGACTAAAATGGATGCCATCACTGAAGTCCACCAAGAAGATTTTTATGCATCAGTTCAACCTGGTGTAACTAGACATAATTTGAACAGTTATATAAGAGATACTGGACTTTTTTTTCCAATAGGTAAGTTCTAGAAACATCAGTACTTACTACAGTAACTTAAATGATATTGGTATTGTGCACAGATCCTGGAGCAGATGCATCTCTATGTGGAATGGCTGCCACAAGTGCATCAGGCACAAATGCAGTGAGATATGGTACTATGAGAGAGAATGTACTGAATCTTCAAGTTGTTCTATCTTCTGGAGAAGTACTTTATACAGCAGGACTTAAAGGCAGAGCTCGGTAAAGACACAGTACTTTAATATCAAGAGCTCTAACATCAATAGTTACCATAAGATGAGTATTGTTAGTTATAGTCTAGAACTTATAGCTATCCTAGGTCACTATGGTAAGTACTGATGTTATTCTACTGAACATCAATAGTTACTATGGTGACATAGGATAACTACCATTAGTAAGTTAAAGACTAGTGAACATCAGTACTTACCACAGTGACCTAAGATAGCTACCATTAATAAGTTATAGACTAGTGAACATCAGTACTTACCACAGTGACCTAGGATAGCTACCATCAGTAAGCTCTAGACTAGTGAACATCAGTACTTACCACAGTGACCTAAGATAGCTACCATTAATAAGTTATAGACTAGTAAACATCAGTACTTATTGAAAGATGGTAGCTACTATATAATGTACCATTAGTCTTCTGAGATTTATCATTAACCACAGAACACATGTACACTTCATTCCTAGTCCATACACACATACACAAACTCAGTCCATATACATTACCCATAGGACATAATTATGCTCCTGTTAATATCCTGGCTTATATTTCGTTAACAAACCTAACAAATGTTTGGGTGAGACCAGACCACAAATATATTATGAGTAACCTCCCTTCACAGTCTGGCCTCAGTACAGAGGTTATAATGTTATGTTTCCTTCAAGTCATATTTGGGTAGAAATTAGTTAGTTCTCGTTAGTAGTATTGTTAATATGATTTGATAAACATTCCTGCTAGTTCTATTTAGGGGAAGTATCTTATCATTGTTTCTATTGGAACTATATCAAATTAGCCATGTTGCTTTAACTACATAGAATTACACATAATGTTGTTAGTATTGTTATTTAATATTACTTATATTGCTATGACAACTTTGTTGACAACACAATGAGGGACTAAGTTATCTAAAAATGGTCTAAAACAACTTAACACACAAGCTACTAGTAATGATACTAGAAAATACACCACTAACACAATAATCCTATATTACTGTGCATACTAACTAATAAGGATAAACAATGTTGCCATTACCATAATGTACTTGTATAGATAATGGTAATATTTATTTAATTGTAGGAAGACATCTGCTGGCTATAACTTGACCAACCTCTTTATTGGGTCTGAAGGGACATTAGGTGTCATTACAGAGACGACACTTAGACTTTATGGCATCCCTGAATCAGTAAGTTATGCACTGTATCAAAGACTACGGTCTCTCTCATTCACTCAGACAATATCTGCAGTGTGTGGATTCCCTTCAATAGAGAGTGCTGTAAATACAACTGTTGAAGTACTCCAAGCTGGGATCCCAGTCGCTAGGATAGAGTTTTTAGATGAGCTCTCTTTAGAAGCAGCAAATCGGTTTTCACATCTTGATTATCCAGTCAAACCAACTCTATTTCTAGAGTTTACAGGCTCTCCACAAAGTGTTGAGGAACAAATAGAGATAGTCAGTAAGTATATAATATTAGGATGAGTGTTCAAAACAGTGACAACCATACCACAGCATGCACAGTTGAGGGAGAACAGTATATAGTCATGATATAATAAGTGACTAGCTAACCCAGTTATTAGATATTGTTCTAGTGGATTAACATCTAGTAACAGGCTGAGATAGAGCTATAAGTTCATAGTTCATCTTGGTCTTTACGGTGTGCTCTTTGTTTTAATAGGTCTAACACACTATACATTGATCCAATATCTTGATACAATATTAACCTGATCAATTCAATATTGAAGCAATTGATCCAATATTGATGCAATCAATTCAATATTGAAGCAATTGATCCAATATTGATGCAATTGATCCAATATTGATGCAATCAATTCAATATTGATGCAATCAATTCAATATTGAAGCAATTGATCCAATATTGATGCAATCAATTCAATATTGAAGCAATCGATCAGGTCAATATTGTAGTATACATTAAAGCCTAAACAAATTTAAAAAACCCAGCACACCATAGGTTTTAACTAACAGTAATATCTTTATTTTAAAGGTATGCTCGCTAAAGATAATGGCAGTTCAGACTTTATATGGGAAACTGATCATGAAGCTAGAAACAAATTATGGAAAGCACGTCATGAATGGTGGTATGCTGGACTAGCATTAGAACCAGGCAAAAAAGTAAACCATTGTCCACATAATACACGATTTATTATGCACAATATATTATATTATCATTATATTGTCAGCTGCTATTTGATAGAAGTAACATTCACATACATTACAGTAATAGTCATATAAACTGTCTTGTTTTGTTAAGGGCTATTCTACTGATGTGTGTGTGCCTATCTCAAAGTTACCACAAGTTTTAATAGAAACTAAAAATGATTTAGATGCATCTACCATCACTGGTAAGATGTCTCTATCTATTCACTGATCTAGTCATCTTTCTTTGTAGCTCCTATCATAGGTCATGTAGGAGATGGTAATTTTCATTGTATGATGTTAGTAGATACTGATAATAAAGAAGAATTGAAAACAGCTAAAGAATTAGCAAACAAGATGGCAAAGTAAGTCATTACTAAAAACACTATTGAATTCTTTTTAAGAATAACCAACAGACTTTAGGTAGTTTATATTTCCATACCTAAACCAAATAAGACTCATACCTATTCTGCTTCCATACCTAAACCAAATAAGACTCATACCTATTCTGCCACTAGTATAGTTGAAATGAATTGTTTGATATAGCTATAATCATCCTGCTATATCACATAAACTCCAGATTTTCCATATAAGGATTTATTGAGTGTATTTCCATATAGGCGGTCTCTTCTAGTGGGTGGTACTTGTACTGGTGAACATGGTATTGGACGTGGGAAAATGGAACTATTGTTAGAGGAATATGGACCTATTGGTATTAAGACAATGATAGCTATTAAGAGAAGTCTTGATCCACACATGATTATGAACCCAGGAAAAGTTATTGAAAAAACTATTTAAAGTCATTAAATAGATCTTTTATTTGTTGTAGTTTTGTTCAAGTCATTATCTTCTGCTAGTTTTTGTACTTATTGTGTTTTTGGGAAATTTTTCAAGTCATTTTCTTCTGCAAGTTTTCAAATAAAGTGTTACATTTTATTCTCCCTAAATGTTATTTTATTGCAACAAAGACACATGACATGTACTGATATGTTCTTTATTATTTGATAAACATATCCAGAAAAAACGAACCAGTTAGGACTTGCACAATAGGACCTTGTGATAACTAGCACCTGACAACTTATCAAACAGGTCTAGGATACAAGTCCTGACTAGTCCAGGATATGTCTATCAAAAAATAACGATTATCTACTTGTATCACTAATAGTACTAACATATGTCCTATTTAATGAATTGACTAACAATTTCTTGTCATTTAACATTAACAGTTTGTTAACAAAATGTACATGTACACTATTATAATATAATGCTAATAGTTTGAGACTACTGTATATAGAGTATTATCATATACAGTGTCTTTACAATGTTAATAGCATAAATAGAAAAGAAAGATATTTGAATATTAACATCAATACTGTATTCCTGAGTACATGTACATGTAAATGTACCAATAAATGTACATGTAAATGTATTACTGAAGACATAATAACAATAAAAAACAAATATGGCTACTGAAAGTAAGTACCTTTTGAACAGTGTCTGAAAATTATTCATAAGATTGACTATTTCTTTCGTCTGGCTCGTGTGGAGGCAATAGATGGTGTAACCATGGTAACAGTGTTACCATCTTGTCGAATTCGTCCTTTTAATCCTGATAGTGATTCCTCTAAAGCTTTCATTGCTTGCGTTTGAGCTCTCTTGGGTAACTTTGGCTGTGTAGTGAAAAGATGTATAACAATTTATCACTGATAGAATATGTTCACTAAATAATACTACAGAGAATAGACCTTAATACTTTATGAAAGACTTACTAATAAACTCTTAAAACAGTCGTCCACTGCTCCGAAAATAATTGCCTATCAAACACAAGTATTATTACAATCAAAATTATTCTCAATGTGAATATTATAGGAGTATTACTATGTATATGTCATATATGTACCTCCATTGTGTCTTTTTCATTTAATGGTGAGCCAGTTTCCTTTGATTTTATCATTAATTCAACTCTGAAAAGTTCATACAATTATAAATGAATCCTACCATTTCAATCAATGTATATGCTACTGTCTTTTATCCATCCATCCACACTCCTTCCCTCAAAAAGCCATCCATTTATATTTCACTTACTCTTCCAATTGTTTAGGTATTCTCTTAACAGTAGATGGTACTACAGTACAACTATATAAGATAACATATATCATGTACACACACACACACACACACACACACACACACACACACACACACACACACACACACACACACACACACACACACACACACACACACACACACACACACCTTCTAGAATTCATAGCAGGTGTAACTAAATTAGTCTCATCAACTTGTTCCTCTTGTAGTAGCCTCTTTTTACGTGTTGAAGCAGCCATTCTAAATATAACAGATAATAGCACATCTATTATTACATGTTTAAGTAACAAATTGTAGCAAAAATTTTAAGCAAATGTGCAAATTAATACAATTCGTTATGAAACTGAACATTAAGGACATAGGATATAGATTACTATTAGTATTAACTAATATTAATATGAAGATTTGACACTCACAGTAAAACCATTATAAAAACTTCTGAAGTTCTGATATATAGGAAACTTATTTACTAGTAGCAAAAAGTGGTCAAATACGAAGCAAGAGAGTCAAGGCCCATTTGTTTAATTAAACAATATCACAGTACAAATGAATTAGTTTTGATTGCCAGGCCCATAACTCATTTGTTGGCTGTAGACAACCGACAGGATGAGTGACTTCCTTTTCTGCTAGTTGAACAGAATTGATAAAGTTTTGTAATTTTTGAAGACAATTGTTTAACACACAGAGAGGAAGTCAAACTCTCTTCCTTTCAGGACCACCACTTGACTTCCTAGACTGCACTTTTATATTTACTGCTGATTTTGTATTACTATGATTGTGGGGCAACAACTTACAGCCTGTAATGAATATTGTTATGATGTAATTTACAGGATGTAGTATTTATATTGTAATATAGATTTGATAAAACGGCACAAATCATAACAATTAACAAGACATTAATTTCTGAAGACTTAAAGTTAATAATTATTTTTAGTATTCTATGTTCATAAACATTGCTGGTAATTTTTCAATTTTTCTAATTCCACTTGGTTTTTACTATGAAACCAGAACCTTCTAAAATAGTTATAGAATTTTTCACAGCATGATCAGTCATACCCATTATCATATAATACTTAGCAACTGACTGTTTACAATTATAGTTAATAGTTATCATATACATCTGACAGTTATAACATGTATTTTAATTTATTTGTTCCTTCAATTATAGCATATAACAACAATAGCAACAAACAGACATAGAAGTAAACAAGGTCCAAAACAAATATTAGACTATTTTATATGTCATATATAAAAAGTGACTTCTACTTATTACTTACTTTAGTAATAAAAACTAAATAATTAATCATAATAAATAATTTTTATATGCTAAATAAAATTAGATTGGATTAGGCATAGCCTTCAATACAATATGGATGTCCTTTGTTAGGATAAATAGTATTGAACTGTTAGTTAGTTCCATAATAATTACTGTAATCAAAACAGTATATAATATGTTGTTGATGATACATTTCAATACCTTATAAGAATATTACAACATCTAGTTATAGCAACCAACTGGTTTCAACATTGTATAGTATATACTCTAAATTTTAATGTTTTCAAATTGCAAAATTTAGTAAACACAATAAATAATAGAGTTATATTGCATATCATTCTCCCTAAATTAACACAATATGCATTTCATTATAAAATTAAACACTTTTCTTTTTGCTATCTACTATTAATATGAAGATTTGGCAAATCATACTCAAGACTTTACTATATAAATTTCCTGCCATATATGGTAATTCATTTACTAGTAGCAAAAAGGTGGTCAAATATGAAGTCAGAGTGTTCAGACTATAAGATTGTATTAAATATCACAGTACAATGAATTATTTCGGATTTGCAATACAAATGAATTATTTTGGATTTGATATAGTCCTTAACTCTTTCGATTGTCAGTCTTCCCGAACCTGCAGCCCTTCGGGAAGACTGACAATCGAAAGTGTGACTTCTTTTCCTATATACAAAAGGCAAAGAAGTCAGGAACTCTCTTCCTTTCAGGACCACCATCCTGACTTGATATTGGACTCTTTTATATTTACTGCTGATTATGTATCAATGCATTTGTGGGACAACTAGTGAATATTGTTATGATGTAATTTCCTGAATTGATTGCCAAGTTTGATAGAGCAAAACCACAATAAGACTATATAATTTTTAAAAATCATCCTACAATCATAATTGACCAATCAAATTACTCCATTTCAGGTCATTTCATAAATTCTTGTACACTCTTTTCTGAGGGTATGATTTTCAAACTTATAACAATTAGCTTGATTGAAATGGCTGTATTCCTATTTTCTATAAATCAGTAAATTTATTTAGTAAATAATGCAAAAATTGAAATGATTAGTAATAAATAGATCAGCAAAATTTACACAACTTAGACAATGTTCTTGAAAGAATGAAACAAGTGAAGACTAAAATTTAAACCAGTACTGAGCAAACTGATGTGGAGTCTTACAAGGCCTTCCTTTCTAAGCAAAGAGGCTTGCCTCATGAGACTATTTCAGTAGTTCAACTTGCCCATTGATAAAGTCTAATACTAAGTAAAGGCTTATCCATGAACAAAGTAGGGGGTGGGGATAACAATGGTGCAGCAGAATAGTCTGGTCATGTATTATAAACAAAAGAGTAAATAAGTCTATTTCTTCTACTACAAGTAAAATGGCAAGCATCCCTTAGTAAGTTAAAGCTAACAAACAGATCCTGATATAGGCATATTCAAAGCAATGAATATAGCATATGTAATGAAGTAATCTGATTGGTCAACACAGTACAAGTCAGTCACACACCTTGGTCTCATTAATTATGAGTTTATACACCTCTGGTCTCTAGTCATCAATATATAAATTACATATCTATCTTGTCCTCAGTGTATAATGTATAAACTATCTCTATTTACTTACCCTCTTGTTCTTTTAGTTTGAATTGTTCCATTTTCTTGTGCTTTTTTAACTGTAGAATTTGCTACACTTCGTCTAAAGTATATAAAAACATATGACAAGAATTAAATTACTGCTAGATAATAAGATAATGGCTAGACAATATGTACAATGAATGCATTGAAATAACTCTTTATCTGTACTCACAAAATATTATATTTGAACACAATTCATTCCTTAGTGTATTAAATTCATTAAATCGAACTCACGTTGTCATTCTTTTAGCAGGAGTGACTAGTTCAACTTCTCTTGGAGTCAAGTTCTCCTATGTTCATTAGTTCAATAACAGATATTATAATATAGTTAGTTATCTATTTGTCCATCCAATCATTACCTAATAATCCATCCATTTATCTATTATTCAACTTACCTTATCATAACAAATTTTAGTCTCTGTTTTACCTGGTAACTGACTAGTACTAGTAGATACTTCCCAGTCAGTTGACTCATTAACAAACTCTTTCATCTTCTCTTCTCTCTAGAGACATATTACTTAAATAACATATATAATATTGTTCAACTTACTAGTGACTGCATTACTAAGTCCATAGTACCACCTTTAACTAAATGAGAAAAATGTACTCTCTCTCTCTCTTATGTATTTGTTAACACACACACACTTACTTATAAACTCTGCCAATGGCATATTGTATATCTCCTAAATAAAAAATGATCATCTGACTGTCACACATTACACTTACAGGTGGTATGGTACTCTTGTCTGGTAATAATCGAACACACTTAAGTGCCTCCCTTTCATATTTCTTACAAGTCAAGTCAATAATTCTGGGAACTAAACAGTATGTAATTACAATGAACTTTGAGTCAATTTTTTACATATTTACTTTGACATTGCATATCACGGATTACAGCTTGAAGATGTTCCTTTGGTGTTACTTCAGTAACTTCTTTGACTTTATCTGCTGTCGTCTGAGAACGATTAGCATCTGCTTTTCTTGTTGCCCTTGTCCTAGGCATCTTCTCGTTTTAGACAAACTTTCCCGCCACAGATAGTTCCTAATTTAAGGAACTTTAAAAATACTTATTTATTTTCGTATAATTAGATCTATTATGGCTACTGACCTGCAAATGAGGGTTTCTCATGGCAAATTTGTTCCTAGTTAAAATTGGACCTAGGTCCAATTTATGCAAGTTAAATTTGGACCTAGGACCCAATTGAAAATTGAAATTGAAAGGTCTCGAGTCTAGTAAAGGAGAGTCCAATAATAAAAAGCACAGTTAGCACATCCATCAGCACTAGTAAATTGAAGTATTTCAATACAATTTTTATCATACATGTGTAATTAAAAATAACATTTGTGTGTATTGATAGACACTGAACCCTAAACTTAAATTGTTAACAAACACCAAATTAAATAATAAATTAAAATAAATATTATTAAACCACATTGGTCGGGCGGGAATATATCAAGAGCACGTGTACACACCTAGCAAGGAAATGCGTGACCATCATTTTGGCGGGAAAGATCAGCCACTAGCACACGCCCGACGAGCCAAAATTACATAGTAGTAGTGTCCTGGCATTTCCCGCCAAATTGTCATGGGTTTTTGCCTTGTGTTTGTCAAAATGAAGCGTGACAGAGATGTCTTGATAACATAAAAGGACTTCATGTTTCAAGGTTATACAAGGTAAAAGACCCCCGTGGGTCTTCGTCGCTACGACTCGTCTTTGATTGTTCTCAGTTCTCTGATGGATTGATTGTTCTCAGTTCTCTGATATTTCGCTTAGCTTGTTCTCAGTTCTCTGATATTTCGCTTAGCTTGTTCTCAGTTCTCTGATGGATTGATTTTCAGTTATCTGATATTTTGCTTAGCTTGTTCTCAGTTCTCTGATGGATTGATTGTTTTCAGTTCTCTGATATTTTGATTGTTCAGTTCTCCAATGGATTGATTGTTCCAGTTCACTGATATTTTGATTCTTCTCAGTTCACTGATGGATTGATTCTTCTCAGTTCACTGATATTTTGATTGCTCAGTTCTCCAATGGATTGATTGTTCTCAGTTCTCTGATATTTTATTTTCTTCTCAGTTCACTGATGGATTGATTGTTTTCACTGATATTTTGATTGTTCAGTTCTCCAATGGATTGATTGTTCCAGTTCACTGATATTTTATTTTCTTCTCAGTTCACTGATGGATTGATTGTTTTTACTGATATTTTGATTGTTCAGTTCTCCAATGGATTGATTGTTCCAGTTCACTGATATTTTATTTTCTTCTCAGTTCACTGATGGATTGATTGTTTTCAGTTCTCTGATATTTTGATTGTTCAGTTCTCCAATGGATTGATTGTTCCAGTTCACTGATATTTTGATACTTCTCAGTTCACTGATGGATTGATTGTTCTCAGTTCTCTGATGTTCTCTTGATGAAAAAGGTGAGTTGCTCTCCTGCTCATTCTCTTCTCTCTTCTTCCTTCAAGCCTTCTTTCCTCTTCTTTTTTATTTTTATTTTTATTTTTTTGGGCTATTCAGCCTATACACTATACACACACTCATACAATCTCTAAAAAATCATCTCCCTCCTGCCGCTCGGCGGCCTAAAAAAAATTTTTTTTTAATATCTCAGGCCGCCGAGTGGCGGGGGGGAGCTCTGATCTTCTAGGGTGCGTGTGTGTGTGCTGTATGTGTGTGTAGGTTGGTGGTCCTTTTTCACTTCCTCTGTCTCTCTTCACTCTCTATCCATCCATTCATTCACCAACAGTTAATAACTTCTCTCTTTTTCTTTCCCTGCAGGAGCAGCACTGGTGAAAAAGGTGAGCTGTCTTTCCATCCATCCATCCATCCATCCACTTTTCATCTATTCTTTAGTATCCAGTTGTTATTCTTCTCTTTCTCCCTCTATGTTCTCAACTGGTGGACTGACTGGACTCTTGGGAACTCTCCATCTTCTTTTTTACTATTGTTGAATTGGAGACCTTCACTGGACTTCTTGGTGGATTGGAGACCTTCACTGGACTTCTTGATGGATTGGAGACCTTCACTGGACTTCTTGGGGACTCTTCAACTACAGAGACAATTTTATTTTATATTTTTTATTTTTATTTCATTTTTTATATTTTCAATTTATTTTTATATTTTTATATTTTATTTTTTTTATTTTTTATTCTGTAATTTTTTTATAGTTTTTAATTTAAATAGTTTTGTCTTTAATCTTTTATAGTTTGTTCTAAAAAAAAGTTTTGGCTAAAATAAGTCAATCTTAACTTTAGTTTCAAAGGTTAATCTTTTTAAAATATTTTCTTTAATTTTTAAATTTTTTTTATTTTTTATTCTGTAAATTAATTTTTTATAGTTTTTAATTTAAATAGTTTTGTCTTTAATCTTTTATAGTTTGTTCTAAAAAAAAGTTTTGGCTAAAATAAGTCAATTTTAACTTTAGTTTCAAAGGTTAATTTTTTCTTTTATTATTTCAAAGGTTAATTTTTTCTTTTATTTTTTATTCTGTAAATTTTTTATAGTTTTTAATTTAAATAGTTTTGTCTTTAATCTTTTATAGTTTGTTCTAAAAAAAAAAAATTTAAGTAAGTCAATTTTAACTTTAGTTTCAAAGGTTAATTTTTTCTTTTATTCTGTAAATTTTTTATAGTTTTTAATTTAAATAGTTTTGTCTTTAATCTTTTATAGTTTGTTCTATAAAAAGTTTTGGCGAAAATAAGTCAATCTTAACTTTAGTTTCAAAGGTTAATCTTTTAAAAATATTTTCTTTAGTTTGTTGTTCTCTTTTATAGTTTTTTCTCATTTTTCTCTTTTATTGTTTATATATTTTTTCTGATTTATAGCTTGTTATTTATTTCTTTTATAACTTGTTTTTTTAGTTTGTTATTTTATATCTTTTATAGTTTTATATAAAAACATTTTTTAAAGTCAATCTTAACTTTAGTAATTCAATTAGAATTCAATTTCTTGAATAAGTTTAGAATTCAGTTTCTTTTGAAACTGTAACTTTTTCAAACTTAACTCTTTCATCTTCTCTTCTCTCTAGAGACATACTACTTAAATAACATATATAATATTGTTCAACTTACTAGTGACTGCATTACTAAGTCCATAGTACCACCTTTAACTAAATGAGAAAAATGTACTCTCTCTCTCGCTCTCTTATATATTTGTTAACACACACACACTTACTTATAAACTCTGTCAATGGCATATTGTATATCTCCTAAATAAAAAATGATCATCTGACTATCACACATTACACTTACAGGTGGTATGGTACTCTAATAATCGAACACACTTAAGTGCCTCCCTTTCATATTTCTTACAAGTCAAGTCAATAATTCTGGGAACTAAACAGTACGTAATTACATGCAATGAGCTTTGAGTCAATTTTTTACATATTTACTTTAACATTGCATATCATGGATTACAGCTTGAAGATGTTCCTTTGGTGTTACTTCAGTAACTTCTTTGACTTTATCTGCTGTCATCTGAGAACAATTAGCATCTACTTTTCTTGTTACCCTTGTCCTAGGCATCTCGTTTTAGACAAACTTTTCTGCTTGGTAATTTAAGGATCGGAACTTTAAAATATTTATTTATTTTCGTATAATTAGATCTATTATGGCTACTGACCTGGAAATGAGGGTTGCTGTCATTGGTACTGGAGTAGCAGGGCTATGTTGCTTAAGGCATCTCACTCGTTATCCAGAGTACTTCAAAGTACAAGCATTTGAGCAGACCAACCAAATAGGTGGTACTTGGGTCTACACTGATAAAATAGGTCAAGATGAAGAGACTGGACTACCAATACACTCCAGCATGTATAAGAATTTGAAGTAAGAAAGAGGACTTATAGTATTGCTCAATAAATAGCTATGATTGACATTTTATACATAGTCCAGACTTTATTTAGAACTAGTCTTATATTCACTAGAATCTTACCTTTTAGGCTCCTAGGGTTGGATCCGGTAACCCAACCTCACCAATAATGTACTCAACTGGAAACTTATTGCATTTATAAAATCTAGAACACTTATTATGTGCATTATGTTTTTGCTCTTACATGTAGTGAGGTCTGTACTTTCTATAACCTCACCTATTAAATTGCAAAACCAACAGCCACACCCTCCACTATCAATAATAATCCTTGAACAAAGCATTGTCTTTTGCATGAACTTTGACCTGTGCTAGTGTACTCATAGTTTGCTCATACCTACTGCAACATCATCTGTGCCTCATTTCAAGCACAGGTCCTTTACAACTCTATAACTATTGCGTCATCATTTCTATCATAGTTAGTATGCAATGAGGTGTCTTCTGATTTTTGAAGTACTAAAAGGAAAGATTAAAGAGACTCAAAGCTAACATGACCACTTCATAGCCCCGAAAAACCACTTCTGAGTTTGCATGGGTATTTTGCTGACAAATGCCAACAATTATTAGCCAACAAAGGGTTAAATAATCAGTTGCATTGGCACCAATTTACAGCTTTGGGGGTTAAAGTTTATTAAGGAAATGTGGTACTTATATTGACCACTGTAGTATTCATGAAACAAATTGGAGATTACATTGTTAAAGTTTGACCATATGTTAGATTCAAAGTACTGATTTAGTTATACATCATATAACAGTATCAACAAACTTAGTATTATTAGCAATTTATAATTTTTTCTTTTATTCCAATCTATCTAGAACTAACTTACCTAAACAAGTAATGTGTTATCCTGGCTTTCCATTTGACTCCAGTCTACCTTCATTTGTCCATCACTCTGATGTCTTACATTACTTAGAACAATATACTGAACATTACCAACTCTATCAATATATACAGTTTTACTCTCAAGTAAAGAGAGTAACTCCTTCATGCTCATCACCAATGAATGTTATTAATCATAGAAATGGCTACCTTAATCCATTTGGAGTTACAAATGGTACATGTTGGGAGGTGGATATTAAACATGTTCATTCTGACGATGAAAAAAAGAAATTTTTTGATGTTGTGTTAGTTTGCAATGGGTAAGTTAAATTACATCAAATTGACGTCTATTGACTTGTTTTGCTTGTGAAATGTTGTTACATTTTTTTCTTACAGGCATTTTTTTGTACCTCATTACAATGTACGTGGTCTGGAACATTTTAAAGGAACTGTTCTACATAGTCATGAATATCGTTTACCAGATCCCTTTGAAGGACAATGTGTGCTTGTAGTTGGAGCTGGTCAATCAGGTATTGATATATGTCTTGAAGTTGCTACTAAGGCAAGAACAGTTCTAGTCAGTCATCGTAAAGGACACATAACATCGCCACTACCAGGAAATATCTATGAAGTTAAAGGAATTACTTTTATTTCAGAAACAGGTTCTATACAACTTGATGATGGAGACACAGTCAAAGAGAAAGTTGATAGCATTATACTATGTACTGGATATGAGTACGAGTTTCCATTTTTAACTCCAGAGTGTGGGATACAAGTTACTAACAATAGAGTACATCCATTATATAAACATATTGTTAACATAGTCCATCCATCTATGGCCTTTATTGGACTTAACTTCACTGTAGTGCCACCAGTTTGCTGTGATGTACAAGTACAATATTATCTTTCTGTTCTTCTTGGTAGAACGAAACTTCCTAGTCAAGAGGAAATGAAAGAAGAAGAAGAGGAAATGTTTTGTATACAAGTAGAGAAAGGAATTAAAGAGAGACACACTCATTTATTAGGTGATAATCAATGGAGTTATTATAATGAGTTAGCAGAACTGGGTCAATTTGAACCACTTAAACCGGTCATTCAATCACTATACGATGAAGTGAAGATATATAGAAGTCTTGATGTTGCTAGATATAAAGATTTGAATTATGATGTTATTGATGACAAACATTGGTGTAAGAAATAATAACGTTTTCTTAATATGTTCTAATATTGAGCTATAGAACACTTGAAAGCAAATGTTAAATATCATAGCTCCTTTATAGTCTTACACGCACATCCTTAGAAAATGGCAGTAGTGGCATAATTAATGCTGTGTACCAATATGTTCGTCAGTTTAAATTATAATTTGTAATTAATAGAAGTGAGGTTTCAAGTATTTGGTGCTCTCTATTCATGCAAGCCTAACTTTGAAATTGAATATTGTTGGCAGACGTAGTATATGAAACCAAAAAATTCCCGGAATCAAATTCCTGGGATTACCACACCTTACTTCGAGTCTTAGACAGGCAAACGTTTTCAGAGTCGAAGATGTCCGATTCTGCTTTGTCTAGTAGACCGAAGTATGACCAGTTAATAGAATTACTAGATACTCTAGTCAGTTGGCAAAAGTTTGGTACTTTCTTACCTGGAATTAAGAGCGAACATATCCAAGTAATTGAATGTGAAAATAGAAGAATCGACCAACAAAAATCTGCTCTTCTTACAAAATGGCTGAGTGTTCATCCTGAGGCATCATGGCAGGATGTTACATCTGCACTAGAAAAAGCACAAGAACGTTATTTAGCGACAGAAATATATCAAAAGCTCAATGCTCTCCATCAACTGATGTTACAATCACCAACGATACCAAGCACTTCTCAAGGTATGTTTTAATTATTAATTCATTGTGTTATTTTTCACTTATTTTACTCAGTATTAATAGAGTACATAGTTAATAACACACTATAAAGGGGTAGAAAAGGTTAGGGGTTAAATAACTTGGGTTTAGTAGATATAACCACTTATACCACTTATACCACTTGTATCAGAAAGCAATAAAGGAAAAAATAAAATAATTATAATAACTTTTAATTTAGTGGGAAAGCATTAGTTCCTTTCTATTAGCTTATTAAATTTGTATTACCCAATTATGTTTCTTGCAAAAGAACTTACTTTTCATTAAGCCACACCATGTTAGTTAACACACACACACATATATAGGAAATATGAATGCCAATAGTCACTATAAAAGTCTGTGTTAATGTTTTGTCTATTCACATACCCTCTTTGTCACTTAGTATGTTTAGTGGTTAAACTATATGCAAACAAGATCCTAACAATATTCATACTTTTTGTGTTTCTATGAAAAACCTTAAATTGAGTTTTAATATTTTAGTTTCGTCTGTTTACGAAATTTTCTGATTGTCAGTATCCCAACGTTAGTAAGATCTAAATTCACCTGTCATTTGTAGCCAGTAATAAATAATAATGATCATTATTGTTATTGTTACTCTCCATTAGTTCCACATATTCCTGTAAAATCAATATCATTAGAAAGTAAGGAAGAGGAAGACGAAATACGAACAACTTTAAAGAACCTACACAGTAATTTTAGTGACTTAATGGTAGCAGTTCGTTCAGCCTTTGACCACAAACTACAATGTCAACAACTAGTACTAGTGAACTTTACTAGATGGATTGAACATCAAATGAAATGGGTTGGGCAACTGAGTAAAGTCACTGATTTGAATGACATTTTTATGAAAATAGCTCCATATTTTGACTTCTTAGACTGTGAATTAATTGTAGACATGAGCGAAAAGTTTCTTGATGACTTAGGAGAAGACAAGGCCCTTATCAGTGAACTTAAAGAACATAAGATGAAAGCTGAAGCACTTGTTTCTTTATCTACAGTGGAGCAACTTAAAACTCAATTGAAAAGTATATTTTTTCCTCATCTATCAAATTTAACGAATATGCCTCAAATTTACATTGAATTACATAGCAAATGGAATGAAGCTACTATTGATGCACTTTATCGGCTAATAGGACAACTGCTTCCTCACAAATCAAAGCAATCAATTCTAAAGCATATTGAAATTGGTCCAGGCTCAGTTATTATTAAATACATTGTCCTAGAATTTCAAGCTGATTGTCTCATAGCTTATGCTAAAGGCAAACTACAGTTTATGCGTCTCATTGGTATCTTTTATCTAACAATTAATGGTGAACCTATCCTTGAAGAAAATGAAAATATGAACTTTAGTTTTGATATGGCTCTTGTTGAAGCAGCCAAAGTTGGTCATGTTGAAGCAGCTCAGTTTCTACTTGATATAGGTGCTGACATTAATGTTGTTCTTATTGAAGCAGGAAGAATTGGTCATAATGAAGCAGCTCAATTTCTTTTGGAATGGAGAAGTACAACGCTTCCAAATGTTAAGCTTGGTAAGACATTTCATAACTATAATTTTATATTAAAAATGCACTAACTGAAATACTTAGATCTGGATGAGGTATTACATGTATTGGAAAGAAGCAATTTTTCTCCATCAAACTGGTTTTCTCTTGGACTTAGTCTCAACCTTCCAACACCAACATTAGTAGCTATTAAAGTCGAACACAGTAATAATGTATCTCAATGTCTACAGGAATGTTTATCTCAATGGTTGAATAAGACTGACAATGTAGTTGAGAAAGAACCAACATGGAGTTCATTAGCTTATGCTCTGAGAAGTATTGGAGAAGTTGCTTCCGCTAGCAACATTGAAATCAGTAAGTAGTTTATAATACATGATCATAAATGAATATATTTTTAATTCTTATTTGAACAGAAACAGAGCTCTCTCATCCAGCCTGTCAAATATTACTAAAACACTATGAAAGACTTTCACAACTGATTCTTCCTGTAGAGACATTATTAACAGAAGGAGTTATCTGCAAAGAGGTATTTCACGAACTAAAGAAATCAGGAGGTTTATTAGTCAACAGTCCATTGAGATCACTATGTACTACAATGTCTAAGGACCACAAACAACTAAAGGTATTTGCCAGCATTTTACTTCAATCAAGAGAAACAATACAAGTAGCTCAGTTTATACTTGAGGAGTATGGTAAGTATAGAAAGTAAACTTCTCAGATCAAATATGTTGTCTTCATTCTACATTTAGAGTTTACATTTTCTTCATCCCATCCACCTCAACAATCGGAAGCTAATACAGAAATATCTTGTTTCGAAAAGGGAGAAAGAAAACCTTCAGGTTTATATTTAAACACTTATAACTTCATAACATATGTATCATAACTCCATGTTTTAAACAGGTACAGAAACTACTATTGATCAAATGAGAATGTACTTCAGTACACTTTTTAACACTGTTGCTCGTCTCATTGAAGATAAAGTCCCATCACTTGAAGACCTCAAAACATATCTCCAGAAACATTTTGATGAACTAAGGCTTCAATTGGAATATGCTGAATCACTCAAGCAACTCATGTTCCTTATGAAAGACAAAGACACCATTATTGATATCAATTGCATACAAGCCATTGTAAATCATTTGGATATTGAAGAGGTCAAAGATCATATTACAGCATACAAAATAACAATGGAAGAGTTCTGTGAGGAGACCACTCTAGACATTTGTTGTAATGAGAGCTTCAGTACAGCTTCATCTTCTCTTCTCAAATGTGAGACTATTGAATTTGTTCTGGAGTGGGAGGCTAACAAACACTCGCTTAATGACATCAAAGATTTGTTACAAAAGGCTTTCAAAGATTTGAGCAAAAAACTTCAAGTCAGATACATACTAATCAGAAACAACTCAATCATCATTACCTGTCATGCTCCACAAAATATAACAGATATTCTACTAATAGAGGGGGAAAAGAATCTCGACATGTTGAAAGAGATTGGATTAAATAAACTGATTATTGGTTACTATACCATTTGGGATAAAAAGAAGGTATGAAAACATTACTGTGGCTATATTCTACCAGTATTTGAATGCCATACTTTAATGGAAATTAATACTATAGTCTAATTCCTTAGAACTTAAATGTGTTGATTTGTTGAAGTATTGCATCTATTACTGTTTGGTTAGCTATGTGTTATGAAAATTGTAGTCAACTAGATTCATATCTATTGTGGTATGATAGGTGGCAGATCTTGAAAGCATCGTTCAGAGATTAAATGAATGTAATTGGAAGGACGTACAAGAAGATAAAGGTAGAATTAACATAAATGTATTTTATTTGATTGTAATGCATTAATAGCTGCTCTTGAGAAACAGTTGGAAGCAGCTTATCAATTATTACAAGAGAAAGAAAGTGAAGTAGAGAGATTAAAATCTACTCTCAAGAAACACCAAGGTAACAACATATAGATTATAAGTGAAAGACAATAAAATCAAAACATAGCCTCTTGCTCTGTATGATAGACTTGTTTTGTTTTTCTTAACTGTATAGAGTCTGAATCATTGTTAACGACAAGAGCTAAAATGGACAGAGCAAAGATTTTGCATATAGAACAGTTAGAAGAGACTCTCCGAAGAAAAGAAGGTGACTACATTTACAGGTTCTTACAGGCACAACTTAATTTTTTCATAGCTATTGAGAAAGAGTTATTATCAGTGTCTTCTGAGAGACAGAAAGAGATAGAGACACTACAGGAGATAATCACAAAATTGACTCAACAACTATCAGACAAAGATAAACAGATTGAGGAGCTAAAGAAAAGCTTAAAAGGTAACTATCATTATAATTTATATTACATACCACTTTCTTCTAAATTTGTTACTAGATCTAGCATTCATATCAAAAGCTAGGAAACCATTTACTAACCAAGAATTTGAAGAGGTCCAAACAAAATCAAGTCAGGAAGAAATCACATCATCTACTAGTGAAAGTAACACAAACCAGATACTTTATAGTTTCAAAGTTTTGTGCTTACACGTCTACTCATGCCATCAGTGTTGAGATTCAAGGTTTAGGGGGAGGGGTCCGGTTATAATAATCTAAATATATGTATGAGGGACAGCCCCAAATGTCATTGACATGATTTATTTGTTATTATTGAATGTTTTGTTATTATTTTATAGAAGAAACTGGAAAAGTTGAATGGTTTGATGATATCAGTCATGTTCGTCTTACCTCACCAACTACTGAACAATGTGAAGATGTAATGAGTGTATTAATGGAAGAGCAATTAACTGGGAAAAAATGGTGGATTAATCTTGTGAAATCATTAGCTGAAAGTGTTCTAGTGATTTTCAACAGTCTCAGTAAATGTGCAGTTAGAAGTCTCTATTTAGTGGACACACCTTTAGATGATACATGTGTATCTACGTTATCAGAAATACTCAGAACTAAAAAAGCATTGAAAACATTATCTCTAACTTCATCTCCAGTTACTGGTGGCATTGAGCAAATAATCGATGCTCTCTCTACCAACAACTCACTCGAAAAGTTATTATTGTGGCATATTGCTCTCACAGATGAAGATACAACTCATTTGTCAGACATGTTAGGTGTCAATAAGATGTTAAAAGTACTAGTTCTTGTCAATTGTAATATTGATGACGACGGTATTCAACGTATTTGTGCAGGACTTGCTAAAAACGAAACATTGATTGAGTTGGACATCAACAACAACTCTAAGATCACTTCAGCTAGTGCCAATACAATCATTAAACTAATTGAGACAACTACATCATTAACTGAGCTACATCTCCATAATACTTCACTGAAAGACGATGATATCAAGACAATTTGCAACACTCTCACTACCAATGATACAATACAGACACTGAGGTTATCCAAACAACACCAGAATGATTGTGAGAAACTTGACAGTTATCAGTTTATTAAAGACAGGCTTCTTTTCAGTAATCTGAAAATAAAATAGTTACTTCTAAAATTCAGTTTGATTCCTGTCTACTCTTTTTCTGAAAAGGAGGGCATCACTCTAATGGATTTTCTCACATCAAATCCAAGTAAGGTTTATATGCGCTAAATATTCATATATAATTATATATATATATATATATATTATATATATATATATGTTCAGCCAATGAGATTTGTTATCGTAGCCAGGGTCTGGATTTGTTAGACTTTGCTAAGACATCTCACTTATCCTAAGCACAAGTACAAGCTTACAGTACAGTCACTAATAATAGAATACATTTGCTATACAACACCTAATAAACATAGTCCATCCATTTATGGCATTGGTTGTAATCTTTATAATACCATCAAAATATATTTTGATTGTTAAGTTCAGTATTATATTCTATTCTGGCAGGAAAAACTAACTTCTAGTCAAGTCAAAATGAAATTAAAGAAGATCAACAAGAGGAGTTCCAGAAGAAAATAGAAATGGCAATTGTAGAAATTTTGATGAACTGGCTTTAGCGGTCAGTTAAACCTGTAATTCAGGCACTATATATGGCAAAATCATCAAATCAAGAATTTGTGATATTACTAGACTTAAAAGAACTTAATTATGATGTCACTGTTGATAAACACTACTACATAATATAAACGTGCTGGAATTATGATTGTGCTTTTTTAATTTTTTTTTATTAACTTTAAATATTATCACAATAAAATTGAAAACATTGAAAGAGTGACTGTTATTATCAGAAGTTTCACATTTTGTTATTATTAGTCAATTATATATATATATATATATTTATGTGTTTAGGAACACCTTATTTGGACAACAATAGTACTGCAAGTTGACATAGTCTGCCGTTTAGTAGCTACAGGTTGATCTAGTGCTCTGTAGTTATTTTAGCAATGAAATTATCAGTCTATGGCTTTGAGTATAAATTATCACTCTATGGCTTAGGATTATGTAAGTGTTTATATAAGTATTTGATTATTTGTCTGGAAATGCTACTGACCCTTACAGGAGTTACCTTTAATAGAACATACCAAGAAATGCCATCACTTCAGACTTTCTTTATAAAAGAATACTAGATTCGAATAAACCCTTTAAACACTTTATTCATGGATTCAACTGTCAAGCCATTAAGGGTTGCAGTCATTGGTACTGGATTCGCGGGACTTTGCTCCTTGAGACATCTTACTCGATATCCACTTCAATTCAAGGTACAAGCTTATGAACAGACTAGTCATATTGGAGGTATGTGGGCCTATACTGATAAAACTGGTCATGATGATAAGACTGGATTACCAATTCATAGTAGTATGCATCACAATTTGAAGTAAGTAATATAATCTGTCAATGATAAATTAACCAATGTCCTTACCTAGAACTAACTTACCCAAAGAAGTAATGAGGTTACCTGATTTTCCATTTGACTCCAGTCTACCTTCATTTGTCCATCACTCTGATGTCTTACATTACTTGGAACAATATGCTGAACATTATCAACTCTATCAATATATACAGTTTTATTCTCAAGTAAAGAGCGTGACTCCTAAACCAGGTAGATCAAAACATTAATAAAGTGATGTTAATACAGGAATAGTTATAGATTTAAACACATCAACATTTGACAATGTATATTGGGAGATAGACATTAAACATGTCCTCTCTGGCACAGAGAAGAAAGAACAGTTTGACATAGTATTAGTTTGTAATGGGTAAGTTACATCCCCCTCCTTCGTCCTAAATCCATCAAAATGACTGTATTTATTTTGTTCTACAGACATTATTTCAAACCTTACCACAATATTTTTGGTTTGATGCACTTTAAAGGAAGTATAATACACAGTCATGAATACCGTGTACCAGAATCATTCCAAGGACAACATGTTCTTATAGTTGGTGCTGGTTATACAGGAGTAAACATCTGTCTTGAAGTAGCCACTAAAGCTAAACAAGTCTTACTTAGCCATCGTAAACAACCAATTAGACAACCATTCCCTAGAAATATTCACCAAATCAAAGGAGTTGCTGGTATTCTGGAAACAGGTTCTATACAACTAGATAACGGAGAGATACTTAAAGAAGAAATTAATAGCATTATACTATGTACTGGATTTGACTACCAGTTTCCATTTTTAACTCCAGAGTGTGGGATACAAATCAGTAACAATAGAGTACATCCATTATATAAACATATTGTTAACATAGTCCATCCATCTATGGCATTCATTGGACTTAACTTTATTGTAGTACCACCTGTCTGCTGTTTTGTTCAAACACAATACTATGTCTCTGTTCTCCTAGGAAGAGCGAAACTTCCTAGTCAAGAGGAAATGAAACATGAAGAAAAGGATTTGTTTCGTATACAAGTAGAGAAAGGAATTAAAGAGAGACATACTCATTTATTAGGTGATAATCAGTGGAGTTATTATAATGAGTTAGCAGAACTGGGTCAATTTGAACCACTTAAACCAGTCATTCAATCACTATATGATGAGGTGGTAAAGTTAAGGAGTCATGATGCTGCTACTTATAAAGATATTGACTATGAAATCATTGATGATAAACAATGGCGGAGAAAATAAAAATGTCATGATACATTTATGACACTTACTGATTAGTAGTTCTTATAAATTATTTTTTTCTTATTAATTTTATTACAAAATTAACAATTGATATTTAATTAGAATTAATACCTTTATACCAAATTATTAACAATACTTACTAAACATAGGTTAACAATTTTACACTTACTACTTAACTTAGAACTTACTAGAACTGACAGATGTTAGTATTGTACCAGGAAGATAAGGAAGGTATGTGTGTTTAACCAATCTGTTATAATACTTACTAAACATAGTATAATAATGTTAGAGCTATCAGAGGTACTACTCTTACTTAAAATGTACTGACAGACCTTATTGTACCAGGAATGTAACACTTTGGGGTGAACCATTAGATTAATTTACATGTAAGAATACACAGAGACTGTTCAGCAGTAAAATAGTATCCTAAAAATTGTATTCTTTAGAATAGTCTGTTATAAAAGAACTACATTACACATCAATGTATTTAGTCTATCAAAACATCGGTATACCTACTATAATGCATTAATGTACCTAGTATAATGTATAATCAATACATATACTATATCTCTATATGCACACACATGTAATACTATACTTAGAACAGTTTATATAAGTAAGAGTTACATCCTTAGAATAGACTATTACAGGAAGTATGGTATAGTTGCTTAGAAATCATAACAGCAGACTTGGATGCTTAGAACAGACAGCTCAGTGTATATATTAAAGAGAAAATGTCTATACCTGAGCGTAAGAGTGTTCTTAGAATAGATAACATTAGAGGTAACATGATTGTATGCATATCTGAGTTTACAAGTGTTCTTAGAGCAGACTCCTACAACCAATGGTCATGTTTTAAATATGTTTTAACATAGTCCATCCATCAATGGTCTTTATTGAACTTAATTCTTTAGTGGTACCTTCATTATGTTGTGATATACAAGTACAATATTACATCTCTGTTCTACTAGGAAAAACTCAACTTAAAACTTCAGAGGAGATGCTAAGAGAAAGTGAAGATCAAATAAAATTAAAGAGAGGATTTAAAGTGAGACATGTTCATGCTCTTGGATATCATCAATGGACATATTACAAAGAGGTTGCTGAACAAGGCAAATTTGAGCAACTAAATCCAAAATTCCAGCTGCTATATGATGAAGTAAATAGAGAACTTGAAATGTTACTATATATAGACAATTGGACTATAATGTTGTTAATAGTAATTATATTGGTATGGAAAAGTGGATAATAGCACCACAAATGTACTGATAGTATTCTATTAACAAAGTCTACAATTTTATATTTAATAGATATAGTATAATTTAACAATGTAATTGTTCTTATTCATTATTAGATTACACAGCAGACTGCATAATTTGCATAATTCCAATTGACGAGGGCAACATCCTTTAAGTTTCAATAGTTAACAGAGTCACTGATATGACAGCATTACTACAATACAAAACATACCTCATCAAATACTTGTTCATTACTAAGTTTTATAATAATATACTAAGTTTTTATAAGGGACTGTCCTACCTTATAGTTTATTTGGAAAAGACTTTATACCTTAGGACAGATTTATCATTAAGTGTATACAGCTAAGTATACCTACAATAGAACATGACATTGTACCTATGTATGAGTAGGACTGGTTACATGAGATTAATTCTGTGCAGTAAGTATATTTATTTATTTTGTTTTAATTCATTTATTTAATTTTCAAAGTTCGTAGCATCAAATCTACATATGTGAACAGTACATTCAACAGCAATCAATATACACTGACTAATACAGACCACATATACCATAGATACTATTAAATCACCATATTTCTGTAATGGTGAAAATACAGGATGTGGTTGTCATCTTAATTTGATCTACAAGTCACTTGACAGCCCAGTTATTAACATAATTTCATGTTATGAAAACTATGAATAATGTTAATCAATAATACATCACATGGTCTAATAATATTCACAAAAATACTAAATAAGGCAAGACTAAGAATTAACAAGTACATATATGGAAGTTACTATAATACAGAAATAGTTACAGATCTAAACACATCAAGATTTGACAATGTATATTGGGAGGTAGACATTAAACATGTCCTCTCTGGCACCAAGAAGAGAGAACATTTTGACATAATGCTAGTTTGCAATTGGTAAATTACATCCATCTCCCTACTCCTCATTTCATCAAAATGACTGTATTTATTTTTTTCTACAGAGATTATTTCAAACCTTACCGCAATATTTTTGGCTTGGTGCACTTTAAAGGAACTATAATACATAGTTATGAATATTGTGTACCAGAACCATTCCAAGGACAACATATCCTTATAGTTAGTGCTGGCTATACAGGAGTAAACATCTGTCTTGAAGTAGCTACTAAACCCAAACAAATCCTACTTCAAGTTCTTTGTGAGTAGGCTTATTACTTTTTGTGTAGATGGTTACCATGTGTGTGCCACATTGATGTCATCAAATGATGTAAATGATTGTTTCTGCTCTTAACATATTATTATTGAACTCGTTAATACAATACTATATTTACAGTTATGGTATTATGGTATATCTTTTTCAGCCACCAATATTCATTGTCCATAACATCTTAGTCCAACTGTTTATAGATAGTGATATTTCAAGTTCTATATTTACTTCATCATACAACAGCACAGTGAAGTTACTACTAACGAGTAAAGTCTAATAAAGGACATAGATGTGTTGACTATGTTGACAATATGTTTATATAATGGATGTACTCTATTATTAGTGTCTTGTAGACCACACTCTGGAGTTATAAATGGAGACTCCACTTCCCAACATTTAGTCAACATATACTTAATGTAGCCATTCTTGTGCTTCATATGACTTGTTGATACTTAATACAAAGGATTAAGGAGTCACTCTCTTTACTTGAGTATAAAACTGTATATATTGATAAAGTTAATAATGTTTAAGTAATGTAAGACATCAGAGTGATGAACAAATGAAGGTAGACTGGAGTCAAATGGAAAACCAGGATAACACATTACTTGTTTGAGTAAGTTAGCTCTTGATAGATTGGAATAAAGAAGAAACTAACAATATACTTGTTGTTGACTTCCTAGTCTTGGCCCTAGCTGCAGGCCACTTATCCAGGCAAGGAAAATGAACACACTTTAATATACACTTTTACTACTTTATGTTCACATAACATATGTACCTTAATACTTGAAATTAGTATTACTAAAGATTCAAAAGAAAAAAAAGAAAAAGTAATTATATGTACTAATATCTTGAAAACTATGTCAATTTCAAACCTTTAAATCAATCATTTGGAAAGAAGGGAAATCATACCACATGAGTTATCAGTGAAATAACAGTTAAATATATTGTCTCCTAAAAGAAGTGTTACATTTTGTTTTCAATCTAAGAGGTTTTGTAGCAATGGTATAGTCACTAATAGTATATTGGAAACATTGACGATGATGTTATCATTTTATTTTGATTATGAATATCTAATTAAAATTTATATTAGTCATTACATCATCATCCAGTAATTAAATAATACATGTATTGGTACTAATAGTCTTACGTACCATGTCTATTCTGAAGAGAAAGGTGTGGAATGTGAGATTTAACTTAGTAGAATGTTATTACTTGATTGATGATTAAAGTACTTACTATCATAATGTGTAAAAATATATCAGTAACACATAATATGTTTTTAGTGTATTTATAACAAGAGATACCATTTTACATATTTGGTCAAAATTATAACATTTCTCCATCCACTAACTGAGTTATACTATGAATAATATTGATCAGACTTCACATGATATTTATACTAATATTCATTGTTCTCACCGTTATTAGTCAAAAACACTGTACACGTGTCAGTTTTAAAAATATATTCATAATAATTATTGCCATATAAAGAACCTAAGGTTATTCAATACATAGTTGTCATTGATAACCATTGCATTGTCATAGCAACCAAGAAAAATATAAGGATCAAGCTACTGCCGTTAGGTGTCAGTTACATACACTGTAAATTAATTGTGTCAGTAGATCCTGCTATGTCTGGTAAACCAAAGTATGATCAGTTAATAGAACTACTAGATACTCTAGTCGATTGGCAAAAGTTTGGTGCTTTCTTACCTGGAATTGAGAGAGAAGACATTGAAGTAATTGAACATGAAAGTAGTAGTGTTGACCAACAAAAAGCTGCTCTTTTTGCAAAATGGCTTCGTCTTCATCCTGAGGCATCATGGGATGATGTGCTGTCTGCTTTAGCAAAGTCACGAGAATATACTTTAGCTTCAAACGTATACCAAAACCTTAATGAAGTGACAACTTCAAGAATTGATGTACAATTACAAGGTATTATAGATTTAAGATTACTTTGTTTTGGAGAAAGAAGACATCCAAACTACTCTACCATATCATACCATACATTCTGTAGATGATGATAAAATATTAGTGGAAAAAGAAGAAGAAATACAGCAATTGACCAGGAAGAAAAGCAGTGAGCTATAGTTCTGTAGTGTATAATGATTTCAATATGATTATATAGCTATTGATAAAGCATTAGTAGAGAAACAAGAAGAAATAAACCAGGTGAACAGAGAGAAAGAAGGTATGCCATATAATTATAGATGTTTATACCGTGTATGGTTTGTTCTATAGCTATTGATAAAGTATTAGTAGAGAAACAAGAAGAAATAAACCAGGTGAACAGAGAGAAAGAAGGTACACCATATAATTATAGATAGTTATACCAAATATGGTTTGTTCTACAGCTATTGATAAAATATTAGCAGAGAAACAGGAAGAAATAAACCAGTTGACTAGACAGAAAGAAGGTAAGGTATAATTCATATATTATTATTATTAATACAGTTATGTTTTATAGATAATGATAAAGAATTAGCTGAGAAAAAAAGAGTAATGCAACAGTTGGCCAGACAAAAAGAAGGTGAGTTACAATATTGTTATTAATATAGAAAAAAAACCCTAGATATTCGGGTAAGGTAATATAATGGTAGGATTTATGGTATTATTCACCAAACAAAACTTTTATTCACCAAAATTCAATATATTTAGTTAGTACAACTATCATGGCTACATGTAATGCAAAATAATGAAAGCCATTAAGATGATTCTTATAATAACTCTTGATATACAAACCACATTTAGACTCCTTACAACACTTAGTAATATGTTGTCCAGGCCTAAAAACTCCACTTCTACTCTAATACAATCTGAAGTTGTGTAATACATCTGTCAGCATTGTAATCCCTCTTACATTAACCAAACAAGCAGAAATCTTCATCAATGCATGAAATAATAGCAGGGGCTATAAAATATACTTGGTATTTCCACCAGACTTAAGATGACCATGTTTGCCACATGAGACATAAGATTCACTGAGAGAATTCCACTATCTTAGCCCACCATTCTTATCTTTGGCAAAGATACATCTGAGAATCATGGACATTTACAACAAATGCTGTTCCAACAATCAAGAGCAAGGTCCTCTCCCTCAAATTTATCTCATGCTCCAAGCAAAAAATGCAACATGGTGTTTTGGAAGCTCAGGCTCACCCATAACTCCCTGTTACCTTAGTATATATAGCCACTGATAATAATAGTTGTTCTAACTACTGAACAATTTTGAAAATAAAATTTTTGTTCGATTTGTATTACTGTAAATCCTATTAATAGTACATATTTAAACATGTTGTGTTACTACTTATTGTATAGTTTATTCATTTATTGTCATGCAAAGAATGCTTTGTAGTTGTGGTGTATGTGGTTGTGTGTTTTTCATATTATATAAGACTTACTGTATTCTCTTTGTTTTATATATAGGTGTCAAATGGCATAACGATAGTATTGCTCTTGTTGCACCTAGTACTGCAGATTGTGAAGCTATAATGAAAGAATTGAAGCAGCAAAAACAACAGCAACCAGACAAACATTGGTGGATTTACCTAAAATCATCCCCTCCCGACAGTTTATTTAAAATTTTCCATAACCTTAATAACTGTCTAGTGAAGGGATTAAGTATAACTGACTCTCCATTTGATACCAATTCTGCCTCTGAATTATCTCAAGCTCTTAGTAGTAATAAAACGATTCAACTTTTGCAATTGTCCTCTTCTCCCTTCCTACCTAATGGTCTGGAAATGTTGAGTAAATCTGTCTCTACTAACACTACACTCAAGAGATTGTGGTTGTGGGATATCAACAGTATTTCAGATGAAGATGCACCTTCTATTATTGAAATAATATCTAATAACAAATCATTGGAGGTGCTGCATCTTCACTGTCCAAACATTACACCATTCAGGAGAGAACATATCTCTGAAGCACTAGCTAAAAACAATACTATGACTGATGTATTAATTAATGGTCATTTTCTTCGTGGAAAGTAACACACAGCAATTATTGTACACTTATTAACAGTATGTGTGTGGTAAACTAGATATAGATTTGCTAATTTGTGTTAATTTGAGTAATGTATTTTATGATTGTGTTAACTATTTGTTATTAGATCAGTTCTTTCAGTATCAATGTTCATTGTTATTTAATAATGCTCTTCCTTGTATATCTTTTGTTAACCTTTGAATTGTCCTTACGAGGCCTCCTTGTATTTATATTTATGGTAACTTTTAGCTAATATATTTCTGAGTGTTCAGTACATGACAAGACATGTGTCACTGTTATACATTTAAAAAAATTATTCACACACATATAAAGTGCAACAGGATATAAAATAGCTTCAAAGCTAATACAGTTTGTATCAATCTCATGTTTAAATATGGTAATATATTACATGTTTAAATATAATTATATATATAGGTATGTTATAGGTAGGTAATGGATAAAAGCTGAATAAAGTGTAGTTGAATTAAAATAAATAAATTATCTGTATTGGTCTGCACCCAACTAAGATGATTCCATAACAATATGTGTGAGGTGTAAAATGAGTAGAAATATCTATAGTTGTCTTTACAACTGACTGAACAAGTAGCCCATGTTCCACTCACCCAAAGCCATTCTAAGTTGAAATTTTTGAACATCTTCAAGTAATTTTTTATCTTTAGAAGTGCATGGATCCTGAATAAGTGAGGTATGTTCAAGATGAAGTTGGATGATAAGAGGTATAAAGATAGAGCAATGAGTCAGTTCCAACATTTCTATATAACTGCCTGTTACAGTCCCTTTTCCCTCAGTGAAGCAGGTAGACATGTTATTCAATTAGTTTGTTGAGAATTGTAAGCAATGAGAAGGATCAGCCCTCATTGTAACAGTGCATGAATGGTTCCAACTCTTGGAATAAAAACATTTTGGTTGTTTTTTTATTAAAGGAAGGCTTTTTACTTGGTTCCACATCAGGTGTTAATTAGAAAGTTAAATTTTAAAATAAATTCATAAATGTCTATCTGATTGTACACAGTGTTGTACTAAATGGTACAAAATCTACTAGTTTGCTGATTCTTTCTGGTGTGCCTCAAGGGTCAGTTTTAGGACCATTATTTTTTAAGTTACACATAATGATCTAACTTTTTTTCATAAATGATCTAACATTTTGTTGTGCTCAACAAAATTAAGCAAAAATATCATAATTATTTTATTTTGTACAGGCAGTTATATAGAAATGTTGGAACTGACTCATTGTTCTATCTTTATACCTCTTATCATCTAACTTCATCTTGAGCATACCTCATTTATTTAGGATACATGCACTTAAAAAAAATAAAAAAATAAAAAAAAGATAAAAAAGATAAAAAATTACTTGAAGATGTTACTAAGTTTTATAATATACTAAGTTTGTATAAGGGATTGACCTACCTTGTAGTTTATTTAGAACAGACCTCATACCTTAGGACAGATTTATCATTAAGTGTATACAGCTAAGTATAGCTACAATAGAACATGACCTTGTACTTATGTATGAGTAGGACTGGTTACATGAGATTAATCCTGTGCAGTAGGTACATTTATCTATTTTGTTCTAATTCATTTAATTTTCAAAATTTGTAGCATTAAATCCATGATTGTCAACGCTACACTCAACAACAATCACAGACCACATCTCAGACACCTTTAAATCACCCTATTTTGTGACATAAGTGAAATACAGGATGTCGTTGCCATCTTAATTGATCACAACAACAACAGTTATTAATGTAATATTCATTGTTATGAAAACTATGAATATGTTGACCCACACGTGCACCATGACATGATCAAATAATATTCACAAAAGTACTATATAAGGTAAGATTAAGAATAAAACTAGTACATATATGGAAGTTACTATTTATACTCACTGGTTATCTTGGCAACAACTCTGTTCTGATAGCATCTTCTATAGTTTATTTCAATTCAATGATAATGACTGAAAATTGTAGAGGATCAAATGAACCTGTAGATACAACAATTTCTGAACTCAGAGGTAAGTCTGTTAAAAGTGTTATGAAGCCTTTTAAACAACTAAAATCCCTTTATATAGCTGTAAGTGCTAATGCAGGTCAAATGCGAAAGTTAATGAAGGACATACTTCAGGAACAGCACTGTCATTTACAACTAGCTTTAAAAAACTGCCTTTCACAAGTAGCTTCAGAAATGTTCACTAAAAAGTTAATTTCTGAACCTGTCAAAGATGAACCAACTTATGACAAATTAGTTGGTGATTTTAAAGCTGGAATAGAATTTAAAGATGTTTCAGAATTGCAAAAGTATTGGCAATCATTTATTGAGATACTTTCTAATCAAAGTGGCTCTGCTGTTGGTGCAGCAGATTATTTAGCAAATGAGTTATCAAGGAGATTGAAGAGTCACAATGCTCCTCCTAGTACATGTCCTTTACTCAATGACAAGGATAGCATCAAAATTGTAGATGTAGACAGAGAAGAGGAAATTATGGAAAAGCTAGAAGATCTTCATGAAAAATTTGCTGGTCTAATGAGACAAGTTAGAACTGAACTAAATAAGGAGATTGAAAACAAACGAACAACTCTTTCAGATATAGCTCGTTATGCGCAGGATTTTATAACTTGGGAGAATATTGATTTCAGCAGTGTTCAAAGCATTGATGAGCTTTTTACAAAACTCCATTGCTATTTCGATTTTCTAGATTGTAGAGTTGTCATTGCAATTTCTAAGGAATACATTACAAAAAATGATGATCTGATACATAAATTAGAAGGTCATTCTAAGCAATCACATAAATTTCGCAATATGCTATCAGTGAAGACTCTTAGAGAAAGTTTATTGGAAATATACAATCCACACTTTAAAAATCCTGAAAACGCACCAACAGTTCACATTAAGTTGAACAATTCATGGGATGAAGCCCCTATAGAAGGATTGTACTTATTAATTAGAAAATTTCTTCCGAAACATGAGAAAGAATCCCTCATTAACCACATCCTAATCTTGTCAGGATCTGTACTTATTAAATATATTGTCCAAGCATCCCAAGTCGATTGTCTCATAGGTTGTGCTCAAGGCAAGCTACAGTTTATGCGTCTCATTGGTATCTTTGGTTTAGTAATCAATGGCACACCTATACTAGATGAAGATGAGAATATGAACTTTAGTTTTGATAATGCCCTTTTTGAAGCAGCAAAAGTTGGTCATAATGAAGCAGCTCAGTTTCTTCTGGACTTAGGAAGTAGTCTCGATGTGGCTTTTCTTGAGGCAGCAAAAGGCAGTCATGTCAGAGCAACTTGCTTTCTTCTAGAATTAGGAGCTAAGATTGGAACTTTGATGCCTCTGTGTGCTACATTAGGTAAAAATGATTTAAATTATAAGTTGTGAATATTATATTTCTTCAGATCTAAGTCAATTAGATGAGATAGCAAAAGTGTTGAAAACAAATAATTTCTCTCCATCAAACTGGTTTCTTCTTGGACTTAGTCTCAGTCTTCCACAATCAACATTAGATGCTATTAAAGCTGAACACAGTAATAATGTATCTCAATGTCTACAGAAATGTTTATCTCAATGGTTGAGGAAAGCTGATGATGTAGTCGAGAAAGATGGACCAACATGGAGTTCATTGGCTGGTGCCCTGAGAAGTATTGGAGAAGTTGCTTCTGCTGAAATGATTGAAATTAGTATGCAATTTTATAATGTAGATTCAGATAATTATTACATATCTTATTCAGGAATAGAGCTTTCCCATCCAGCCTGTCAAATATTACTAAAACATTCCAGAAAGCTTTCACAACTGATTCTTCCTGTGGAGACATTATTAACAGAAGGAGTTATCTCCAAAGAGATATTTCATGAGCTAAAAAAATCAGGAAATTTATTAGTTAATGGTCCATTGAGAGCACTATGTACTACAGTGTCTAAGGACCACAAACAACTAAAAGCATTTGCCAGCATTTTACTTCAATCAAGAGAGACAATAAAAGTAGCTCAGTTTATACTTGAGGAGTATGGTAAGCAAGAAATAAGCTTCACTAATAAAAACCTTTGCTTTGTTTTGTAGAAACTACATTTACTTCACTACATCCATCTCAAATATCAGAAGGTATAGATGTCCTTTCTTTAAATGACCAAAAGATGGAAAAATCACCTCCAGGTTTGTTTATTATTTGTATTTTAGTTCTGATAATTTGATAATTAAACTAACACAGGAACTACTTTTGATCAAATGAGAATGTACTTCATTATACTTTTTAACACTGTTGCTCATCACATTGAAGATAAAGTCCCATCACTTGAAGACCTCAAAACATACCTCCAGAAACATTTTGATGAACTAAGGCTTCAATTGGAATATGCTGAATCACTCAAGCAATTCATGTTCCTTGTCAAAGAGAAAGACACCATTATTGATATCAATTACATACAAGCTATTGTAGATTACTTGGATATTGAGGAAGTCAAAGATCATATTGGAGCATACAAAATAACAATGGAAGAGTTCTGTGAGGAGACCACACTAGACATTTGTTGTAATGAAAGCTTTAATAAAGCTTCAACTTCTCTTCTCAAATGTGAGACAATTGAATTTGTTCTGGAATGGAAGGCTAATGAACACTCACTCAGACATGTCAGAGCTTTATTACAAAAGGGCTTCCAAGATATGTCTAAAAAGGTTCAAGTGAGATACATAAAAGTGGACAGCAACTCTGTCATTGTAACTTGCTATGCTCCACGAAACATAATGGATATTCTACAGATGGAAGCAAAGAAGAATCTTGAACTACTGAAGGAGACTGGTATAATTGAACTAAAGATCAGCTACCATTTTATTTGGGGTAAACATGCCAATAAAATACTAGCAGATAAGGAAGAAGAGATTGAGATACTACAAAAGAAAATAACTTCACTGTCCATACAACTACTAGAGAGAAAAGAAATGTTGGCAAAAGACAATAAAAGTAAACAATGATGTCTCATTTAAATTTGACACCATAATTAACAAGAGAATACTTAGACTGGCTGGCCAGACTCTCCATTATGACATGTGGAAGGACATGGAGGGACTGACCAGTCAGACTTGAGAACAACTGTAGTAGTGTACATATGGTTATGTTCTATAACTACTAATATATTATTTGTAGTTAAGGAGGAATTACTTTTAGTTAACTGTCTCTTTATATTAACTAGTATCTACTAATAAGTGCCTATGTTCTCGTTATAGCTGCATTACTAGAAAAACAAGAAGAGATAGAAATACTACAAGAGAAAATAACCTCACAGTCCTTACAACTACTAGAGTTAAAAGGAATGAACAGTCAATTAGCAAAAGGCAGCAAAAGTAAACAATAATACTTTATTTAAAATTAGCATTTATAATTCTCAAACATACATGTACTTAGTGTGGCTAGTCAGACCCTCCATTATGACATTTGAAGGACATGGGGGATCTGACCAGCCAATTTTATAACATTAGAGCAGTGTACATTATAGTTACATTCTACAACTACTTATATATAAATTGTTAATAGAGAAACAAGAAGAAACAGAGCAGTTAATCAAAGAGTTAACTAAACAGAAAGAAAGTGAGCTGTATTACACGAGACAAGTGGAGGAGTTAACAAAGAAATTAGAAGTTGAGGCCAGAATGGGTAGGGCAAAAATATTAGAAATAGAAAAGTTAACCAGACAGAAAGAAGGTAAATTATAACTAATACTATTTAGTATTTACCAGTACATACCATATATGTTCTATAGCTGCAGATAAAATATTAACAGAGAAAGAAGAACAAATCCAACAATTGACCAAGGAGAAAAAATGTGAGCTATAGTTCTGTAATATATAGTCATTTCAATATGATTATATAGCTATTGATAAAGTATTGGTAGAGAAACAAGAACAAGTACAACAGTTGACCAGACAGAATGAAGGTAAACTACAGTATTGTTAATAGTATGCCATATGGTTGTATTTATTCAGCTATTGATAAAGTATTAGCAATGAAAGAAAAAGAAATAAATCAGTTGACCAGAAAGAAAGAAGGTAAGCTATATAATTATAGTTGTTCATGCCATATATGGTTATGTTCTATAGTTACTGATAAAATATTAGTTGTAAGGTATTTTAATCTGTGACAACTGAAAAAAATATAGAGATAACAAAGTTGAAAGTACCAAAATAGGCTAGGTATCCATATATAAGGATGATGTTAATCATATATTGTGACTGTTGCACAAAAAATTAGAATCCATTAATCACATCATTAATATTAAAGTACACATAATTATATTCAATAACACATCTGCTATCACACTGATACAGTTACTGAACACACATAACTATGTTGCTGATGTTTACATATTACTGTTTTAAAAGTGCTTACAGTTTTAATTTTATTATAATGAAATCACTTCCTGTAGCTACCACTCTTCATGGACACACTTTGTTTGTTAGACCACAGTATGACCAGTTAATAGAATTACTAGATACTCTAGTCAATTGGCAAAAGTTTGGCACTTTTTTAACTGGAATTGAGAGACGAGACATTGAAAGGATTGAAGCTGACACATCAATTAAAGGAATTGACCAACAAAAAGCTGCTCTATTTACAAAATGGCTTAGTGTTCATCCTGAGGCATCATGGGAAGATGTGTTGTTTGCACTAGAAAAGTCACAAGAATATTCTCTAGTATCAAGGGTATATCAAAAACTTAATTCAACTTTATCAACAGCTTCAACTATTTCTCAAAGTATAATTATTATTGTAATAATTAATAATAATGTAATCTCATCATGTAGATCCTCAAGAAGTGGTAAAAACAGTCGTGTTTGAAAATGAAGAGGAAGAAGAACTTCAAGCTACATTAGAACATCTTGATAGAAACTTTAGTGTATTATTGGTAACTGTTCGATTATCTCTTGATTGTAAACTACAACATCAACAACTACTACTAGTGGAGTTTATTAGATGGATTGAACATCGAATGAACTGGGTTGGGGAACTGGATAACATTGTTGATTCAAATGATCTTTTCAAGAAACTACATCCATATTTTGACTTTTTAGACTGTGGATTGATTGTTGATATGAGTGAAATGTTTCTCAATGATGAATGCTTTGGAGAAGACAAAAGAAGCCTTGTCAGTGAACTTAAAGAACACATAGCTAAGGCTAATACACTTCGTTGCTCATCTACTGTGAAAAAACTCAAACTTCAATTAAAAAGCATATACACCCCACATCTAAGAGATCTAACAAGCATGCCTCAAATTAACATTAAATTACAAAATCCATGGAATGATGCCACTATTCAAGGACTTTATCTACTAATAGGACATTTACTACCTTACAAGTCAAAGCATTCAATTTTGAACCATATTGAGATTGATACAGGTTGATTTTATATTTAATGTATGCATATAATTTTGTAATGTAGGTTTTATTTTTGTTTCATTCAATGCAAAAAAAGTATTCATTTCACTCTGATATGCTGATGCTGCAATTAGAATGAAATATATTAAACATACAGAAGCTTTGCATAAATGCAAGTCAACTCAAAAGCAATGTCTGTCTCGATTCTGCACTCAAGCATAAACATTACCACAAGATGTAGTAGATGGTATTCCACTATCTAGCCTGTTTCTTTATTTCCTTCACTGACAGATTTCTTCCTAGAGTTTTTTGTACCATCTTTGGCCAACTTTTATGATGGTATAACATCAAATAAGACAAGACAGATTACTTGATAGACAGAATGATGGTCAAAAAAATTAGAGAAGAAATATTCAGATAGAATTACTATTGCACAAATGCTTAGCAAGTGCCCTAGCTCATTTTCTAGTAAGTATAATTTTAACTCAAATGTATATACTAGATTTATTAGATATCCTTTACCTATACAACTGTTTCTTGACAAGGATAAAGCAATTATGGCATATCTTAGTGGTCATGCATAACTATAGTATTACATGGAGAAATATATGGCTAGCTAACATATTGCAAATGTAAATCTAATCTGTTTAATTTTCAAAATTCTTATTATTTAACCTGCATTCAACAATTATCAATATACACAGACCAACACAGATCACACCTCAGACACTTTTGAATCACTCTATTTCTATAATAGTGACCTCAGTGAAAAATATACAGGATGTGGTTGCCATCTTAATTTGAAGAGCAGGTGATGTTGCTGCTAAATTAAACAAATGAAATAGGGTTGATTTATTAGAAATCCCTTAGTTATAATATATGCCCTGTTAAACCACTTGCTTCCATGACAAGGATAAACCATATCTTAGTAGTCCTATCTAGTACTATAGGATTACACGGAGAAATATATGGCTAAAATATTGCAGGTGTTTGTGTTGACTTACATGTCATGCACAATGCCCATATGTAAAAAAATTAAAGCTAAGATTCAGATTAAACTAGGATTTGACAAGAAAGCGATGGTCCTGACACTTGTATGCAAGGAGGATATAGACACACCTTATACATTTCCTGCTACTTACTGGCTGTATCCTGTAAGTTACTATCTGATGACTCATGTCTATATCAAGATGTCTGAATCTTTAGAAGACATAGAGAATATAGTAGAAACTGATAATGGCAGTTCTTCTGAAGTCCAGACCAGCAGCAGATCAAGTGGCTATTGTAATGGGTACACAATAGACCACACTTACTTGAGAAGTATTGAAGGTATTTTGAGAGTAATCACACTGGTGAGTGTAAAGAAGAGAGAAAGATCTTATAAGCTTTCCTTTGCTTTCTAGCCTCTTGCTGTCATTTTCATTGTGTTGGATGTGGCTGATTACAGAGGTGGTGGAGAATGGTTTAATTTATTTGTAGCAATTGGATGGATTATATATGCTGTTGTTACTATTATCATTGAAGTCTTCGTACCTGGTATCTATGTCTATAGATTAGTGGTAAGAAATTAGATGAATGACCATTTACTTTATTGACTTGAAAAAATCAATCAACTTTTGACATTGTAAATGACATTATATGAATTCCCTGATCAGTTTTCAGAGGATACCACATGTTATAAATTAATACCATCTTCTTTATAGCTAGGTGCATAGTTCATTAACCAATGCAACTATATGAATGACCCAACCTCTAAATTTAATATACCCCATAAAACAAATACTAAGACACATTGTCTATTGGTAATGAATTAATTTATATATACAAACAATATTGTTTAAGGTTAGTTTGGCGTGCCCACCAATGTTCAGTAAATTTTGTTTGAAGACTTTACATGACATAGACTATTCAGTATGCACAGTGTGGTTAATAACAAGTACTTATATATATACAAATTTAACTTCCATGTCATATTCAGCATTAATGTTGATAATTACTTTGTGCCTGTTGTCAGTAATGCTACTACATAGCGACAAATACCATACAATTATAGTACAAGTTAATTGTACTAATTTTTTCCTATATAGGATGGTATCATGACCATGCTATATGCTTTGATGTGGGCTATAGCTAGTATCATATGTATTGTTGATGCTGCAATTCGAAATAGTGGTGTTCTTGGAGGTGCTGCAGTAAGTTTCAAGATGAGATTACTGACCTACATAGTAGTAATTATCATAATATTGTAGTAACCACTATATACCAGTATATTGTGAAAAATTTTTAGGTAGTGTTGGTAGCACATACACATGTAAATATGTGAAAACACAATTCACTTTACTAAAGAAGTATGTTGCTATTATATCTATATTATATAGAGTACTTGAGATTTATCATACAGATCAAGAATATAATTGTTAAGTTTTTTGTTGTGTATAGTAGATTGGATTTATATGGGGTAGTAATAAGGTTTATTTTATTATAGGATGTTCATTCAACGTTGTATTTTTTCTTTAGTTTTTAGGAATCTTAATTACAGTCATGATCATTACAAATGCAGTCATGGCATTGAGAACATGGCGTACATATGAAGGAGGAACTAGAGGTTCTGTGGCCCTTTTTGTCATTTGATTCTGATCAATGAAAAAGTGCCGTGAACACTTTTAAAATATTGAGTTTCTTTCTGAATTTCTATTAAGTTTTCAGTATACTACATTTTAATTACCAAATCAGAACCAATTATTCTTTGAATAACAACTAAAATGTCATTTTCATTCGTGATTTTCGCATGATGCAATTAAGATGAGTATTGCGTTGAGTTATTAGAAATCCAGATTCCTTACCTATACAAACTGATAAAGAACTCTTTTCATTACAAGGGTAAATCAATATGGCATAGACTAATAGTGACAGCTGTAGTACTAGTATTGTATAGAGAGATGGTTAATTTATTGTGAACATTTTTGTTGACTTACACGTCAAGCATAAAGCCCATTACAAAAAGAAATAAAAGTAACATTCAGATTGAACTAGGATGTGACAAGAAAGTGTCTTGGCACTTGCATTTAGGGAGGATACATGACACATATATTACCTGCTACGTACTGGCTGTATCCTGTAAGTTACTCTGATCATTCATATCTGTGGTAAGATGTCTGAATCTTTAGAAGATGTAGAAAAGATAGTAGAAACTGATAATGGCAGTTCTTCTGAAGTCCAGACTAACAGCAGATCAAGTGGCTATTGTAATGGTTGCAAAATAGACCACACTTACTTAAGAAGCATTGAAGGTATTTTGAGAGTACTTACAATGGTGAGTGTAAAGAATAAGAGAGAAGATGTTATAACCTTTCCTTTACTTTCTAGCCTCTTACTCATATTTTCATTGTGTTGGATCTTGGTGATTACAGAGGTGCTGGAGAATGGTTTAATTTATTTGTAGCAATTGCATGGATTATGTATTCTAGTGTCACTATTATCATTGAAGTCTTTGTGCCTGGTATTCATGTCCATAGATTAGTGGTAAGAAGTAAGATGCATAGCCATTTTGTTTTGTTTATTTAAAAATCCATCAACTTTTGAAATTGTAAATAATATTATATGACTTCATCAGTTTTAGAGGATACTACATGACATAAATTAATATATTAATGAATGCCTTTTTACAGGGTTCATTTAACCAATGCAACAACAAGGAGGACCCAATCTCTAAATAATGATTTTTCTTATATATATAGGATGGTATTATGACTATGATATTTGCTTTGATGTGGACTGCAGTTAGTATCATATGCATTGTTGATGCTGCAAGACATGATAGTGGTGTTCTTGGTGCAGCTGCAGTAAGTTTCAAGATGATATTGTACTGCTATGTCATGTGACTGATTTACTTGGTAGTGATTATCGTAATATTGTAGTAACCACTATATACCAGTATTGTGCAAAGTTTTTAGATAGTGTTGGTGTAGTACATGTACATGTACATATATGATAATAATGCACTTTGCTAAAGAAGTATATTGTTATTATATGTTTATTATTATGTAGAATACATGAGATTTATCATATAGATCAAGAATACAATTGTTATGTTTTGTTGTGTGTAGTGTAGTTGATAGAATTGATTATGAGCTAGCAATAAAGTTCATTTTATCATAGGATGTCCATTCAACGTTGCATTTTTTCTTCATTAGGTTTTTGCAATATTGATTATGGTCATACTCATTGCAAATGCAGTCATGGCATTGAGAACATGGCATATATATGAAGGAGGGACTAGAGGTTCTGTGGCTCTTTTTGATGTTTGATACTTCAACAGAAAGTCATTAGTGCTGTGAACATTTTTTAAATATTGACTTTCATTATGATTTTTTTATCAAGTTTTTAGTGTATTCTTTGATTACTAAATCATAACCAAAAGATTCTTAGCAAAAACCCTGACATTTTAAACCGTCAGTCTGTCTTTGATCCATACATGCTTGCCTGAATAAAATTACAATACAACAATGTATCATTGCAAATAGGAAGTTTAGGCTGTAATGTAGTCAATAGGATCAGTATTTAATAATGTGCATTCAGTCACATGAGTACATGAAACAATAGAATCATTCTGAACAAGGAAATAATTAATTCCACATTAGTTCTTTACACTGTGCGTATAATTAGAGATACAACCACGTGGAGAAAAAGTAATGCAGTCAGAGAAAATTAGGACTTTACTAGCTGATTCTGGTGCCTTTATCAAGGGAGCTCCTTTACAACAGTGGTCTAGTAATGTAGTAACAATCAAGGATGTAGTAAATGAGATCAGAGATGCCAATACTCGCCAAAGATTACAAGTGTTGCCTTATAAGCTGACATTTCGTGAACCGTCACAAGCAGCCATTAGTCATGGTAAGGTAATACGGTATCAAAGACCAATATAGTACACGCAAGTGACACAACCTATTATTATTATCAGTGGTTATTTGTTAGGACACATCTACCTATTATATTGAATCATTGATCATTCTACTCTGTTTGTATTGTAGTCTTGTTAGCCACTCCTCTTTGTATAAATTGCTGCCCTCGTAAGAACAGTGTTTTGTGAAGAGGATGGCCTCACAAGACTACAAATGTTACTATTTCACAATAACCATATTGCTAGTGTCTAGACATATACCAGAAGAGTACAGTGTGTCACATGATACATTAGTCAACTCAATTAATGTAGCTATAATACAGTAGTTATATCTTTAACTCACCTTAGTATTATGATGACTGTCTTCTTTCTCTTACAACATCGTTATAGTAACTGACTTTGCTAAGAAGACAGGAGATTATCACAGTCTCTCTGCAACTGATCTACGTCTTATTGCCCTCACCTACCAACTAGAATGTGAGGAGGGGCCTAGCAAAGGAGAACAGCTGAGGACAGAACCTCTCAAAACATCAACTCAAGTAAACTGAACTAACAGTCTACTACCTTAGACTCTTAGCTTTTATAGTTATTTGCAGTACAATAGTACATTGTATATGTTGTGTATTGATAGAACAATGTTAGGGCTGTCAGGTTTGTATATGTTATGATTATGTTTTGATCATAACATGATTATCAATGTTTTTACTTAGCATTGATACTTGCAGTAAACATGTTATGAATCATGTTTAGTTTGTGTTAGTACATTGTTAAAAGTGTTTTAAACATAAAACTGTAACAATGTTAATTTATTGATAATATCTAATTTAACACTTTTAAATTGTGTATTGTTATTGTATACACAGAACCCAATACAACGAGGAGGACAAGGTATTTTTACAGCTGGATTTTACAAAGGATATCAAGTGAGTCATCTGATATACGTACAATTCTGGCATGTCTTGTTTTGTGATCTAATTGTTATAATACTTTTAAAAAACAAAAGTAAACGCAATTAACAAGCTTTGGAGATATAGCTGTATATTCACCTAGTCTCTTATAAAACCAGCTGTTTTTAAATAGTGATAGGAATAGGATGTTAATACTACAACTGCTGGTTGATGTCCAAATATTTCAAACCACAGATAAGGAAAAAAAGCAGCTCTATATCATCATCAACAACAACAGACTCCATTAATAGTGACACAACACCACCTCCTATAACCAGTGATGCTACCAATATAGATTTACCATCATCCTCAACAGAATTATCAGCTGAATCTACAACAGTGACCAACTCTTTGGATCTTTCACTTCAAGGATGTTATACCTTACCATGTGATAAAGAGAATGTCAACACTCCAGACACTAGTACTGTACAGCAATCATTGAATAATGAAATTGTAGCTGGACTGGAAACATTGTGTGTTGAAGACAATGAGAATGTGGAGTCAGATGTACTCACAAATAAATTAGATAAGGAGGACAATTGTGCTAGTGATGTTATGAAAGGAGAAGAGAAAAAAGAGATTACAAACAATAGTGAAGAAAATGAAGACGAGGAGATTGTTGAAGAAGAAGAACTTAGTGACAGTGATGATGAAGGATGGGTCACTCCAGAGAATATTCATGAAGTGTGTGAAAAGATGGGTGGAGTTATGGAGGAACAACCAGAAAAGGTTACAGTGGGTTGTATTACCACTGACTACTCTATGCAAGTAATAACCATGACATAATAACTAGCATATGTTCATGACATGGGCACTGCATGGTCTCCACATGGTCACCATACATCACGTGATGTCACTAGTTGTCACATGATCTGTACTTGTTATTGTTTTATTTATAGAATGTATTACTTCAAATGGGATTGCAAGTGGTATCAGTGGATGGTATGTTGATCAAACGACTACAAACATATGCTCAACAATGTAAAGCATGTTTCAAGTAAGAATAACTCATAACAGGTCCAGAAATAATACCTTTTACTTACAATCAATTTTAGTATTTTTTAAATCATGCAATAACATTGACACATTTTAGGCCAAGAACATCAAACATTTCTAATAAAATTTTGCTTTCATATTAGATATTGGTATCTTGAAACTCATCAATGATCTACTAGGTTATTGATTCACCCTTATATGAATACCAGTGTTTAGAAACACTTAATATATTAGCAGAGATGTTGATTTAGTCATCTAGTGAATTGGAAAATCTCCAAAGTATTGCATTGTCATGTCCTATATTAGAATCACAACACTGTCTTTTAAAGCAATATTTATTTTTAAATATCCCCTTTATTATTATAAACTAACCAGTATTATGTCTTCCATGTACACCAAATATTTTTGATGGTTTATATATCCATCTTTTTAGGACATCATTTAAAATGGGGGCCTATTTTTGTCCCCACTGTGGCAACAAAACTATGATCAAAGTGTTGGCACAAACAGCTGCTGATGGCACTGTACAATACCGCCCACTGAGCAATAAACAGTTCAGTCACAAAGGATTAAGGGTAAGTATCTTGTTAGTGATTGTAATGCATTGATCATTGTGTATTGTAATGAAGAAAGTTGATATCAATGTTTGATATTAGACTAATGACCAACCTTTATTAGACTGGCATTAAAGGAATTTACCATATTATAAAGGACAAAAATAAAATACCAGATAACTACTGGTGCAGTCAGTATACTCTTTAAGGATACTATTAAAATATTATAGTAAAATATTCTAGTGGTATTATTTTACACTAAAAACTACAATTCCTTTAAATAAATGAAGTTAAATTAATTACTTATGTACTTTTAATTACATATAAATATATTCATAGTTGCCACCTCAACTAATCATATTTTAACAATGTGTAAAATATTCATCTGTTCCATAAATGGGTTAAATAAACTAATAAACTCTCAATAGGGTACACCACACATTATGAATATACTTAATAGAAATATTATAGTACAAGGAATTAAAAATTATCACTTAATCATCTGATTTTATTTTATTCATTGTTATTAGTATTCAATGCCTCTACCAAAGGGCGGTAGGCAACCAGACAAGCCTATACTTGCCCCTGATCAAAAGATAACTTTTCGACTACCCAGATCTAGAGAGAGACTCAACCCACTTGATCCGGACTACATTGCACACGATTCACCATTCCAATTTAATGACGTTACAAGTCGTGGTGCACAAATAGCATTTCGACATGGAAGGAAGATGCAAGGAGGAGGATGGCATAGAAACCCTAATCAAGTTAGAAAGAAGAAATGAGTTTCAGTCAATCCTGATCGACTCAACTTGCAGTTATCAACATTGATAAAATAGCAAAGATAATTTTAATAACTTTATAATATACAATAATGTAATACATCTATATTTCCTAAATCTTTAATAATAAGTTGGAATATAGCAAATTGTTCCAGTGAAATAAAAATTGAAATATATATCAACAAAATACACAAACAATCAATAAACAGTACAACAGAGAAATAAATAGTACAATGCCAAACCAAGTAAACTTATTACATTTCTTCTGTAGGAGATAGATTGAGTATGCTCTGTGCACAGCCCAGCCCACTACCAAAAAGAAACCTTACAAAATTGTCACCTGCAAGAGGACCAATAGAGTATAGATTAGGGCAATTCTCACTTTGAAATGAATACAAGTCTACATTGAGTGGATTGTGTTTAGAGTCTACTGGTTGAGTGGGATTTATTGGTAATGTCTGCTTCACATCATCAGGAAGAAAGTCTAAATTTGCAATGCTACCCACCATAACAATGGCTGCACTGATTTCGATAGTTTTTAAACTGCCATCTTTGCAGCTGGTAAGTACACAATATCCATCTTCAAGGAACTCGACCACCTTATGTTGGTCAAGTGGTGTGTAGTAAGGTGACTTCTCTTTGCCTTGCATTAAGTTCCAAATTGAATGGTACTCGCGATACATACCATGTGGTAACTTTGTAAATATTAAACTGTTATCATCGGAGCCTTGATAAAAAGCGTGATAGAGAGGGATCTCATGATCCATACTGAACAGAACAGCATCTGCTGCAGACATACCGGCTCCTATGACAACAATTGGTTTCCGTGTTGTTTTAATATGTTCAACATGGCTCCTAAATTGTGACATGTTGTGCATGACAAAACATGCGTCCTCCATTGGCACATGTAGTCGTCTTGGTCTTGTGAGACCACATGCTAATACTAACTTTTTAGCTTTTACAGTGATTTGTTCTCTTTTCTTTGTCAATCTACAGCAAGATTTTGTTGTTATTTGCCAACATGTATCAGTTTGTTCGATTGACGGACAACACACACCACAATCACAAGGATCTTCACACTCACACATTCTCTCAGTACATGACAAACCTTCGGAATCCATGTCTTCTTCAAAAGACGTGTCGCAAATAGAACGTGTAGTTAATCTTTCAACTTTATTAACGACTACACCGTCAATAAAATTGTTGGCCAAATTCATTTCTTTTACATATTTTAAGTAGTATTTTGCAACATCTCCAGCTGTTGCTCGTCTTTCCTCCAATTGGCTGGGTTTGCAACAACCTTCAGATGTCCTTTCCTTATCTTTCATATCCTCTTTCTTCCAGTCAAGAAACGAATAGATGGGTAAGTTCAACCACTCACATAGACTTAGTGTGAGCAGTGATTGCTCCATATAATGCCACACTCCTCCTGGTTTCCCCCAACCTAACACAATATGAGAACAACGTTGATTATCATCTTGAACCCATTTGAGCGATGAACGACGTTGTTCACCCATGTCTGCATTAGGATGAAAGAGGGTATCAAAAAGAAGGGAGACTGGATTGTTGGAACGTCCTTCTAGACCATCGGATAAGTATTGTAAATCCTATAGCATAAAAGTCCACATGTAAGAAAATGTTTTGACACAAAGTCACAAGAAGAAAGCAATTTCTATACATTACACAATATTAACATCAATGCTTTCAAATCAGACCACAGAATGTATTAATTATATGTTGACTTTATACACTCAGCACTTTTTCTGATAACTTAGTTAATTAATTCAATAAAAACATTAATTTTATTAAATACTAATATTTTATGCTATCTTTATTTAGGAATGCCGACTAATTGAATGCATTATTGGACACAATTACAATATTGGTCCCTTAATTATGGATAGGTGATTATTATTATAAGATGTTTATTCTCTCACTTAAAATGTTTAGACTTGAAAGATAATTGATTATTTATTCAAAGAGCTACAAGTATTTAAGCTAATATAAGCACTGTGAAAGAACGTTGTATAGAACTTTGAAGAGATGACAATTTTGTAGTGTTAGCAACTACAAACTGAGTTTTATTTACCTGTTCTAACAGTGACATCTTGAGGTTTTTATCTAGTTTCGACTTTAAAATTCGGTTAGGATGCTTCCCATTGAAGTAAGGTTTGTAGCCAGAAAGCAGCAATGACAAGAAGATAGCTGAAGGACCATTGCCTATATAAGGAATTAATGTGTTATTAAGGAAACAGTACAGCTCAATTAGGATAGACAGCCTGGGGATAAAATGCCGGACAGGGGCAAGGTTTCTTGCTATATAGTTTAGCGATAAAGACTATACTTACCGATAACGGCTACATCAACCTTAATTTCTCTCGGGACGGTAGGTTGAGAAGTGCTTTGCAAAGTATGTTCTGCGCCAGTTGTGTCATGCTCGCTATAGTCTGTGCAGCACTCATCGCCGCTACAATAAGCGGACTCTCTCCCGCCGCTGCACATTACTTCCATGACTTCTGGCCAATTCCTCAACACTAAGCGAGAAGGGCTCAGAACATGAGATCCACTGGCAAGAGTGAGAAAATTTATATAAGGAGCTACATTAGTATCCTGACGTAAACGGACTCGTGAAATTAATGATTTAACTTCCAAAGCAACTTATGGGTGGATCTCTGTTGTTGTGTTGCATTTGCAAACCCTATTTTTTCAGATAAACTTAACACATCTTTTGTAAAAAAAGAACTTAAAGAGTGGTTTCTACAGCAGAACAGATCTCCAGTTACCATTAAAGAAATACTGAGGTATGATTAATATATATTATTATAATCATAACCATTTTATCTCGGTAAATATACCTTTATTGTTACATTCATTATAAATCATTGCTCTTCCTATGCACAATTGACAATCTATATTATTCTATAGAATATTCAAAAATCAGAAATAACCATGGCAACTCGTGTGTGGAATCAAGTGCCAGGTGCTATGTATTGGGGAGCAATGCCATCATCCCCTAACCCCTCTTTTAGCTCACTTCCTTCAGATCCAGTCTTAACCTCAAGCCCAAAAGCCAAGAGCAGTTCTCTTCCGCCTCGTGCTAGAAATATGAGCTTAAATTTTTACGATTTTGCAGACAATGTGCAAGATGAAAAAGGTTTGCAAGAGTGGATCAAGGAGGGACCAAACAGAGGAGCCATTCGTGTGTACCAGCCAGGCTCAACTTATTCTGAATTGATAAAATGTGATACACAAACACATGCCGATATTGTGATGTCCAAATGTGTCACTAATGATCTCTACGTTTATTATGCTGGTCAGTCATCTGAGCCATTGGGTTATGACAGTCGGCCATTGGATATACAGAACAACTTCTTATACTCACTTGGATATACTGATCCTCAGAGAATTCAGTTTGAAGGGACTCGAGAAGATTTGGTCTACATGTTTAAGTTTGTAGCAGGTGAGATATTTTATGGCATTTGTAGAGCAAGATATATAGAGGATTTGATGCCTGGTATGTTACTGACACCCACCCACTAAACTTGAACTGTAAAAGTATGTCTAGCCACACACAATATTATGAGTGAAATTAACAATTATGAGTTGATTTGCAGGAAATATAATACTACTACTCATAATTGATAATATGTCCATTAGTAGTTCTAGTAAATTTTTTGAGGATGCTGTCTTGACTTATGACTCTTGTTTTAAAACTACCAAAACACTATTAGAATATCATTCTGTCAATTGTATTCCAAATGTCTACTATAGAGATAATATTGTATTTACAATTCTATAGAAATGTACTGTGTTATTTGTAAGAGTAAACAAAAGTTTGTCAAAAAGTACCAACAAAATGTCCAGTCTATTCCAACATACTCCTTGTTAAGACTATAATTATTATTGTAATACTATATCTTGTTGTGTTTCATAGGCAAAGAGGAAAACAAAGCAGATGAGAGAGTACAATTGACATGTACTATTAAAGTTAAAGAAATTGGAACGTTTGGGTTTTGGTCAAAGAGATTTTGTGTCCTTTGCGGATCACAGCTTCATATCTTTTCGTCGAGTCAACCCAAGGGGAAACCATCACTAACGCTGGATTTAGCTGGTGGGAAAATTACTGAGCAAGAAAACAAAAAGCATTTCTATTGTCTCCAAGTTGTTACTAAGAAGAAAACAGTTCTTTTGTCTTTTGATAGTCGCTATGATCAGTCAGTTTGGCTTAAAAGGGCAGCCAAGGTAAATATTTAACTTTTGACATATAGCGACTCTCTCTCTCTCTCTCTCTCTCTCTCTCTCTCTCTCTCTCTCTCTCTCTCTCTCTCTCTTTCTCTCTCTCTCTCTCATCTCTCTCTCTCTCTATCTATCTATCTTTCTCTCTCACACACTCTTTCTCTAGGTTGTTACAAAACATCCACTAGAAGCCAATCTTTCACGATGCAGTCTAAACAAAATTCCAAAATATCTTTTTCTCAACAAAGATCTTGCTGCTCTCAACTTGTCACATAATTTCATGTTGGAAATGGTTGAGGCCTCTGTTAGTCCACAACCAGAAGGCTGGATCAACGACATTCATAAGTTCTCACATTTACGCATTCTCTCACTCAGTGACAACCATTTAGTTCATTTTCCAATCTCTGTCTGTAACATATTCACACTGGTTGAGCTAGATGTCTCCTGCAACAAAATCAAAGTCATACCACCTGATATACAAAGACTAAGGAGGTTAGTGTATTTGACTGTATCCTTAGTTATGAAGTGTCTGCTTGTGGAGAAGTTACCTTATAAATCTACACTAATTTAATTTAACAGTTTACTATATACAATGAAATTTGCATATGCTAGAATTTAATATCATAGATAAATTATATTCAGCTTAGAATTAGTTCTTGTCACTAAGCAATTACTAAAGTTTGTAGATCTATTGATAGTAGACTTAAAACATAGTTGATTAAAAATGTTTTAAAACAAAAATTACTTATGCTTGTGTCCACTTGGTTACTACAACTGAATTACCTTAAATGAATCCTCTTATTTGAGGAAATCCATTAAACATTTAATTTTTGAGGTTTACCACCACTTTGAAAGAATCCTTTTATTAAAGAAACCATTTAACAATTCAATTATGGTTTGCTAGCTTTATTCAATTGACTACCACCACCCAAGCTCTTTGATGGTCTAACTAATAAACAAAAGGAATTAACTAAATAAGTTAGACAACAGAATTGTATCTACATGTAGACCAGTTTCATTAGCTCTAATCTGATATGTACACAAACTAGGAGATGTTTCCTCACAAGATTATAGTTATTAAAAATAGCAGCTGCTCTACATTATAGCAACTCAAGGCATTTAATTTTGTGTATTAAATTCATTAAAAAGAATATGCACCTGTATTTGATGTAACCTATAGATTAGAATTAACATGTCTAATGAGGTTATTATTGAAGACAACTTACCAACCTCTTACATATTCTTATCATTTACTGTTAGCCAGTGTTTATAGATCAGTCAGAAGTGGATTATTAGTTGTATGTCCTTACCTCTAGTCTTAAACCCTAAACATTAACTATACACAGCAAGTATGACTTCCTGCCAGACCTACAGACACTACCTTATTACAACTCTTTCTTTCTGATTATATCATTGTGTCTCTATATAGTCTCACAACTTTATTGCTTCACTCCAATCTGATTTCAACTCTGCCATATCACTTACATAATCTTCATCGATTGACTACCTTAGTCATTGCCTTCAACAAGTAATGATTATCTACAAGTTATTATAATATTTAATTGATTTTTAATTACAGATTTAAAACTGTGCCTCATATTGTGAAAGAATTGGAATCATTGAGAATTTTAATAGCAGCTGGAAACAACATAACGTAAGTACATGTAGTCAAACATTAGAGTCTAACATATATACCAAAGCTATACCTCCTCTATCTAATACAGCTGCTTTTTTATATAACTTGTGTACATCTAAGTATGATCTTGTGGTTGTTGTGATCTACAGTGGTCCACTCAACGTAGGCATTTAAAATATGCTATCCATTGTGACCCATAGTGAAAAGCATTGACCAGTATGATACAGTCAGCATTTACTTTATATAACCAAATATGGCTCTTATAACAAAATACATACTATCTAATACAGCTGACTTTATATAATTGGCATATACTAGCATCAACATTACTACCTGTCAGGTTGTAATCAGTTAAGGATATCCTGAGGTTGAAAAATACAATATTAGTATGGATTTATAGACTGTTAGGTTTCAGTCTACGGTTAGTAACTTTATTATATAACTTGTTACATTAGATGATCCAGAAGTAACTTGATATCATTGAATTCTTTTGTTCTTTCAGCTCTTATGATAGTATATCATTGTCTTAGTCATATACTCCCATATAAATTCAAGTATCATATACTCCCATATAAATTCAAGTGTATAATCACATAATATATTACAAACATCCAGACAGTTTGTATAGAACATGTATCCTGAATATTGAGGTTGTCTTAATTCATAGTATTGTTTCAAAATTGACAAATAGTTTACATAACCTTATTACATATAATATAATATAATATAATATAATATAATATAATATAATATAATATAATTTATTGTTGTATTTGAATTGAAGATCAATTCCTGAAGACATCAATCGTATTCAGACACTACAGATATTGGACGTGAGGTTGAACAAAATCAAAGACAATCTTCCCTCGACTTTGCCTGACCTCCCCATCTTTTTTAGTCTCAATATTAGAGGCAACTCTATTACCGACTTGGACATGAGACGAGCAAAGAACCTTCATGTCATCAACTGTTCTGATAACAATATACGTTCGCTGTCATTACACAAAGGAAAACTGAGTATGGTGAATGCAAGAAATAACAGTAAGTTACATAGGCACTTCTATTGTGTAGTTAACTATCAACCTGATAACACATTCATCATAGAATTGGAAAAACATTGTGATAAATATTGATGAATGGAATAAGCGTACAACTTTTTTAAGCAATATGTTATACATTGTATGTATTTAAGTAAAATTTGAAAGTCATTCACAACAGAAGGTATTAGCTATCTACCATTTATTAATCCAGCTGCTGAGCTAAGCAACTATGACTTATGTAGAGCACTACAAGTAACTTTGTGTTGTACTTTATAACTATTAATATAACTAGTACATATTGACTGTAAACAGTGATATTACATGGCAGATATCCACATACTGAGTACAGCTGGTATTATCAAATAGCACTATATAATATTAATTGAGTACAGCTGGTATTATCAAATAGCACTATATAATATTAATTGAGTATAGCTGTATTATCAAATAGCACTATATAATATTAATTGAGTATAGCTGTATTATCAAATAGCACTATATAATATTAATTGAATACAGCTGTATTATCAAATAGCACTATATAATACTAATTGAGTACAGCTGGTATTATCAAATAGCACTATATAATACTAATTGAGTACAGCTGTATTATCAAATAGCACTATATAATATTAATTGAATACAGCTGTATTATCAAATAGCACTATATATTAATGTACTTATATCAATTAAATGACCATATTCAGTTGATCTTCTATTTCTTTATAGATATAACAAAGCTAACAGTTGTCTCTACTCCTATTAACTTAACATCTCTTGATATATCAAGGTAAAGCAAATATATACATAATATTATGATATTTGCCAACATGATGGTAAGATACAAAATATACATAATTATAAGTGGTAAAAGGTGATCAAATTGAAGCAAGAGAGAAACCACAACTCAACTTTTATTGATTGACAAGAATTTTATTGACTAAATTTGTAACTGGAAAACCCCTCTTGCTTTCAGGACCACCATTATGGATTCTTATTGTGCTCTTTTACAGTTAGTGATGATTTTGTTTTTATGTTATTGTGGGACAACAAAATTACTGTTTACATCAGGGCCTCCAACCTCAAAATTTGATTTTCCCCTAGGGGAACTAAAATTTTTCCCTTTATTTCCCTAAATACAAAATTAGTAACCCCCTAAACCCCCCCTTAAGTTTTACAATATTTCCTTGAATTTTCCCTAGAAAAACCAATAGTTATCTTATACTTAAACCAATACTTAGTCATTGTCAGAGTCAGAACTTTCATCACTATCATACATTTCTAAGTCGACACATTTGCACATGGAACTGTCAGGTTTAAATTCCACACAAGTGCAAGGCAAGCTTCGTTTAGTCAAAATAATAGCATCTAAAGTTTTTGTTTTCATACTATTTCTTGTCTTGTTTTGTTGTATGCCTGCTAATCAGTAAATTTTACATGTATGCAATCATGCATGTTTATCAAAAATAGATTTTAAACAGGCTATGAATTTATTATTAGTTATAAATATTATTAAAAGGTTTGAAATTATAAAATCCCTAAATTCCTTAATTTTTAAAAATTCCTCCCCTGGACCCTAAGTTAATCAATTATTCCCTAGTTTTAGGGAAATTTCCCTAACATTGGAGGCCCTGGTTTACATCCTGTAATGAATAATTTTATACCAAAGTATGTTTTTGTCACTTCATTAAATGACTCATGAAAAAGACAAGCATATGTATTGATAATTATAGCATCATACTCCACTACAAATTTATCGTATGATATTAAAAATAAATGTAAATGGCAAAAGGTGGTCATATTTGAAGCAAGAGGGTAGAGGGTGGTTTCTGCAGTAAGTTAGCTAGTAGCTACTGAGAAGGTACAAGAATTGATATACTGCAATCTAACAACACCAGAGAGTTATATAGTATATTGCTACTGATGTTTATAGTTATAGTTAACATATAACAACACCAGAGAGTTATATAGTATATTGCTACTGATGTTTATAGTTATAGTTAACATACCAAAGTAATTATAATACTATATTAACTACATATGTACTCTGTATGATACAACACAACATCATTCATCTTGTGTTGTGTACTACATATCTACTGTTACATATCTAGCCAACTGCAAAGGCCCTCTTCCTTTCTGGACCACCACTACGACACTATTGGACTGCTTATATATTTACTGCAGATTTTCTTTTAATGCAGCTGTGGGACATTATTTTTTACATTCTACATCCTACTATGAATAATATTATAATCATTGTGTCATTAGTTAGTAGTGATAGTACGTTAGCATGTTTTTATAACATGCAGTAAATGAGACAGAAAACAGTAGTCCAGAATGATCTTAGCTACCAGCTGCCACTCGTATAGCACTATTTGGCTCATACAACACCACAACCTGTATGAACCCAATAACATAGTTGCACATATATGGGATATAATACATCTTTGATATACCCACTCACTATACTATATATAATATGTGATATATAAATTATGGTAGTATGTACAAGTACATGTATATGTACATATATATGGGTATATAATGTTTTCTCATTCTATTAGGAATGAATTGACTCAGTTACCAGAGTCTTTAACTAATTTAATAAACCTAGACAAGTTAATATTGAGCTATAATAAATTATCCTCTTTACCAAAAAAGTAAGTAATATATTTTAAATCCATAATTAAGTCATCATACAGTAGACATTACTTAATACTATCATAATAATTTATACTATATCAACATATAATAATATTAAGATTATACTGAATGTACTGATATAATGGACTCAAGTTGTAATGTGTGCTAATAAACATATAATATAAATTACATACATATAGTTTACCCAGTGATGAAGGGTAATATAGACATTGTTAGGCTTGACTATAACTACCTTTATAACAATCTATTGTCAAAAAGTAATTGTTACTGTGAATTTCATCAATGGTTAGTGATATTTTCAAAGGATTCTACTTTTAGTAGAAGAATGTATGTATAAACATTTACTGTAAACCATTGTTCCTGTAAGTGAATTAGTAGAATATTTAGAATTCTACCAACTCACTTATTGGTTGGTGATATATATAACACATTAATAGAGTGATATTTAATAATTGAAGACTAAACAATTAATAAACTCATTAAAATAATTAGATTTCATGGTCAAAAATAAATGTGTAATTTTTACAACTTCATTCAATTATTAAATAACTATTCTCCACTAATTTATAATTAATAATTTATTACCTATAATTATATTAATATTATTTGTTACTATAGTACATTGAAGACATTACCAAAGTTAACTGTATTACATTTAAGTAATAACTTACTTGTCAGTTTACCAACTATTGGAGAGGAATGTTCAGTAGAGTCATTAGATGTTCACTCTAACAAATTAACAGAATTACCAGCAAACATCTTCTCTAGTTGTGTAAAGTAAGTAATATTAACTTGATAATGGAGGGAGAGATCAATTAAACAGGAAAGGAGGGAGGGAAGTGTAACCTCAGACAATGCTTGTATTTATAGCTTATTATAACCTATAAAACTACCATTATTAACATTGTTATAAAGCATTACTTTTGTAGTTTGCAATATGTGTTTCATTGTTATGGTATTAACAGAACTTCACATATTTTGAACTTGTTTTTTATGTAATGAGAAAGGGAGGAAAGAGAGAGAAGGGACTCTGAAATAACACCTGTTATTAAATCAATATTAGCTAATAGTTTGCATATTTCTATCATTATTACTAACCACATATCATGTTACTTCATTGCCTTATTGTCCATTTCTGTTTACCTCTACAGACTCAAACAACTCAACATATCTAATAATCCTATCAATGCTTTACCATTACTCACAAGGAAACATACACAACCATCACACCAGCATACAGCATCTCATCAACTCAGTGAACTAAGAGCATGTAATTGTTCATTGACTAGCGAGAGTATTGATATTATTGTGAGGTAAGTATAGTGTGAATAGAAATAAGATATCATTGTAACAGTCAGTGCCATTGTAAAAAAATAATACAGCTGTCATATTAGTAATTAACTATTATCTATAAGACAGATTGTATTACACATGAATACTTTAGACAGACATAATTTAGTTAAGACACCTAATATGTGTAGATATAATGTAATATATACATATACTATAAATGTAGATATGTGTATTGTGTACGTGTATTTTATATGTACATATATGTAATATACATATGTACTATAAATGTATAATAGTTGTAATTGTATTGACAAATGGATATCAGGCATAGTGCTATATACTACTGTTAGTAGTTGGGTGTTGCCAATAAACATGATAATTAATATGTTTACAACTAGGACCAGCATATCAGTGTAAACAAATTAAATGTCTGTGATGTATAATGTTGTACAAAAGGGTTAATAATATTGTAGCATATTACAGTGGAGTTATTGTATGAAGTAATTGTGTTTAAACATGTTAATGAGCAAATTAATAGATTATACAGCAATTTGAGCTCCTATAAATATAATGTTATTATTTATATTTTCTTTGATTGTTTACAGCTTAAGAAAATTAAAACTACTTCATTTAGCATACAACTCACTGAAGACTGTTCCACCAGAGTAAGATGGTAGAAGATATATCATATATTTATCTCTCCCCCCCCCCCCCTCTCTCTCTCTCTAGGCTATTTTCCTCTCTTTCTGAATTGGAATATCTCAATCTTGCTGGCAATCAAATACATACTCTCACACAGCCTCCATATCCATGTCCAAGACTTGTCTGTCTTATCCTTCACTCAAACAATCTCACAGAGCTACCTGAGTTTCCCAGTATGCCTGCCGTGGAAACATTAGATTTATCTTGTAATAACCTCAAGAAAATGCCTCAGGTAAAGGAAATAAATGAGTAACCGATATCATCAGTTATAGGACATGTTCCACATATATGTGTATATCATAGACTATACCCATTTATTAAAATTTAATTAAAATATTTAAGTCACCAATAACAATAGTAGTAAAGTGGTAACAGCTATCAAGAGTACAATTTTATTCCTTTTAGTTGTTTAGGCGCCTCAGAACACTTGATCTTTCTTATAATAAAGACATGACAATTAAGCCAAGAGAGGTTGAAAATTTTCGGTGAGACAACTAATAACTTAATTTGTCATAATTACAGTATTATCTACTCTTACAGTTATTTGCAGTTTTTTGGTCTTGAAGGCATTGGTGAAAGAGCTTTAGAAATACGAAAAGTTTTAGGAGATTGTGTTGAAGTTGACAGCCTTACTCATCACGAGGTGTGGTCTTATGGCTCAGCTTGTATCAGAGGGACAAATTTATCAAAGACTAATGAACGTTGTATGCAACAAGTAAAGATACCTGTCCTCAATGAGGAGAGACAAGATGGACTGTTTGCTATGATTGATGGAGGGAAAGCACCAGATGCTGCCACAAGAATTAAAAAGAAGCTCCCTCCAATTCTGAATGCTGAATTTTTAGCTAGTGAAGAAAGAAAAAAAGACAAGAGAGTGTTAGAGAAACACTTAATATATTTGGACCATACCTTCCTAACCACACACAGGTTAGAAATTGGATGGATGGAAGGACAGTTAGATAGAAAGATAGAAGGACACAGATAGATAGACAGAGATAAGGAGAGATAGATATGTGATTAAATCAATAAATAGATGAACAGATTAATATACAGTTATTCTTACTAGGCGACTGGGACCAATTGGACTTAAATTCGGGGCATCTCTAGTGTTAGTTCATTTACAGAGGCTACCTAATGGTGACTTTGTACTCAATACTGCTAATACAGGGTTAGGTGATGCTATCCTTTGTCATGGGAGTCAAGCAACATCACTTGCTTTGCCACATAATCCTACAACCAATCGAGAAGAGATCCAACGTGTTGTGGAACAAAGAGGGTTCATTTCTGAGGTAAGGAACATGGAACTTTGTCTTAAATTGTCAAATACATCTCCTCCTAAGTTTAATAATAGTACTAGTACAAATTTAAAAATATTCCAATATAATAAGGTCTTGTCATTCTCAGCCATGTACATGTACATTGTTATTATCTGCATCATTGTGTGTATTACAATATCTAACCTCTCTCTCTCTCTCTCTCTCTCTCTCTCTCTCTCTCCAATACAGGATGATCGAGTCAATGGAATATGTGGTGTATCTCGATTGCTTGGATGCTACTATCTCCATCCTCAAGTAATACCTCTACCGAATACCAAGTCTATCATTCTACCTCACAATAGTAGTTACATCATTCTAGCCACTCATGGTCTCTGGAAATATCTGACTCAAAAGGAGATCATTCGAATGAGTCGAGCAAACTATGAGCCTAACCTATATGCTCGCCGATTAGCTGATATAGCTATTGGTTGTGGTTGTCCATTAGATGTATCAGTAGTTGTGATCAAGTTGAATTTACGCAAAGTGTCAGCTTACTCAAGAAATGTTTTTGATAACTTGTCAGATCATCAAAAGAAACTCTCTGTTATATCAACAGAGAGTGGCCAGGAAGTTGCTTACACTGATCAAGAGGAATATGAAAGTGACCTAGAAGAAGAGGAGGAAGAACTTACAAATATTGATGATCTCATGGAGGATGCTTTCATTGACAACGATATTTTACCTAGTAAAGACAACAGCCATTTAGATTCTGAGGCTCTTCGTTCTATATCCCCAGAACAACTTGATGCCTTGATATTAACCGTTCCGACAGTACCAGAGATGACACCTATTGAAGAAGCAAGTTTAGATGGTGAGAGCGAGGATGATTTGATACTCAAAGGAAGCTTAATAGAGATAGATGATGAACAAGAAGACAGCGATGAGAACAAAGAAGAAAATATAAAGCCAGTAGTACATCTACCTCTACCTCCAAAAGAAGATGATCGCAGAACATCAGCTGTATCAGATGATATCCAATCGTATGATGTAATTATTGACAAGAATGTTATACCACCTCTGGAAATGTTTAATGAACTTTCTGAGGTATCTCCGAATGACGAGTATGACTCTAAAACGTTTCCTCGTGAATCTGCCAATGCCTCAAAGTATCGCATAACGGATCCTAAAAAGATTGATTTTTCGCTAGATACATCTTATGAACAAACTCAAAGCGTACCAATGATATCTTCTGATAATGACTCTGATGATGATAATTATGAACTGTCCCCGGCACAATTAGAAATGAGGAGACGATTTAGTGCTCCTAATCCCGAGATACTAAAAATGAACGAAGCCATTTCTCAAATTGACAACCGTGACAATGAAGCAAGACCTACTGATATGAGCAAAGTGAAAAGAAAGAGGTCATTTGTACAGACATCGTATACTCGACTCAGTAGACATATTGTAGCCAGTGACTCTGCCTTGAAGCTACAATAATATATAGTCCATGCATTCACATTTTATACTTGCTATTTATATAACTTTTGTTTTAATTTTAATTTGGAACATGTTATAAAGATATACATTTACAATAATTTTATATAAATGAGTATATAAAATAAACAGTCAGTGGAGCTACCAAGATTGTAAATCCAAGTATTGTAAAAATAAGCCAACAATGTTAGAATTACATAAATTAATTAAGTTGTATGTGAAATGTGAGTAAATGAAGTTAGTTATTTGTATGGATGTATGTGGTCATTTGTTTTGGCTTTTATTGAGCTTCAATAATGTCTATATTTTATGATTGTTACTATGTTTAACATAATTATATTACAAATACATTGTAGACTTTATTAGTTTCTTATTGTTTGATTTGGTATACACTGTTAATAACAGGAATCATGATGGTCTATAACCTAGCAATAAAAATATACATGAAGTATAAGTGCCAAAAGGTGGTCATATGTGAAGGAAGAGGGGGGAAACCGGTTATTACAGTTTGTGAGCCAGAAATTGACGCTGCATTTTGACACAACCCTTGGATGTGCACTAAATTCAGTTGATTTGATAATATGAACTGTGTACTATTTTCGCAAATGTTTAAATTTTATGTGTGACAAGAAACTGTATTACAAACCTCTTACTTTCAGGACCACCATTATGCCCCCTTCTTGTGCTTTTTTATATTTACTGATGATTTTATTTTTATGTTATTGTGGGACAACCAAATTACCTGTTTACATCCTGTAATGAAAATTTTATGTCAATATGATTGATTATCCATGAAAAAGTGGCCAATTTTGAAGCTAGAGACACTTCTATACTGTTGAGAACAGTTTGCCAGAATCAACAGTAAGTTGAATACAACAACCCACTGAGGGATTTATTATACTGAGGGATATATTATATAGTTCTATAAGATATATTATATATATAGTTCTATAAGGTTCTGGTCTCTACACTTTCTGAGCCACTACCAGGGCAACATTTCTTCCTTTTTATGTTTAGTGTTGATTTTGTTTTGATGTGTTTGTGGGCTCAGTTTTCAGTTACATCCTGCAACAATGAATAACATTATTGACTTTGTCAACTCAAACAAAACTAGTATTAATTTCCAATAAGAGCAATAAATTTTATTGATAATAGATACTTATTATTATAAAATAAATGGATTAAAAACAGAGTTGATACCACAAAATCTTGTTAAAGCATGATAAGCGCCCATAATCTCTTTACAACTCCTTTTGCCACCGTCCTGTCTCCTTTTGTTTCTGTCTTGCTGCTTCAGTAGCGGCAAATCTCTCATTAGAACCCTCAATGGCTCCCAGCCGTCCTGCTTGATAATCTGCAAATGCCTGTTGGATTTCCTCCCAAGTATTCATAACAAAAGGTCCACGTCGCGATATTGGCTCATTAATGGGTTCTCCTGCAATTAATAAAACCTGCATAACACTGTCACTTGCCGCCTCAATAGCGAGCTCATCTCCTTCTCCCAATATTCCCACTTGTCCCATCTTTGCTTCTTTCCTTTCGTTACCAAGGTAACCAGCTCCTTTCCAAACATAGGCAAACCCATTAAAATTGGATGGGACAGGTTGAGTAAACTTAGTCCCAGGTTGTAAATGTATATCTAAATACATCATAGGTGTCCGAGTATCAATAACAGCTTTAGTTCCCAAGGATTCTCCAGCGATTACTTTTATCCATACTTTTCCATTATCTGCCGTGACAATGGGTATTTTTTCAGAGGGTGTATCTTGATATCTGGGTGGAATCATTTTGTCTTTAGCAGGCAAGTTAACCCATAATTGAAATCCTTCCATACGACCGCCATTTTTGATCATGTCATCTGGTGGCATCTCTGAGTGTATAACTCCCGAACCAGCCGTCATCCATTGGACCCAGCCCTCTTTTATCAGCCCAGAATTACCGGCACTGTCTTTGTGTTGCATGGCACCAGATATAATATAAGTCACAGTCTCAAATCCTCTATGAGGGTGATCTGGAGCGCCTACTGCTTCACCTGGCGCATAGTCAGCAGGTCCCATATGATCCAACATTAGAAAAGGATCACACTCTGATATCTCATCACCAATGGGTCTCGTTACAACGAACCCACCTCCTTCACGATGTTGGTGCGCAGTGATTAGCCTTGAAATACCTCGTGGAGAAGACATATTAAACGTAGAATGGTTTATGCTAGTGGATCGACAAGTAAAAAAGCTTAAATAGAAAATAAAAAGCAGTTATTACGCTGACTGTAGCCACGTAGCACTAACACACCATGCTGCGTTGTATAATAAAGCAGCAAATTTAATTAGGAGGAGTGGCTAAGGAAATAAAATCTTATAAAAGGTCATAATGAAATTAATATAAATAGCATTACTTTTAGTGAATAATTATAGTACATGATTTGTTGCCATGGTAACATAAGTTATTATGTTCTCCCAGCACCTGTACTGATCAATGATCCAGTAATGGGTATAGCCTTCAATTCAGTTCTCCAACACAACCATTCGCTAACTATAGTAGTAATTCCAAAGGACACTAGATTAGTTAACCACCATGATAATGAACGAGGGAAACCCCCGTATGTAAGACAAAGTAAAAAGTGAAAGATATATACAGTTGCTGCAAAATCCAAGGACTGGTAAGAGTTGGTTACAGTGCATATTAAAAAAAAGGAAAAGAAAAGTTTAAAATTAAAATAATTTTTGACTTTTTAGAGTTATAAAGACAACAAGACCTTTTCTAGTAGTAATAATAATAACAATAGTATAATAATTACTATATTTACTTTGTTGTTTTGTTCACAAGAATTAAAAGAATTAAGGATTAGCATATTAAATTAGTGCGCAAATTTTTCATAATTGGTTGTTAGAAGTTTTCACATGAAACCCTTTTCATTAACCAGGAGACAATTAATGCATATCTTAAATATGCCAACATTATTTTTAAACAAATGAACTTTCACTCCAACAGTTTAAACCAGGGGTGTATTACAATTATATTCACATATTAGCATGTGTTTCTACATGTACAATATTATGACAATATTTAGAGTATTTATATAATGTATTAATATACACACTCACCTTCTTTGCTCTTCTAACAATCCACCACAACGCCAATGCACTAAAAAAGAATTAAGATAAATCATTAGTCCATCTTTAAGCAAATAAAAGGGTTAAAAAAGTATGTATTAATGTATGTACGGACATTATACTACCACCCAGATGTCAACACTTGACATTAGTGGTCCATGATATCCTGTTAACATAAAATATCTTGGTATATCACTTGCTGAATATGATAACTCTTAATATAGCATTGATTAGAAGCATAATCTTGGCAGGTTAACAAGATTATAGGCCATGATCAATGCTGCTTTAACTAGAATATCCCCACAAAATGGCCACTGTTATTACCATAGGTCTTTAATATATGTGCAATAACAGTTCCATTAGTATAACCAGTTGTACCAAGTCCTAATACTTACCCAGTACATGCATTTAATGTTGATGCTCCCATAACTAGCCAACCATCGTATGTTCCTTCAAATTCCTATAATGGAGAGAGAGATAGAATTATTAATGTGGATTAGGACTATGTACAATATGTACTAACTCTGTAATCAAATATCTGGTCAATTGAGCGATGTATTCCTCCTATACTGTCTGCAATAACGATCCATAAGCCGAATGAAATGTAGAAACAACTCTGTAGCGCTATAATTTGGGCTACAATGAGGACAGGGTCAAACACATTTGCTCTAAAACCAGATGCCATCTTTTTGTTTGAATATTAGAGGGTTAAATTTAAAAACGTCATATTAACCGTAAATGTTGTCTCATATCCTATTACTACTAAACCATAACGTAATATTGAAACTCAAAATGGATGCAGTACCTTTAGATCAACAACAACAGATTGTTCAAAACGATGCCATGAACCTACCAGAGCAGTCACAATACAGTCTGTTAGTCCCATTCATAAAGGAACTGGTCACATGGATAGCTATTGGAGGAATGATCTTTGGGGGAGTGGTCCCATATATCCCTCAGTATCGGAAAATTCGAAAAACAAGAGATGCTGAAGGTTTTTCTGTCTACGTGTGTCTGGTACTACTGATTGCTAATATATTGAGAATATTTTTCTGGTAAGTGTAGCTACAATTTAATTATATGTGTAGGCATACCCAATATCATTGGATGTAGTTATGAATACTAAGATCGTTCCAATTACATCATGAATACTATTTGTTAAGAAATAGTGTTGACGAGGTAGAATGTCATTAAAATCTACTGTTATTTGCATAGTACTAAAAATTGATGTAGAACAATCTATTAAAATATAAATTTTGAACTTGTTAATAATAGACTTGTGATGTAATGTGATGTAATGCGTTATTGTTTACAATTATGACAGTGCAGTATATAAAATAAACAAAAATCTTAAATGATTATGAAACTGAAAATTATTGAGCAAACAATAAATAAAAAATTATTATTTTTTCTTGAATACAATATCATAATTGAAGCTCACAAGGTTCTGAATTTAATTACCAAATGTTCCCATGCCAACAACTATAATTATCAATAACTAAGCACATTAATTATTGTCATAGAGCTGATTAGCAGTGATCGTGAACCTTGAATCTACTGATGATTCTGATTATCAAATATTTTGCTTTCTTGCATTATAAAGAATCTGGTCGGCAAACGCTACTGATATTACTGGTACATGATTATGTTGTGATATTTACATCAGTACTTGTCCTCCTCCACCCCATGGGGCACTAATGTGTCTTGTCTATCAGGAAGAATAGTGTGTTTATTTAAATAAAACACACCGCTAATATATTAAAATATTTGAACAATACTCATTAAAGTTATCTTTAAATAGACAGTTCGTTTTAGGAAATCTCTTGTTACAGTGTAGTAATTAAGACATTGTCAATGCTGTCAGAACACTCATAACAGCTAACACAATAGAAAGAATAGGTTCACCTGCTGCAGCAGGAACAGCATCCTCATAGAGAGGATTAGGATCAGTAGCAACTCCTTCAGGACAACCATAGGTAGTGTTAGTAAAATTAAGCTGTCTGGGGTTGTTACTAACAACAGGACAACCTTTAAAACATCCAATCATCCAAGGAAAGTCAAGAGGCATATGATAATGATATTGCATAGTACCATTAATCTCATGAGTGTGACCATGACAACTATCTAGCTGAGTCGGGAGTTTTCCACCTTGTGAGTACTGTCCATACATAGGAAATCCATCAAACATCCACCCAATGAGTACAGAGTGTTCCCCTGGGGTATCAACTGGTAGTGCACACCTCTGTCGACCTGTACTGTTCAAAAAAGTGTTGCCAGTGTGGATATGATATTGTTGTTGCATTCCATCTGGATGTCCACCACACTGATCTAGAGTAGCACCCTCAGAGTCATGTGCATCAACGTAGATCGTCAGTCCTCCTTCATCTGGACACTTTGACCCATGTCCACAAGGAGATCCTACACCATATACGACAACACCGTTTACTAACACACCAATGGCTCCAAATATTGGAGGAGGATCTGTTTTCAGATAATGGATGTTAAACTTCTCTCCAATTCTTTCACCAGTTGGTATTGGAACTTTTGCAAATCTTGGAGTGTGGGGTATTCGGAAGTTGTTGTTTCTCACACAAGCACTGTTGGGGTTGTTCCAATGAGGATTATCGTATGGAGGACAGGCTGGTGTTTGTAGTGTCTCTAGTGATGGTGACCCCATTGTAAGGGGTGGAGCTAGGACAGATCCCAGCGTTGCCGCATTGGGCCGTCACTGAAGTGAACACTCCAAAGATCAGGAAAACAGGTAAATGAAGTTGTGCCATTTTTGCAGCCTTCGTCTGCTTATAGTTCAGCGCGTGGGCGTGGCTCATTAATTTAGCATCGCTTGCAGCTTGTGACATCTAGCCCTCATAACAAAATGTTTTTCGTTTCTCTTGTACTTGTTACTTGCTTTTCGCTTGCAATCAGTCAACAGCAATGCCCACCTGAGCGAGCTCAGTGTCCAAAACAGGCTCCTTATAATACAGTTAGCATTACAACTGATGCTACCTACCGGTATATAAAGACCACAGGATGTCCTCCTTATGATAACCCCCGTTGGACCAATCCTGCAGCAGCATGTGTTCGACATGACCAGAATTACATGCTACCACTTCAACCAACTTTTGCCAAAACACCTATTCCAGTCGGTGAAGGAGATGTTCGATACGAAGGTATACTCTATCTCAAAGAAGATCCCAAACCAATATTTGGAGCTCTAGGTGTTTTGACCAATGGAGTAATGGTTTTTGGAGTTGGCTCTCCCTGTGGTTTTAGCTCAAAATGTCCAGAAGATGGTGCACCAACTAAATATGTTGATGCTGTCGAATCTGAAGGTCATACTGTTGATCAGTGCGGTGGTCATGCTGCCCCAACTAACGATTATCACATCCATTCTGGTGTTGGACTCAACACCTCTTCAGAGCGGCAAGAATGTGTTATGCCTGCTGATATTCCTGGACAACATTCACAACTACTTGGCTGGATTTTTGACGGATTTGGTCTTTATGGCCGTTATTCTCAGGGTGGCGTTCTCCCTACTGACTTAGATGAATGTGGTGGTCATACACATGAGATCAATGGTACAACGGTGTACCATTATCACATGCCAGATGGTTTCCCTTGGACCATTGGTTGTTTCAAAGGATGTCCACTTGTTAGTAATAACATGCACGAATTTAGTAACTTCACCAAATATGGCTGTCCTAATGGATTGAAGTATGATCCTCATCCTCTCTATGAACGACAACCTTAATTGGCTATATAAATGTAATGTGTCAATAGTAACTAAACTATAATGCTGCAATATTAATATGTATATTTTGTCTATATATGGTATGATTTATCGTAATTTGGAGGAAATGGAATTTTTTATTTTGTAGCTAAATCCTGACATTGCAATGTTTCTGAAATATTTGGAATGAGATTAAAACTTAGCAACTATTCAGTCCCTTAGAAAAACAATATTACCATCTTTAGACAACTTTTTTGGAGAATTTACAGAAGCTATGTAACTGCTTAAAGACAGTGTCTTCATTTACACAAGCTTCAATCAGTCATACCCAATTAAAGGAGCTCTTTGTAAAAGTAATACTATTATTGGTTGCTATGTGTGTCACACACACACACACACGTGGTCCAAAACAATCTTAGGGCTACATTACCTGGTATGCTGATTATTCCAGGCGGAAATATGTTTCTACTTTTTAAACGCAAACATCTGACTAGCTTTCAGAAAATTATAAAAGCAAAATATTCTCTTGTATAGTCAGTATTGTATAATTTTTTTGCAATCCAATAAATATCCGCGTTTCATGATTCATTTGAAGAGATAGCATGACAGTTTCATCACAACACCAAGAGACTTCCAGGAAGCTAGTGTAATTTAATGCCAGTAACCATATCACTTTAACAAGTCTCATCTGTCAGCAAAAACAGTCAATGAGTTTAATCAAATAAAAATACAGCTAAAATATTAAACTATTTGAATAACACAAATATATTTTAAAAATTGTCTTAAAAAGTGGGCAACATTAGGAAATGCCTTGTTAAAATGTAGTAATTAAGACACTGTCACCAACTTCAGCAGAAATAGCATCTCCGTAGAGTGTTAAAACAATCACTCTATTTTGACAATCAACAATGTGTATGGTATTGCTTGCTATCATGACACCGAAAGTGATACTGGTAGGAAGTTAATGGCACAAACAGATAGAAATAACTTGGCCAGAGAAGCCAACAGAAATTTAGTAGAATCATCCCATTATCTGTATGAGGTTTATATACCTTATGCTATGAGGACTACTGAGCATCATGGGAAATGTAACACTTGAAGTGAAGAGATCCTACAGTATTTACCAGATAATTGTAGAAATGCACGCCCTCCTCATGTAACAATTCCAGTAACTAAAGTGGGTCATGTGACTCATTTCGATGAGGCTGTGTCAATCCTGAGTAGTGGAAGTGGCAGTAATGTAGGATTTGCCTTCAATGAAAAGAAATGAAAAGATTAAACATTAAAAGTATTTTAAGATTCTTTTAGAAAATTGACTCCCATGCATGTGTTATATCTGGAACTTATTCATATTGGTTTGTGTGCTTATCACAATCATCACATGAATCACCACGGTTACTTGATGTTCCACCTAACTTTCATACAGATTTAGTTGGAGAAAGGTAGTGTTAACAGGTTTGCTACAAAACAGAGCACTTCTTTTGCTTATAATGAATAAACATTCCAGACAGAATGTAGTTAAACTGTTAAAAAGATGTTATAGAAGATATTGCACATAAAGTATTTTGAAAATGTTAACCATCACTGATTATTGAAACGAAATTAATGTGTTTACTATGCATCATTTGTTGTGCTAAATGTGTTTTTCATGCATACTAATAAGTAATAACAGTAATTGCAATGGCTCGTGGAAAGTATGTGCCACTTTTTTATATAACTCAATGACACTTGATGTGACACTAGTAGGAACTTATTAGCACAAAAAGGTGAGTAAATCAGCCAGTGAAGCAACCAGAATTTTGTCAAAGCAATTTCAATAATCTTTATTATACAATGGCTCATTATGATTTAAAGTAAGTAATCCAAGTAATATAATGTTATAATTCCTTATTGCTGCTTTGTAGCTATTTGAGATCCAATGTTCTCCGTACTAGTGAACCATATGAGATATATATTCCAGAAGATATGGTAACCTTTGAACAGCATTGGAAGCGTAATAGTTGGGATGAGGAAATACTACAAAGGTTGCCAGCTGCTTGTCGTAATGCACAGCCTCCTCAAGTAACAATTCCAGTTGTTAAAGTGGGTCATGTGACTCATTATGATGATGCTAAATCAATAGTGACAAGTGGACATGGTAGTAATGTAGGATTTACCTTTAATATAAAGATTGGCAAAGATGCAACATACAAGAAAGTAGCTCAAGATTCTTTTCAGAAACTTGGTCCTGACGCATCTGTAATGCCTGGAGCATATTCATGGTGGTCAGTATGCCTCCCAGATAATTTACAACCACCAAACCCACCACCACAGTTACTTAATGCTCCAGATGCTCTTCATGCTGTCCCATCACCTTGTCTTGCCTCTTCTTATGCCTCAGTGTATGGGACTATAGCAATGATAACTGATTTTCGTGGCCTTCTCCAATCTTATTCTCAGTTATTTGGAAATGCAAGGATTACATTCAAATGTGGAGGCACATTACTTTACAGGAAAGAGGTTTGTCGAGTCATTATAGTATGTTGTAAAGTAGATGGACAAGATCCTCTTGAGCTACGAGGGTTCAGAGATTATGATTTTAATGAAACAATTACTCTTACACGACCTTTCCAAGGGGTTAAGTATATTCCAGCAGGTGATAATGATCCTAGTGCAATTTTTCTTTTTACTCAATCAAGTTGGGATATATTCGTCTTTGCATTTTACCATCCCGTGGCTCCTGATATGCCACTATTGTCTGTACCTTCTCGATCAATCCAGTTGGAACAACTCACGCACTTCATCTTTTATCGTGACGGCTCGAGGTTGCAAAAAGGAGAGTATACAAAATGTCATAAGAATAATCGCAGTGCTGGGACTCGTTGCCCCGATTTTATGAATTATAAATACGGAGGACCTCCTTTCCAACAATTGTTACAGCTACTTGGCAATAAGAGAGCGTTGGATTAAGAGATTAAACTTTATATAACTTTTAATAAGGTAGTTGGGGTAGTCAAAGTCATTGTAGTTGATAGTTATAGAAAACTAAATATTAAATGCTTAAGATGTTGATTAGAATATTACATACAATACACTGCAAAACTTTTAAATAAAATCATTATTTTACTAATATACTGTAGACTATATATCATCTGTTATTATATTAAGAGTGGACATTTTGTCACTTAATTTAAGTTTGTTTATGGTATGTTGTCCTGCAAAAAAAGGTGTATATATATATATATATATGTGATCATGAATACAAAAATTATACTTAATGTGCAAACGAATTCAAACAATCACTTGCATAGAAACAGTTGCTATATGTTCATCTTGATTAGGAAGTCAGTTTAATTTGGTAATCATAAAGACCAATGATTAAGCTCTTCGTGTACCTAAGTTTAATGACTTCCTGTTCAAGATGACCAACATAGCAACCATTTATACTCAAGCATTCTTTCAAAATTTTCTTGCACATAAGTAACATTTTTGTATTTACAGTTACATATATATAGGTATTTACCGAAAACCAGCTTATAGATGATGTAATATCCTGTTCAAATAACATTCAAAAATATTATTATTTAGAATTGGTAATATAAATACTTGAATTTCCCTTTAATTGACATGTAGTCTACCAAGTGCTAGTATTAGGTACAAGTACAGAGTATGTTATACTCACTAGAACAGAGTGAGGTTAAGTAGCAAGCAAAAATATTTAAGAGGATCCCAAGCCCTCTTTATTTATGCATAATTTAGTGTTGTTCCTTTAAAATTACTTTGCAGTGGTGACATTACAAGGAGTATATGACAATATATTATTATTTTAAGAAAATGTGCCAGATATGTTTCCTAATACATATTCAAATTATGGGAGAGTACATACTCTACCTATTACCATAGATTGTGTTTATTTCATACACAAAAATTATCTTAAGTTATTGCAGGGGTCACTTTTCACAAAAGCATTGAGTCCGTCATATCAAAAATGCATGTTATTTTTCGCAGATTGTGAGCTTGATGGAAATTAAATGACAATGAAATTAACCTGATATATGTAATACCACTAAATGAAGTTGTCATCACAAATTTTAAGAGTGTGTTCACTCTACTTATTGGTACCACTATATATGACACTACTAGGAACTTATTGTCACAAACAGGTAGTTATCACAAATCAGTCAGTGTGGTGAAGCTACTAAAAAGTTTGTCAAAGCTTTATCAGGTTTCATTGACGTTCATTATACAATGGCTGTTTTCGACACAGCGTAAGTAATTGAAGTAACGTTATGTCACATTTTATTATTGCATCTTTGTAGCTATTTAAGATCCAATGTTCTCAGTACTGGTAAACCGTATGAGATATATATTCCAGAAAATATGGTAACCTTTGAACAACATTGGAAGCATAATAGTTGGGATGAGGAAATACTACGAAGGTTGCCACCTGCTTGTCGTAATGCACAACCTCCTCAAGTAACAATTCCAGTTGCTAAAGTGGGTCATGTGACACATTATGAAGATGCTGAAAAAATCATACGGGATGAACCTGGTAGTAATGTAGGATTTACCTTCAATGAAAAAAAAGGTAAAAATGAAACATACAAGAAAATAGCTCAAGATTCTTTTGAAAAAATGTTTCCCCAAATGGCTGTAATGCCTGGAACTTTTTCATGGTGGTCAATATGCCTCCCAAGTCATTTTCAACCACCACAGTTACTTAATGCTCCACCTCATCTTTATCCTATCGTATCACCTTGTCTTGCCTCTTCCTATTCTTCAGTGTATGGGACTATAGCAATGATGGTTGATTTTGATGTTCTTCTTCAATCTTATCGCCAATTGTTTGAACCAAATGCAGAGATTTTATACAAATGTGGAGGCACCTTGCTTTATCGTAAAGAAGTTTGTCGTGTCATTATAGTATGCTGTAAAGAAAGAGGCATAGATCCTTTGAGTTCAATTCGTGATTACAATTTTAATGGAGACATTACTCTTATACGACCTTTCCAAGGGGTTAAATACATTCCAAATGGTGAAGGTGGTCCTGGTGCAAGATATCTCATGTCTCAGTCAAGCTGGGATACCTTTGTTTTTGCATTTTATCAACCCATGTCTAATCAGATGTTATCATTGTCTGTGCCTTCTCAAGAGATCTCATTAGCACAAGTTAGGCACTTTGTCTTTAATGAAAATGGCTCAAGGGTGCTGCAGACAAACGAACCATTTACATCATGCCACAAGAATACTGAAGTTGCTGGGATTCGGACTCAGTGCCCTGATTTACGTTACAAACCTCCTTTTTCACAATTGTTGCAATTATTACAGGATAAGCAAAGTCATTAAGAGGTTTTGGTGTAAGAGAGACCACTTTACAACTTTTAGTAAAGTAGCTGTGTTATCACTAGTAGTATACTTTAGTTGGCAGTTAGTAATAAAGTTGTAGAAACTAAATATTTAAGAAATCTATTAATGCAATGTAATACTCAGTTATCATTGTCAAAATGTATTTTTGGAACTGATAACAACTATACTTTGAAATTACACTATCAAGCAAAGACGTCTACATGTACATGTCACTGAGTTTGTATGGTACAACACATACTAACTAATTATTATATAGAAGATATAGTATAATTACTTGCATTGCTCATTCATTGACATGCTGTGATGTACCCAATTGTAAAGATTAGGTACAAATATTGAAATAGTCTAAGGCAGAATGATGTTTAAGTTGCAAGCCAAAAGATATAGGAAGATCCCAAGTCCTCTTCATTAATCTATAATACTATCCTTTAAATTATTTTATTTTGGTGAGATTTCAATATGGGAAATGGTATATAACAAATGTTTGGCATGATATTGCCTTGAAAGTATTAATTAAATGTTACTTGGAAAGACTTCATTACCAGCAATCTTATTATTAAAATACAATAGCTTTTATATGATTCTGATATATAAACAGAAGTGTTATATGCCAATATTCAAAGTGATTTTCATAGGTTGTCATTTAGGAACTTATTGGTTAGCTAAGGTGATACTGGTAGTGAATTAGTACCAGTGAATGTTTATGGAAAGTGATACTTGTTGGAACTTAGTAGCACTGATCTGACTGCCTGGTAGCTAACAGACTTAATTGGTATATAAGTTGAAACTCTTTCAGCAAGACAAAAATTTTAAAATCTTCATCCACAATAAAAGCTATCTTCATCTTTTTTTTCAAGAGTCTCCTTTAAGCAATGGCAGCAACTCGTATTCGTAGTTTAAAGTAGGATGGATGTTATAATACATTACCTTTTATACTATACCATACAGAGAGATACAAGATGGCGTTCTCAGCAGTAGTGATCCATATGAGATCTATATTCCTGGTGTTATGGAAACAGATGAGGCTAGCTGGAAACGTAATTCTTGGGACTATGAAATATTACGTTTGTTACCAAAAGCATGTCAAAATGCAAGACCTTCTCAGGTAAAGATTCCTGTTGAAAAAGTTGGCCATGTGACTCACTTTAATGACGCAATGTCAATCATTAGGGATGGACCAGATGACAATGTGGGATTTGGCTTCAATCCAAAATATGGCAAAGCTAGAACATTCAAAGAAATAAGCCCTGGTTCAGGTTCATTTAGAGAAATATCTAGAAATGAAGTTGTCATGCCTTCTGGTACGTATTTATGGTTTTCTGTGTGTATGCCAGATAACTTAGACCCACCACAATTACTCAATGCACCTTCTGCTCTTCATGGAATTCTATCACCTTGTCTTGCTTCTTCTTATGCCTCAGTGTATGGGACTATAGCAATGATGGTTGATTTTGACCTCCTTCGCAGATCCTATCTTCAATTAATGGGATCTCCTGAAGTTACATACAAATGTGGAGGCACTTTACTCTACAGAAAAGAAATATGTCGTGTCATTATTGTATGTTGTATGGATCAAGCTCCTCAAGAGTTGAAAGATCTACCCGATTTTCCTTTTGATGAAGGAACTGTCACTCTTTCACGGCCATTCCAAGGGGTTAAATATATTCCGAATGGTGATGATGGTCGTGGTGCTGTTTTTCTCTTCACTCAATCAAGTTGGGATACGTATGTGTTTGCTTTCCACCATCCTCATCGCTTCTCAATGCCACTATTGCCGATACCTTCGTGGGAAGTATCTTTAGAACGACTTACTCATTATATCATGTATAGAAATGGTCATGTGCTACCAAAACGAGATTATCCAACAAAAATAACTTCGTGTCATAAAAACGATTATGATACAAAGAGTGGTTGTCCGGACATGAAGTTTATTGATCGTATGCACAGACATGCCAATATTCCATTTGATGATCTTGTTAAGGAATTAGATGTAAAAAAGGGAAAGAGAAGTGGTGGACTACTTGAAGTAGAAAGTATTGGTGGAGGAAATGATCAGGATCCAGGCAGCAGTGGTGGTCAGGATACAAGCGGCAGTGGTGGTCAGGATATAAGTGGCAGTGGTGATCAGGATACAAGCGGCAGTGGTGGTCAGGATATAAGTGGCAGTGGTGATCAGGATATAAGCGGCAGTGGTGATCAGGATATAAGCGGCAGTGGTGGCCAGGATATAAGCGGCAGTGGTGGTCAGGATATAAGCGGCAGTGGTGGTCAGGATACAAGTGGCAGTGGTGATCAGGATATGAGTGGCAGTGGTGGTCAGGATATAAGCGGCAGTGGTGGTCAGGATATAAGTGGCAGTGGTGGTCATGATGCAAGTGGCAGTGGTGATCAGGATGCAAGTGGCAGTGGTGGTCAGGATATAAGTGGCAGTGGTGGTCATGATGCAAGTGGCAGTGGTGATCAGGATGCAAGTGGCAGTGGTGGTCAGGATATAAGCGGCAGTGGTGGTCAGAATACAAATGGCAGTGGTGGTCAGGATACAAGTGGTGGTGGTGTTGAAGATGATGTTGAGGAACAAGCTTAATCTTTCTTTTCATTATTATTTACTTAAACAGTTGTAGTACTTCAAATTTAGGTGCATAAATTAGTGACATATTTTGTTAATTATAACAATTATAAATTAGACAAAAATCAACAATTTCTGTTTTAATTGTCAATAACAATGTTAGAGCATTATAACAATAGTAAACATTTAATATGCTTTACAAGTGTATTGGTGTGTTTTTATTCCTTGAGAGATATCTACTATGTAAAAGAAATAGTGAGATTTACTTTTCACCAGTGAATACTGTGACAGTTACTATGACATCTGCACACTTTGTTCACTTGTAGGAAGTGAATGTCGACACTGTCATTACAAAAGTATAATTTTGCACTGAATGTAAGATGTCTATTAGAAGTGAATTAACCACACTATATCATAGACTATAATAAATGCATGGGATAGACGTCATTTTCTGTCATTCAATGCATATTATATACACACTTTAGGTTTGGTGTCCACTATGAGCTACCTCTACTGTTACAAAGTATCATTATGATTGCCACTATGTTGGCAATGATGCATATTTGTGTCACAGTACGAAATGAAAATGCAACAACAGTGGTACACAGATCTCTATGGGGTAAGAAAAGGTGGTATAGTATAATACAGCATTAATTCTTAATAATTATTACTGAATTAAGATAACTAATGTCTTCACTTTGAGTACTATCATATGAGTCAATGTAATGTTTTCTATAAGTTAAGACATTGTTACTTTCATTACATGCTTTGTTCAAGTTCTATACTCTTTCTAGACTTGAATTATTTTTGGAAATGGAACAGTTTTCAAGAATATCTACTTTTTACTGGTCTATTCACGTTGACTGGTTTCCTTGTGACAATGTTCCTGTTGCAAGTAACAGTGTTCATTGAACTCTTAGGCTTTGCTTCACTGTTTACTGAAGCAATGCTTGGGATTCCACAGTTTTGGAGAAACTTTCAAATTAAATCAACTGAAGGAATGAGGTACATACATGTGAAGTTATAAGTACAACCATCTAATTTCAGTCCACAACTACTTTGTCATCTGTTTATCTAAAATTCTCCTCTTTCTCTCTCACACAACACACACAGTATCCAAATGGTTCTTTTTTGGTTAAGTGGTGATACTTTTAAAACTATTTATTTTGTCATCAGACAGGCTCCTATCCAGTTTTGGGTTTGTGGTTCACTCCAAGTTATTGTAGATATTGCTATTCTTCTTCAAGTTGTAATGTACAGGAAAAGAAGACAACATGTGTCTTCTAATCTAACTAAATAAATTTAGAAGTTAAAAGTAGTCCAATTTTAAATCCATTTTGGCAAAATCTTACATTTTCATTGTTAATTTAAATGTGTTTAAATGAATCGATTTTATTATTAATAGCAATTATTTTCATTAATACTGAAAAGTGAAAGCTTCACTTTTATTACATGCTTACACATACGTTAATATAAGTATAGATGTGTGTCATATCTCATTGCACGAATGAAGCCAATGTGAACTGCAAATCACATTTAACTGACTGACACTTATCACCATTCAAGGTGATACTGATAGGAACCTACTTTCACAGTGTTATATATAGCTAGTTAATTTACTTTAAAGTTATTGTCAGTCAGCAGAAAATTTGTTTAGCAGATTCTTTTCTTTTATTTGAGATCTTAAGCTTTTTATTAAAAATGGCAAGATTTCTTAATGAAAGGTATGTTGAATAACTTTTCTCTATTATCATATCTTACACTGCTACAGAGATATGGAGAGAATTGCAAGAGGTTGCAGTGGACCTCAGGATGGTTCATATGAAATTTATATTCCTGGCATGATGGATTCTGATGAGGCTCATTGGAAACATAACACGTGGGAAGAAGAAATATTATATGATCGTAGATTACCACGCAGTCTTGCTAGACCTCCACCAATAATAATTCCAGTTAAAAAAGTTGGCCATGTGACTCACTTTGACGCTGCTAAGTCAATCATTGAGGATGGACCACCTAAGCTGGTAGGGTTTCAATTCAATGAAAAGTGTGGCAAGACTAGTGGAACGTACAGAGCAAACCTTGGGCCTAGTCCTCGTCACTTCAAGCAAATACTTCCAACCGAAATTGTCTTACCTCCTGGTATGTATTTATGGTGGTCAGTGTGCATGCCAGATGATATACAAGGGCAGCATCCATGTGAACAAATACCAATTGGACCTCCTAGTGATGCTTTTTATGCTATTCGATCACCTTGTCTTGCATCTTATTATGCCTCGGTGTATGGTACTATAGGAATGATGGTTGATTTTGATGTCCTTCTTCAATCCTATTGTAATTTATTTAGATCAGGTGCAAAAATTTCATATAAATGTGGAGGGACTTTATTTTACAGGAAAGAAATATGTCGAGTCATTATTGTCTGCTGTTTGGATGAAGCTCCTCGAGATCTGCGAGAACTTCCTGATTTTCAATTTGGTACTGGAAGAACTGTCACTCTTACACGACCATATCAAGGGGTTAAATATATACCAAATGGTGATAATGGCCCTGGTGCTGTTTTTCACTATTCATCTTCAAGTTGGGATACATATGTCTTTGCATTTCATCATCCACGAACTGATTATAACCCAATATTGCCCTTACCTTCTCGATCTATTTCTTTAGCACAACTTACTCATGGTGTAATTTATGATGATGGAACCTTGTTACAACGAAGAGAAAGGATAACAGCATGCCATAAAAATCTTCGTGGTGCAGGATGTCCTGATGAAAAGTACATTAGCTCTGGACGTGCTTATATTCCATTTAATAGATTGAATGAGACGTTGGAGGAGAAAAAACGAAGGAGTCAAGGAGCACCTAATATAGGAAGTGGTCGTCAGGCAGGAACCGGTAGTGGGCGTATTGCTGGTGGTGGTGTCAGGCCTAGTGCAGCCAGTGATGATCGTTATAGATCTAGACCTTATTAATTATTTGAGCAATCAGTAGCTGCTCTATTGTGTATGATTTTGTTAACTTGGTGACGTTTTCATTTATTTCTAGTATTAAGTCTTTCTTTAAACATACTATAATTAATTAAAATTAATTAGATAGTTGCCATTTTTTGTATTAGTATATAGTAATTGAAAAATAATTGGATGCACACAAGCTATTGAAGATATGTTATTTACATGGACACTTAATTAAACTGTAATAACAGTTTTGTGCTCAAACATATATTATATTGTTAACGTTATTAAAATTTATTATGTAAATCTTTTCCAAGTGAGTGAAAATAGATATTACTTTTCACATTGCACAAATATTTCAAAAAAGTTTTTTGTGTATATGATGAGAACTTTGTATCTTCAAATAGTTCTTTTTAATTGTAAATAGTGATATCTTATGATTATTTATTATATAATCTAGTCTGAATTTGCTGATCTTTTGCTAAGAGAGGAAGCTTAAGGGTCTGCAACGCCAGATTATTTGAAATCTGATGAGCTTTTTCATGTCCACCCCAGTTCTACATGAATTTGTGTGGTATATATATATATTCTTCAAGTTGTCGTTTATACAAAGAAATGTGTCGTGAAAAAAATTAATTTTAGACTATTATCATTTATCATTGTAAGAATTGTATTGTAGCAATACCGCGCAGTGATAGCGATTATTTTTCAGTCTTACGTCGTTAATTACGTCACGTCTCAAACGAAGCTAGTGTGAAATTGAATTCGACGGAGCTTTCAGCAGAGAAGGAGTCCCACTGGAATTGATCATTGTCCTTTTCCAAGAGTTTCTCAACTGTCAGATGGCAAAGGCAGCCTCCATTTATGAAACAAAGTAATGATCATAAATTTATTAAGTCAATCAATTACCAAGGATGGTAGGATCATATTTATATTATAATGGTACGTGCAATTCTTTCCTACGTAGAGATACTATACAACGTGATGTTCTCAGTAGTGATACTCCATATGAGATATACATTCCTGGTGTGATAGACACAGACGAAGCTAATTGGAAACATAACACTTGGAAAGAAGAAATAGTAGATAAATTACCACTAAATTGTCAAAATGCAAGACCTTCTCCAATAACAATTCCAGTTACTAAACTCAGTCATGTGACTCATTATAATGATGCTATATCAATCCTTCGGAGTGGTGCTAATCATAATGCAGGATTTCCCTTCAGCATAAAGAAAGGCAAAGCTAGCGGAACTTCTTACAAAGAAGGACCTCCAGGCTCAGGTTTATTTCAACAAATATCTCAAGAAAATACTGTATTGCCTTCTGGTATGTATTCGTGGTGGTCTGTGTGCTTGCCAGATAATTATGAACCACCACAATTACTTGATGCTCCATTTTCACTTGTTGGTATTCTATCACCTTGTCTAGCAACTTCACATGTCTCTGAATATGGGAGTATTGCAATGACAGTTGATTTTGACGTCCTCCTTATGTCATATCATCAATTAATGACTGAATCATTTAAAGCATGTTCAGAGATTACATACAAAAGTGGGGGCACAATATTGTACAGGAAAGAGATAAGTCGTATTATTATAGTATGTTGTAAATATAGAGAAAGTGTTCCCGACAAACTACAACACCTTCCTGATTATAATTTTGATGGAACTGTCACAATTACACGACCATTTCAAGGAGTTAAGTATATTCCAAATGGTGATAATGATGCATGTGCATCTTTTCTCCTCTCTCAATCAAGTTGGGATACATACATGTTTGCATTTTATCATCCGCTATCACTTGACTCTGTGCCACCATTATTGCCCTTGTCCTCTCACTATGTAACTTTAACACGACTCACTCATTACATCATGTTTAGGGATGGAAGTTTATTACCAAAAAATGATCATCCTATAACAATAACAGGATGTCATAAGAATGATTCCATTTCAAAAAGTCATTGTCCTGATTATAGGTTTATTAATTTTAATCAAAGCCTTGTTAATTTTTCTTTTGACAATCTGAAATTATTATTGGAAGAGAAGACAAAAGAAAGCACTTAGGTCTAATATATACTTTTTTGATATTTGTATACTAGCAGCTTTCATTTAAAGATATTTTTTCTCTTCCTTGGACTATTAAAGAAACTAAACATTAATAAATACAATTTATTACACTGAGTTTAGCTGTATTGTCAGTATAAAAATGACAACACATTACAAATAGCACCAATTAATAGCTGTAATGTTTGTCTATTAGTACATTAATTTGTCAAGGTGATGAATTTTAACTTGTAAATATTTGCTAATTGTTATTATTTCATTGACAGCTACTTAAGTTTGTAATGATATGTAATCCATTAATATCAGATTGTGTCATATAACACTTAACATGTAAAGTGAAATTATTATAAGTATGACATTTCAAGTATTTTTATGACAGCATCTTAACACTCCAGTATTCATCTCATGGCCAATGCTAGCTAATTTTTAATGAAAATACTTAATTTTTTGCTAATCATCAATGTCACACTATTAAGGTATCAAAAGGCAAAAATTAATAATAATGGATTAACAAATAAACGAGAGTCTCTGGTATTATTAACTGCAATTTTATTTCTTCTTATCTAACACAGTGACCACGTCACCTATCTTTATCTTGCCACCTGCTTGTAATGGCATCATAAGTTGTCCAAACATAGCATGGGTTGGTCCTTTAGGAGCACGATATTGTCTGAGAATCTCTAATGGTCCTAATTTATCTTCTTCCCCTGTGTCTTGGTTGATCCCTGTCATTTTGCAACGCTAATGAAAAAGAATAAAAATAGACAATTATGTTTCTTGTCATAGTCACTTGTGAACATTAGGTCACGCTGATGTTGGTGAACTTATCACAGTGACCTAAGATAGCTACTATTAGTAAACAGTGAACGTCAGTACTTATTGTAATGACATTTCTACTAAGTACAACAACCATATGTCACTATGATCTATATAATATTTACCTCAGCTGAATTGAATAACAATAATGGAACACTACCAATCCTTATAACCAACCACTCGTCCTCTTCAAAGGCTCGACCACACCCAGCTATCTCAACATTCATTCTAAATTGAGTCAATGGTACCTCGTGACCACCACTTTGTTCTCTTAAACGCTCATTAAGATCTGAAAGTGATTCATTAGAAATCATAGATATAGGCCCATCATCTGGTAATGCCATCTTTATTGGTGGTAAACGTTCTTTTAAGGTATCAGGGAGTTTTGTAACAAGTCTATGGAAACCATCATTCTTCTCAGCACTAGTAACCAATCGGAAGTAGTTCCCACTTAGACCAAGGAACTGACTGAACCACTGTGATGCCTCATCACCTTGATCTATTGTCATAACAGTATCCTCCCAGATAGTTGTCTCAATGCGTTCTCCATCCCATTTCGGAACAATTTTAAAGTCTCTGTCCATTCCAGGATTTGTTACATGGAGGACCTGATTATTATCGATCCATTGTGCAGTAACTGTTGCTAATTTTGGATATTTTCTTTGTGATATGAATCTTCCTTTTCCATCTACTAACATAAATCTGCGATCACCTACAACTCCATGTCCATCAATTGTAATTTCATCCACGTGACATCCTTTGCATGACTTGATAGGGAAAACGTTTAGCCCTGTCACTTTGACTTCAGCCATTGGGAATATAGGGCGTGGCAAACAAGATTAATTACCGAAGCAGTACGTCCTGGATTTCATACGAGATTACTATAAATAGTGATACGTTATCATGTGAAGGTAGGCATTCATTCATTTTACTTAATAGGTATTTTCAGTCGAAGCTGTGCAGAACTAAAGTATTAGTCATTTTTACTAGCTATCTAAGCAGGCTAAACTTGTGAAATGTTAACAACTCTCCATTTTCAACGTTAGCAAAGATTTAGTAACATTTATAAGAATCTGTTTTGTAAATATGAATGTATAACATAAAAAATATAATGATAATTTTTAATATAATTGTGCAATTTTATATATAGACAGTCTAGTATTTGTATGGTTGTCCGTCAGGAAGTAAATATTTAATTTGTATCGTAAATTGTTCTGTTTGGGGGTGGGAACCAATATCGTACATAATATATAAAAAAGAGTGGAGTGACAATAGTGAATAGTACTATATATTCATGATAATTTTTCATAGTTTTATTTAGTATTCAAGGCTGCGCTGTTGTGCATAGTACAAGAAAAGTAGGCTGTCTGCTGACTTGAATGGAGGTATTGCCTAGTTTGTGCACTGTATGCATGGTTTGCAGGACAGCACTGGTAAGATACACAAGAATTTTGTAATTTGCAACTGACACTAACTTAATTATGTCATTATCAATACACTTCTTGCAAGTATGTCTGTGTTAATTATGTTCTATCTGAACATGTGCTGGCATTCAATTTGAAACTGCTTTAGATAGATAGAACTTAATTACTGCATGCATATGATTTGTTCATGAGCTCGAGCTGCATACTGTAACAATGCTTAAGTTGAATGCATGCAAGTGCATCATAGTAGCAAATTCACAAAATTGCTCAGCTTGGTTATAATGATTATATGTCTACTTGCAATAGTTATATATAAATATACTAGAATTGTTATGCAAAAAGATGAACCAGGTCATGAAGATACTCTATGAGGTTATACTGCAAATGTACCGAGCCATATGGTACGCGCACGCAGTATTTAAAAGTACAGGAGGGGCTTGCTTCGCGCAAATAGTTCGTAGCGGTTTGTGTGTCACGTATGACGAGTGCGCAGTGAGTGACGCCGATTGGAAACATTTCGTTGACGCTCGATTGTAAGAGACGGCTCGTGGTACTCGCTCTCCGCGTTTTACTCTACTCTTTACTTTACCTAATAAAATTTTATACTGTTTCATACCCTGAACTATGGCACGCTATTTCAGCCAAAAATGAGCTAGTTTTAGCTAACAGGATTCAGAGTGGATTAATAGAATTTCCATAGAACTTGGCATTAGGTTTCAACTTTAATTAGTTTTCATCTAGCTAGTTTAGATTTTGACTATTGCAATATGTATTATTTTGCTGACACTTGCTACTACTAGTACTGCTGTTTTATAATATACTTGCTACTGTAATATTGCTACTTAAATTATATTTTATATAACTCATATATGGACAAAGCATTTGTGATAGTGCTCCCAACAATAGAGAGGGATGGGAAAGAAGCATCTGTTTTGAATAGAGCTGCCTATACTGATGAATTAAAAATTAAGGTAGTATGTGACAAGTTAATGCACATGCACGGACCTGACCTAAATCCAGCCTTATGAAGCTTATTTAAACTTTTATTGTTTAAGTATCAATATTGCTAATAACAATGCATAACAATAGAACTTAGAAAATATATGCGTACATGTCATTATATGTTAATTACTTACATATGTCATAGTTGCAATTAAACATATTTCCCAATACATCAATAGGTGCAATCAATTGTTCATCCTCCCCAAAGGCTCAACCACACCCAAATACCTCAACATTCTTACTATACAAAGTTCAAAAGCATCTTGTTACCATCACAATTTTTTTAAATGCTGATTTAGATCTGACGTTAGAAAATATAGCATGATTCTGTTCAATCAATATACAATCATTGCAAAAAAAATTAAAAATAAAAATAAAAAAGAAATAAAAATAAATAGGCAATAGCAAAAAAAATTATGAAAACAAAATGCAGCATCAACATATATGGTAGCATTGGTCATAAAATAAATACTGAATTATAAAATGTAATGTTACTTTTTCTTATCTAACACAGTGACCACATCGCCTATCTTTATCTTGCCACCTGCTTGTAATGGTATCATAAGTTGTCCAAACATAGCGTGGGTTGGTCCTTTAGGAGCACGATATTGTCTGAGAATCTCTAATGGTCCTAATTTATCTTCTTCCCCTGTGTCTTGGTTGATCCCTGTCATTTTGCAACGCTAATGAAAAAGAATAAAAATAGACAATTATGTTTCTTGTCGTAGTCACTTGTGAACATTAGGTCATGCTGATGTTGGTGAACTTATCACAGTGACCTAAGATAGCTACCATTAGTAAACAGTGAACATCAGTACTTATTGTAATGACATTTGTATTAAGGACAACAACCATATGTCATTATGATCTATATAATATTTACCTCAGCTGCAGTGTATACCAATAATGGAACACTGCCAATCCTTATAACCAACCACTCATCCTCTTCAAAGGCTCGACCACACCCAGCTATCTCAACATTCATTCTAAATTGAGTCAGTGGTACCTCATGACCACCACTTTGTTCTCTTAAACGCTTGTTAAGATCTGAAAGTGATTCATTAGAAATCATAGATATAGGCCCAGCATCTGCTAATGCTATCTTCATTGGTGGTAAACGCCCTTTTAAAGTATCAGGGAGATTTGTAACAAGTCTATGGAAACCATCATTCTTCTCAGCACTAGTAACCAATCGGAAGTAGTTCCCACTTAGACCAAGGAACTGACTGAACCACTGTGATGCTTCATCACCTTGATCTATTGTCATAACAGTATCCTCCCAGATAGTTGTCTCAATGCGTTCTCCATCCCATTTCGGAACAATTTTTAAGTCTCTGTCCATTCCAGGATTTGTTACATGGAGGACTTGATTATTGTCAATCCATTGTGCAGTAACTGTTGCTAATTTTGGATATTTTCTTTGTGATATGAATCTTCCTCTTCCATCTACTAACATAAATCTGCGATCACCTACAACTCCATGTCCATCTATTGTAATTTCATCCACATGACATCCTTTGCATGACTTGATAGGGAAAACGTTTAGCCCTGTCACTTTGACTTCAGCCATACTCTTTTGAGGTTAACTCAACTATGTCTTCTTCAGCCATTGGGAATATAGGGCGTGGCAAACAAGATTAATGGCTGAAGCAGGATATCCTCTCACACCAGAGGATGAAGACATTTCTAGTAGATATAAAAGAGAAATTAAGGAACTAAGAGGCAAGTATTAGATATCTTAGACTACTAAGCAACACACAGTTACTGCATACTGCATATCCAAGTAGGACTATTGGAAATATCTAAGATTGTTAAGTTAATGATCTACTAAAATTGTTCATTCAGATTCATTTGTTTGCTATGATAAATGATTTTCTGTGAGAAATGAAGAGTACAAACACTATCAAATAGATCTGTTGATCTTAACCTGCATTATTTACAAAGGGTTAAAGTAGAGAGTTACTAATGATTTACAATGTAAGATTAACAAAAAAATAAACTTGTAAATTAATATAGTGACAACTACTATCACTTAGAAGATCTTGTTGCATGTTTAGATAATGTTTTAACTTTGATCTCGTTATATATATGAGATGCCCCACCTCCTAATCAATGGATTCTTTTTTTAGCTAAAATTCAAGCTTTGAAGAAATCAATTTCCAAAGGAGATAAAAAGCGTAAGAAAGAAGTGTCAGTAGAAATAGCAAAACTTGAACAAGAGATACAAGAGAAGCAACAGTATGACTTTAGTTCTGAAGTAACAGAGACATTTAGCAGTGGCAGTGATGTGATTGGAATATCAGAACAGCTTTCCAATACTGATTTAGGACTTGATGATCATCAAAGAAAGAGCAAAGCACAAAAACGAAAAGTGGGTAATAAAAGATGGGTAGACTGAAAAGATAGAATGAATGAATGGATGGGTATATCCTCAGATGTATTAGTAGTTGGTCAAAAAGAAAGGAAATAATCATACAATTTAAAAACAGACTATCTCTAGACAAATTAATAATAATGAATGATTGTTATATTTGTTTTCAGGAGAAGAAAGCTAAAAAAGACAAAGAAAGAGATGAGAGAATTGCCCAAGGAGATATAGAAGAAAAAGAAACTGCTCGATTTCAGGAAAGGAGTAAACTCCTGTCATTATTACAACCACTAGGATTTAACATTAAAGATATCCATCCTGATGGTAACTGGTAAGAACTATTGTTGTGTTGTCATTTATAATGTGAACTTTGCTGTAGTTTATATGCAGCCATCAGTGACCAATTAGCCTTAAGACATCAGAAAGAGGTACAGTATGTATAAATGAATATTGTAATGGAAGGCTGAATGATTTATTGAATGAATGGAGGAATGGTTGATCAATGAATGATTGATTTGATACAATAAATTAGGTATCAGTACAGGAATTGAGAAAGCAATGCAGTGTCTATATTCAAAGTAACCCTGACCATTTTTTTCCTTTTATTATTGATAAAGACACTGGAGATATTTGTACACCTGGTAAGGTTATCTATCCCCGTCAGGCAATCAATCCATCTGACTATTTATTAGTTTAACATTCCATCTATCCATCTATTTATTCATCCATCTATCTACCAAATTGTCCATCATCTATTTACAAATATATTTTAATATCCATCCCTAAATTCCTACTAGAATATTTTAATAACTATTGTCACAATATTGAACACACAACCACATGGGGTGGAGAAATTGAAGTAAGACTCATTCAAGCAGTTGCTAACACTAATGTTTTCTTTAGTTGGTAGCTCTTTCACATGTCTATCATGTCCCTATCTCTGTGTTCCAATCTGAAGCTCCAACTATTTTTATTGGAAATGATGAATATCCTGAAAATGAAATGATTTATTTGTCGTAAGTTAAATCCATTTAAATTGATATTATGTCTTTAAATTTTATCACACAGGTATCATCAATTTGAATATAGTTTAGGAAGACATTATAACTCTGTTATCAACAATCAATAATTTTTTGTGCATTGTTTTACGTGTTTCGCGCATGCGCAGTTATACTTATTTTAAACAACACTAGGGGTGGAGTTGTCAATAAAGGGGTTAATTAACAATGTCAGTTAGAGAGGTGAAAGTCTGTCTCTTGGGAGTGAGTGAGCTTATACTGAAATTCTCATATATCTTATGTTTCTTTTTATTATCTAGGATATTGGAGTGGGTAAGACTAGTCTTGTAGGGCGTTTTGTCCATGATACCTTTAGTCAGAACATCACAACCACATTAGGGTAATTTATATAAACATCATTGGTCATTTTGTATATGTTTTTACAAGAAGGAGATGATTAATTGATAAACTGTTTATTTATCTACAATGCTAAATCTGATAATTACAATACAACTTGAAACAATGAACAAAACAATAAGGCAGTAATATCAATGTATTCATATTGAAAATACCCTCACAAGTACTAATATAATTAATATAATACTAATATAATTGATATAATATAATATAATTGATATAATACTAATATAATTGATACTGATATAATTGATCAGAGTACTTGTTCTAGTCCCACATTTCCAGTACTTAAAATATATTTTTAACCTCAGTGTTGTGGTTACTCTACAGCAAGGAAGTCACCATAATATGTAACTAATGTTATATAAGCTATAAACCACTAAACCAATAACAATACATACATACATACATATATATATATATATATATATATATAAGGAATGGATGTAATAATAATATAATAATGTTGTTTACCTAACCTACCAAACAAACATTAGAAAATGATGATAAACAGATAATCAGTTTTTTTTAAAGAGTTTATGTCTATTTTCTTAGCAGTCATCATTTTGTTTTGAGAAAATGCATATGACAAAGTCTTCTGTCTTAAGTTTATAGACAAAATAACTAACTAAATAAATAATTTAGACAAATCTATCATATTCTTTTACTCAACAAATTGTTAAAGAGTGGAATGTCTCAGTTTAAATTTTCTACATTGACAGTTTCTTTATAAATTGTTAAATGTTATTATTTTATTTAGATTTAACTAACAATAGTAATTTTAAATATTTTTGAAAGTTAGTTTTAGGTCAAAAGTTAATAATATTCATTCTATGTGGCTGTATTTATTATTTTAAGCATACTCTAGTATGTTAGCAATGTGTTCATTTTAAATATTGCATTATTATAATTGTCTTATTATTGAACTTTATTTTATTGTACATACAGTGCGTCTTTTATGTCTAAGAGTTTAACAGTTGATAATAGTACTATTAAATTCCAAATATGGGATACAGCAGGACAGGAAAGAGTAAGTTCTTATAATATTATAATTACCGTGAGTTTCTCTCTCTCTCTCTCTCTCTCTCTCTTTCCCCCTCTCCCTCCCCTTAGTATCGTTCTCTATTACCAATGTACTATAGAAATGCTGCTGCTGCTATTGTAGTCTATGATATTACAAATGAAGTAAGTAAGGTGTTTGTAGAAACTATTACCAAACTACTATAATTAACTATGAATATGTCTATAGCTAACACTTTGAGCCATGATATAGAAGTGTCTTTAATACAGAGGTTATATAATACACTAAAGTATTAGTATAGGACTAGAACAAGTGTCCTCAATATAGAGGTTGTATAATGCACTAAAGTATTAGTATGAGACTAGAACAAGTGTCCTCAATATAGAGGTTGTATAATACACTAAAGTATTAGTATGAGACTAGAACAAGTGTCCTCAATATAGAGGTTGTATAATACACTAAAGTATTAGTATGAGACTAGAACAAGTGTCCTCAATATAGAGGTTGTATAATGCACTAAAGTATTAGTATGAGACTAGAACAAGTGTCCTCAATATAGAGGTTGTATAATACACTAAAGTATTAGTATGAGACTAGAACAAGTGTCCTCAATATAGAGGTTGTATAATACACTAAAGTATTAGTATGAGACTAGAACAAGTGTCCTCAATATAGAGGTTGTATAATGCACTAAAGTATTAGTATGAGACTAGAACAAGTGTCCTCAATATAGAGGTTGTATAATACACTAAAGTATTAGTATGAGACTAGAACAAGTGTCCTCAATATAGAGGTTGTATAATACACTAAAGTATTAGTATGAGACTAGAACAAGTGTCCTCAATATAGAGGTTGTATAATACACTAAAGTATTAGTATGAGACTAGAACAAGTGTCCTCAATATAGAGGTTGTATAATACACTAAAGTATTAGTATGAGACTAGAACAAGTGTCCTCAATATAGAGGTTGTATAATACACTAAAGTATTAGTATGAGACTAGAACAAGTGTCCTCAATATAGAGGTTGTATAATACACTAAAGTATTAGTATGAGACTAGAACAAGTGTCCTCAATATAGAGGTTGTATAATACACTAAAGTATTAGTATGAGACTAGAACAAGTGTCCTCAATATAGAGGTTGTATAATACACTAAAGTATTAGTATGAGACTAGAACAAGTGTCCTCAATATAGAGGTTGTATAATACACTAAAGTATTAGTATGAGACTAGAGCAAGTGTCCTCAATATAGAGGTTGTATAATACACTAAAGTATTAGTATGAGACTGGAACAAGTGTCCTCAATATAGAGGTTGTATAATACACTAAAGTATTAGTATGGGACTAGAATAAATGTCTTCAATATAGAGGTTATATAATACACTAAAGTATTAGTATGGGACTAGAACAAATGTTCTCAATATAGAGGTTGTATAATACACTAAAGTATTAGTATGAGACTAGAACCTGTCTTCTCAATATAGAGGCTGTATAATACACTAAAGTATTAGTATAGGACTAGCTTAATAAATGTAAAGGTTTTCTCTAATTAAGAATATCTTTGATGAGATATTCTCATTACCTGTATATAAATTATTAAAGTGCAGATGTGTTCCTTG